>CM068752.1:15110166-15736557 GCA_035084275.1 Hydrolagus colliei
ACCCAGCCGTCTCTCTCCCCCTCCCCCCAGCCGTCTCTCTCCCCCTCCCCCAGCCATCTCTCTCCCCCTCCCCCCAGCCGTCTCTCTCCCCCTCTCCCCCCCCCAGCCATCTCTCTCCCCCTCTCCCCCCCTCCCCCTCCCCCCAGCCGTCTCTCTCGCCCCAGCCATCTCTCTCCCCTCCCCCCAGCCGTCTCTCTCCCCCTCACACCCCCCAGCAGTCTCTCTCCCCCTCCCCCCAGCCATCTCTCTCCCCCTCACCCCCCCCCAGCAGTCTCTCTCCACCTCATCCCCCCCGCCCCCACCCCAGCCGTCTCTCTCACCCCCCAGCCCTTGCATAACTGTATATTGTATTCGAGGACTGTGAATACAATATGGCGGCTTTGCACCTCGGTCTGTGCATTGTGTATAGAGATGAGCATTCTAGGTCTTGTAGTTCAGTGTGCTTGCATCCCGATTTTTTACCTCGATATATCGTTTTTTTCCGATATATCGATATTTTAAAAATGTCTATATCGGCGTATCGATATGAAAATTATATCGGGTTTTAGCGATATATCGATATATCGCCGGACCCTACTGTACAGTATTATGAACTTCTTTCGAAATTCTGCAATCATTCTTGTTGCACTCCTTTGTACAGTACATTGAACCTTACCCATTGAAAGTACAATGTCCAGAACTTGTTGAAATATTCCAAATTTGCCTTTACAGGGAATGCCCAGTGTTAAAATCTTGCTTGGATTTATCATCAAATCCCCTCAACATGCAGCCCTGCAGTGATTTGCAATATTGGTTAACAGTAACTGGATACCTTTAATGAATGTTTGATAATCTTGCTCAAATATAAGCTTCTTGTTAAAAGCTCATGGTAAAGTAATGCCTTTGCTAAAAGGCATTACTTTACCATGAGCATTTCATAGATCTTATTCCAATATGCATTATCTTGTATTTATCGATCTTAAAATCCATTTCTCCCAATCCACTTAATTTCTGCAGATGCACTTGAATGCCGTCAATAGCACTTGATAGTCACCTGGCCAGATAGCTCATCATCAGTAAAAGTTAATATTACACCTACCACAGTAATAGAGTCTAATTGAGACTGGCCAGGATGGCTCACTCTAGTTTGGTTCTCCCTTCACCATTCATTTTTCCAATTGTACATAGCAATAAAGAACCCAGCGTACAGCAAACCACATGAGCAAAACTGCATCCTATGATTAAGGGTGTAAGAAAGTCATGAATTTTTGCGTCCAAAGTTGCAGCTACAGTATGTTAAAGTTGCAGTTTAGTGCAGTCAGTTCATGTATCTACAGTGAGCACCCAAGTCCATTGGATCATCTGTCTTTCCACAACCTTCCCAACTGGACTATGCAACGGTCTGCTTGTCAGCCTTCCCGATTCCTCCCTCCACAGGCTGCAGATAATCCAGAACTCTGCGGTCCGTGTCCTCTACCGTTCCAAACTCTGTGACCTCATCTCCCCCATCCTCGCTCGACTCCATTGGCTCCCCATCATCCAGAGAATCCAATTCAACATCCTGTTCCTCACATTTAAAGCCCTCCACAACCTGACCCCTTACCAACCTGTCCGCCCCCTCTGCTCAGCAGGCTCTGGCGTGATCCATTTCCCGCGACCCACCTGCCCCACCATTGTTGGGCGAGCCTTCTGCCCCCAACCTCTAGAACTCCATCTCACAGTCCCTGGCCTGCTTCAAGTCTCACCTCAAGACTCTCCTCTTCAATGGACCCATCGGCAAATCCTAATCCGCCCCTTCCCTCTCCCGCCCCCACCACCGTCCTCAGCTCAGGTCTGAAGCAGTAACTGACCAGCACCTTGGGACGTCCTCCTGACGTGAAAAGCGCTATAGAAGTGTCATTTTGTCGTTGTTCTCTCACCAGATCGTCCACCTGCTCGGCTCTTGGAAAGCGGGGTTGAAAGGGAGATCGGACATGGAGCTCAAGCTGCACCCTCACTGGGCATAACGAATATCAGGAGCCAATCCCATCCAAAGCCCATGCAGCGCCATCGGGGATCATTGCAGCAGTTGGATCCAGGGAATCAATGAGAGCTTCCCGAAGTTCAGAGTGTGGGAAAATTTGGGTTCAGCGGAAAGGCAGGGATACACAGGCTGGAACCTAAGGCCTTGTATCGGCAACAGCTTTAACAAAAACCAGCAGCGGCGAAGGAATTATCTATGATGTTATCTCATTAGGATCACAACTTATCTACATGCCTGCAATTTCACATTTTTAATTTCCCGTTAGATAGTGGCCAGAAAATATGGAACATAATAGAGTGCACTTGCATGCTAATAAAGGTACTGGAGTGGAGTCCTGTAGCTTAGTAGTTGGAAGTCCTCGCCTTACAAGCATGAGACCTGTGTCAAATCCAGGCAGGTCAGCGCAAAACCTTGGGGAAGTTTCCTTCCTCCACATGTCTAAAAATAATCCCTCCAAAAAAAATACAATAATAATATTGGTCATTTCAATCCACTACTGTTTGTGGGATATTGCTGTCTGCAATTGACTGCCGCATTTCAAGCACAAATATACAGTCAATTCACTTTACAGTATATTCTATGAAGCGCTTTGGCTGCAATCCATGTTCAGGGAATTTTCAATTGGCATGTCCTCTCGACGTGAAAGATGCGATACAAATGTAATTTTGTATTGTACGTTGCGCAGCACCACACGAAGGGGAAAATAATTTTGATGGCAAGAAAAACACTAAGATGGTATTCAGCCACATCTGCCCAACTTGAAATATTAGAGGCTTCAAGTGGTTAACCCTGATCAGGATAATTCAGATCATTACTCACCCCAAAAGCAACGCTAGTTTGGGCTGATTCTGATATGCCAGCAGACTCCATTATTAGCACCATTAAGTACATTATTTTTATGCCTTTTTATTCAACATTTTTCTTCTGCTCCCCTTTAAACATCTATGATACGACACGTTTATTCTGGTCACAATCTCCTATTAATTGAACTGTTGCAGTCCCATGGTTCGACCGGTTATCTCGATCTTCCCTTCCACTGCAAAGCTTTGTATTCAAGACCCTCAGGGCTCATTTTGATCTTATCCTGACCCTAACTTTGCTGTGCTCTAGTGACTTTGATAATGTCCTCACCTGGTTGGCTAAATATTATGGGAAGTCAGCACTTGTGTAGAAGCCTGGGAGATTAACTTCCTGAGTGAAGCAGTTATTTAAATGCAGTCTTGCCAATAACTGCTGATTTTCTATAATAGTTAGCTGACCTGGTATAAACAATGAGAAATGTTGGGATTTTCATACATTGTCAAAGTCACAAGGTATCAGCAGCAACAACAAAAATTTGTATTTAGATAGCATCCTTCGTGCAGGACAGCATCTCAGAGCGCTTAGAGGGTAGTCAACTTTTGAAATGTTATTCTTTTTAATCCACTTATTCAAGCAGCCTTCAGGCTACATTACCAAGAATGTGATGAGTACAGGTGAATCCCAGGAAAATATTCAGCCTCAAAAGAAAAAAGTTGAGCTTCTTTCAGTTTGACATCCATTTTCTGCAGTGTCACAGGAATTAGCTTTGTAGACTAATTATGTGCCTGGATAGATTATTTTGGTCTATCTGGAGGTTAGCTGTCACATTAACCAGGAGATGGAGATCACAGACTTCATTTTATTTGCCCATAAAATCTACCCAGGTAGTTAGCCACCTAGTCTACTCTTGCTTGCCTAAACTCCTGTTTTAATATTCTGTCTTTTCAAATATCTATTCCCTTTTAATATAATTAATAATAATAATCATAACATTTGGTCACGTACCTTAAATGTCAGAAGGATGTCCCAAAGCACATAGAATCCAGCAATACTGTAAATTGGAGTGACAGTTATTTTATATTGTCAAGATTGCCTCGACAACCGTATGTGGTAGAAGATTCCACATCTAACTGCTCTCTGTAGAAATCCTCAAAAGATCCACCATAAAATTCTGAAGACTGCTATACATAAAATCTGTGCATCAAATGTCACCAAGTGTCCCCAGGGCTACTCAGTTTGAATCGGATAATTTGAGCTAAAATGATTTACACAAATGATTTCCAGCTGCATTGAAGAAAGTTGGTTCTATTTTGTCACTCCAGAAAATCAGCTTTCTGCTCCCCCCACCCCCTGTCTCACCTCAGCAATAGCTAGCAATTCCAGGCAGGGCAAAAACTTTGGCAAGTTTCCTTACTCCACACACCTGATAATCCTCAAAAAAAGAAATTGGTCATTTCAATCCACGACTCTTTGTGGGACACTGTTGTGCACAATTGTCATGTTTTGTCTACTAATATACAGTCAATTGACTTTACAGTATAACTTGAAGCACTTTGAGACATCTAGAAGATATGAAAAGCAGTATATCAAATGCAAGGGTTACTATTATAGTTATTAATTTTCAGGCATTTTTCATGTGGGAGTTTGGAGAGGTCAACATGGAGCCCTGTGGCTCAGTGGTTAGAGCACCCGTCTTGCAAGTGAGAGACCTTGGTTCATTTCCAGGCAGGATGAAACAAACTTTGGGCAAGTTTCCTTACTTCACATTGCCTGATAATAATCCCTCAAAAATCACTATATCAAACGTAAGGACTATTATTTATTACTATAACATTCTAAGTAACATTCTACTATAGCATTCTAAGTAAAACAGTTATTTTAAATGCAATTTTGCCAATAAATGTAGATTGTCCATAATATATCAGAGAGTAACATACAACACCATTTTCCAGTAGAGCTGAGAAGGTTAAGGGTCTCATTAGACGTCCTCAAGATTATGAAGAATTGTAACAAGGCAAATAGTCATTAATAATAATATTTACATTTTCACATCAGGAGGATGTACCAAAGGGCTTCACATCATAAAGTAGAGTGACTGTATTTTCTAGGTGAAAGTGGCAACAAAATGGTACACACAATATCTCACAAACAGCCCAAAAATGAGTGACCAATTTTATTTTGGAAACACTGGGAGAAACTCCCCTCTCATGTCAAATAATGTCATGGAATCTTTAACAGTCACTTGAACATGCAGACAGAAACCTGGTTTAACATCTCAGCCAAAGGAGTAACAGGTTGTTTACACCAGTCAGTATTTAGAGCACAAATTTAAGATCAAGCACAAAAAGTAAATGGGAAGTTAAAAAAAATTACAAAAGGCTATGAAAATGTGAAATTATCTTCCACAAACTGTAGTTAAGGCAGAGTCAATAATTTGTTTAAAACTAAAATAGATACAATGTATGGAGCATGAGCAAGTCAACAATTAGATATCTGAAGTGGAGGAAAACCATATTGACATGATGGGACAACTGGCCTGTTTGTGCCGTAACATTCTCAGGAATGTGTAACAGACTGCGTTGTTGAATTATGGTTTCTTTTAAGACTGATCCTGCTAATTATTCTCATAAATATTTGGTCAGTTTTAACTTATGCAGACCATCTCTACCTTTGAGCTGTAAACCTTCTCTCTATCCTCTCCTCCACACTTTAATTAGTCTCAATAAAAAAAAGCAGACAACAGCTGTAAAACATCAAGGATTAAATGAATGGATTAGCATTGTAGGCCTGAAGGTCAAAACCCATAAATGACATCTCCGACATTTACAACATATAGTAGTTTGGATTTAGGAAGCTTATTTGGGAGGAGATGGAATTACTTTTTTTTAAAGTATTCTGTTTGAGATCCATCGCCATGGGACGTCCTCCCGATGTGAAAGGCACTATAAATGTAATTTTGTTGTTGATTGCAGGATTAGGTTGAATTGTGATGTTTCTTTTAGTTGATACTCAAAACAACTTGACGTTATACAGTGTACTTCATGCAGCACAGCTCCAATGGCAGAGCTTGATGCTGAGTCGAGCATAGTGACTGTGAAGGGCTCACAGAACCAGACCATTCATGGAAATAGACAAGCTCAAATTAAATCAAATCAGATGATGCGAGCAAGCAGTTGTCTCAGTTAGATTGATGCTATATTGTTTCATACCACAGAAAATCATTAGGTGTCCTGATTTGAAACTAAATAAACAAGACATTGTGGTTGCCAATTCCCCAGCGAACTTTCTCCCATCTATGGTAAGTACAATCTCCTGTACATTACAATCTTAATGCTAAAATGAACACGCAACCTCCTTGATATGCTTATTCCAACCTTATCTATTGCAAACAACTGCTATGACTGAGACCTCCACATGTATTAATAATGATAGTCCTTTTATTTGATAAAGCTTATTATCACATCATCAAGTGCTTCACAGGATATAAGGTGGTGCCACTGGGTGAATGTTATGCAGCCAATTTTAACATAGCAAAGTCCATAAACAGCCCTGCATTGGTGAGTGAGTGGCAAGTGGGCAAATTAAGTCATTATCCACAAAACAGCAAAATTGTATAGTATGTATAGTGCCTTTCATATGTATAGTGCCTTTCATGTTGGGAGGACATCCCAAGGTGCTGGACAGACAGTATTCCGGACCCGAGCTGGGGGTAGGGATTGGGGAGGTTGGAGGCTGGAGTGGGAAGGAGGTTGATCGAAAGCATGGTAAAGGAGAGGGCCTTGAGGTGGTCTTTGGGCGGCGAGCGATGGCACGAGCTGAAGGGTCTGCGGGATGGAATTCCAGAGGGAGGGGGAAAATGGCTGAAGGCCTGCCTGCCAATGGTGGGGTGGATAAGGTGGGGGACGTGAAGCAGGCAGGAGCCCGTTGAGCAGAGGGAGCAGGCAGGTTGGTAGGGGGTTAGGAGGACTCAAAGTTAGGGGGGAGAGAGGCCATGGAGGGCTTTGAAGGCGAGGTGCAGGATCTTGAACTGTATCCCTTGTATGATGGGAAATCATTGGAGTCGAGCTAGGGTGGGGGTGATATGGTACAGGAGCCCAGTGCGGTAGAGGACATGGGCTGCAAAGTTCTGGATGATCTGCAGCCTATGGACGGAGGAGTTGGGGAGGCCGACAAGCAAGGTGTTTGCATAGTCAAGCCTCGATGTTAAGAATGCGTGTATGAGAGTTTTGGCGGCCTGCTATGTGAGACAGTGGCGGAGCTGGCCAATGCTTTGGAGGTAGGAAAAGGCAGATTAGGTCATGCCATGGATGGGGTAGAAAGCATAATTGAGCTTCAAACAAGACACCAGGTTCCAAACTGGCTTAGTAAGATGGAGTGTGCACCCTTGGATGGTGATTGTGTCAGCACCTGAGGTGTGGAGGCGCTGATGGGAGCCAATTCAGGAGGGCCTTGGTCTTGATGTACTTCAGCTGACACTACTACAGTTTGCATTTATATAGCCCACTTCACGCAAAGTAGCTCTCAAGCCTACACCATGAGGGATTACCCTACATGAGGGGTGCACTTGGGACTGAACATTTAGAAATCTGAAGCCACAAATCTTATATGATCAATAAATACATCTTGAAGCAAAATACAGTCCAATCCCATTATAACATGACTCTTAATCAAGTTAATCAAGTGGAGCTCCTGTGGCTTAGTGGTTAGAGCACTTGTCTTTCAAGCTGGGGAGACCTGTGTTCGAATCCAGACAGTTCAGGGTGAAACCTTGGGTAAATTGCCTTACTCCACACGCCTAATAATAATCTATCAAAAAAAAACCCACAATAATAAAATTGGTCATTTCAATCCATGACTGTTTGTGGAACACTGCTGTACGCAATTGGCTGCTGCGATTCACCCACAAATATACAGTCAATTGACTTTACAGTATATTCTGTGAAGTGGTTTGGGACGTCGATAGTGAAAAGTGCTATATCAAATACAAGGATTGTTATTATTATTATTAATGACACACAAAGTTCATAGCATGAATAGGTTTGGGACTTGGATGATACCAGACTTGTGGCAGACAAACTGAAGAGCAGTTGAATGATCTATACAGCACCTGGTCCTCACCTGCAGCACATTTCAGCATTTGAACCAGCTTTGGATTAAGTCGTTTTTGATTATTGATCTTTTTAATAAAAAATAGACTGCCAGTGATTAACTGCTCAAAAGTCTGCAAATTAATACCTACAAGTGACAGAAATCCTAATCCTAGCATTCTGATCACCCAGTTGGAACCTTTTTAACTCAGACCTTGCTGTATAGATCTTGTGCTCTCAACAAAGGAGTTCAGCTGCAGCCCACACACTGGAATCAGACCTGACTGACAGCATTTACAAGTAGAGATAAGGCCATTCAGCATAGCTACAGATGCCAACTGTGACGGAGATGCTCTCAGCACTGGGGTTCACTGGATGCTGATCAAGACGGTCTCAGAATCATGTTATCAGTCAGTACCCTGGCTTCCATCTAACAATTTAAATTAATCAGTGTTGTGTTTAAGATCAGCATGGGCTGTGTGAAAAAGAAATGTTAATGAAAGGCGTTTGATGACTCGCTTATCAAGAAAGTCACACTCTGAAATCCACTGCTTAACTTCATCTCATAATACAGTAGTAAGCAAATCAACAGTAATTTTTTAAGCTATGTAAAGCCCATTTTGTCTTACCCTTCAACCCATTAACAACAACATTACATTTGTATAGTGCCTTTTCAGTTGGGAGAACTTCCGAAGGCACTGGACAGTCAGTGTTTCAGGCCCGAGTTGGGGTCGGGGAGGGTGGAGGGAAGGAGTGATGTAGCAGAAAAATGCCAGATGGTGCACTGTGACATTTCCTCACACTTTCTCCCTTCATGGGTGATGCTACATTTTGGGAGGGTGTATGTGTGTGGAAGAGTCAGAGAATACAGGTTTCCCTGCACTCAGCAACTGGTTTGAGCCATACTGAGCAGGAAATTATGAGGAGGCAACTGTATTTTTCACTGAAACACAGGGAGAAAATAATAAGGGGGGGAGTGAAAGGAAAAGGTCCCATTCTCTGTTGTGTGAATTTGCACCTTCTAATTACCAGCCAAAAAAGCACTACCTTTTTTGGTAATATGCCACCCATTGCAGTTTTGCAGTTGAATAAAAAGTTTGGTAAGAAAAAACACCTGAACTGAGTTTCTACTTTCTACACTCACCATATTAGATTCAAGAATCTCAAGGACAACACCACATTCACCCTCTGAAATAAGGAATAAAGATTCTAGGGGAACAGTAAACATTTCAAATGAAAGTCCTTCAGCCTTTGCTTTACTTTCACATTGGGAGGACAATTCACTCTTTGAGATGTCTTCCTGATGTGAAAGGTGCTATATCAAGTATTATTATTTATATTATTTGTGTGTCCAATTTCCTGAAAATATGATATTCAGGCATTATCTATTCCTCCAAGCCTCATTCACAGATGAATGGAAAATGCTTCTCATCTTGGACTGTGGAGTTTCAACATACAAAGTCTGACCAAGGTCTTTTCAATTTAGTCAAATGCTACAAAAACAACAACAAAATTACATTTGTATAGCGCCTTTCACGTCGGGAGGTGACAGTCAATGTTTCAGACCCGAGCTGGGGGTCAGGATCGGGAGGGTGGAGGGGATTTGGGGTGACCAATGGGACTGTCGAAGAGGAGGGTCTTGAGGTGGGACTTGAAGGAGGCTAAGGAGGGGGGCAAGGCGGGATGCAATTCCAGAGGATAGGGGCAGAGTGGCTGAAGGCTCGCCTGCTGCTGGTGGGCCAGGGGACATGGAGCAGGCCAGAGCCTGCTGAGTGGGGAGAGTAGGAAGATTGGTAGGGGGCTAGGAACTCATAGGGTGGACAAGAACATGAGGGCTTCGAAGGTGAGGACCAAGATCTTGAATTGAATCATTGTGAGTAAAGGAGAGCCAATGGAGTCGGACGAGAATGGGGGAGGATGGGGTCATGGAACTAGGAGTGGCAGAGTACGCGGACCGCAGAGTTCTAGATGATCTGCAGCCTGTGGAGGAATTGGGGAGGCTGACAAGCAGGCATTGGTGTAGGTGAGCCTGGATGTGATGAAGGCATGAATGAGAGGTTCAGCGGCCTGAGGGGTGAGGTATGGAGGAGTCGGGCAATGTTGCAGAGATGAGGGAAGGCAGAGCAAGTTATGGCTTGGATGTGGGGGAGGAAAGACAGTTAAGGATCGAACGAGACACCTAGGCTCCTAGACCCTCCTCTTCAACCATGCCTTCAGCTGCCATCCTACCTCTCTGCCCTCCCTCATCCCAACCCCACCCCCAACCCCTCCCATGCTTCCGTCCTGACTCCTGACTGTTCAGCGCCTTGGGACATCCTCCCAACGTGAAAGGCACTCTACAAATATAATGCTGTTGTTGTTTCACAACAAGACGGTTTCGTGAATGATAAAGCAGTGAGGTGAAGGACAAGGTTGGGGCTGAAAAGAATTTATGGTGTGAAGGAGAGTTCACAAGGCTGCACTGTGGATATATTCATTGGTATTAAGGAGGATCCAGGATGATTAGAATGAGGTGTTCAGCATAATGCAGGGTATTGGCAAAGCAAATAGGAAACAGCTTTCAATAATCCTTACTTTTCATGTAGTGCTTTATTATGTTATCAAAATGCTTCAAAGCTCTTCATATGATTTTTACTTCAAATTGTAGGAACGGTGAATTTGCAGACACACTTCATAGCCAATTTGTACACAACAATGTCCCACAAAAAGCCATTAGCTGAATGACCAATTTTATCATAAAAGTTGCATCCCAGTACAGGGCAACCTTTCAAATAATGCTAAAGAATATTTCATGTCTACCTGACTAGGCAGGCCGAACCTCGGGCCAAAGGATGACACTTCCAACATTGACACTCTTCCCCAGCACTGCAGTGGAGTGTCTCATTAGACTATGAACTCAAAGCCTCAACATGGGGCCTAATTCAGTATAATTGGGAAATTTAAAACAGAAATGTTAAAATTAGAGCCAAACTGGTGAATGGAAAGTTCAGAATAAATCTGAGAATATGGAGATTTCTTTAGAATGCAACAACAACAACAAAATTACATTTATAAAGCACCTTTCACATTGGGAGAATGTCCCAAGGTACTGAACAGTCAAGTTGGGACTCGACCAAGGGGTAGGGAGGGAGAGAGTTAGGAGGAGGGAGAGAGTTGGGAGGGCAGCAGAAGGCATGATCGAAGAGGAGGATCTTGAGACCGCCTTGAAGGAGGCAAGGGAGGAAGCGAGGCGAAGGGACTGTGGGATAGAGTTCCAGAGTATGGGGGCAAAAAGGCTGAAAGCCCGTCCACTGATGGTAGTGCAGGTCGGGTGGGGGACATGGAGCAGACAGGAGGGGGCAGACAGGCTCATAGGAGACAGCAGGTTAGAGAGATAGGAGAGGGCAAGGCTTGGATGGCCTTGAAAGTGAGTACAGGTAAACAAGCAGCAATTGAGGCAATATTCAGGTAGATACAATATTAATTTCCTCAAGACTCATGGAGAAAAAGTTAAGGAAATAGAATTAATGAGTTACCATAAATTTAATGCCTTATTGGTTTCACGGCTAATTGGTCTACTCTTGAACTATGCTTCTAATTCCATAGTGCAAAACTTTCTAGTTTCAATATGTATACATTCTGGGTAAGCAAAACGTGGGTGAGGAAACATAAAAGTCAAGTAAGTGGTAACCAAATATGAAGTAAGATTGATGATGAAAAATAGCCATATGTATCAGTTAAGACCAGAGCAAATCTGTAATTCAATACAAATGAGGATGTATTCTTCACTACAGCTCCGTCTGTCACAGAACAGTATCTGTGTGACAAGCGTGAAATTAGTGTGAACCAGCAAATGCCAGTGAGAAGATAACTTGTGTCAACACAAATTCCCAAATGGGACGCTGAAGAGTCTTCTCATACCTCAAAGACCTGAGGCTAACAGGTCTAAACAAAAACAGGTACACTGGGAAGGCATAGGACATTTTATAAAGTGAAACAAAATAATTGATACACTGTAGTATAAACATTAGTCAATACTGAAAGAAGATAGAATTACCCACAAGATAGGAAGAGTAATAACTGGAAATGGCAGAATCTTTACAGCAATGTTTGGATTAAATTTGCAATATCTTATTAAGAAATGAATAGTTATCAAATTTCTAAACAAAGTGCTAAAAATGCATATTTCAGTAAAATAAAGGTTTAAAACTGTTCATCATACATTGCTTATTAAGAAATGCTGTTATGAAATGCTGTAAATTAAATCCCCCCACTATGATGAACAATTTTAAATGATCGACTTTTAGAATGTAAAAGATGAAGTTGACTCAGCCAGTTGAGAATTCCCTTGAGGTGTTGATTCTTTAAGGGTTAAAGTTCAAACAGCTTGACAGCATCCAGAACTCAACACACTATAATTATTGTAGTAAACACAGTTGGCAGTGACAGACTGGGCTTCAGCAGAAAATACAAAGGCAGCAGCACAGACCTCAAGGCCGCAGATCCGACATTTCTGGGCCCCGCTGCAAGTTCTATTTATATTCTGGCCGCACTTTAATTCTGAGATTTAGTTTAACTCAATAAGTACCAGCTCCACGGATTTTCCTGAGGTACATCAAATATTATAGTCTCATAATTTTTAAATCAATGTTTTTTTTACATTGGAAGTTACATTAAAAAATACTTCTTCTATTGGTTATCTGCTACAAAAGAAAATTCAACCTTTACACACAAATTTCGGGTTGGTCTGTTTTTGTCACAATATTTGTTTTTGTGCTGCACTGAAACCCCACCTAGCCGATGGACCAGAGTAGATAGGTTTTTTGTTTGTGTAGTACTGTATAAATCTCCCATTGCCCAAGAACAGAAAGAACAAAGGTCATATTACAAGCTTTTGATTACTCCTGACCCAGATAAGTACTGCATGATAAAATATCAATCTATTTGTGCAAGACAAAAACAAATTGGAGCAGGAAACAAATTAAAATACTGCTAACAACTAAACAAAATACTACTGCTGTGCCTGTATTACAGAATATATAGGTTTTAAAGCCTCCTAGTAACACCCTACCACCACGCCTCACCCTATAATCCAGCCTTGCTGCAATCGTGGGGAAAGTAAATGCTGTAAAGCACATTTTCAAATCTAATTTACAGGAGATTTCACAGCCAGGTAGCACTCAATGCTTCCAATATACCTGCAGTCTTCATATTTTTAGAAGTTCACTATTTTTCTCTGACATTGTACTCAAGAACAATTCTATGTTTGAAATGTTGATAAGCCTCATGCCAAACCAGTTGCCACTCACAACTTATTGCAATATCCTATACCTCACAGTTGTGTTAACACCATGTTCACACACAAAACACACACAAGCATCCCAAATATATGCCACAATAACAAATATAACCTTATGCAAACTCAAACCTGAAAGGAAAGTTTTTGGATGCAAGCACACCTATGTAAATCTACCAGAGTGGGTACTTAAGAGGCAGATCATTTTATACGCTAGTCAGTCCACTTATAATACCAGCAAATTGAGTGTTGAAAGCAAATCAATGTATATTCCCCCAGATATAACCTTCTATTGGGACCCTATGACTAAACAGACTTTGACATTGAGAAAGAAAAAACACCTAAATTACTACTGTAACACACATATAGCTGGTCAATAGCTCATCCAGCTTTCTACAACATAAATATTTAATATGTAGTATCATTCATCTGTATAATTCATTAGCTGAGCTTTCCAATACAAATATGTTACTACAAAATATACTGCAATTAACCAAACTAATTCAACACTGAAAAGAGTTGCTGAACATGGTAGCAATACTTTTTATTATTTTTGCTCTCGCTTACACCCAATTAAAATCCCATATTGCCTTAGAATAATACTCCATTTGGATTCTGCATAATGCAGCTCAGTTCCCAATTGTATTCATGCGAGGCCAGTTTAAAGTGGTTTACACATGACTGCGTGCACAGCCTTTCCAAGCAGCCAACAAATATAAAGTACTGTTTAAAACAAAAAGGCAGTAACAAATTATTTTTTAACCCCACTCTGTTTTCCCGTTTCCTCCCCTTCTCCCCCCCTTCCTTCAATACGCTACCTTCTGCATAACAGCTGGACGAGAGGATTGTACTGGGAGGTCTGAAGATGTAAGGCAGGTACCGAGAAAAGCATTTCATCTTCCAAAAAACGGGTCTCCTCAGTCCATGTGTATTTCACTGTTCATCTCTCTCCCCCACATAAGGCTTATTCGCTTACAGCTCTGTGTGGCTGATGAAGGCGTGCAACATTCATAGCTAGCTGTACACCGATTCACCATGCTTGCTTCCTCAGACACCAGGAAACAGAGCCTCGCATTTCTCTTCCACGTCAAGTCCCAAGGCACTGGGAGGTTTAATCATTGGCTGGTGTCCATCAGATGAAGAATTGCTGACTAAGAGCACGATAAAATATCCCAAGCAGTGCTGATAAACTAGCTTTTCTGTCCCGAGTAGTGCAAGTTGGTAATAGCCAAGTCAATACTGTATTTAACCTTCCTGAATCCAGCAAATGAAATGCACCAAAAATAGCTCAATTTTTTAAAATGCTGACAGCTTTCATCTTCAGACAAAATGGAAAATAACCTATATAAAATATAGTTTTCAGAATGCTATTTTCCTAGTACTTTATAAGAGACACTTACAGCCATATCCCTTCTCCAGTTTCAATTCACGGAAGCCTGCAAGTCGTACTGAAGCCTGCTCCTATTAATCTAAGCAGTCATGTTAGGAGGCTGTATACTAGGGGAACCTTGCAACCAATTACCAGCCCTTTACGCTGCAGTGAAAAAGCAGTCCTAGCTAAAGAGCTCTGCCAGCATTCACCCTTCAGCCCCCTTGAGAAATGGGCAATTGCACTAAAACGTATCAATTCAACCGAAGTCCTTGTTTTAGAGGGATTACTTCAATGCCCAAACACAGTAGAATCTGACAGGTCACCCCATGTAGTTTGTTATAAACAGGACACAGTGATATACTGAGAATTTTACATGAACTACAGTAGCCTTGCTCCAAACTCCTGTGTAACTGTGTTTCTCTATTATACGCATAATATACAGTGCGAGCCAAGGGTGCAACGATGCAAAGCTGTTTTAACGGTTTGTGGTCCTTGAATGAGTAAGCCTAAAAGCCAGACATAAACTGCCGTTTCCAATCAATCAATCTGTGAGTGCCTGGACAAGTAAGATTGTTATGGTTGGGGAGAGGGTGGGTGAGAAAAGAGAAATTGAAAAGGGATAATCTTGAACATTGTGGAGCCCTCAAAAACATGAGTTTTGAATAACATATCATGTAAAATTCATGGCTCAGTCTATGCTGGTTCAAAGCTTCTGCAAGCACTACTTCAGTACATGGACCTCTTTTATGGATTCATTATATATATTCATTATTATATTCCTCATTACCATATAATGAAAATTTACATGTAGTTTCACATTGGGAAGACGTTTAAACCCTTAACAAAATCGGCTACAACCTAATCTGTGAGCTACGTGGGGGCTGCGGGGTGGATGGAGGTTGCGGGGTGGGGAGACGGGAAAGTTGACCAAAGGCACAGATAAAAAGGTAGGATTTGAGACAGATCTTAAACAAGCTGAGGGAGGGAATAAGTCAGAGGAACTTCAGGGTGGAGCTTCAGAGAGTAGAGGTAAAATGGCTGAAAGATCACCCATCGGTGATGGGACGGATAAGGCGGGGACATGGAACAGCTAGATGCTCGTTGAGCGAAGAGTGGGGCTAGGTCATTTAGCTCCCACTAAACGTCAACAAGACGGAGGCCCTACTGATTAGCTCATGTCAGCACCTCCGCACCTCAGGTGCTGGCAACATCAGCATTCAAGGCTGCTCTCTCCACCTCTCAAAGCCAGTCAGGAATTCTGGGCATCTTGTTTGACCCCAAACTGTCCTTCCTCCCCCAAATCCGCTCCATGACCGGTACCACCTTCCACCACCTCCGCAACATTGCCAGACTCTGCCTCTACCTCACCCCCCATGCGGCTGAGACACTTGTCCATGCATTCATCACATCTAGGCTTGACTACGGAACTCTCTCCTCGTCAGCCTTCCCAGCTCCTCCCTTCACAAGGCTGCAATTATTCAGAACTCTGCAGCTCATGTACTATCCCACACTAGGCTCCGCGACTACATCACTCTCACCCTTGCCCGTCTCCCCATCCCAGAGAATCAAATTCAAGATCCTCGTCCTCACTTTCAAGGCCATTCACAGCCTTGCCCCGCCTATCTCTCCGACCTGCTGTCTCCCTATCAGCCTGCCCGTCCCCTCTGTTCAGCGGGCTCTGGCTTGCTCGGCATCCACCGCCCGAACCGCCCTACCATTGGCAGCCGGGCTTTCAGACTCTCTGCCCCCACACTCTGGAATTCCATCCCTCAATCGCTTCACTTCGCTTCCTCCCTTTCCTCCTCTCAAGACCCTCCTCTTCGACCGTGCCTTCTGTTCCCCTCTTAACTCTCCCCCCTTTCCTACTCTCCTTCCCGTTGCCCCTACCCTGACCCATCGCCCCCTGCTCGGGTCCCAACCTAGCTCTTTCAGCACCTTGGGACGTCCTCTCAACATGAAAGGCGCTTTATAAATGTAAGGGTTGATTGATTGATTGATCCTCCTAATGTAAAGGCACTCTATAAATATAAGTTTGTTGTTGTTTTGAGGAGATCAAATTCCCCAAATTTGAATCTCTTATCCAATAATTAATATAGCATTGCAAAAGTTTATTCAATGAGCTAATTTGAAATGCAGTGACCCTAACAAATGATGACAGCCATTATACTACAGCAACACCTATACACAACATGAAGAGTATTTTAGGTTTTTTCCCCCCACAACGTCATAAGATGATCTGGTGGGGGAAAAGGAGCGGGATGTTTGTATCGAATAGTAAGCCTAAGTTAAGTGATGGGAATTGGATAACGCTGTGGAGTTTTGGTCAATTACTTTTGGTGATCTTGGTGAATCATTACAGAACTTTCTTCCATATTAAATCGAACAACGCAACTCCGCAATACTCAGGCTGACAGCTGACCCAGGCTGGCTAATCTGCAGGACCTGAAAGAGCAGAGCAGTCACTGGAGGCAGGGATTCTTCTCACTCAATTCCTGAAAACTCTACAAAACAAAGCTCTAGGGTCCGTCGATATGGAAATTTTCCGATATCGATAAATCGGTGGGCTCATATAGATATATACAGATATATCGATATTTCCGGGGGGTTTTATACTGCGCTTGCGCGTGCATTCGGGGGTGCGCGCGCATTCGGGGGTGCGCGCACATTCGGGGGACGTGTGCGCATTCAGGGGTGCATGTGCATTCAAGGGGCGTGTGTGCATTCAGGGGTGCGCACACATTCATATAGAATTTTTCGATATCGATATATTTTAAATTCCGATATCGGCGTATCGATATGAAAAATTATATCGATATAACCGATATATCGATATATCGTCGTACCCTACAAAGCTCTAATGGTGAGGGTAGTCCGAGCTTGACAACTAGGAAAGCTTGACAAGCAATGGTCTCAACGGCAAGATTTTAGCTGGTTAGACTCCAGCAGTACCCTAACACACACTCTGGGATCCGCAACCCTTGGCTCTTGCCTTTGCCAACCTTTGCCTAATACCTTCCAGAAGTAGGTGAGGAAGATGTGAATCCTTCAGGGAGAGATTGTGCATTTAATTCCAATAAACAATTATGAAATTTCAATGTATAATTGGGATTCATGGAACTCTACATTTGGTTTGGATAGCCTTTAGCATGTTGATGGGTTTCTGCACTGGTCAGATACCTGCTTGACCAAAGAGAAGACTGAATTAGTTTTGTGGAAGCGATTAGTCTGATGAGTCAAAAAAAACTATTCTCATTCCAAATTCTCTCATGACTTGCATTAAAATGCTCAACAATCTTATCTCTTGTGTGCCTCATATTTTTAAACTAATGTGCAGCACAGTTAAGGCATGTCGAGTATAACAGAATTTCCAATTACAGAACTTAATAGATAACCAAATCCCTCAACTCAACCCAAGTAAAGAAGAACAATTTATAATAATAATAATTCTTGCATTTGATATAGCGCTTTTCACATCTTATCAACTTCCCAAAGCACTTCACAGAATATACTGTAAAGTGAATTGACTATATTTGTGAGTGAATCGCAGCAGTCAATTGCGCACAGCAGTGTCCCACAAACAGTCGTGGATTAAAATGATCAATTTTATTACTGTTTTTTTTGACAAATTATTATTAGGCATGTGGAGTAAAGAAATTTTCTCAAGGTTTCGCCCTGACCTGCCTGGATTCGAACACAGGTCTCCCCCGCTTGGTATCCCCAGCTTGCAAGACAAGTGCTCTAACCAGTAAGCCACAGGAGCTCCAGATGATTTATCTGGTCATCTTTCACGCTTCGAGATATCGCAAAGCATTCCCAACACAGTAATCCTTGGAAAAGATAGGATCCAAGGCAGAGACTGGTAGAGTATAGCTAACAGCTATGCAAAATAAATCATTTTCAGAAGGTTCTCGAATGTAATAGGACTTGAGTTAGCCTATTTTAACAGCAAATGTTTACATAAAATACCCTCTTATCCTGACTCTGTTCTGGGAAGAGAACATTTGTCGTTTCCAGCTGATAGTGTCTAATTTAGTCCTATACAGCTTGGGTTAATAGAGAATGTGTGCACATCAGTATGTAACTCCACCTTTTTTCTGTTTATTGGTTGCACTGCTGCCTCGGCGGCTTAATATGCTGACTCAAATTCCAGGCTACCAATTCTCGAGGTTTAAACTAAGCAGTTCAGTTGTGTTTATTAATCTTACGTGTCTCCATTGGAAAGCAGTCACGAAAAATCTAGAAAAAGCTAGCTCTTTCCTTCCACAGTATTGATCTGATTACCACCAGCAGTTGAGTTTTGGATAATGACTTCAATTTATCATACAGTGAACTCCACAAAAAAGGTAAAACAGATTGAGAAAAGAAAAAAGATTATTTGGGGGGAATTCTTAAGGGAAAAACAAATTGGCCCTAGACATAGTACTCAAGGTCCTCCTCAACTCCAAAGCCCTTACACATTAACAGCCAAAACATCCAAACCATTTTGTCCCCATTCACATGAAGAAAGATATTGATACTTGAGAAAACTAGATTTTACTAATTGTAGAACTGCAATACAGGTATCCCGCCCAACCGCGGCCTCGTCAACCACGAAACTCATGCATCCACGATTTGCTAAATGCGACAACCCTCGCAAACCGCGTTTTGCGCATCCATAATTTAAATCCGCGGGTTTAAATTTTCAAATAGCTAGCGTATAGCACTAGGACCCAGTTGTGATGTTGCAATCAACCAGCGACCACGTTTCTCTCTTAGGATTAAGGTAAATACAGTAATATGAGTTTATTGTCGCTTCTCTGCAGCCTAGCTAGTAAGTTTGGGAGCATTGGCTGCCAATCTGCATCCTCTCTCTCTCTCTCTCTGTGTACATGTATCTCTCTCTATTTCACCTTCTCTTCCCCCCGTCCCCCACCCCTCACCCTCCCTCTCTGTGTCTGTTTGTATCAGTCAGTCAGTCAGACAGCCCCCCCACCCTCTGTGTCTCTCTCTCTGTAGATCAGTCAGACAGCCCCCCCAGCCTTCCGTGTCACCTCCCATCCTCTTTGTGTGTCTCTCTGTGATCACCCCCCCTTTGAGTGTCTCTCTCTCTCTCTCTCTCTCTCTGTGTAAGTCAGTCAGACAGTCTCGCGGATTGCTGCAGATCCTGGCAGGCAATGTGCCCAAACTTACTCCCCCTATCCCCATGTATGTTATAACTGTATGTGTTTTCTTGTGTTTAGTTTTACTAAACGCGAACTTACTTCCCCTATCCCCATGTTTCCCATAGGGCCCTGCATTTTCCAACCACGATTTTTCCAACCGCATAGGTTTACAGGAACGTATCCTCGCAGTTGGGGAGGGATACCTGGACTGAAATGCTTACATCTGAAAAACAAGATGAGCATCAGGCTTGAAAGATGGTGGTGGTGGTGAGGAGGAAGAACATCAAAACTTATGGCAGTAAGTAAGTTAAGTAAGCCAACTTCATGCACATTGGTTTCTGGGGCTCGCTGCCAATTCCAGGGTTTATATTGGGAGTCAGCAAAACATTATTCAAGCAAGGTGACCTTACCTATCGGCCACAAATATACAGTCAATTCACTTTACAGTATATTCCATGAAGCGCTTTGAGACGTCTAGAAGATCTGAAAAACGCTATATCAAATGTAAGGATTCTTATTATTGTTATTACTCAAGGTGTATACTCCAAACAGGGGTGCAATTTGGTTGCTCTGGAACTAGAATGTACATAATTAACAATAAAAAATAAAACCATCTGAAAGAAGATATTTGTAAAGGAATGACATGTCATGTTGACATCTAGAAATGGATTGCATCAGTATGGAGTTCTTGAGGGTTAGCATGACAATTCTCTGGTGTCTTGAGTCATTCACATAGAGCCTTAGATTTACACAGACCATTCTGAGCATAGAACAGGCCATTCTGTCCAACTAGTCCTTGCCAGTGTTTACATTCCACACAAGTCTCCGCTCACACCTTACTCTCTCACATACCCTCTTTCTCATATGTACATCCAGCTTCCTCTTGAATCTATCTATACTATCTGATACAACCACCATTTTGGCCAATGTGTCTCACACTCTCACTACACTCTACTTGAATAGGTGATCCCATAGTAGCTACATTATATGTTTGTTCCCTGGTTACAGACTCCCCAACAAGTGGTGAACAGTCTAGGTATGCTAACATCATCAAACCTTTATAATTTATAATTTTAAACACCTTCTTAAACATCAAATACAAGCTTTTTTTTAGTAAGAGGTTTCATATTTAAACATTTCACATTCCAGTGCTTGGGATGTCCTTCTGACATGAAAGGCACGATACAAATGTAATTTTGTTGGTGTTCTATACCAAAATAATCAAGTCACTCTCCAAAACAGACAACAAAGTACAATTAGTGATTCTTCTGTGAGGTTTAATTTCCATTCTCACGTGCTGTCCACACTTTTCTTGGATTTAAAGCTGAGCACAACACTGAATGTCTTTGGTCTAGACACACCATTGTAATCATAGTTCTTTCTGCAGATTACCTGGTTCAGGGGCAGTAATTGCACACAACAGATTACTCTTCCGAAATCATGCATAATCCGCCCTTCTGCATTACTTCATAGGGATATTTTTGAAATCTTATTTCAGTACAACTCATTTAAAACTCAATTCTCTGTCACTGATGTCTTTTTTACTTTACATAATTACCCCTGCCCAGAGTCCAACCTCATCAGCAACGCCACAAAATCATTGAAACAGTGCTGCTGTCTCCTGAGGCTTCAGTGCCAAGTCAGGATAAGAGATGGACATGGATTGGTAAGAAACAGACATGGATTGGTAAGAGATGGAGAAGAAGCATAAGTAACAATAGCTGTACCTCCAAATGTTAGGATTGGGAGAGATATTGATTTGGGTACCTCAGGGCTATGTATCAGGAATCCCCTATGCATGACCTAGATTTAATAATAATAATCCTTACATTTGATGTAGCGCCTGATCAAGAACTGTAGGTAGCAAAAGTCTTGCTCATTTTCCCTCTCTTTCAACCTGCACATCAAACTCCAATTGAAATCCAAGCACCCCAATAGAGCTCAACAAATTAAACACAATCTGAGATCCAACCCTGTGAAGAGTGCTATATAAATCCAAAAGACTGTTAACTTCCAGGTCCCTACATTTTAATGTTGCAGTAGGGGGCGCCATTACCGACTAAGAGGAACACAATATGATTAACATTTGGAAAGGAAGGTTTGGTTTACATTATTTTAAGATCACAAGAATGGGCTTACTTTGCTGCTCCTTATTTTCCTTAGATAAACAAACTCCCAATAGCAGTCAGACATCAAGTCTGTAAGAATGCTATTTAAAAGCAAAAAGGATGAGATCAGTTCCTAGTGGTGCTGTTCCACCCCTACATTAAGTTACAGGTTGACTCAGTCCAGTTGTCTGCTCATTACTGTAACTTATTTTAATATCAGACTTTGCTTGTTAGGAAAGGGAATGGAAGCTGACTTTAGAAATATGGAAATAATATATGTGAAATGCTCTCATAAATTTGTTTTTCTTTAAATTTAGAAGCATGTAACATAACAAGAGCTGATCTTGTGATTCTGCCAGAAGCCAAGATCAGGGATTTTAGATGTAGTGTACATCAACAACCAGCAAATACATCAATGGGGCAAGAAAGAAATTGAAGCAGAAAATTTAATTAAACACTGAATGAAAAACTGAGAAGTTTTAATATCCCGATTTCATCATCTAGATACAGGAGTCACATTGCAGTTGTAGCTTCTTGGTGTGAATCAAGGTGTGAGGCTCCCTCTGCCTCGTCCTCCTTGACCTATCTGCCGCCTTCGATACCGTGAACCACTCAATCCTCCTCCATCACCTCTCCTCCTATCTCAACCTTCAAGGTTCTGTCCTTGGCTGGTTCATGTCCTATCTTTCACACCATCTCCATATTGTTTCCGCTACCAGCTTTTCCTCCAGCCCTCGCACCGTCTTGTCCGGCGTTCCTCAGGGCTCTGTCCTTGGTCCCATCCTCTTCACCCTCTACATGCTCTCTCTCGGTGACATAATCCGCAGTCAAGGGGTATGTATGCAGATGACACCCAACTCTATTTCTCCACTTCCACCTTCAACTCCAGGACTACCGGTTTCCTGACTGCCTGCCTATCTGACATTGAGTCCTGGATGGGGGACAACTTTCTCCAGTTAAATGTCTACTAGACTGAGGACCTCCTGATTGCCTCTCGTCAGCACCTCCACACCTCAGGCGCTGGCAGCATCAGTATCTAAGACTGCACTCTCCACCTCTGGAAGCCAGGCAACAATCTGGGTGTCTTGTTTGACCCTGAACTGTCCTTCCTTCCCCTACATCCGCGCCATGATCTCCTCCACAACATTGCCAGACTCCGCCACTGCCTCACCCCTCAGGCTGCCGAAACCCTTGTCCATGCATTCGTCACACTAAGGCTCGACTATGGAAACTCTCTCCTTGTCGGCCTTCCCGGCTCTTCCTTTCACAAGCTGCAGATCATACAGAACTCTGCAGCTTGTGTCCTCTCCACACCAAGCTCCGTGACCATATCACTCCCACCCTCACCTGGCTCCCCCTCCTAACTCTCTCCCGCCCATTCCCCCCTGCGCTGCCCCTCTCCCTTGCTTAGGTCCCGACTGACTGTTCAGCGCCTGATGAATGAAAAGCGTTCTAAAATTGAATTTTGTTGTTGAATACAAACACTGGGGGATGGTGGGTAGGTTGGGCTTTCTGTGCCCAATATGAGTGATGTCTTTGTCTAAAAAAAAAAGCCACCAAATTTCTGTGAAGTACTTTGTGACACTTTTGACTTTATGACATTGTAAAAAAGGACAATTTCTTTTTGATGCAACAAATTTGGCTGTTTATTGATGGCTGCCATCTTTCCCTTAGCTGCCCATTACAAAGTAATGATTAGGATCGATGTTCTGACAGCATGTCTGTCCGACATTGAGTCCTGGACGAGGGACAACTTCCTCCAATTGAACGTGAGCAAGACCGAGGCTCTCCTGATTGGCTCAAGCCAGCGCCTCCGCACATCAGGCGCTGCCAGCCTCAACATCCAAGGCTGTACTCTCAACCTCACAAAGCCAGTCAGGAACCTCGGCATCACGTTCGACCATAAACTCTCCTTCCTCCCCCACATCCGTGCCTTGACCGGCACCGCTTATTTTCACTTGCGCAACATTGCCAGGCTCCGCAACTATCTCACTCCCCACGCTGCCGAAACACTCATGCACGCGTACATCACCTCACGGCTGGACTACGGGAACTCTCTCCTCGTCGGCCTCCCCAACCCCTCCATTCACAGGCTGCAGGTCATCCAAAACTCTGCAGCCCGTGTACTATCCCGCACCCGCCTCCATGAACACATAACCCCCACCCTCGCCTGTCTCCACTGGCTCCCCATCCCCCAGAGGATCGAGTTCAAGATCTTTGTCCTCGTTTTCAAGGCATTACATGGCCTTGCCCCGCCCTACCTATCCGATTTACTCTCCCCCTATAAGCCCACCCGGACCCTCCGTTCAGCAGGACTTGGTTTGCTCCAAGCCCCCCGCCCGAACCGCCCCACCATCGGAGGCCGGGCCTTCAGGTTCTCCCACCCTATGGAATTCCATCTCCCAATCCCTCCACCTTGTTTTCTCCCTTTCCTCTTTCAAGGCCGGTTTGAAGACTTTCCTTTTCGACCGTGCCTTCTGTTCCCCCCCTAATTATTCGACCTCCCCCACGTTTTCTACCCCCTCCCGAACACTGCCCTCCCAGCTCGAGTCACACGGCTCCTGTGCAGCGCCTTGGGACGTCCTCCCGACGTGAAAGGCGCTCTATAAGTCTAATTTGTTGCTGTTGTTGTAGGATTGTAGAGACCTGTAGCTCAGTAGTTAGAGCACTTGCCTAGAAAACGAGAAGACCTGCATTCAATTCCTGGATAAGGAGAAATATTGAGTAAGTTTCCCTACTTCACACACCTCTGATTACGTAGCAGTAAATATGAATCCAGTTGTTAGTCAATTGGCGGTTTGCTTTTCTGGGAATAATCCCTTAAAAATAATAATAATTTGGTCACTCAATAATTATCTGTTTGTGGGTCACTGCTGTAAGCAATTGACAACCAAGTTTAGCCCACAAAAGTTAATTCACTTTACGGTATGTATAATCTGTGAAGTGATTGAGACATTTTGACCACATGGTAAGGAGCTATATTAAATGTGAGCATTACTATCTTATTATTATTAGGATAAACAGATTAGGATGTGGTATAGAATTCACAGCAGCAGTTAAGACAGATGCAATATACTCTGCCAAATATAAAGTGTGGTATCATTTGAGAATTCTGCTCTCCCAAATACATATAATGAATAATTAATAGGGTAAAATATAAATGTTACACACAATATTGATTTGTCAGTTACATATACACTGCAGTTCTTTTGGGGTAGTGCCTCGGAGCAAATCATATCAAAGTCCCAAACTACAGAAACAGCACAAGACATCATAGCAGCATATAAGTCTTTAAATCTCAAGGATGTGAAGTTACAATAAAAACAATGCACCTTACAAATCAACTGCATGCAGTCTGAAGGTCGACTCAATTACATCACAATTACCTTAATACTGTACATCACATCTCAACGACATAAGGCATTGTATCATATCCAATGATTATTATTAGCATCTCACTATTGACTGATCGAAGAATCATGCCTATTCAGTCAGATTTACCTGGGTCTTTAGTCAGTTAAGGTCTTTTAAAATAGGTCTGGTTTAGAGCTTGGCTATTTTTCCAATACAGTAAGATTTTAAAGTTTAATTTACAAATAACTCAAATTTTAAATACTGTCAGAATATGTGAAAAGACAATATGGAAACGGGCTGTTTCTGTGTCTCTAAGTAGGTGCAGAAAATGCCCTCTCTTCCTTCTCCATCCTCTCCTGGATAGTGTTCTGATATTGAATTTGTGGAACAGTAGTTAATGCAATGCTCATATCTATTCTATCATTCGGCTTGATTGTCATAGGTACCCATACCCATAGGTGACTCCAGCCAATGGATAACCCTTGCCAGTTTAAAGAACAAGCAACTTGGTTGGAACTCCTTTATAACCGAAGCAAAGCAAACAAAACAAGAAAAATTTAATCAACCACTGAAGATAAGATTCGAACAACAGAAATCACTGCTTTTAGATTCATAAAATCCCAAACTCTGTAAGAAAACATTTAAACAAGTCAGTGCCAAAAATAACTACTTTATAATGGGGCCACACATAAATTGGGAAGAAATAATAAATAATAATAATCCTTGTATTTGACAGTGCTTTCCATGTCTTCTGGACAGCAGTTCTCAACCAGGGGTACAAAATTACTTCCTGTACACCTGGTGGTACATTGATTTATTTAGCTGTCTTATTTAGCGTTTTTTGCCTTCCAAATTGTATATTTAATTGTTATTCCCCTTGTTTTGCGCTCAGTGTATGTGCTAGTTATTTTGTGTTACAGTAAAAACCTGCTTATCCGGCACCCGATCAACTGTAACTTCTGTATACCCGGCAACGCAAAAAAAAGGTCCGCATTCGATTAACTGGAATTAATCTGGAAAAATGCAACAATTTTTAAAAAAATATCCGGCACGCGCTTTAACCGGCAGTGGCCAGATTCCGAGGGTACCAGATAAGTGGGCTTTACTGTATAAGAAAAGCTTGGTCATACAATGCAAGTGGAATGCGGGGTGGTGTATGTGTGTATGTAGTTGGGTGGGGGTACACGATAATGTTGAAAATTAACATTACTGAAAAAGGTTGAAAAAGGTTGAGAACCACTGTTCTAGACGTCTCAAAGCACTTCATACTGTAAAGTGAATTGACTTTATATATGTGGGCAAAACACGGTAGTCAATTGAGTATAGCAGTCCCACAAACATTCATGGATTGAATGACCAAATTATATAATTTTTTTACTTCATTTAGCTTCCAGGGTTTATTGAACCATTAATAAGAAACACAAGAACTGGGTTCCAATATGTGAAACAACAAACCATGTAGAAATTGGAGGGGAGTGGGTAGTTGAAATGCATCCAGAATTTGGGAAGAAATTTATGTACATGAGAAAAGGGCTCTCAGTAGCAATACATCACACTGACAACACCACATAATAGGGCTATTCCCTAACACTGGCAAAGATAGTTACATAATCAGAACCACACTCTTCGTTTGATCATCCTGCAGTTGAGTGGTTACAGAACTCGCCTTACAAACGAGAGACCTGGGTTCAATTCCCGGCAGGGCAAAATCTTAGGTAAATTTCCTTATTCCATACACCTAATAATAATCTCTGCAAAATAACAAACAATAATAATTTGGTCACACAATTCACTGCTGTGCACAAAATGGTTGCCGCGTTTCTCCCACAAATATACAGTAAATTAATTTACATTACAGTATATTCTGTGAAGCTCTTTGAGACGTCTAGAAGACACGATAGGGTGCTGTATCAAATGCAAGGATTATTATTATTTATTATCAGCACTGTCCCTAAAAATACTTCCTCAAAGTAAACATGTTGCTCCCCGAATCCAGTAAGAGACAGGTTATTGCAAACTAGACTTTCATGACCAGTTAGTGGTTACAGACTCGAACAGTTCTCCCACCAATTTAGTGGTAATTGATGTCAGATGGATGCTTAACAATATTCAAATTTAATTTTACTTCATAACATTAAGTAGATTAGCCAAAAAAGTGAAGGTCGATTATATCCCTATTCTTCAAATCAATATTTTAATCTCTGCAAAGGTCGAGTCAGATAGGTTCATATACAGTAAACAATGATACCTGTTTTTCATCAATTTGTTTGGGTCTGATTTGATCATCTAACTTGCATGTTAAAATGAAGCAATGGTTCCTTACAATTGATATAGTGCCCTTCCCATCAAGAGAATGATTCAACAACATCACAGAATATACTGTACTGTAAAATATAGTGGATATGTTGTGTTAGGTGACTATGACAGTCAATTTGCTCACAGCAATGTCACCAAGCAGCCCTGAAGTGAGTAACCAATTTTATTTCGACTCTTGACACAGGGAGGAACTCCCTTCTCTTTTCAAATGGTGGATCTTTCACATCTACCTGAACAAGTAGACAAAACCTGTCAATCTCCCATCTGAAGGACGGCACCTCCAACAATATATGGCATTCCTAGCACTGTATAGGAGTGTCATCCTAGATTTGTGAGTTCAAAATCCCAATGTGGAGCTTGAACTCTCGGCCTTCAGACTTACAAGCAATTGGGTTTAAAATCTGTGTGGACTAAAGTGTAACAAGACCAGTAGAAACTGAAAAAAATCACCAAAGGGTTATATCGATATAACTTTTCATATCGATATGCCGATAATGGAAATTCAAATATGTCGGTATTGAAAAATTCTATATAAAAAAAATCGGTATGTCGCAAATATCGGTATATCGTGTCCGGCGATATATCGATATAATATGAACTTTTTCAACTTACCTTGTTGCCGGCATTGCAAACCTACTGGGCCAAGAGCATGGAATGCGCACCCACATCTGAATGGGCGTGCACCTCTGACTGTGCGCGCACCTCTGAATGCGCGCGCATGCGCAGTATAAAAATACCCCAAAAATATCGATATATTGATATGAGCCCCCAAAATATCGATATATCGACATGAGCCCACCGATAAATCGATATCGGGAAATTTCCATATCGACGGACCCGAAAGTTCAAATCTCACCACAACTAAAGGAGGGAGGAACGAAGTGGGTGTTGGAAGAAGATGAATGGAAAATGCCTGCAGATAATATTCTGCTGTGTGACCCTGTGTGCAGATTCCCAAGAGATATGTATTTCAAAAGCCTATTATTATGAGTAGAAAAGTACTACTAGCTTCAGGTGCATATTATCAAGGAAATGAAATAGCAGAGCACATTGAAGAAAGAATGCCTAATGGAAGTGCAGACAACAGATTTTTGTTCCTCTAAAAAAAACACTGAGTCCACAAGGAACAAAATGATTTCATTACAATAGGAGTCTCATGTTAAACAATGGAGGTCCTTAAGTAATGACTTTAACAAGCTGCTGGCAGACAAGGGTGACAGCATTCTGTACTTCATCCACTTGCACTTCATCCCACCAAATGTCACAATGCACTGTGCTCTTTTATAATTGCAATACTGGAAGATTTAATCCCACCTCATTGCTGTCTTTTGTTACAGTCGGGATCATAATTCAAGTTACCATCATTTGCTTCTACCACTAATGGAACATTAACCTAGTGGGAGATTCACACTTTCAAATGTAATGAAATCCCACAATACATTCCACACATAGGTGTTTCCCTCAAGATTAATGCATTATTAACCAGATTATTCAAGAAACTAAAATCAATTGTGTCCTCAAATGGCACACAAATCCAGGCCTTCCCATTCACGCGCAATAATAAACTTCATGACCATGCCTGCAGCATAATAGAAAACTAAGAATCCAACTCTTCAGTGCAGAGCATTAATTATTTACAGACTATCTTCACTCCAAATCTCCAATGATACATTTCAGCATCTATTTCTTTCCCCATACATTCATCCATCAAACTATCCATTGCATTACAACCGGCACAACAAAGAAGCAATTATATGATTTCATAATTTAAATATGCCATTCTGCCCCCCAACCGCCAGACCAAAAATTCTACATTACAAAATAAACACCAACAAAACATCACCATCAGGATCAGGATGACTTACATCAGTGTGAAAAATCAGATTTGTTGCAAAGCACTTGGATGTACCAATAGTTACAAGGTCACAACCCCATTAGATGTAACAGAAGCCACGATAGCTCCTTGAGGTAAAATACTTGACCTGAGTTTGGTTCCCAGACAGTAGCGCAGCTGCACGGAAACCTACTAATGATGTGCTAATACATTTCAAGGCTCAAGTTTAACTTTAATTGATGTGACTACTCAGTTTATTCAAGTCAGAAATAGTTAGAAGATCCCGAGATTAAAAATCGTCTGCCAAAATCAGCATTTCAATTTCATCTCCTAAATTAGCCACTTAGCCAAGTCAACATTAATTCTGAGCAGATGTATTGATACACCTGAACATTTGCAATGATCAGTTTTGATTTAACAGGATTACCTAATGGGAGTCTCCCCTAGATTATTACACAATTTTATTAAGCAAACCATAAAATGTACTTACTTGGGTAATTAACTAGCTGTAAACTGTAATTCATGGAAAAGTATTAACTCCACAGTCAACAAAGTCAACTATAATGTGCATTAATATAGAGCCTTTCACGGGGTGTAGGGAAGAATCTTAGAGTGCTTAACGATGGTGGAGTATAACACTGAGTTGGGGGCGGTGGGTGACCATAAGTACCACCAAAGAGGAAGTTCTTCAGGCCCGATCTGAAAATGGGGAAGGAGAAGGCAACACACGGAGAGTGTTCCAAAGTTTTGGGGCGTAAAAATAGGGGGAGAAATTAAGTGATACCAGGGTCTGAAAGGGACCTGTCCTGTTTGTGGCATTTATTAATTGATTAGAATTTATTGACACGGTGCAAGGGACAACTGGGTGGGATATAATCAAAATAGGTGGCAAAGGTCTTAGAAAGAGAGCAATATAGGATCTGAACATGGCTGGCGATTGGAAAGTGAAGTTTAATGCAAAGGTAAATGAAATGTACTGCATATAGGTAATCAGTTCAGGAGGCACAATGGTCTGCATATGGGTGTAATCTGCAAAGGAGGAAGCTGGAAAAGATCTATGGATGTGAATTGTCTCACGCTCAACTCAACAAACTCCAAAACAACAACAACAAAATTACACTTGTATGTTGCCTTTCACGTGGTGGGATTTGGAGTGACTGATGGGACCGTCGAAAAGGAGTGTCTTGAGGCAGGACTTGAAGGAGGCTCGGGAGGGGCCAATAAACCAGGGAGACGGGATAAATGCTGAGCGACCACTAAAGTAGTGGAGATCAGGAGCAGTTAAGCTCCATATCTGGAGTACAGGTAGACCCCTACAGGTAGACCCCACTTAATGAAGGGGTTAGGGACTTTAAAACTCTTCGTTAAGCGAAAATTTCGTTAAGCGAAAATTTCGTTAAGCGAGAGTTGAACTGTATTACTGTATTTGGCGGCAGCCAAAACGTCGCCCTGACCCGAGTCTCCCCGCTAAAATCAGTTTAGTTCCTAGCGATTCCTAGCGCTAACATGTTCGGTGTACAGGTTGAGCAGCCAAAAGTCCAGAGTTCCGGAATCCGGAATGTGACAAAAATTGCAGGAATAAAAACGCCAATCCTACCTGCTCCAGGCCAGGTCTTCACAGTCACCGCACTGAAAGTATCGTAACCTAGACCCAGGCATTTCCTGACTTGGGATGCGCTTCTTTCTTCCTCCGCCTCCCCTCTTTCTCTCTACCCGCCCTCCCCTCCTCTCTTTCTCTCTACTCCCCCCCTCCTCTCTTTCTCTCTACTCCCCCCCTCCTCTCTTTCTCTCTACACCCACCTCTCTATCTCTCTATCCCCCACTCCATCTCTATATGCCCCCTCCCCTCCCTCTCTATTCCCCCACTCCCCTCCTTCTCTATTCCCCCCAGCTCCTCCCTCTCTACCCCACCCTCCTTTCTATCTCTCTATCCCCCCTCCTCTCTATCTCTCTATTCCCCCTTCATCTCTCTATCACCCCTCCTCTCTATCTCTCTATCCCTCCCTCCTCTCTATTCCCCCCTTCCCTCTATCCCTCTTCCCCTCCCTCTCTATCCGCCCCCATCTCTCTAGCCCCCCCTCCTCTCTATCTCTATTCCCCCCACCCCATATCTTGACTTACTATTATTGAAGCCACGAAGCATTCTGCCGCTTAAGATCCTCCCATATGGGAGGGGCTGCATTGCACTGCTTAACTGAGGCACGCTAAACACTGAGTGTGCGTTGCTGGGGAAACCAGAGAAGCTGCGCATGAGAAGCTGCGCACGAGAAGCCTGGAGATTTAAAGTGTGTGTAAACATTCGTTATAGCGAAAGCAGCCTTTGTTAAGGAGAAGTGGTACAAATAGAAACCCTCGTTATAGTGAGGTTTTGTAAACTGGGTGTTCAGTAAGCGGGATCGACCTATACTGCATACAGATCTGGACTCCATGAAATAAGGAGACAACCAGACACCAGAAGCAGAGTTGAGGATGATGATTCCCCAGTTAGAAGAACGGACTATGAGCAACAATTAAATTATCACACTTTCAGCTAAGTCAGGGTAGCAAAGAGCAGTTTCAGGTCAGACACCAGGAAGTATTTATTTACCCAGAGGGTAATTAATGACTCAAAAGGGTTGCCAGTGGGTGTCGTTGAGGCTAGGATATTGGACTCATTTCAAAAACGTTTTGATGCTGTAATAGGACGACTGTTGGGTGAATATTCTGGAAGCATACAGAGGATTGAGCTGGGAAGACTGGTGAAGAAGGCATTAGCAAAAAATCTAATCTGGAGGCAAGAAAGGTATGGATGAGGATTTACTCCATCTAATTTTTAGGGTTGAGCTGGTGATAGGGCATATCGTTCACTGTGAGCTATTTCTTCCTGCTCATGATTTAAAGAAGGTTGGACTTCAAGGTGGTTTAATTAAGGGTGCAATAGCATCCTCCTCAGACAAGTAAAATTCAGGGATGTTAGTGTATATTTGAGGTGCATTTACTACTTCATTAGCCCCTTCTGCCCCATAGTCGTTAGTCATATTCTTGCCCCAAGCAGTTGATCAGTTATATCGCTGCAGAAGAAGCTAACAAAGGCATTAGAGAAAGGGTTCTCTGAAGCAAACTTATAGCTCCCAATGGTCGGTTAATATATCTCTGGAATTTCAATGTGTAGGTGGAATGCACAGGATCCTCAGTATGGTTTAGATACTATTAAGCATAGTAATGGGTTTCCATATTTCAGACACCCAGCTGACCAAAACCCAATTGAGAGCAATGTGTCTAAAGGGTTCAGAGCTGGTCATTCACCTCCACTCACTAGTTTAGGTAATACAACGTGCTTCACAGGAAGCGCTTCACTATTAACTGGAGTGACTGTATTTGGAGACAAACGCAACAGCACAATTGAGCACACTAATGTCTCACAGAAGCAATGAAATTAATGACCAATTCTATTTGGGGTATTGTTGGCCAGGACATCAGGGAGAAACTCACTTCTCTTTTCAAATCGTGCCATGGTAGCTTTAATATCCACCTGAACAGGCAAATGGGCCTGTCCGAAAGACAGCACCTCTAAAAGTGCAACACTATACTAGTAGTTTCCAAACTGTGGGGTGTGCCTCCCTTGGGAGGCGCGTACCGTTTGTTGGAGGAATGTAGAGCTTTAGAATCTTGAGCCCTCGAGTGCATGTGGAGCTGAGGACCCGAGTGTGTGGAGCCGAGGATCCGAGTGTGTGGAGCCGAGCATGAAGGAGGGGAGAGCGCAATGAAAACTTTGCTGAGTTAGGGTGGGGGGTGCCACCATTTAAAGTTTGGAAGCCGCTTCCCTACACCATTGCAATGGAGTGTAATCGTACGTTATGTCAGTTCATGTTCTGACATGGGATTGGAACTCACAATCTTCTGACTTAGAGGCGAGAGCCGAGCTGATACACTTGAGCTCAAAGTGTTCCAGTCCAGTGTGGGGATAAATGCATTTTCAGAGGGGCAAACATCCAGATGTTAAACCAAGGTACCGTCTGCCTGTTCGGTAATCATCAGAGATACCATGACACTATTCGAAAGTGAATTGTAATTTTAATTTATAAAGTATTTGGCATATTTATAGTATTTTATTGCGGCAACTATTAAGGGTGTCAACAATTATGAAAACCATGCTTCCCTTTGTTCTGATCATTTGTCCTCATTGACATTTTCTCAAATGTCAAATTGATGAGGAGCTCTACATTACTCCACCCAAATTTCATCAATCGTCTTCCAACATAATCGTTTAATATATTAATAAGCAAAATTGTATCTCTTATGTTGATCCACACAGAGTTGTCCTCCTTTGTCAGGCTGGTTTGGTTTCCAGTTCACAATGTCTATTTTAGTTAACCTACTAGGAAGAGTATTTGAACAGTGTAAAGGAACTCGCTCTCCAAAAAAACCCAACAACATGCAGGAATGAGACTGTGAAACTGTCAGCAGCGACTGATCCTCCAGTTGTAAATTCAATACTACAGTCCACCAACACATCACAGTGTATTATGTTTCTGTGTATCTCCCCAATGGCCCTTTGTGTAAACATGAGCTGCCACTGAGTCATAAAAGATGAGGAGAATCCCACGTTTGATCACTAGAGAAAACTGTGAGGTAAATAGGGTACTTGATCAGCAGATCCCTAAGTGAAATTGGCTTTTCACTTCACGGCTGTTTGAGAAAGTCAAACTGAGAAAGAATACTAAAAAAAAACTAGGTCAAGATTCCCTACGCCCATTTACATCCTAATGCTTAGTTCTAGCCAAGAGAACTCATCTCATCCATTTATGGAGGAACAAACTGCAGAAAACAATTTCCAAATTAAGATTGAATTTAAGAATTTTCCAATAATCTGCTCCATCTTAATTTTTAAGACAATATTGTAGTCTTAACTCTAAGATCATGAGAACCATCAGCCTTCTGATGTTTAGAGGAAACTTTTGATTTGGGGATTTCTTTCAAACAGTTCATGTGCTATGGAACTAAACTGTGTAAACCTCACCAACATCATTCTTACCGCTTATCACCAACATCTCACTTTCTTTCTTACATAAGCATGAATTCCTGTCTAGGCAGTAGTAGACTCCTAAACCCACAGGTTAGCATTGGAAACAGTATCACACTGCCATACAGCATAGCACAACACCATGGACTACTTTGCAATAATAACAAAATTACATTTGTACAAGTCCATCCAGTAAAATATTTTTTGAAAGAGCTAGCTATAAAATAGATTACAATGAAGTGCTGCAAATGATGGAAAATAAATCACTCATGGCATGCCCACAAAATATACAATCAATTCACTTTACAGTATATTCCTTGAAGTACATTGAGATGTCTGAAAGACGTAGTAAGAAGCTATATTAAATGCAAGGATTATTCATAGAACATCGATAATCCAACATTCCGAAAGCCACCAACTCCCTAAAACCAGCAAGATTTGAAAATATTACATTTAAATTTACAATTTATTTATTGACAATTTACAATTAATTTATGTTTAAGTAATAACTTACTTCTTTGTATATTTATGGCGTCCCCCAGGGTTCTGTCCTTGACCCCTAACTTTTCAATTTATACATGCTCCCACTTGGTGACATCATCCGAGGGCATGGGGTTAACTTCCACATGTATGCGGATGACACCCAACTCTATCTCTCTGCCTCTACCCTTGATTCCAGGACTACCACTGTCTTGATAGATTTTCTGTCAGACATGAAGTCCTGGATGAGAGCTAACTTTCTACAGTTGAACGTCAACAAGACCGAAGCCCTACTGATTGGCTCATGCAAACACCTCCTTGCATCAGGCACTGGCTGCATCAACCTCCATGGTTACACACCCAACTTCACCAAGCCAATCAGGAACCTAGGTGTCTTATTCGACCCTCAACTGTCTTTCCTCACTCACATCAAAGGAATGACTCGCTCTGCCTTTCCCCACCTCCGCAATATTTCCCGACTCCGCCATTACCTCACCCCTAAAACCGCTGAAACCCTCATCCACGCCTTCATTACATCCCGGATTGATTATGCAAATGCCTTGCTGGTCGGCCTCCCCAATTCCTCCCTCCACAGGCTGCAGTTAATCCAAAACTCTGCAGCCCGTGTCCATTACCGTTCCAAATTTCGTGACCACATCTCTCCCATCCTTGCCCGCCTCCATCGGCTTCCCATCACCCAGAGGATCCAATTCAAGATCCTGGTCCTCACATATAAAGCACTCCACAACCTCTCCCCACCCTACATCTGTGACCTCCTATCCCCTTACCAACCTGCCCGCTCCCTCCGCTCAGCAGACTCTGGCCTGCTCCATGTCCCCCGACCCATCCGCCCTACCATTGGCGGGCGAGCCTTCAGTCACTCTGCCCCCAACCTCTGGAACTCCGTCCCGAAGTGCCTCTACCTCGCACTCTCCCTGGCCTCCTTCAAGTCTCGCCTCAAGACTCTCCTCTTCAAAAGATCCATTCAGCAACTCACCACCGTCCTTAGCTCGGGTCTGAGCCTTGGACGTCCTCCTGACGTGAAAGGCACTATACAAATGTAATTTTGTTTGTTTATATAATTTACACATAAATAACACATAGAAACTATATCAGGTGAATAAAACAGCATTGGTAATGTTTCGCAATTTTAGGCTAGGTTTCTAAATACCGGCAAACTCCGAAATTCGGAAGGTTCTGGGTCCCAATCGTGTGGAATTATTAGCAATCTACCTGTATTATATTGACATACAGGGTTCACACCATTTTCACAAATTCGCAACTATGCAAAATATATCTCTTTGGTGTAAACTATAAATGCATCAAACCATATAGATAACTATTATCCTCAACAACCACATTATATTACAAAATTACATTTGTATAGTGCCTTTCACATTGAGAGGATATAATAATCCTTGCATTTGATATAGCGCTTTTCACATCTTATTGACGCCTCAAAGCGCTTCACATAATATACTGTAAACTGAATTGACTATATATTTGTGGGCAAAACACAGCAGCCAATTGAACACAGCAGTCAATTGCGCACAGCATGTCCCACAAATGACCAATTTTATTATTGTGGTTTTTTTGGATGTATTATTATTAGGCGTGTGGAGTAAGCAAACTTGCCCAAGGTTTTGCCCTGATGTTCCTGGATTCGAACACAGGTCTCACGCTTGTAAGGCGGGTGCTCTAACCACTAAGCTACAGGATGTCCCAAGGCGCTGGACAGTCAGTGTTTCGGAGCAAAGCTGAGGTCAGGATTGGGGAGGGTGGAGGAGCAAGGTGACCGATGGCATGGTCGAAGAAGAGGGTCTTGAGACGGAACTTGAAGGAGGTTGGGGATATTTATTTGCTAAAAAATTCACAATGCATGCACTAGTTCCATTGACGCTTCAAAATGTCTACCATTTTGGTTTCCTGCCTTATGGTGAGAGTTTTAAAATGCTGTTGGAGCCAGATATCCTACTGCAGGATTGTTGGTGTGAATAAAGAGGCACTAACTGACGATTGTATGAAGTGATAACGCTGCTCGGTATTTTACACATTGCTCGTCTCCTCCGTTCCACCATTGTCAGCCATGCTTCAAGCTACTACCCCCAAAACTTGAACTCTCTGCCCCAATCCCTCTACTTTGTTTAGATTACATCCGAAGCCCTTCCTCTTTGACCATGTTTACTGTCACCGCCCCCCCTCCCCCCCATCTCTGCCGGGAAAGGCATCAAGCTCCATCACTGTTAAATGTTCCAAGAAGCTACCCACATAAAGGGTGCCATATAAATTCAAGTTGTTGTTGCTATAATAGAGATCTACCGTATTACCGCAACCAGATCACTGCTTTTACCGCAACAAATATGCAATGATATTTATGATTAATTTCTGGTGATCAATAGAATGGAGCATTAAACTACTGCCTCGATGTGGCTAATGGAATACATGGCAGTTGCAAATGTTCTCACATCAAAAGCTAGAGAAATCAAGGATAGTATCTAACAACAACTTGAATTTATATTGCAACCAACCTCCATGCCGTACGGCGTCTCAGAGAGCTTCAAAAGTGTAGCAGAAGTATTGCTGTCAAATTTCAGTCAGTTAAAGAATGTAAGGAATGTTGTTCAACATGTCTTGAAGAGTTTCCATACATTTAACTGGGATTTTGTCAATCTCTCCATTCATAAATTTCACAGCTGCCTTTGATTTCTCTCCAAGACCATTAAATCTGATATCTCTCAGCACGGGACTCACTTTCTTAAATATAGTTAAACCATAAACTACATCATCACAAAAAGTGGAGATATTGCACTCAACCGAAAAGTCAAATTAAATGGGCTAAAATGTGATAATGAATTATACATCATACATATTAAACAAACACATTATTTTGCACTGCACGATACAGGGTGTGTAACACAACCAACTTTGTCAAACAGCAAAGCTACAAACAGTGAAAAGATTTCCCCCTCCTTCTCTCAGGAAGATGATCTAGCCAGATGAACATCACACCCAAAGCTGACCACTCCTCAACTCACAAAAGACTCTTGGAATTTGCAGATAATACAGTACTGTACTCTCAAGAACCATTTCTGAATTCCTCAAGTTATTGTTTGGAATTATAAGCTCTCTCTACAATCAATATCCCTGCACCGCTACAGCTCAGATTACAGAAAAATACTCCAGTGTGTGGATAAATAGCCAAAATTGAGATTGCACACAGTTGCTTTGGTAACAAGTCATGTCCCCAGTTTGTTGCTCCAAGCCTCAAGTTCAGAAGATACTCCAGAGTGTACAATGTGTGTACAGCAATGCAGAACGCCGGCATGTGGCTGTAAACTGGCTCTTACAACCTGTCATTGCACAGGATGCAGCCAGTCTGTTAGTGTTGACAATCACACACACACACGCTCACGCCTTGCACACCCCTATCTCGGTACACTACAGTACTCCTTCGACTTGCGAAGAGAAATTGTGTTGGTAAAACAAGTGGTGCAAAAGGAAATTAATTCGTTTTTTTTGTTTAAAATAAGCCGTCAAGCTCGGGGCAGGACCAGCTCCTGCGGGTGCACCGCTGTGATTTTGTAAATATATATTTTATATATATATTTTTTAAAAGTTACCGGCAGCTGTTAAAAGAGATGCAAGAAAAAAACAAGCGATGAGGATACGGACCGATCATTTGTATGCAACGCTGCCATTCAATGGGTCACAGTTCTTCATGACACAGAAGGAAACCCGTTCGTTCACACAAGGGGGTGGGGGGGGGGGGGGGGGGGGGGACAGAAACAGTTTAATGGTCGGAGGGTTTTATTCCACAACAAATAAAACAGGAGAGAAAGGGGGGGGGGTCATTTACCTTCTGACACATCCTCGTCAACTGTGCCTTTAACCTGAGAGAAGCACCACTGCATGTCGCTCCCGCCGACTCCAAACCCTGCAACACAAGCACAGACCCTCAGTCAGTCAGCGGCCAGGGCGCTCGCTCTCACAAAGGGAGAGAAGCCGGCGGTTCGCTTACCCGGCATCATGTTGTGTGTGTGACGGTGCAGTGAGTGCCCGGCGGCGGGGGGAGGGGAGGCGGGGGGCGGGGAGGCGGGGGGCGGGGGGAGGGGAGGCGGGGGGAGGACGGGGAGCGGGAGCCGGAGCCGCTCTTGTCAATCACACGGCCTGCCTCACCTCCTGCCCGCCTCTTAGCCAATCCCAGGGTCCGATTCACCTCACCCTCAGCCAATCACAGCTTCAGCCTCACCTTCCCCTCTCAGCCGATCAAAACCATAGCTGACCTCGCCCTTAGCCAATCATAGGCTCGGCTCGCCTCTCATTACACCAATCACAAATCCCGCCTCACCTCCCCTTCAGCCAATGGCAGCGTCGCACAAGCCGGTCCTCAGCACTCTCTTAGCAACGGGTTTTCGACTTCCTTGGCAACGGCTGCCATTGCTGCTTGGGATAGTGAACATTCGAAGTTTTGTCAATACAAAATACTGTACTGCAGATGCTCATGTTGTAACTCAAAGTTACTGATGAAGGAGGCCATCGTGTCTGTGCCGACTCCGAAAAGAGCTCAATCCAACTCTAAGGAGAGGGTGGGTGGGGGGGGGTTATACTTTGGGGGGTTATACTTTGGGGTTTATTTGGGGGGGAGGAGGGGTTATTGGCGATGTCATCCACAGACACGGAGTCAACTTCCGCATGTGTGCAGATGACAGCCGACTCTATCTCTGACTCTTATCTCTACCACCCTCGACTCCAGGACTACTGCTGTCCTGGCAGACATCAGGTCCTGGATGAGAGCTAACTTTCTCCAGTTGAATGTCAATAAGACCGAGGCCCTCTTGATTGGCTCACGCCAGCGCCTTCATACATCAGACATTGGCAGCACCAACCTCCATGGTTGCACACTCGATCTCACGAAGCCAGTCAGGAGCCTAGGTGTCTTTCCTCCCTACATCCAAGCCATGACCCACTCTGCCTTCCCTCACAATAATGTCCGACTGCATCATTGGCCGCTGAAACTCTCATTCATGCCTTCATCATATCCAGGCTCGACCACGCCAGCCTTCCCAAATCCGCCCTCAATAGGCTACAGATAATCTAGAACTCTGCGGTCATGTCCTCTACTGCTCAAAGCTCCATGACCCCTCCTAGCCTCCTTCAAGTACCACCAAAATTCCTCCCCCCTTTCCCTCCACCCTCCCTGATCCCGACTCCAGCTCGGGTCTGAAACATTGACTGTCCGGTGACTTGGGGATGTCCTCCTGATGTGAAAGGCACTATACAAGTATAATTTTATAGTTATATTTTGGAGAGGGAGATGATGTTAGTGGAATTTCCATTGCATTTGTTTCACTGAACAGTGAGCTGTGGTGGGAATCATGGAAATATTACAGCACAGAAAGAGACTATTCGGCCCATCGTGCATGCCTATGCCAGCTGTTTGGAAGAGCTCCCCAATCAGTCGCATTCCCCCGCTCTTTCCCCATATTCTTGCAAGTTTATTCTCTTCAAGTACCTATCTAATTCCCTTTTGAAAGTTGTTATTGAATCTGTTTCTACCACCCTCTCAGGCAGTGAATTCCAGAATGTAACAATTCTCTGTGCATAAAAAATATTTCTCATTTCCCCTCTGCAGGAATATAGAACTGGAAGCTGGTTAAAACAACCAGCGTTAGTAATAACCTTTGCATTTGATATATAAGCACCTTATCACATTGTTAAGACAAGTGTAATTTTGTTGATAAAATTTTGTGTGATAAAGATATCTCTAGTTCCTTCACAGGATATATTGTTAAGTCAATTGACTGTTGTGAGGAGATGTTGGACTTCCTCGAGTCCAAAATAGAGAGAATCCGCTCCGCGGTTTCCTCCCCCCACCTCTCCTCCACCTCCGCCCCTCCATCTGTTATCTCAACCCCCACCCACCCCCCATTTCATACTTTCAACCCCACCACCCCGTCTTTAATCACAAAAATAATCACCTCCATGAAACCCACCACGTGCTCATTGGACCACATCCCCACCCCCCTCCTCCACACCCAGCTCCACCTTTTGGCCCCGTTCATTTCTGACATCATCAACCTTTCCGTCTCCTCAGGCACCGTACCTACCACCCTTAAAACTGCCACCATCACCCCTATCCTGAAGAAACCCTCCCTTGATGCGTCGCAACCATCAAGCTATCGACCCATCTCCAACCTCCCGTTTTTATCCAAGGTCCTTGAAAGAGTGGTTGCCTCCCAGCTCCGCTCCTTCCTTTCAACTCACTCACTCCTTGAACCCCTCCAATCAGGTTTCCGCCCTATTCACAGCACAGAAACTGCCCTGGTTAAGGTTACAAATGATATCCTAACCGCCTGTGACCAGGGCTCCCTTTGCCTCCTCGTCCTCCTTGACCTGTCTGCTGCGTTCGACACAGTCGATCACACCATCCTCCTCCAACGTCTTTCCTCCCACCTCAACCTTCAAGGCACAGTCCTTGACTGGTTCCATTCTTACTTGACCCACCGTTTACACTTTGTATCTTCCAATGGTTTTTCCTCAAACCCCCGCACAGTTTCTCACGGCGTCCCTCAGGGCTATGTCCTCGGCCCCCTCCTTTTCACCATTTATACGCTCCCTCTGGGCGATGTCATCTGCAAACATGGGGTAAATTTCCACATGTATGCGGACGACACCCAGTTGTACCTTTCTGCCTCATCCCTCAACCCCCAGACCATCGATGTTCTGACAGCATGTCTGTCCGACATCGAGTCCTGGATGAGGGAAAACTTCCTGCAATTGAACGTGAGTAAGACCGAGGCCCTCCTGATCGGCTCAAGCCAGCGCCTCCGCACATTGGGCGCTGCCAGCCTCAACATCCAAGGCTGTACTCTCCACCTCACAAAGCCCGTCAGGAACCTCGGCATCACGTTCGACCAAAAACTTTCCTTCCTCCCCCACATCCGTGCCTTGACCGGCACTACTTACTTCCACCTGCGCAACATTGCCAGGCTCCGCAATTATCTTACCCCCCACGCTGCCGAAACACTCGTGCACGCATGGATCACCTCAAAGCTGGACTACGGAAACTCTCTCCCAGCTCCTCCATTCACAGGCTGCAGGTCATCCAAAACTCTGCAGCCCGTGTATTATCCCGCACCTGCCTCCGCGACCATATAACCCCCACCCTCGCCCATCTCCACTGGCTCCCCATCCTCCAGAGGATCGAGTTCAAGATCCTCGTCCTCACCTTCAAGGCCTTACATGGCCTTGCCCCGCCCTATTTATCCAATTTACTCTCCCCCTACAAGCCCACCCGGACCCTCCGTTCAGCAGGAATTGGCCTGCTCCAAGCCCCCCACCCGAACCGCCCCACCATCGGAGGCCGGGCCTTCGGTTTTTCTGCTCCAACCCTATGGAATTCCATCCCCCAATCCCTCCATTTCGTGTCTTCCCTTTGCTCTTTCAAGGCCGGTTTGATGACTTTCCTCTTCGACCGTGCCTTTTGTTCCACCCAGAATTTTTCGACCTCCCCTACGCTTTTCACCCCTCCCCGTACACTCCCCTCCCAGCTCGGGTCACACGCCTCCTGTACAGCGCCTTGGGACGTCCTCCCGACATGAAAGGTGCTTTATAAGTGTAATTTGTTGTTAATTTGTTATATTTTGTGGATAAAATGTTTCGATTTATTTCAAGAGGAAACCTTGTGCATACTATATAAAATCAAATTTATAAATATGCTTTCATGTTGGGAGGACATCCCAAGGCACTGAACAGGATCTGAGTGGATGGGTTGGGATCAGGGCGGTTGGAGGTCAGAGAGGATAGAAAAGTGGCTGAAGACACAGTCGAAGAGGAAGGTCTTGAAAGGGAGCTTTGAAGGAGGCAAGGGAGAAAGCGAGGCAAAGGGAATGTGAGATGGAGTTCCAGAGGGTGGGGACAGAGAGGCTGAAGCCCTAACTGCCAATCATGGCATGGGCCGGACTGGGGACATGGAGCAAGCTGGAGCCTGATGATGGAGGGTTTAGCAGGTCAGAGACGCAGAAGGGAGGAAGGCCATGGAGGCCCTTGAACGGAAGGATGAGAATTTTGTACTCGATCCTCTGAGGGATGGGGATCCAGTGGAGCCGGGCGAGAGTGGGTGTGATGGGCTCAAGAAGCCTGGTGCGGGAGAAGACACAAGCTGCAGAGTTCTGGATGACCTGCAGATTGTGGAGGCAAGAGTTGGAAAGATAAGCAGGGAGTTGGCATAGTCGAGCCTGGTTGTAATAAAGGCATATACAAGGGTTTCAGCTGCCGAGAGTTGAAGCCATGGCGGAATCAGCTAATGTTCCAGAGAAGGCAGAGCCACTCATGGCACAAATGGGGGAGCGGAGAAAGGATGGTTGAGAGTCAAACAAGATGCCTAGGTTCTTTGGTGTGGAGAATGCATCCTTGAATGCTCATATTGCCAGTGCCTGAGGTGTGGCAGCGCTGGCTTGAGCGAATGAGTAGAGCATTAGTCTTCATCCAGGACTTGACATACATGGGAAAAAGACAGCGCAGACTTGATTGGCCAAATTGCCTCTTTCTATGCTGGAAATTTCTACACTGAGGGAAAGGTGAGTGAAGAGTATAAACATGGGCTCAATGAACAGTTTCCACCCTGTGTAACTCTTATATTTTGGAAGGATATGTGATTATTCAGCCTCTTTATCTTGATTGATATTTTTTCCCAAAAAGAAATACTGTACCACTATTTATATAATTAATGCCTTACTATCTTTTGGTAAATCCCAAACCAGACATTCATGGCCACAAACTTGCTTCCTTTGGCATACTCTATTTTACATGAATTGTCCAGGAGAGGAGACTGAAAGTAGAATCATAGAATCTTACGGCACAAAAGGAGGCCATTCAGCCCATCGAGTCTCTGCTGGCTCTTTGAAAGGAGCAATTCAATACCACTCCTCAGCTCTCTCCTCATATCCGTGCAAACCTATCCTCCTCAAATAAACATCTACCTTTCTTTTAAAAGTTGTTATCGAATCAGCCTCCACCACCTTTTCAGGCAATGCATTCCAGATTTGAGGAAATCTGGGTGAAAACATTTCTCCTCACCTCCCCTCTGCTTCTTTTAGAAACTATTTTAAATCTGTGACCTCGGGTCACTGAGACACCCACCAGTGGAAACAGGTTTTCCCTGTTTACCCTATCAAATCCCTTCATGATCTTGAAAACCTCTATTAGGTTTCCTCGTAACCTTCTCTGCTCCAGCGAGAATAAACCAAGCCTCTCTAGTCTTTCCTCATAACTGAAGTCTCTCATTCCTGGTACCATCCTGGTAAATCTCCTCTGCACCCTTTCCAATGTCTTAACATCCTTCCTAAGGTGTGGTGATCAGAATTGAACACAGTAGCTGAGGCCTAACCAAAGTTATATAGAGGTTAGTCAGAACTTCCTGACTTTTTATAAAGACTAGTATCCTGTATGCTTTTTTGGTAGTCTTATCTACCAGTCCTGCCACCTTCAAGGAATCACTTACACAAACCCCCAGGTCTCTCTGTTCCTTCACACCCCTTAAAATTGTACCAACTAGCCTATATTGCCTCCGCTCATTTCTCCTCCCAAAATGCATCACCTCACATTTCTCCATAACAACAACAACAACAACAATTTACATTTATAGAGCGCCTTTCACGTCGGGAGGACGTCCCAAGGCGCTGCACATGAGGCGTGTGACCCGAGCTGGGAGGGGAGTGTTTGGGAAGGGGTGAAACACGAAGGGGAGGTAAAAGAGTTCGGGGTGGAACAAAAGGCACGATCGAAGAGGAAAGTCTTCAAACCGGCCTTGAAAGAGGAAAGGGAAGAGACGAAACGGAGGGATTGAGGGATGGCATTCCATAAGGTGGGAGCGGAGAAACTGAAGGCCCGGCCTCCGATGGTGGGGCGGTTCGGGCGGGGGGCTTGGAGCAGGCCAAGTCCTGTTGAATGGAGGGTCCGGGTGGGCGTGTAGGGGGAGAGTAGATCGGTTAAGTACGATGTGGCAAGGCCGTGTAAGGCCTTGTAGGTGAGGACGAGGATCTTAAACTCGATCCTCTGGAGGATGGGGAGCCAGTGGAGATGGGCGACGGTGGGGGTTATGTGGTCGCTGAGGCGGGTGCGGGATAGGACATGGGCTGCAGAGTTTTGGATGGCCTGCAGCCTATGAATGGAGGAACTGGGGAGGCCGACTAGGAGAGAATTTCCGTAGTCCAGCCGTGAGGTGATGTATGCGTGCACGAGTGTTTCGGCAGCGCGGGGGGTAAGATAATTACGGAGCCTGGCAATGTTGCTCAGATGGAAATAGGCGGTGCCGGTCAAGGCGCGGATGTGGGGGAGGAAGGAAAGTTTTTGATCGAACATGATGCCGAGGTTCCTGATTGGCTTTGTGAGGTGGAGAGTGCAACCTTGGATATTGAGGCTGGCAGCGCCCGATGTGTGGAGGCGCTGGCTTGAGCCAATCAGGAGAGCCTCGGTCTTATTCACGTTCAATTGCAAAAAGTTGTCCCTCGTCCACGACTCGATGTCGGACAGACATGCTGTCAGAACATCGATCGTCTGGGGGTTGAGGGATGAGGCAGAAAGGTACAACTGTGTGTCATCCGCATACATGTGGAAATTTACCCCATGTCTGCGGATGACGTCGCCCAGAGGGAGCGTGTAAAGGGTGAAAAGGAGGGGACCTGGACAGAGCCCTTAGGGACGCTGTGGGAAACTGTGCGGGGGTTTGAAGAAAAACCATTTGAAGAAACAAAATGTAAACGGTGGGTCAAATAAGAGTGGAACCAGTCAAGGACTGTGCCTTGAAGATTGAGGTGGGAGGAAAGACGTTGAAGGAGGATGGTGTGTCGAAAGCAGCAGACAGGTCAAGGAGGACGAGGAGGCAGAGGGAGCCCTGGTCACAGGCGGTTAGGATGTCATTTGTGACCTTAACCAGGGCAGTTTCTGTGCTGTGGATAGGGCGGAAACCTGATTGGAGGGGTTCAAGAAGTGAGTGATTTGAAAGGAAAGAGCGGAGCTGGGAGGCAACTACTCTTTCAAGGACCTTGGATAGAAACGGGAGGTTGGAGATGGGTCGATAACTTGATGGTTGCGACGCATCAAGGGAGGGTTTCTTCAGGATAGGAGTGATGGTGGCTGTTTTAAGGGAGGTAGGGACGGTTCCTGAGGAGAGGGAAAGGTTAATGGTGTCAGAAATGAGCGGGGCTAACAAATGGAGCTGGGTGCGGAGGAGGGGGGTGGGGATGGGGTCCAATGAGCACGGGGTGGGTTTCATGGAGGTAATTGTTTTTGTGACTGAAAGCGGGGTGGTGGGGTTGAAAGTGTGAAATGGGGGTTGAGTGGGGGTTGAGGTAGCTGATGAGGGCACGGAGGTGGAGGAGTGGTGGTTGGAGGAAACCGCAGAGCGGATTTTCTCAATTTTGGACTCGAGGAAATCCAGCATTTCCTCACAACGAATGTTTGAGGAGAGGATCTGCGAGGTGAGGCGGGGGGGGCGGAGGAGCTGGTTGGTGGTGGCGAAGAGGAGGCAGTGGTTGTTCTTCGCTTCCAGGATTATCCTGGAGTAGAAGGCTGATTTGGCGGTGGCTAGGGCGGAGCGGTAAAATTTGATGCGGTCCAGCCAGATTTGCCGGTGGACTGTGAGGCCAGATTTGAGCCAGGTGCATTCAACTGCTCTCACTTGGCTTTTGAGGGAACGGAGGTGAGTTGTGTACCACGGTGATGATCGGGAATGGGAGACGGTTTTGGAGGTGAGGGGGGCCAGGGTGTCAAGGGTAGTGGAGAGGGTGTTGTGGAGGGCGATGGAGGCGGAGGATGGGTCGGTAGAAAAAGAATGCCATTGTGGGAAGAGGTCGAAGGTTTCTAGGGCAGAGGTGAAAGTTTGAGGGGGAATCTTCTTCCAGGGCCGGTAGAAGATGGTGGTGGGTTTGGAAGTGGAGGGATAGAGGTGTTGCAGGAAATGAAAAATTGGTCGGAAATGGCCTTGTCTGTGATGGTGACGCCAGAGACGTTGAGGCCTCGGGTGATCACTAGATCGAGAGGATGGCCGTGAGTGTGGGTGGCAGTGTTGATATGAAGGGAGAAGTTGAAAGACGAAAGTAAAGAGGAAAATTCAGAGGAAATGGGGCAGGAGGGGGTGAAATGGAGGTTGAAATCACCAAGAATAATAAGGCGATCAGAGGAGGCACAAAGGGAAGTTAAAAGTGAAGAAAAGTCTGAAATGAAAGTGGGGGAGGGTTTGGGGGGGCGATAAACTAATAGGATTTTGAAAGAATTGTGGGAGGAGTGAGAGAGGGTGAGTTGTTCGAAAGAGGGGAAGGAGCCGGAGGAATAGGGGGATAGGGCGAGGGATGACTTTGAGATGAGGGCCACGCCACCGCCACGACGGTTGGGTCGAGGAGCATGGTGGAATGTGTAGTTGGGTGGTGTGGCTTCAACAAGGGGGAAAGTGTCGCCTGGGGTGATCCAAGTCTCCGTCAGGGCCATGATGTCAACGTTCTCACCAAGGATGAGATCGTTGATGGCCAGGGTCTTGTTGCAGACAGAGCGGACATTTTGGAGGCCGATGCGGAAAAAGCAGTTGGCCGAGAGGTGTGAGGGGGGATTGGGATGGTCGGCGGGGAGGATGGGGATCTGAATAAGGGAGGAGAGGTTGACCTCCTGGGTTTGTGTCCGGTGGGGCTGGCGGTGATGGTGGGGGACAGGGCACTTGGTGTGATTGCTATTGGACAGCCAGCGCCGAGTGCCACGGTGAGCCCGATGGAGGATTCCAAAATTGGAACAAAGGGAAGCGGTGGGAGGGTCGAGCAGCGACAGTAGGCGAGGAGGGCAAAGAGAAAAAAGGGTAGAGAAGGAATAACGGAGAGGGGGGGTTGGGGGGAAAAACTTGAATAGGGGGAGGGAAGCTCGGGTCATGGCGGCAGCCATATTGCGCACGCGGGATATTCAATTTCATCTGCCATCGGTCTGCCCATTTTACCATTCTGTCCATATCTTCTTGCAGATGGCTACTATCCTACTCACTATTTACTATTTTTCCTAACTTGGTGTCATCTGTAAACATGGAAATGGTACTCACTATACCCAAGACCAGATCAGGAATATAAATTACAAGAGCAGAGTTCCCAATACCAATCCCTGGGGGAACGCCACTGTACACTTCCCTCCAGTCAGAAAAACAGCCGTTCACCACAACTCTCTGCTTTCTGTCTCCCAGCCAGTTTTGGATCCATGCTGCCACACTGTCCCTTTAACGCTGTGAGCTTCTATTTTCCTTATAAGCCTTTTATGTAATACTTTGTCAAATGCCTTTTGAAAGTCCATATAAACTACTCCAACAGTCCATATAAACTACTCTAAGTGAGGATCTATCCTGTCCCTGATTATAGTCTCTAGAAATTTCCCCACTACTGATGTTAGATTGACTGGCCTGTAGTTCCCAGGTTTGTCATTCTGCCCCTTTTTGTACAGAGGAGTAAAATGAGCAACCCTCCAGTCCTCTGGCACCACCTCTGTGTCTAAGGAAGATTGAAAGATTATGGCCAGAGCTTCTGCTATTTGCTATTGGCACTATTTGCAGGTGCAAATAGCAGAAGGAAGCATCCCATTCGGACCAGGTGACTTCTCTATAAGCCTCCTTTTTTAATTATATTTTAGTCCCAATTTCCTTAGTCATCCAGGGAGGTTTGGATGCCCTACTTTTTACCTTTGTGGGAATATATTTGTTCTTCCCCAAGCTATCTCCTCCTTGAAGACTTCCTACTGCTCCTTAGCTGTTTTACCTGCCAATCTTTCTTTCCAGTCCACCTTGGCTTGGCCCCTTTTTAACACACCAAAATTAGCCTTCTTCCAGTTGAGTATATTCACCTTCGATTGTTCCTTGTCCCTTTCAATAAGTTACTCTGAATCTAATGATTTTGTGATCACTGTTGCCCAGATGCTCTCCTACTGAAAACTGCTCCACTTCATTCCCCAGAACTAGATCCAGCGCTGCTTCCTTTCTCGTTGGGCTGGAAACATGCTGATGAAGAAAGTTGTCCTATACACATTTCAGGAATCCTTCTCCCTCCTTGCCCTTTACGCTGTTATTTTACCAGTCTATGTTGGGATAATTGAAGTACCCCATTATAACTACTCTATTGACTTTACATCTTTCTGAAATCTCTTTGCGGATCTGTTCATCTATCTCCTTCCCACTATTTGGTTGTTTATTTTATACCCCTAACAGCGTAGCAGCTCCTTTTGTGTTCCTTATCTTTAACCAGATAGATTCTGTTTTTAGACCTTCTTGCACCTCATCACTTTCTAAGACTGTAACCGTGTCTTTAATTAATATTGCCACTCCCCCTCCTTTTTTCCCTTCTCTATCCCTCCTGAATACATAATAGCCAGGAATGTTCAGTTCCCATTCCTGCCCTTGTTTGAGCCAAGCCTCCATTACTGCTACTACATTATATCCCCTTGCAGCAACTTGAGCCTGTCGCTCACCAATCTTGTTTGTCAAACTCCGCGCATTTACACACATGCACTCCAAGACAGACTTTAATTGCCTTCTATATGATTATCATTATCCTTGTGCATTTCATCCATAAAATATACTGTCAATTCACTTGCTATGAAGTGCTTTGAGGCATCTTGAAGTCTTGATAAGACTCTATATCAAATGCAAGGATTATTATTATACTACCGTTGAGGTCAAAAGTATTTTGATTCTACAGTAATAATTATCAAAACAATGAGCTCTGGGTTTAAAATTAGATTTTTCATGCCGGTTATATTTTAGTGAATTTTCCAAATACTGTAGCTTGATAATAAAGAATAATAACCCTTACATTTGGTTTAGTGATTTACTGCTTTGAAGACTGTGGTGACCTTTGAAAGAATAATGATTTTCCAGGGAAATTAATGGTTGTGAGGAAATGAATCAGAAGATTTTATTGGTCAATTGGGTTCAGTAGTTTTAGTTAAGCTGTTGGCCTCAATTTCTCGTATATTCTCCAATATCTCTTATTATGTATTTTCCTTCTCCAACCATTCCCTCAACAAGCAGGAAGATAACAATGGTAGCTGGAAGTGTTCCAGATTTCTGGTATAATGGAGATTCACAGTATAGCCAGGCTGTGTTCCTACCTCCCTCCCCTCTTTCAAAATACACCTCAAAATGTACCTCTTTAACCATAGAATCATAGAATTTTACGACACAAAAGGAAGCCATTCAGCTCATCTAGTCTGTGCCGGCTATTTGAAAAGAGCAACCCAATCTCACTGCCCAGCTCTCTCCCTAACAGACCTATTCTCCCTAAATAAAGATCTAATTCTCTTTTAAAAGCTGTTATCGAATCGGCCTCCACCACCTATTCAAGCAATGCATTCCAGATTTGAACAACCCATGCTGAGTGAAAAAATTTCTCCTCAGCTCCCCTCTGCTTTGTTTTGAAACTATTTTAAATATGTAGCCACGAGTCACAGATTCGCCCACCGGTGGAAACAGTTTTCCTTATTCACCATGTCGAATCCCCTCATGATTTTGTAAACCTCTATTAGATCTCCTCTCAACCTTCTCTGTTCTAAAGAGAATAAACCTAACCTATCTAACCTTTGTCCATAACTGAAGTGCCTCAATCCTGGTACTATTCTAGTAAACCTTCTTTGCACCCTTTCCAATGCCTTAACATCCTTTCTATAGTGTGGGACCAGAATTGGACACAGTACTCCAGCTGAGGCCCAACCAAAGTTTTATAGAGGTTAGCCAACAAATATACAGTATACAAAGTATATTCTGTGAAGCGCTTTGGGACATCGATAAGATGTGAAAAGCACTACATCAAATGCAAGTATTATTATTAGTCAGCACTTCCTGACTTTTATACTCTATACCCCTATTTATAAAGCCTAGTATCCCATTTGCTTTCTTAACGGCTTTGTTTACCTGTCCTGCCACCTTCAAAGAGTCACTAACACAAATCCCCAGGTCTCTCTGTTCTCTCACACCCCTTAAAATCGTACTATCAAGCCTATATTGCCTCACCTCATTTATTCTCCCAAAATGTATCACCTCACACTTCTCTGATTTAAACTTCATCTGCCATGTGTCTGCCCATTTTATCATTTTATCTATATTTTCTTGCAGATGGTTATTATCCTCCTCACTATTTACTATTCTCCCTAACTTAATATCATCTGCAAACTTGGAAACTGTGCTCCCTACATCCAAGTCCAGACCTTTAATATATATTAAAAAGAGCAAAACTGATCCCTGGGGGACGCCACTGCACACTTCCTTCCAGTCTGAAAAACAGCCGCTCACCATAACTCTCTGATTTCTGTCTTGCAGCTGGTTATGGATCCACGCTGCCACTGTCCCTTAAACGCTGTGGGCCTCTACTTTCCTAATAAGCCTCTAATGCGGCACTTTGTCAAATGCCTTTTGAAAGTCCATGTAAACTACATCAACTGCGCTACCCCCATCCACCCATTCCTTTACCTCATCAAAATTTCTATCAGATTTGTAAGGCAAGATTTGTCTTTAACAAATTCATGGTGCATTTGATCATCTTTCTTCTCCTCATCTACTCGGCTCCCATACCCTCGACACTACAACAGACGACAACAACAAAATTACATCTGTAGAATGCCTTTCTCTGTAGGACTTACCAAGGTGCTAAACAGTCAGACTCCAGTGCCCAGCCAGCTTTTTCAAACACTTTGGCACATTCTTGCAACTCAAAAAGTGCTCGATAATTGTAAATTATATTGTATATGCAAACCCATTCTAAATCAGGACATCCAATAAATGGTTAGCCTGTATCTTTTACAATTCTATTGTGTCATAGTTTCTAGAACAGCTGCATATAACATTATTGGAATCAAGCCAAAGAGCAGCTGGTGGTAAATAACTAATTCCCTGTGCTGTGCGATTGATTTGGGACAGAAAAGTGTTTTGTTTGAGTCAGCTATTCCAGTAATTATTAGGTAATTTTTTATTTTTTAAATGGCATTGAATTGTGTTATTCTGTAAACTCGAACTAATTTCCTTTCATTTTGACATAAAACTAATGTTTTTTATTGTCCATTCCATCATTTGTGCTGACTGAGAATTTACTGACAGAGGACCTAAATGGTCGAGAGAACTTTAGAAAATATAATACAAAATTGGCACAGAAGGTTGACTTGATTCTGAAATTTGAAACTAGTTTGGCTCCAAGGAGACCCTGGTTACCTCCCCACTACCTCCCAAGGGTGATAGTGAATAGTTTGTTATTTGATATCCAGCAAGAATATATGTGAGCCCTCTCTGGGTGAATGGTAGGTACCAGGGACTCCCTGCATACTTTCTGATGGTAACATAACATCATGTATGAGATCATTGGCACTATGTTCCTGTCCACATCCAACATAGCTTCCCAATGAGTAATGCTTCAATTAGTTGGACTTGGGGTGTTTCAGTTGTGCCGTGAGTCCTCTATAACTTCAGTTGTCTTCTCACTTAGAAAAATGCTCCAAGACAGCAGATTGTATCTTGTTTATAATTAGAATGTGTCGGCATAAAACGTATTGAACAGAAATTAACGATCCTTAAATTGTTTTTAGTTTGTTGATTGGCTTAAAGTCACATGACTACTGTAAAGTTGCATGCCTTTAATTTCAGTGTAAACCAAACAATATTCTGGATTTTAGTCACCACTCATGATTTTAGTTATACCTGGTGTCATTTTATTTCTTAAAGCCAGGGAACACATTTTACATCATTGATCTTATAATTCCAACTACCGGTATGTAAGAAAAAGGTATACAAAACCTGCTGTTGGTAATTTTGTGGATCAATTATTCAGACATGTCTTGTAAATATCCCCAAACAACTGTATTGAATAAAAACTAAGTTCTGTGATTCAGTTGTAATGCAAACATTTTTCCATTTATGATAATGCCATAATGGTATTCTTAATCTAAGCAGTGGACCATCACATTAACAAACTTCCAAAAATGTGAGTGAAATCCAGCCTTATGAGGTCCTCAACTTTTCAAAACCTGATAACATTAACATTTTATACTCAAATACTTGAAGTGTTTAGTGGAATATAGATGGAATGATTATGATAACTCTGATAATATTTTTATTGTTATGTATTTGGTTTGCCGTAGTGAATACTTCCTTGCATTTGACTTTTTCTATCTACATTTTGATTGTGGCTCCATGATGAAATATTTAATGTAGTCCTATAGCTTAGTGGTTAGAGCTGGGTTCGATTCCTGGGCAGTACAAAATGTTAGGCAAGTTTCCTGTAAGCTTCTGTTTACATACAGTAGCAGTAAGTAGGAGCCTGGTCATTAGTCGATTGGTGTACCATTTTCTAATAATTCTTTCAAAATATATATATCTAAAAATGCACAATTGACTGCCCATGAAATATACAGTCAATTAACTTTACAGTATATTCTGTGAAGCACTTTGAGACGTCTCAAACACTTATCAAGCACTAAATCAAATGCACAGATTATTATCATTATTATTTAATGTCTTTACTTAGGTAGTGTAGGCTGAATCTTATCATTTTTATTGCAAGGTAAGTAATCTGACATACTGGATCGGCTGGTCCAATAAAGTGGCCATTGTTTAGGACAACAAAGCAAATTAAACTGTCATATAAAAGTCATTTGTCCCTTCTGTGTACTAAGTACATATGTACTATGTACTTCTATGTACTAGAAAATAACTAAGTAATATTCAAGTACAACTCTCATTGACCGTGTTCTTCTACTGACCTCCAACAGGATGAATATAATCACTCATTGTTTTATTTCGTTGGTCATGAATTCAGTTCTCAGTCTAAAATATTCCCATCAAAAGTTTCAGAGCTCCCAACGAAAGGCGCTCTATAAATGTCATTTTTTTTGTTGCTGCATTTTGCCCACAAAGCATAGTCAATTTACTTTACAGCATATTCTGTGAAGTGCTTTGAGGCATCTCAAGACATGATAAGGCGCTTTATCAAATGCAGGGATTATTAAGATTATTAAGATTTTATGTAGTTATGTACTGTAATTTGGTAGGAAATTGTTCCAGTATTCAACCCAAACCCATTTCCAGCAATACAAGAATATTGCTTCATATGAGCATCACTTCTCAGTGTGAAGCAGTCCACTGCAGCTGTGTTTTTAAAAGCTCAAAAGGTTTCAGCACATTATTGGCAAGATCATGAATTCAGTTTTCATCAGTCTATATTTTCCCACCAAGGGTAGGTGTAATTATCCACAAGAAAGCCAGATTCTGCCGTTTGAATAGGATTATGTTGATAGGACAGTACCCTGCATGAGGAGCGCTATATAAATGTAAGTTATTATTGTAAATTGTTCTTGTTGACTCTTGTTATACTATCGATCATTTTCCATCATGGGAATCAAAAGTTATATGGTGGGATTACATCCCTGATCCCTAACGTTGCATGAGTCAGAAAGGTTGAACCATGTGTATTTAAAAAGCAGGCCAAATATAACTGCTGGTCAGTAGAGAGGGAGTACTCTAGATCATTTTCTCTTGCATTTTGTTTTCTCTCTTTTCCTGTTGAAAGTTGAGTTTGATTTTTTTTGACTGAGTGCTGGCTTTTTTGGGTGCCCATCATCCTCCACCTGAACTAGGTAGTCGTCGTTCACAAGTGAACTCTATCAGTGAACATTAGCAGGCTATTCAACTGTGGTGGCAGTGCAGCTGCACTTTTGTCCTGTCCTTGTGTAATCTTCACACAAGAGTAGTCTCTAGCAGAGAAATAAACTACTGTATTAGGAATGGGAACACTGACTATTTCCCCCTTTTCTAACACAGGCCATTGAGGTCCATTGTAATGTTTCAGAACCACTGAGATCAGCGCAATCAACAGTGACTGGGATTAGAATTCGCTACATTCCTGATGAGTCAATTGAGTTGAATGGAGCTAACTGTATGTACACCAGAGCTGGCGTCCATTTTATAGTTAGCAGCCTTTTTTGGGGAAACATCAGTGGATACCCCCTTCTTACAAATGTTATCTTGCTGATTTACTCTCTCTGATTACTAATTACATCTCTCTGCACATCTCATTTGTCATTGTTTTATTTTTTGTTTATATCTTTTCCTCTTCAATGTTCCCTCTAATTTTCTATCCTCATCCTTGGTGTCTTGAGGGAGGTAATTCCAGCTAGATTAGATTCACATGTACACAGGAAGCCTTTGGATACCATGATATAGTGACTGTTGTCGTGGAAGCCACAGTAAGTGTCAGCAGGCGATTCAACCTGGGAGTCGTTGTAATTGAGTGACAATTGTAATCCTCCCCACACTCAAAATCCACAAACAGCACTCCACTTCAGCGCTTAGTGAATAGAAAACACAAAGCAATAAGATTGAGATAGGGAGGAAAAAAATAATAGGCAGTATTCCCAGTTTGCTTTTTAATTCATTCTCTCTAATTATTCTCTATTACTCACTCTCACACTCACGTTATGCATACTTGTCCATATTTCTGCTGTTGTTTTGTGAGTATCCCAAGGCACAGATTTGTTGTCTGTTGCATTTCACTGCCTGTCTCCTCCAGCCACATGTTAGTTCCCTGACACTATAATTTAATTCCTTTCTCTCAGATTTCACCATCATCACTACACCTGTATCTTCCAGGATACACTAATTCATAAAAGTCTTATTAGATAAATTGTAATGTGCTTAATGAATTATGGTTTCATTATTTGATCATATCCTTCTGTTGAAATCATGGCTTGATCACTCTCGGGTCAAGATTTTATCAGGTATAAATGTCTCGGGCTCTGGCCTGCTCCACGTCCCCCGCCCGAACCGCCCTACCATCGGTGGCCGGGCTTTCAGCCTCTCTGCCCCCACACTCTGGAACTCCAACCCACAATCCCTTTGCTTCGCTTCCTCCCTTTCCTCCTTTAAGGCCGCTCTTTCCTCCTCAAGACCTTTCTCTTCGACCGTGCCTTCTGCTCCCCTCCTAACTCTCCTCCTCTCTCCTACTCTCCTTCCCGCTATCCCAACCCCCCACCCCAAGCCCCCTGCTCGGGTCCCGACCTAACTGTTCAGTGCCTTGGGACGTCCTCCCGATGTGAAATGCGCTCTGTAAATGTAATTTTGTTGTTGTTGTCCTTGATGCTGATTTTAGACATTACAAATGTGCTTTCCTGTCATTATAATGACAACCTAAAATATTCAATACAACTGTGATTCAGTGTCTGCTGTCAATAATTCAAAACAAAATCAACATTGCAATAATTACTGGACCTAAATAATCAACCAGTTAGTGTGACTTTGTTGGTGACTCATGGCAGATCAATACAATTGTCTCGATTTTGCCAGAACCCCCGCAACTATCTCTGTTTTTAATCGAATAACTAGATTCAATTAGGTCTTCCCCTTTCCCTGTCCAAAAATATTGAGCATCCACTCAAGATATATGATAATAATAAATGACAGTGTACAGCAAATGCCTCACTAGAATGCAATTAATGTGTTTTGTAGTCACTTGGTTATAAATTTCAATGTAAATAGTATGACAATGTAACAATGAACATAGCCACTGTGTCAGTAAAATAGAAGGCAATGATCACAAGCAAATAGAATCAATAGTTACGGACACTGAGCAACAGTAAAGGGTCAACACAGAATGTTTCAGAAACCAATGCCAATTGGTGTCACAGATTTTTCAGCACAGAATAAGGCCATTGTACTTGTGCCAGCTGTAACAGTTATCGTCAGTCCCATTCTCTGGCTTTTCCCCCCATACCCTTTTGATATTTTCCCTTCTCAGATATTTCACTAATTCATTTTTAAAAGCTGTTGTGAAACCTGCTTTAAATGCTAAATTTGATACGGCATTCATTCCATGTCCTTTGGTAAATGAATTTACCTTTGGTAAATGAAAATTGGTATCCTCTCCTTTTATGTTTTTGTGTAGAGAAAGGTTGGAGTAAAAGGGATAATTTGTAATTAAAGGGAGGGGATGCTGGCCGTAAAATGGGGATAAGTAAAGCTCTATGCTTTCCATTTTAGTGTAGTTGCAGTAAAGCTGCAATTCAGTTATACTGCACTCATTGTATCTTCCTTGTGTCTTGAGTACATGGTTGTGTCTTGTTTCTTCATTATCTGATTCACTCACTTACCAATTTTGAAAGCTCCAAGATCCCTAAAAAGAATTGTCTGCGAGGAGCACAAAATACATTGGTCAACCAAGAGATTTTTCTATAATGTTATGTAATTCTCTTTCATTCAGGTTGGGTCACACAATACCATTGTGTATCCTCAATTACTAATGAATCCTGAAGCAGTTACTTTCACAGCTATTCTTTGCACTAAATGCACTGAATCAAAATATACACTCAGAAAGTGCATTTAATAGAATAACCATTTATGTGCCCCAGGGGCTATTAATATAATCATTGAGATCATAGGTACAGCAGTATCTCAGTTCTGTGCAACAGTTAATCTGAGATCAATTGTTCATAATTAAGTAATAATGAACCTATACACTGTCTTGGGAAAATGAGTGTAAATTAAACAATTGAAGGACATGCTCTTTATTCTAATTCAATAATACTTAAATGACAATGGAGGCATTTTATCATTGAAGATTCGATTGGTTATACACGGTTTACAGCCGAGTCCTGTAGCTCAATGGTAAGAACACTTGCCTTACAAACGAGAAACCTGGGTTCAATTTCAGACAGGGTAAAACCTTGGGCAAGTTTCCTCACTCCACACATCTAATAATAATCCCGCGAAAATAACAATAATCAATTGGTCATTTCAATCCATGACTGTTTGTGAGACACTGCTCTGCGCAATTGGCTGCCGCATTTTGCCCACAAATAATACAGTCAATTCACTTTACAGCATTTTCTGTAAAACGCTTTGAGACGTCTAGAAGATGTGAAAAGTACTAAATCAAAATGCAAGGATTATCATTATTATTAAGTCAGCCATAGGCTTTTGCTGTAATTTAAATTTTAACTTACTTTTTAAAAAAATGTAGTTGACTTAAATTTCATTTAGACATAAATCTGGTTACTTCCTTACCTTTCTTAAAGTGTAGGATGCCTCGGAGTAAGTCACTTTTCTTTCCTTTTGAATCAAAATTGGAGAGACTTGATAGGTCTGTGTTTCTTTGACTTTCCAACATGTTTTCAGGACACTAGCAGTACCATTCCCCCTGAACAGGCTGAGGAGTTAACTCCCCTTCAATTGCTGAAGCATCTCAGGAGACTATCCTGAATCTGCGCAGATTGTCCCCAGTCAGTGGGAGGGCAAAGTTCAACCAATTGAAATGTTGTGGTTTCCAATTTTCTAACTGAATCCAAGTAATATTGGATGAAGACTTTTACCGTACTGAAGATAAACTGGTTGAGTCATTTCATTGACCTCCCATCCTTAATTCTCTGGTATGATTTCAGCTGCAGTCCTTTATTACCATTGAGTCATAGCTGCTGTTTAAGGCACTGCCCTGTTTTTGTGGTCCTCTTTAGGCTTTTGCTATGTGGCTTTGACAGTAATAAACAATGCTCTGTTGGCATTGAACTACTGGAGATGGATATCAGTTGAACTCTTCTGTATTAGTACCATTGTGAGGGCAACAACTTTATTGGTTGTAATTGTTCATCTTTACTGAATGTGTTGTACTTTAGCTGTGATTTCATTTTAAATTGACCAGTTTCAGCTAGGATAGTAACATGGGTAAGTTTAAGTCAGGGTCTGATATAGGTGTTGTGTAAGGAGCCACAACTGTCAGGGACGGAGGGAGGGAGGAACAAAGGAAAGAGCTGTTTGAAGTACTGACCAAAGGCACAGTTAAAGAGATGTTTTTAAGATCTTCGAGGGAAAGCTAGCAGAAGTGCCATGAATGATTTTCATTTCCCCTTCAGCATAGTTGTAAACAGGATCTCGATATTAGTTTCTTTCCTCCATAGACCACCTCTTATCTTGATAACTGCTTATTACAACTTCCATTGTATATCCAACTAAATCATGACTAATCTGAAGGAGACCTAAGGGTAAATCCAACCCTGCATCAAGAATGAGCATCGTCAGCCTTATAAAGGGAAACCATTAGACAAACCTTAGATGGAGAGAAGTGGCTTCAGAAGTAATTGAGCCAGATCATGAGAAGGAGATGGATTAATATCAATTCAGATTGATATACAGTAGTATCTAGACCAGGTACAGTAATATGTAGACAGGGAGCTTCAGTGTTTACACAATTATGATTTTTCAACCCCCTTGCTGATGTTAAAGCTAAATCTAATTCTTTAATATTTGTTTTAATAGTCCTGAGAACAACACCTGCTTATTTAAAATATTTAAGCGGTTTATGCATGTTATTAGCTTAGCATCTTGCCTGCTGTCCTGTTGGCCTTGTGCAATGTGGTTGTACTACTTTGCCAACAATAGCAATGCTAAATATAAAAGCTTGTTATTTGCAGTCCCTAAACACATACTTTTAAGTATAATGCACTTTGTGGCACTTTGTAATTAAATATTTTAGTGGGTAGCAAGCTTATTTTGTTGACAGCAACTAAGAATAGATACCAATTACTTTTGTTCATATATTTTGACGTATCCTTCAGGTTCTTCCCCTTCCTCTCCATAACCACACTTGGTATCCTACATTGGTATTCTGGTCGGCAGGTCTCCCGCGGTGTTCTCCCACAATGAACTTATGTGGGTGTGAGTGAGTGTGTAAGTTTGAGTGTGAGTGTATGTATGCTTGAGTAAGTGTGTGTGTGCGAGAGTGAGTATGTGTGAGTGATTGTATTGGAGAGTGTGTGAGTAGGGAAGGCATGTGTGTGTGAGTGGTAGCTCAGTGGTTAGAGCACTCACCTTACAAGCGTGAGACCGGTATTCGAATCCAGGCAAATCAGGGCAAGTTTTCTTCCTCCACACGCCTAATAATAATTCCTCCAAAAAAAAACAATAATAAAATTGGTCATTTCAATCCATGACTGTTTGTGGGACACAGCTGTGCGCAATTGGCTGTTGCGTTTCGCCCACAAATGTATAGTCAATTCACTTTACTTTTGCTTTTCTATGAAGCACTTTGAGACTTCGATAAGATGTGAAAAGCACTATATCAAATGCAAGGATTATTACTGTATTATTATTATTATTATTATCAGGTGATGAGCATGTGTGATTCCACTCAGCTTTCCATTGCAACATCCCTAAAGGAAAAATGTTCAAAAATCAAGCTCAAACCTGTCCCTGAGATTACCAATATTTTATATTTGTGAATCAGAGTTAATCACGGCATTCTGGTTAGCTTTACTTTGATTTTGTTTTGTCAACAGTGCAAAGTTGCTAGTTTATATTCTGCACTTGACATGAAATGCCTGTGAATTACTTCGCTGGAATTCTAGATCTTTCAATTTTATCTTGTGCACCAAGTGTCATCATCTACGCAGTAACTCATTCTAACTCATTAGAAGATCACAAGAGAGGTTCAGATCTCATCCTTCCAGAATACCCACCCTCCCGACTCCTCATTGCAGCATCAATTTTTTCATTGAATCCAATGTGTTGACCTCAACCACCCTTCCTGGTACCTGCCCAGTTGTTAGGTGGCTCTGGATAAATAACAACAACAACAACAACAAATTACATTTATAGAGCGCCTTTCACGTTGGGAGGACGTCCCAAGGCGCTGCACAGGAGGCGTGTGACCCGAGCTGGGAGGGGAGTGTTTGGGAAGGGGTGAAACACGTAGGGGAGGTCGAAGAGTTCGGGGGGAAACAAAAGGCACGGTCGAAGAGGAAAGTCTTCAAACCGGCCTTGAAAGAGGAAAGGGAAGAAACGAGATGGAGGGATTGAGGGATGGCATTCCATAGGGTGGGAGCGGAGAAACTGAAGGCCCGGCCTCCGATGGTGGGGCGGTTCGGGCGGGGGGCTTGGAGCAGGCCAAGTCCTGCTGAACTGAGGGTCTGGGTGGGTTTGTAGGGGGAAAGTAGATCGGTTAAATAGGGCGGGGCAAGGCCGTGTAAGGCCTTTTAGGTGAGGACGAGGATCTTGAACTCGATCCTCTGGAGAATGGGGAGCCAGTGGAGACGGGCGAGGGTGGGGGTTATGTGGTCGCGGAGGCGGGTGCGGGATAGTACACGGGCTGCAGAGTTTTGGATGACCTGCAGCCTGTGAATGGAGGAGCTGGGGAGGCCGACGAGGAGAGAGTTTCCATAGTCCAGCCTTGAGGTGATGTACGCATGCACGAGTGTTTCGGCAGCACGGGGGGTAAGATAGTTGCGGATAAATACATACTACCTGGTGTGTAGGGTATCCTGAAATACCTTCAATGAACCTGTGACTTTTGTTCTCAGTGCATCCATAAGTACAGTATGTATAATACTTGACTCCAAAGTTTTGTGCTTTCTTCATATTAATGATTTGACACTTCATATTCTGTCCATCCTAATAAGATATTCTCACACCTTTTAAAGTGGTACAGCAGCAGATCAGGTTGCATTTGTTTTAAACCTTCTCATCCATCATGTGAAATCAACTCTGAAGGGATGCCAAACTTCCCTTTGACAAATGGGAACTGTGTTCTCATTTCTTGTTTGAATGTTGTTGAATTTCTATTCACAAAGATGTTGCTGGAGAATCTGCTGAGTTGCAATAATACAGAAGCAGGAGTCATTGGGAGCAGTGTAATATGAAGGTAATAATGTTGTGATAGACATGCTTTGCTGGAAGCCAAAACATTTCCACTGCTTTTGCTGAGTGAAGAAAACTGAAGTTCAAATTTAGGAATAATCTCTTTATTTCTATTACACTTATTTATGCTTCAATTATTTTGCTCAAGATTATTTACAAGGACTCTGGAAATACAGCAAACTTCAAGCATGAAAATGCTATAATATAAACCATTAGCAGTGTGACATTCAAGAAAAATATGTAGGGAATATCCAAGGCAAAATTCCATGTGCTAATGTTTGGCATAGCAGCTCTTCAGAAATGGGAAATGCAAAGTCACTAAGAGAAGTGACCTTAAAACCAAGGTATTTTTTGGTCACTGAAAAATATGCAGAGACAGAATCTGAAACAATCCAGCACTGACAGAGTACTGCACTGCAACAACAACTTAGATTATGAGCTGAAGCCTCAATGCACAACTAGCCTACATTCCATTGATTCCCATTACGTTGGAAACTTCATTCAGAGAAGCTGCACCACATAGGTTTTGGATATAGAAAAAAATCACACCAATGTAATCTTCGGAGGATGGAGACAAGATGGACATGTTTTAATGTTGTTTTATTTAGCCTCGAACCCATGCCATTTCTGGAGAGGTGGGTTGATCATATTGTGTAAAGTCAAAATTTGTAATCTGTTTGGTTATCAGCAGTACTATATCACATGTAGATTTTTTTTCCTCTCCTTTAGTCCTGAAGTCCTTTGCTCCTCTAATCCTCAGGTTCTTACCAGCCCTACAGAAAGTTTCTTTATTTTCTTGCCAAAGTGAAGTACAGTTAGCTCTCGCTTAACACCGTAGTTGTGTTCTTGAAAAGTGTGACTTTAAGTGAAACGATGTTAAGTGAACCCAGTTTTCCCATAAGAAGTCATGTATAAACTGGAGTTAGGTTCTTTTGGAAATTTTTTGTCAACATCTTCTAAAGAAAACATAAGTTGAAATACATGTACATTCATATGAATAAAATATTTTAAAAATAAATGTAAATAACATAACACTCCCCTGAGATGGTTGTGGAGCTTGCTTAAGAGGTGGGTTGGGGTGGAGGGATGAGTGGTGGAGTTATTGGGACGAAGGGGCAGGATGAAGATGGATACTGCGTACGAATACCAGACCTTCAGGATCTATATACACCTACACTACCTAAAGTAGTTTGTTTCCACCCACTGGCGAATGACGTAATAGCGAACATCGCGACATTAAATGGATATATGTCCCCTATGTATCAGCAACGTAATAACGAAACAACGTTGACCAAATCAACGTCAAGCGAGGTCTACCTGTAATTTGCATTTTCCTACATCAAACTTTATTTATCATCTAACTACCCATTCTGTTAGCCCGTTCATGTCATCCTGCATTTTTATGCAATCAACTTCACTGTTTGGCATTGCCCCCCACCCCCACTCCCTTTTGTGTCACTTACAAATTCCTACACCTGAATCCAATTCATTAATGTATATGTTGATCAGTAGCAGTAGCAGTCCTAACACGGAACCCAGTTCTTGACCTTCTAAGAAGATATCCTTAAATCTTATCCTTTGCTTTCAGTTTCCTAACCATTATTTAATCCATTCTCTACCTCTCCCAAAATTCCATATGCCCCTATTTTAGTCATGAACACCCATCAATATCAAAAATAAACTGTGAGTCTGGAGGAATCTTTAACTCAGTCCTTGGCACTTGCAGTGGATTCGTATTGGTCGTTTTGGGGGCATTATGTCATCAGAGTACCAAGTAAACATGTTATTTTCTTCAACTCCAAAGTAGGTCTGGAAAATGAGTCTATGAATTGTAATGTAAAATTACAGATGCCAACTTTTATTCTGACCTTTACCAGTAACATTTTTTCATTGACATTGATTAATTTCCGGTAAGCAATTTTCTGCCAGGTTGAAGTAGTTAAATGCATCTGAAAATTTTATATCTTATTTTTTTTTGAAATCTCCTTTTAAAAATTGAGTTAATTTATAAATTGAAATGATTTGCTTTTCTGCGGTTTTGATATTCAAAAAAGCACTAAATTTATCGAAGGTATTTAAAACTTGGAACACCAATAAATAGGACAGTAGAAATATGATGCTTCACACCACAGTTCCCAGCTGCAGCCATTGGGATAAGCAGGTAGTTGATATTGAACCATGGAGACCAAATGGGGAACAAGCTTATTTTTCCTGTTAAAAGATTCAGCCATGGCTATTTTGGATGTCCTCCCGACGTGAAAGGGTTTATACAAATGTAATGTTGTTGTTGTTTTCATTTACTCCTTTGCATTTTTTTAATCAATATAGAGCAGCGGTTCCCAACCAGGGGTACACGTACCCCAGGGGTACAAAATTACTTCCAGGGGGTACAGCTGGCAGTACATTGATTTATTTACTTCTCTTATTTAGCGTTTTATATCCTTCCAAATTGTATATTTAATTGTCATTCCCCTTGTTTTGTATGTGCTAGTTACTTTGTTATACGAGAAAAGCTTACATAAAATGTAAGTGGAATGAGTGGGGTGGTGTGTGTGGTTGGGTGGGGGTACACGATAATGTTGAAAATTAACAAGGGGTTCATTACTGAAAAAGGTTGAGAATCACTGATATAGAGGATGGGACAGTGAATTACAATCAGCTGCCCTCATTGTAATTCTGAACTGACCAGCAGAGGGCAACATTTACTATAACAGTTTCCACTGTGCAGTTTATATGTACCACTCGACTTCGACAGTTGCCTTCCAGAAAATGTGTTTTGTTGATATACCTAGAAAAGCTCAATGGTTATTGTTTATGGTGCACTGTTGGTGAACATTGAGCATCTTTTTTGTGAAATTATTATTGAGATCACAACAACAGCAACAAAATTACATTTGTAGAGCAGCTTTCAAGTCTGGAGGTCTTCTAACGGCGCTGAACAGTCAAGGGTCAGGACCTGAGCATGGGGGAAAGGGGGCGGCAGGGTTGGGATGAGGGAGGGCAGAGAGGTAGGAGGGGCGGCTGAATGCACGGGTGAAAAGGAGGGTCTTGAGTCGGGTCTTGAAGGAGGCAAGTGAGAGAGCAAGGCGAAGGGATGGAGTTCCAAAGAGTGGAGACGGAGAGGCTGAAAGACTGGCCGCCGATGGTAGGATGAGTGGGTGGGAGACGTGGAGCAGGCCAGAGCCGCTGAATTGAAGGAGTGGACATGTTGATAGACGGTCAGAGGTCAGAGGGTCAAGGGATTTGATGGGGTAGATACAAATAAACCATTTCCTCTGTAGGGGGAGTAATCTTAAAATTAAAGGTACGTCATTTAGGAGTGAAATTCGGAGGCAGTTTTTCACCCAAAGTGTTTGGAAAATCTGATGCTCTAGCCCCCAAAGGCTGTGGATTCACATCATCATGAGTGAGGTGGATATGTTTGGGACGTCCTCCCAATGTGACAGGCGCTCTATAAATGTAATTTTGTTGTTTGTTAGGTCAAGGCATTAAGGGATATGGGGCAAGGACAGGTAATTAGACTCGAGGTACAGATCAGCCCTGATCTTATAGAATCCTCGAGGAATGGAATAGCCTAGGATTGATTCTGTGTTTCTGAATGATTCACTAATTTTGCAAATGTAAACTTGCAGTACTGTTCCCCTCCCCTCTCAGCATTCCGAAGGAACCGTTCCCTCAAATGGTTCATTCCTCCATCAAAACCAACTGTCTCTCCCCTTCCCCCGGCACCTTCCCCTGCCAGCGCAGGAGGTGCAATAGCTGCCCTTTCACCTTTTCGCAGACCACTGTCCTTCGCACCGTTTCTATGTGAGACAGCGATTTACTTGTACTACCACCAATGTACAACAACACCAACAAAATTGCACTTATATAGCGCCTTTCACGTCGGGAGGACATCCCAAAGCGCTGAACAATCTGGTTGCGACCCGAGTGGTGGGGGGTTGGGAGGTAGGGGAGGGTCGAAGTAGGGGGAAGGGGAAGGAGAGAGGGAAGAGTTAGTGGGGTAGCCCAAGGCGCGGTCAAAGAGGAAGGTTTTGAGACCGGCATTGAAGGAGGAAAGGGAGGAAGCGAGGCGGAGGGGCTGCGGGATGGAGTTTCACAGTGTGGGAGCAGAGAGGCTGAAAGCCCGGCCGCCAATAGTTGGGTGGTTAGGGCGGTGGACACGGAGCAGGCCTGAGTCTGCTGAACGGAGGGTGCTGGCACAGGCTGATAGGGAGACAGTCGGTCAGAGAGATAGGCGGGGACAAGGCCATGAATGACCTTGTAAATGAGGACAAGGATCTTGAATTCGATCCTCTAGTACAGTTGACCCTCGTCGATCACGGGGGTTACGTTCCTGGAAAACTGTGCACTCAGTAAAATCGCATTGGGTAAGCTTAACAAGTCATGAGAAAAGGGGGGGTTAGGAGAATCCAGCCACAGGCTACCCACCTCAAGTCTCCAGGCACATTTACCCCCTACCAATGCAAGGTATGTACTGAGGTGAGCTACAGTCGGCTGGCCCGCTCCTCGCTCCCCCCACCCCCCCAGCAATAAAGCAATAGTATCACAAAGCAATAAAGCAATAAAAAATAAAGCTGGGTTAAATTATTTTACCTTTGGTCCTGGAAGTGTTAGGAGACTCTCTCTCGCTCCGTCTCTTCTGTTTACCATGCAATGCCATCAGGATACTCTGAGACCGAAGAGTCATTGGACTTTCCCAAGGGTGCATTACGCTCGGGGCCAGCCAGCCGAGGAATAATCGGATTAGGTTGGGAGCTGCTGGCATCCTCACAAGTGCGGATGCGCGCGGGGGCCTGCCAGAGCGTACATACAAGTTTTATGTGCGCTGTGCAAAAAAATGACGCTTTTTTTTCGTCGCATATGCTTGAATTCACAATCGATAAAGTTGCGTTCGACGAGGGTTAACTGTATATTGCTTCCGCTGCTCACAATGCGGTCTCCTCTACATTGGGTTTAATCATTTCTGTTACAATAGATAGCGCTGAGATCAGAGAGTGAAGTTGTTTGGACTTGGGGAATGTATAAGAGTTGTGTGAAGGTTGAATTAGTTCATTTACCCAGAGACGGCCAGGGGTGGAGTCAGTCAGCTCCACCCATCCCTGCGGGCCTGCCGACCTTTCGATTATCATGGAATTATGCAGCGCAGATGGAGACCATTCAGCCCATCGTGTCTCTGCTGGCTAGTTAAAAAGAGCTGTCAAAATCAATCTGACTCCCCCGCTCGCTCTCTCTAACCCTGCAAACCTGTCTTCATCAAATAACGATCAAATGTTGTTGTGAGCTTTGGCTCTTCAGAATCTGAAAATACATCATTGGGAGGATTGCAGCGAAGATTTCCAACCTTTCAGGAAGGAGCAAACTGTGGTAAGACAACGTAGAACAAAATTTCACTTGTATAGCACCTTTCACATCAGGAGGACATCCCAAGGCACTGGACAGTCATTTTTTCAGACCCGAGCTGGGGTCGGGGAGGATGGAAGGAAAGGGGGCAATTTGGGGTGTACGATGGGACTATTGAAGAGGAGGGTCTTGAGGCGGGACTTGAAGTAGGCCAGGGAGGGAGTGAGACAAAGGGACTGCAGGATGGAGGTCCAGAGGTTGGGGGCGGAGTGGCTGAAGGCTCGCCCACCAACGGTGGGGCGGGTGGGTCGGGGTACGTGGAGCAGGCTGGAACCTGCTGAGCAGAGGGGGTGGGCAGGTTAGTAGGGGGTCAGGAGATTGCAGAGATAGGGTGAGGCCATGGAGGGTTTTGAAGGTGAGGACCAGGATCTTGAGTTGGATGCTCTGGGTGATGGAGAGCCAATGGAGTCGGGCGAGGATGCGGAAGATGGGGTCATGAAGCTAAACACTTCCACAAAGGATCAGTAAATGGCACTTGCAAGAAACACACAAAGTAATACTCCCTGAAGACAAAACATGTATAAAATACATGTGTTACCTAATATAAGTCTCTCTTGGATTAAGTCTACACATTGTTGTGAGATGAAGGGTATAATATAACAATCAGGAGGAAGAGGAAAAGGAAACAAACAAGATTGCATGCTAAGAGATATAATAAAGTGGTTAACAGTCGAGCTGTGGACCACAAATAAACAAGCTTCCTGTGATCAATCGGTTCTCTTTCTGGGGTGACACATGTGCTTTTCCTCTCTATCTTTATAACAATAAATAACAAAAGACAGATAACACAAATACTACTTTTACAACAACCAGAGTTACATAAGGCATCAAGAACCTTTTGGGTAGAAGCGTAGAACCCCAGGGACAGGCTGACCAACCTGGACCGAATCTCTGCTTCCCTGTGCTGTGTAAACCGGGTAATACAGTACTTTCCTGTGTTAGTGTTAGAGTGGAATTAATCTTAGGCCTATGTTGTACATTAATTTTATATTGTCATTTTAATGGTACTATATAGACTGGTAATTAATAAAACTTTACCACGCCATATTGAGTCCTTACCATTCAAACTTGGGGGTTACAAAAATCCCAACAACACACACATGCTCACAGCATTGCGGTGTATGTGAGGAAAGATAAAAATTTGCATTCATATAGCGCCCTTCACATGGGGTAGCATCTCACTAAGATAAATGACCTTTTGTTAATAAAGTATTCACCAGGTGAGTGACTATTGTGCAGGTCTGTCCACAAATGTACCGAAGGAATGTAGCCCCCTATTGATAGCGTTAGGGCCTATGGTCATTTAGGTTTCGCTATGCATTACATCGTTTCAATTAAAGTCGCACATTTCAAGAGCACATCCCCGAGGTTACGGAAATAGTATTACCGTAACCTCAGTAATAATATTACCAGTACTGTATTTGTTTACAGTGCCACCCTGTGGCTGCTGAATTGGCAATTAAATGACTGCAATAATAATAATCCTTGCCTTTGATATAATGCTTTTCACATCTTCTAGAGCAGTGGTTCCCAACCTTTTTTTGTTGCGACTCTAAATTGGCCACCAACGGGACCTTCCGACCCTCAAGGGGCGACTGCGTGTCTCAAACAAAGCTCAGCCGAGATGATATCTCCGTCTCTTTTGTGGACTCAGCGCAGCTCGATGGTACGGTCTTTCATACAAATTGGTCGGCCGTGTCATGCCCTTTTCAGCATTAAAAAAGCATTTTCAGCATTGCAAAAACCCCAAATTTCTGATGACCCTTCGCGACCCTACCAAGGACCCCCGCGACCCTGGTAACTACATGATTCAGCACTGCCCAGTGTGGACCTCCCTGCCTATAAGGAGTTTAACTTGCAGAGTTGAGGACAACAACAGTAACATTTTGCATTTGTATGTCACTCTTAATGCAAAATAGCATCTTGGCAAACTCAAGGCCATCTCTATTTGTTGACGGTTGTCTTGGATTCCTACAAGGACAGTTCATCTTGAACATCTTTCATTAGCCCCCTCCAGCTCCATTTCCACTCCACAATTTGTCCTTTCAATTTATTGTCATATGTAATTTGTCTTCATTACTTCATGCAGAAAAACGAACTGCAGATAAGTAAATGTTATAAGTTAATGTTACGAATGGCATACAAGAAACGTGTTTTATTATGTTTCCAAGAGCCATGTGAAAATCAATGATTTATTTTTGTCTGCTGGCTTGCTAATCAGGGCAATGTTAAGCATTTTGAAATCAATAACATTTGTATCTCGATTCTTATTGCTCCTTTCAAAGTTGAGCTGAGACCCATTCAGACTCAACGAATGAGGTAAGTGAATCAGGCCTGCTTATTAAAGGAATTCTCCATTTCCCTTCAATAGGTTTATTACATGAAGATATTTTAAACAGATGAGCTATTACAGAGGTTTTTTTTTAAAAAAACAAATGTGACAAAGAAATGGCTTTTGATTATTTTGACAAATTGGATGAAGCATTTTTCTGTGCTCCTCTACAGCGGATTGCACTGGTTAGTCCAAAAGCCACGTTCCTGGAAAAAACGAAACATTCTTTAAGTATCAAGAGATAAACAATAATATTAAAATGTTCAGGCTCACATTAACCAAGGATTAAAAAGAATTGGGTTCTAACCACAATTTTCCTCAGGATTCCACTAGACAGGACATATCACAAGTTCTGCAAAAATTAATTAAATAAATCAAAATCATTTTAATATTTTTTAAAAATCTAATATTTATATATTATTTATTTATAATAATTATTTATATATTATTTATAATATGGTTTATATATTATTTATTATAATTATTTATGTTATTTATTTATAATATGCACTTATTAATGTATTATTTATTTAAAGAATAATAAAATTAAAATTAAATAAATAAATGACTGTCTCCCACTTATTTTAATGATGGTAGAATTCTGTTAATTAACCTTTGTGTAAGTAAATACTTCCTGTTCTTTCCCTTTCAAGTCTGTCCACTCTTAATAATATAATAATCATCCATGAATTTGATATAGTTGATCAACAATTATGTCCACAGGTTGTTACCTGTGAAGTGTAGTGTCTATGTATTTGTAGATAAATGTGGCAGCTAATTTGTGTGCAGCAATATCCTACAATATCTTTGTCCTTCTCGTATGGATCAATCTGGAATTATTGGTTTGGATTTATTTTCCTCAACGTTAATACAGCAGAAGCTCGTTTATCTGGCACCCGCGAGACCTGGCCAATGCTGGTTAAAGCGCCTGCTGGATATGCGGGCAGCCCGCGGCCGAAAACCCATTACAAAAAAATTAAAGTTATTTTAACTCACACCATACACACCAGACTAAGTAATGGCAGATAGTGACAGAATGTTGTTGTTGGGGCTGCTCTCTTGCGCTTCTCACCTTACTGATTGGGGTTTGTAGTCCAGCGATTCTTTTTTGAATGGGGGGCGCCAGGCGGGTGAAAAAAATGGCAGCACGATTTTAAAGTCGCGCGACTTTACTAGCTGCAAGCCGAAGCCTTAGACTCTACTAGCAGCAAACCAAAATACTCAATGCATGACAATGTGGATTATCGGCTGGCATTATCGGCTTGCCGCTAGTATGACTTTAAAGCCATTCGCGCTCCATTTTTATCGCCCGCTTGGCATGCTCCATTTTGTGGGGGGTCGCTGGACTGTAAACCTCAACTGCAGCATCATGCAGTCAAGCACAGCAACTACCAGCGGGAGTGGGGGGCGCGGGAGAGTGGTTTTGACAGTGAGTGCCAATACAATATTCTGTTGTTATGTTATTATTTAAGCATTTACAAATGCTCCATTGCTATTGTTCCGGATAAGTTCCTGTTTATCGAATTAGGACTTTTTTTGATGTGCGGGTTCTATGGAAGAGCAGGTGCATCGAGTCACGGATAAACGGGCTTCTCCTGTACCTATGTTCCTGTACTGCATACCACTCCAAAGTTGCCTCAGAAAACAGAAGGGAAATGTATGACCATAGGAGAAGGCCATTCAGGCAAGTGTGACTTTGTTGGTTCTTTGAAAGAGTGATCCATCCAATCCTATTTATTTAACTTTTCCACATACCCCTCAAAATTAATCCTTATTAGGTATCTATTTCATGGCTGTTTGTGGAGCATTGCTGGGTGCAAATTGGCTGCTGTGTTCACCCACAAATATACAGTCACTCCGCTTCACAATAAATTTGGGATTCTGCCTCAAACACTGCACCCGGCAGGGTATTCTACATTCTAATTACTTTCTGGCCCAAACCAAATCCTGTTCTCCTTTTCTAATTATCTTAAGTTAATGCCCCTTTAGTCACTGACTCATCAAACTGTGGAGACGTTTTTTCCCCCTATGGACTGTAGCAAAACCTATTATAATTTTGACAATTTCTCTCAGGCCTCCTTTTAACCTTCCCCAATCCAATGAAATTAGGCTCAGTTCCCCTTATGTCCACTTTACATCAAACCGCTCATTCCCGGTGTCATCCTGTAAATATCCTCTGCACTCTCTCTATGGCCACTTCACTTGTCTGACAATGAGAACTTATATGATGCTTGATCACCAACCTGTTCATGGGCAAAACGAGGATTTATTGAATAAGATTGAGGCCCACATGGGAGCCCATTACAGTAATATGATTTCATTCATATATTGGCTCATATATATATATATATTCATATATAGGATTAGACAAAAGTGTGGCTCACTAATTGTGGTGTATACAATAAATGTAAAAAAGTAACATAAATCCTATACACAGTGAAAAAAGTACCAAAAAGCTCGTATTTGTGTTGAAATGAGAAAGTTGAAATGTGCTACGTACCGCCCGACAGACGTTTGCCATGATAGTATACAAGTATCTGATTATCTTTACTGTTGACTCGAGTGTGTACTGGCAACGTCGATCAGTTAATCTCTCCACTGCAAGCAGGTAATCACGCATTTTGGACATCATGCAGGAGTTCTGTGAATTCAGTAGGATTCGTAAATTTATTCTGAATAAAAAGAGATTCAATTGCAGTGCTGTATAAACGTTATTCAATGATACCATCCATTTGTGTGTTTCTGAACTGATCCAACACCACACACGTGAATGGACCTGAAGAAGCAGTCATTGTTTGCAGTCTGTATGTCTAAGACTAAAATATGGTTTGATGCATAATTTTACAAAATTTATAAATCTACTCAAATTTATCATTTTACTGAATTTGAATCGTAATCAGGAAAAGTAAAACTTTCTCCTCTCTTTGAGATTTTCTGGTCATAAAATTGGAGAATTTACTTCTAGTCAGAGCATGCTTAGATTGAAGCTCAGCATTGAAGCTTTGGCAGAATGTACAGTATTGAGAATTCAGTAACTGTAGTACATGGAATCAATCATTTCAATTTAGAGCTGACTTTGAGTGAATCCAATTGTTATTTTTCACATTGCATGGAATGTGCAGTTCCTGAGAAAAAACATATAGGTATTGCATTAATAATATATTGTATTGGTTGATATTTAGTGCACACAGTGGCTGGTTAGTTTCCCTTGCCCTCAGCTGCTCATTACGAGATTTGCAGCATTTCTGTAACCATCAGGGTTAGCAATGAGCTGCACCAATGGACATTTGCCCCGTGTCCCAAGACTGTTTATTTGATGGATTTCCAGGCAAAATTAATCTAAATACTGTAATTGACCAAATCAGCAATGTGGTTGAGCAGCTGGCTCTGCATATCATGAATTCAAACACTTTTGCATTTCCCAGGGAATGCCTACCTTCCACAATTAAATAAATAATTGGAATATATTAATACTGTTTCAAAGATACAAAATTAGGAGGATTTTTGGCCAAGACATTATATTCATACGGAAATAACGGGAATGAGCATTACTTACATAAATATCTATGTACAAGTCAGGTAACTGTGAAGTACAGTGATTCTAGAAAGAGAAACAGAAACCATAGAATTTTACAGTACAGAAGGAAGCTTTTTGAAAAAGCTATTCAACTAGTTCCACTTCCCCACTCTTTTCACAAAGCCTTGCAAAGTTTTCCTTATAATAATAATAATAATAATAATGCATTTGATATAGAGTTTTTCATGTCTTCTAGACGCCTCAAAGCGCTTCAATCAAATCAATCAAAACTTACATTTATATAGTGCCTTTCACATTGAGAGGACATCCCAAGGCGCTGTACAGTTAGGTAGGGACAAGAGCAGGGGTGGGGAGGGGTCGAGGCAGGATGAAGAAGAGTAGGAAAATTGACTGTATATTTGTGGGGGAAACTCAGTAGCCAAATTGAGCACAGCAGTGTCCCACAAACAGCCATGGAAGTGGGATTAGGGGAAAAAAGGGGGAAAGATGGCAAGGGATGGGGTCACGGTAGAGGGAAGGAGAGCAGGAAAGCTGACTGTATAATTGTGGGTGAAATGCAGCAGCCAAATTGCGCACAGCAGTGTCCCACAAACAGTCACAGAAGTGAGATTAGGGGAAAAAGAATACACTAGAAAGTGAATTGACTAACATTTGTGGGCAAAACTCGGTAGCCAATTGCGCACAGCAGTCACCCACAAACAGTCGTGGATTGAAACGACCAATTTTATTATTGTTTGTTTGTTTGGAGAGGTTATTATTGGGCGTATGGATTAAGGAAACTTGCCAAATGTATATAGCACCCTTCATGCAGGAAAGCATCACAGAGTGCTTCATATATCCAATTCCCTTTTGAATTCCCAGCATCCTTTCAGGCAATGCATTTCGGATTGTAACAAGTGACAGCGTATAAAAAATGATCCTCGTCTCCCCTCTGGTTCATTTGTGAATTATCTTAAATCTATGTCCTCTGGTTACTGACCCACCCACCAGTGGAAACAGTTTCTCCTTATTTACTCCATCAAAACGCCTCATAATTTTGAACACCTCTATTCATCAACAACAACGACAACAACTTAGATTTATATAGCGCCCTCCATGCCAGATGGCATCTCAGAGCGCTTCACAATAGCGGATCCTGGGACTGACCCAAGGGCAGGGGTAGAAAGTGACCAAAGGTGCGCTCAAAGAGAAAGGTCTTTAGCTGGGACCTGAACCTGAGAAAAGAGGGGGCAAGACAAAGGTAGTGAGGAAGGGCCTCAGGACATAGTGGCTGAAGGCATGGCTGCCGAGGGTGGAGCGGAGGATTCAGGGGACATGGAGGAGGCCAGACCCAGTGGAGCAAAGGCAACGGGAACTAGTTTGAGAAAAGAGGAGGTCAGAGAGGTAGGGGGGTGCAGAGGAGTGGAGGGATTTGAAGACAAGAGTGAGGATCTTGAAGTCGATCCTCTCTGGAATAGGGAGCCAGTGAAGTCTGGCAAGGACTGGGGTAATGGGGGAGCGAAGTTTGGTGCGGTTGGTCCAATCCCAACCTAACCTTCTCTGATTTAAGGAAAACAATCTTTTCTGGCCTCTCTGGCCTCTCCACATAATTGTCACTTTGCAATTAGCAAATGTCTGCTAAACCACTTCGGAAAGCTTTCACAAAAAAACTGCAAAGCTTGGTGTGACATACTCACTGTGGATGGCTGTGTCTGCAAGCGTTCAATCTTGTGATTGATTTCGTTTTTCAGAGTCAGCACTCGAGAATAACAGGTCAGCGGAGCAGAATTAACAACAATCAGCACAGAAGGCAAGAGGATGAACACCGAGAGCTCAGCCATGGTCAATTCAAGTGGAAGAACTCTTGATGCCCGGGCTGCTCGTGGCATTAAATACTTTCCAATCTACTTTTGGACGATTCAAACCACACGGCAGAGATTAATAGAATACAACTGTTTATATTCTTTCATTTGACCAGGAATTCGGATGTTTTGACTCGATGGTGCAGAAGGTATTTTTTGGAAAGAGTTTGGACATCAACAACACGCATCACATTTCCCTCAATAACATTTGTATACCCAGAATTTTTGTGAATCAGTGTTTAAGGTCCTGCAGGAAGTTTTGATAATTAAAATTTTAACCAACCACCGCAGGTTAATAACAGACCTGACATTTTATTTTCATGGAATGGAATGTCCTCTCTCTGCTTTCAATAGATCTCCATAAAGTTTATTTAGACATGTTTCCATTTTTAGTTCTCGTACAACTAGGCTCTGTTTCCACATTGCAAACACCGTTGTATGCCAAACAAATACTTTCATTCAAGCGTAAATTCCTATAAACATTCTGCGGGACAGGATTTTTGCAATCAACAGCCACCCTCAGTCAACTGCATACCGTTGGATTTGAAGAGCATTACAGATATTGCTTTACACGGTGCAAACCCTGAGAGAGTAGTTAGGGATGGCTTGAGGGTCGTTTGAGTTCAATGCAGGCTGACCTATTTAGACGCTGGAGCAAACATTCATGAAATAGGTTTTGTACATGTAGATACTGTACAAACATACTGTGATAATAATCCTTGCATTTGATACAGCATCTTATCACGCCAATGAGATGTCTCAAAGTGCTTCATAGAATATATTGTAAAGTGGATTCACTGTGTATTTTGTGGGTGAAATGTACCAGCCAATTACATATGGCAGTGTCCCACACACAGTTGTGGATCGAGTGACCCAATCTTTTTATGAGGAATTATTTCCCTGGAAAGGAATTCACCAATTGACTAACAACTGTGATCTTACTTACTCCTAGGTAAACAGAGGGTGTGGAGTAAGGAAACTTGTCGAAGGTTTCACTTTGCCCAGGAATCGAACCTGGGTCCTCTTGCTATGGAAGCAAATGCGTTAACCACTGCACTGTGAAATTACCTGCATAATATGTTGTCATCAAAAATAATTACTACTTTACAGTACTTGTGTTTTTTTAATCCCCTAAGCAATGAATATTGGTTTGTCTGATGATCTGGAAAACGTACAGGCTGCCGCGGCATTTTAACTTTATCCACATTCAAAGATTTGCATGTCATATATTTCTCATCAACCTCCATGGTTACACACTCCACCTCACCAAGCCAGTCAGGAACCTAAATGTCGTGTTCGATCCTCAACTGTCTTTCCTCCCGCACATCCAAGCAATGATCTGCTCTGCCTCACTCACCTCTGCGTTATTGTCCGACTCCACCATTACGTCACCTCCCAGGCTGCTGAAATCCTCATTCATGCTTTCATCACATCTCGGCTCGACTACACCATTGCCCTGCTTGTCAGCCTTCCCAATTCTTCCCTCCATGGGTTGCAGATAATCCAGAACTCTGTGGCCTATGTCCTTTACTGCTCCAAGCTTCATGACCCCATCTTCACCATCCTCACCTGACTCCATAGACTCACCATCACCCAGAGGATCCAATTCAATATCCTGGTCCTCACATTCAAAACCCTCAGTGGCCTTGCCCCATTCCTACCTCTGCAACCTCCTAACCCCTTAACAACCTGCCCGCCCCCTTTGCTCAGCAGGCTCTGGCCTGCTCCACATCCCCCGATCCACCCGCTCCACCATTGGCGGGCGAGCCTTCAGCCACTGCCCCCAACCTCTGGAACTCCATCTCGCAGTCCCTCCACCTCGCCCCTTCCCTGGTCTCCTTCAAGTCTGGCCTCAAGAACCCCCTCTTCGACGGTCCCATTGGTCACACCAAAACTTTTCCTCCACCCTTCCCATCCCTGACCTCAGCTCAGGTCTGAAACAATGACTGCCCAGCGCCATGGGACATCCTTGGTGCCTTCCCATTCTCAATGCTCCAATGTCCAAGCTCAACTTGAGATCTGCCACAACCTGCGGATTTCCACCCAATAGAGAAATGATTCAACAATAGAGAATGGATGACCTTTATATCTTCCCCATGGATGAGAGAACCCCTGTAAATCCCTGAATATCCCCAATAATGCAGGGAGATGTCTAACAGTGTGTCCCACTGAATGAACAGATTAACCTCCACAGTTAGTTGAAACATGTGTTGGGATTTCCGATCCTGACAGTTCAAATGATGACCCAACAATCCTTAATAAAAGATACGGTTTTTAATATATATATATATATCAAAAATATATATATGTTCACATATGTATGTCAAATACATATACACATATGTATTTCACAGTGTGATTCAGCTGAATCGAACGTCGGTTGGTCTCAAGATGGTGTTCTTTCTATCTGCTGCTGTACTCACATCTTGTCTAGACGGGTCCTACAGGTCTACCGGTCTAACAGATCTAACTTATCTTGCAGGTCTAACTGATCTAACTTAACTCTTGGACTTCTCTCCCAAATATATCCAGAAATCCTCCTGACCTTTGACCAGTCCAAACCTTACCCTCATCTCTGATGTTTTAACATCTTCTTTGTCTTGTCTAATGATATTAATGGGCGTTGCAGAGAAATATAAACACAGTACCTTCCTTACCTTAGTACCAATCAAGAGAAGAACACTCTGTTTATGCCAACCTCCTAGCTGACATGCTTCCTGGCTGGTACCAAGATTTGTGGCTCCATCATTGTCCCTTTCTTTGTCCTGTCCTGTCAAGAGGGAGTCTTGTTTACATTACTCTGCTGTCCCTACAAGAGTTGTCCGTTTGGAAGGACTTTTGATAGAAGCATCTCCTTTTAGTGCATTGTCTCTAAGCCCTCCCTCTACACACTAATGAACTTTTGGGGCTGGTAGTTACCAAGCCATTAATAATAATAATCCTTACATTTATATAGTGCTTTCCATGTCTTATCGATGTCTCAAAGCGCTTCACAGAATACAACAATGTCCCAAGGCTGGGACCAGAGCGGGGGGGGGGGGGGGGGGGGGAGAAGACAAGAGGGAAGAAAGGGGGGAATAGAGGTAGGGACCAGAGCAGGGAGGGGAGGGGTAGTGGTCGGGGGAAGGAAAGTAGGAAAATTGACTGTATATTTGTGGGAGAAACGCGGCAGCCACATTGCGCACAACAGTGTCCCACAAACAGTCGCGGAAGTGGGGCCAAGGGAGATAGGGGGAAAAGAGGGTAAGGGAGGAGAGGGAGGGAAATCAGGGAGGAAAAGGGGGGTAAGGAGGGAAAAGTAGGGAAGGGGGAAAGGGGGGAGAGAAAGGGAGGAAAGGGAGTGAGGCAAGAAGAAGGGGGGGGGGGGGGGGGAAGGCCAGGCGACAAGGGGAGGGGTGGGGGGGGGAATCAAACAACAACAATAAATAACAAAATCAACATTGATTGCTTCAAGAAATCTGACACTGATTAGATGCTTGAATCATCTCTCACCGCACTGTTGTTACAGGGGGAGGGACACATCAGGGAAATCCATGGCTTCTTGTCCTATTCACCCACCAGATGTCGCCTCACCGAGTTGGGGATTTTCGAGGCTTTGTCCAGGGAATCGAGAAGCCACTTGATTTCGAATCAGATTGAGAATAAAAAGTTCAGACGGGCATTTACAGTCTGTGGCTTTCAATCGCGGTGTTGTTTGTCAGTCGGTAGCTGAGGTGTTTACCATGGACAAGGAACGTGCAATCAGCAGATATCCAACCAAATCATGGTGTTTTGGTAAATGGTGACTTATGGCAAGCTTAACTAACTAACTAACTAACTAACTAACCAACCAACCAACCGGCTTTCTCGTGTCAGACATTCAGTTGTATATAAAAAAAATTAAAAACATACATTTGCAAACAATGTGCCTTCTTTCTTCAACCATGACATTTCCCCCATTGAGAACTCCACAGGTAGTTCCCCAATCCCTGGCGCCTTGTCACTGTCTGCTTCACATTTTCTCATTTCAATGTATCTAATAATAATAATAATAATAATGATCCTGGCAGCTGATGTGTCTCTGTGCAGACCAGCTCTCTGTGTTCATGGTACTCTCCCACTGTGTGCACTGTCTTCCCTGAATGTCCCTGTTTCCCTTTCCCTCCCATTACCTGGGAGCACCCCCCCCCCCCCCCCCCCCCCCACAAATACTGTAAGACATTAGCTCAGAGAGAGAGAGAAAACGACCAAATGTCTCACTCTCCACAATCAACGTTATCATATCTATACCAAGACCCGGTCAGTATTCACTTTCTCTCTCTGTCTCTCTCTCTCTCACACACACACACATTTACTCTCACAGAAACTCACACTAACACTCTCTCACACACATACACAGGCACTCACACACCCACGCTAACACTCACTCACAGACACAGTCACAAACACTTCCGTCACACACACTCAGTCACTCACTCTCTCCCACACACACACCCAGTCACTCTCTCCCACACACACACTCAGTCACTCACTCTCTCTCACACACACACTCAGTCTCTCTCTCTCACACACTCAGTCTCTCTCTCTCTCACACAGTCACTCACTCTCTCCCACACACACACCCAGTCAGTCACTCTCTCTCTCACACACACACTCAGTCACTCTCTCTCTCCCACACACACACAGTCAGTCACCCCAATCCGGGGTAAGTAACTCCACAAATGATCAAGTTGTACCAGTCTGGGATTTGTCGCCTTTGTACTGAAACCCTGGGGTTGTTGTGTGGTGATGATGTATAGATGTATTGATGACCCCCTGGTGTTCCTGTTCTCACCATTGCTGTTGACGATGACCGAGTGAAACGTTTCTTTATTTTTTTTAAAAATGTTTAAAAAAAACCCTTCTTTCTGCTGGTTGTTAAAAGATATTTCAAGAAGCCAAAGCCAGAGGGAGGTGGTGGGGGGGGGGGGGGGGGGGGGGTGTGTAGCGCCTGACCCCCCCCCCCCCCCCCCCCCCCGGGGTAGGGCAGGTGAGGACGCTGACAGGGTTATGTCTCAGCACAGAGGAGAATACAGAGTGCGGGATGTGCGAAGTTTCCTGATGGATTCCTGTCAGTGTTGCTGACCCGCCTTGTCAGCCATTCCCTCACCTTGTTTCATCCCCTTCAAGAGCTGCCCGGGTTGGTTTGGACTGACAGCCCCCCCCACCCCCCACACACACACACAAGTCACCTGAAGGCTGGGGTTGAGATGACCACACACTGGGCCAGCGATGGTGTAGTAACCTGTCCCCGTGTCTTGCCTCAGGCTCTGTGATCAGTGTCAGGACCGAGCAGCCGAGTATGGGAGCCAATCACTCCAACAAAACCCCGACGTTTGATGCCAATGAGGACGGTAGGAACACTTACACTTGTTCACTTCCAACCCAGTGTGTTTGGTGTGTGTGTATGTGTATGTGGGGGGGGGGTTCCTGTGGTAAACGTTTGAACTGGAATGTGTGCAGGAAACTTACATTTTTTTTCCAAATTGTTCCATTATCCCACAAAGATAATGGTCAGCCCGTCACACTACACTTGGGGGAGAACAAAAAGCTCCTCAATTAATTGAAGTGAATTGCAGGCTGTGGGGGGGGGGAAGCTGTGTGTTTTGTGAGGCGGTTAAGTAAAGTTACTAACCGGGGTCACACAGACCGGCGGCTGGCGGGGAGTTAACTTTTGATCCGAAAGATGAATTCGTCTCGGAAATCGAGATGGAAATCAAGATCAGGGTCCGTCCGGAGATCTGAGTGAGATAACCTGCCATCACTCACTCACTCTCACACACCGCGCCGCTCCCGGCTTCGGGTTCCCTGTGGGTTTGTTGCCCTGTGACAACATTGGCAGCAGGAAAATAATAGTTTTGCGGTTGGAGAAGACAGTGGTCTGTGGTCCTGACCCCCTCCCCCACCCCCCTCCCCCAGCTTCGTGTTGAGGGCGGGGGGTTATGGCTCAGGTGGGAGTTTTGTTCCTTGGATGGTTTGCAGTGAGAAGTGTTTTATTAAACGAAGCCGGTCCCCCCTACAGTCTCAGAGCTTCTCTCAACGGTGAGATGCGGGTTACTCCCCCAGCCTCTCGGCCTCCCCAGGTGACCAGGCTTCCCGGGACATTATCATAATAATAATGTGAATCCACTGATCCCCGGGCTCACGTTTGTGTCTCCATCATCATTGCTGTGACTGGTTTGAGCGACTTATTGCAGCACAGGGGAGATAGAGAGAGAGAGAGACCCAGCAAAGGAACAAAGAGAAGAGAGATTGTATAATGTATAAAAACCTCTGAATGAAAAAGCCTCTGAATCAGGAATAACATTGTATCTGGAAGTCCCCCTCACACACCAGTGACCCTCCCCAGGTCTCCTGTTCATCGGTGCTGCATTTCCAGCCTTTGGCTGGTGAGACCACTTTCCTTTCCCCGCTGAGCTTGGTGCTGAGCAAGTAACGAATCCATTCCATTTCCTAAATTACCGGTGAAAGTCCAGGTGCTGAGTGAGCTGTGCAAACCAAATACTTAAATCCCTTCTTGGGATTTTATGCCCCGACGTTTTGGAACTCTGTCCCCCAATCTCTCCGCCTTGCCCCCAACCTTCCCAATGAGGGTTGAGAGTAGATCCCAATGAAGACTTTCCTCTTCGACCAATCTTACAGTCATCTCCTCCCTCCCCTCCCCTCCCCCCCCCCAGTCACACTCCGCAACTATTAAGCGCCCGAGTCTCTGCTCCCCGTGAAGCTGTACAAGTTGTTGTTGTTGTCCTCACTATACTATGGAGAAAGAAGGTTTGCGCAATTGGAAACTCTACAATGTTCAAAGAACTCGTAATTTCAATTAAAACAAAATTGGTATTTAAAATATGAGAGTCCTCATATTTCACATATATATCATATTTTTTAAAAATTACTCCCAAGTGTGTAAACTTAGCAATTACACAAACTCACTATCCTTTCTGTATTGTTTAACAGCTGGTGATTTGATCTGTGTGCTGACGTAAACCAGAATAAACATATTATAACAAATTGTTGTTGTTCTAGAGCAGATTAATATAAAAGGTTTGCTTACTTGCTTGGCAAATTTTAGTAACTGTTCAACATGCGGCTGGTTCAGTTCAATTGGTTATGTAACTTTTCCAGAGGTATTGACACTGTGTGAGAGGGAAGGGATAGGAACCTGTTCGTTTTCTCCATTCGCGCTCTCGTCAAGGCAACAATTCCTGTTAGAGTGCAGAGAGTTTTCAGTGACTTGGGACGTCCTCGACGTATATAAATGTAATTTTATTGTTGTTTCTTCCTATCTCTCTGACCCACTGACTCACTACCAACCTGCCCGCCCCCTCCTTTCAGCAGACTCCGCTCTGCTCAGTGTTTCCTGCCCGACCCGCCCTATCATCGGTGGCCGGGCTTTCAGCCTCTCTGCCCCCACACTCTGGAACTCCATCCCACAGTCCGCTCGCCTCCCTCCCTCTCCTCCTTCAAGGCCTGTCTCAAAACCCTCCTTTTCGTCTGTGGCTTCCGCCGCCCTCCCATCTCTCTCCTTCCCCTCCCCTCCCCCCTGCCCTGCCTCTCCCCCATGCTCAGCTCCCGACCCCCTGACTGTTCAGCACCTTGGGACATCCTCCCGACCTTAGGCAAGTGGCTTTAGTCCACACGCTTCATAATAATCCCTCAAAAAAAAGCAATAATAGAATTGGTCATTTCAATCCCCGAATGTTTGTGGGACACTGCTGTGCAAAATTGGCTGTCTTGTTTCGCCGACAAATATACAGTCAATTAACTTTGCAGTTTATTCTACAAAGCGTTTTAAGATATCTAGAAGACGTGAAAAGCTCTATGTCAAATGCAAATATTATTTTTATTATTAAAACACACTTTACTGTGTATCATATCAAACATGCTGCCTGTTCTCCTGATATGAAAGGAGCTATACCAAATGAAAAGATTATTATTACTTCTGATAAAATACGTTAATTGCAAGTGTTGCTCTTAATTGGACTCAGAAAATATTATGTAGTCATTAAAATCAGGATTATTTTACTCCAATGCCTTTTATACATAAAATATTTTATCTTTTATATATCTATAAATGTTTGCATATATCACTTATGTAAAATGTAACTTTAACGAAAAGTAGTGAGTTTCACCTGGTTGTCCTTGTACAATTATCCTCAATTAAATTTACCTCAAAACATGTTTTAATTAATTAATTAATTGGTCTGCTGGTATATTTTGGCAAGTGGTTTGGCGTTAATTGGATGAACATCTAATTAAAATTGGGATGGATTAGAAGATTAAACTGCACATAAATGATCAAATCTTCGGTGGTCAGTCACAATTCAGTATTCTAGGATGTTAGGTTACATTGATACCCTGGAAAGCCTGCTCAATCACCTTCATCAACTGTTATAAAATGTAGCAAATATCAGTTTTTAAAAAACATTTTGGGAACTTTACCTTTGATAATTCACCTTTCTCAGGAATGAAGTGAATTGAGGAGCCTTCACTGGCACAGTGTCCGTGGGTTAGAAAGCAGGAAGCCCGAGGAGCTGAACAGTCCTTTCTCGCTCTGTGTTTCTTTATGTATTCCTTTCTTTTCTTACATATAGCACTATCACAATGTATCCATTACTTGAATGTGACTTCATGCCAACAACAATTAGTTAGAGCAACTTTCTGTGATGCATTTTGTCATTTTACATCAGAATAATTATTGCATTTGATAATGTTTGCAAGAGCTGTACCACTTTTAGCTAATCCAATGTGAACATGAAAATCAAATTACTGTATATATGATTAATTGGTCATAGAATGTTATACACTATGCAGACTATTGATCCTGTCAATGTTTTGCTCCATATATGGTACCCAGTCTAATCCAACTTTCCCACTCACTTACCATACCCTTCATTGTTTTGCCTCTTCAAGCATCTATCTCATTTTCCTTCAATTGCTGGTTTGCGTGCGAGAGTACCACATTCCAAATATAACATAATAATAATCCTTGCATTTGATATAGCGCTTTTCACATCTTATCGATGTCTCAGAGCGCTTCACAGAATATACTGTCAAGTGAATTGACTGTATATTCGTGGGCGAATGTCTTTAGGGTAAAGATGATTTGAAAAGTTGTAATCTGTTATTCGTTTTTGTGCTGGATTTCAAATGACAAACGTTACTCAAGGCAGAATGTATCCAAACCATACGCTGAAATGTAATCAAACTAATTACTAGTCATCATTCCCCATAGATAGGCCCATCTGTAGCTTAAAATCACTCACACTATTTTCACTGGTAATGTAGCCAAATGCAATACATTTCCACAGTGAATCTATTAGGCCTCATAGACCTACTAAGACTTTTAATTAACTTTCAGCATGAGCGATAAATCTGTTTGCACCTTCTTTCAACATAATCGCTTTTCCCTTGTCTCTTGAGTTCAACGTACCAAAAATAAACTGTTTGTTTCCCTGGGAAGTTCTTGTTTACTCTGTGTGTGTGTGTGTGTGTGTATGTGTGTAATACAAAATAAGAACATTTATTTTAGAACATAATGCAGTCTTGAGAAATCATTATTTGTTTATTTTGACTATTTTCTCCCTATTCTTCTTGCATGAAGGAATTTGAATTTTCCCTTCTCCTGTTAAACAGATCTATATGGACACATTGTGCTAGACAGTAGTGGCCTTAGTAGAATAAAAATAAATGTTAACATCCGTTTTGTATATTCTGTCTATAGCTGTTCTTATGTGTTTCTTACTCATCTGGAATTCTGCCTCTGAGGAGATTGATAGTGCAGGAGATGGGACTTAACATTTCTTCCTGCAATTGCGAGCGGACCCTTGGGTTAATAGCTGTCTTATGTCGGCTATGCATGTTAATTTGGCTCGTTCACCCTGTCAGCTTCAATATCTCTCCCAGACTTAAAATTATCACCAGCTTTTGGAGAGGAAATTAACTAAAGAATAAACTAAAAGTTCATTGACCTGACTTCCTTTCTAATGATCTGGATTGAAACTGACAATATATGTGCTCTCTTCTGGGCTTTTGGTAGCAAATATTTTGTGCATAGATGGAGAATCACATCCATAGAGCTGTGGTCATTAAGAGAGCTTTACATATTTCTGTCTCATTGTTTAGCTGAAATGGCCTCACACGTTTCCAATCAATCTAGCTTCATAAAAGTCATTGAATGGGCAAGATCTGGGAGTAAAATAATTCACAACAACAACAACACATTACATTTGTATAGTACCTTTCAAGTCAGCAGAACTATAACATCCAGCTGTACTGGCAGGTTTGTTCTCAAAGCTTAAAGGGATTTCTGCTTTAAATCTAATCCAAATGGCAGCATCATCAGCAAACTAGTACTCTCCCAGTATTGCACTGCCATGTCATCCTTGATTAACAGTTCTCTCCCTGTAATGGAGCTTGTATACACAACCTAACTCAAAGGTGTGAGTGATGCCAATTAAACCACACTGACAATTAGAAGCTAATAGTAGAAAATACCATAAGAACTGAGGTAGTCCGTGAAAAGGAAAGAATGAAGCAATATCGGAGAGGCAGAAATTTAGCACAAGAAGTTGTAATATTAATAACCGAGAAAAAGACCAGACTGTGAATAATCTATGATGAGAAGTAGAGTGCTTTGGAACAGATCCTTAAAGTAATTGAGGTTAAGCACCTGATATATTTAGGTGTAAGATAAAATCGATAAACTGTTTCTTAAGAGTAATGTTATTGCTGTACTGTAGTTATAAATTGTGAATCTCAAGTCTTACACATTGTAAGGCTATGGATGTGCGTTGGTTCAATAAAACTAAAGCAGGATTTACAATCAACTTACAAAATTCCAATGAAGGTGTGAGATGAGGGAAGCTTATGCAGTTGATGAACTTCCCTGATTGAAACTCATGGAGTCCGTGTAGTTGCATGGTAGCTTGTACAACCCTTAACGTTCATTTTGGCTTTCATCTGGTCTATGACCAAACAAATAATAATAATAATACTAATCCTTGCATTTGCTACAGCACTTTCCACATCTTCTGGATATCACAAAGTGCTTCACAGACTATACTGTAAAGTGAATTGACTGCATATTTATGGGCAAACATGGCAGCCAATTTCACACAGCAGTGTCCCACAAACAGTCCCGGATTTAAATGGCCAGTTTATTATTTTTTTCCGAGGGATTATTAACAATGTGGAGTAAGAAAACTTGCCAAAGGTTTTGACTTGCTTGGAATCGAACCCAGGTCTTTTGCTTGCAAGGTGAGGGCTCTAATCAATGTTTATCACTGTGGGGGAACTCTTTACAAAATGTTATTCTGTGATAATTGTAGAAAAATTATTTACAGGGATTTCATAGCTTCCAAGTACTTACTGTATGCCAGTAAATAAGAAAGAAGTTGCATTTTTATAGTATCAAGTTAAAACTTCCAGAATACTTCACGTTAATTACTTCTGTGTAGTGACTTTCTAACTGTAGCCATTTTGCACACAGCAAAGATCCACAAACAGCAAGAGGTGAACAACCAATTTATCTGAACGATTGATGGCCAGGATATCTGGAGACACCCAGTACTGAATAGTTGAATGGGAACTTTAAAATCCATTCAAAGGCAGATGACAACTCAATTCAGCATCTGATCCAAAATTTAATACCTCGAACAGTTCAGAGCTTATCTCCCAGCATATGAAGGAGCAACGTGGGGAGGAGGAAAGGGAATTTAGTAGTAATTTGGCCATATTGAAATCATGCTGCATTAAACGTGGGGCCCCGCAGCCATTTCTTCAATGAAGACATTAATTCTAGTTTAGTTTGGTACATTTTTATTGACTTTCTTTGAGAGCTCTGGGACTTGTTAGAACAGGATGTACCAACGCAGTGACATACTGATTTCAAATGATTGATGTAATTTGTGGGCATTCAGCTTTTGGTCTATCCTTGTCTGTGTGAGAGGCCACACAACACTGCTTTCCTGGACCTCCTAAGGTTGACCAGCAACTGCTGGTTTTCAGAGTCCACATTGATGGTTAGTGTAGTATGACTTATCATATGGGTGGTACATTGAGTGTTTTTGTTTTGCCACAAGTGCTTCATCTCATCAGTTTCTTTTGAAGCGTATCTTTATATTGACTGCTGCTGGCAATACTCCAATATCGCCACATCTGTCCCTTTTTGTTGGAAGATTGAAATTGACAACAAAACTGACTCAGAGGATTGTTTTGTTAGTGATTTTGATTCAAGTATATAACCTTCTGCAAACATCGTAAGCACGATTGGATTACATTCACTTACCTTCAATGTTTGTTTGTCACTTTACATCTGTGTGTATGTTGTGAGTGTAACAGGCGTTGAAATATCCTTAAAAGATATGGAGTAAGGTGTATGTCGTACAAGTGGCATGTAAACCAGGAAACTTCCAATGGAATAATAGCCCTCCAATTGATTAGAAAAGTAGGATGCTTCCCACAGTTTATGAACTCATAGTTGGAGAGGACAGCACCATTTCCGCTAATCGTTGATACAATGATGTCAGGGCCAGAGGGTGCAGTGTGAATTCACTGGGATTGTACCAGGAATGAAGGACTTGAGGTATGTGGAGAGACCAGAAAAGCTAGGATTGTTCTCTTTGGAGCAGAGAAGGTTAAGGGGAGATTGAATAAAGGTGTTCACAATTATGAATGGATTTGATCATGTGAATAGGGAGAATAGGCATATAATATGCAGATTTACTTATTTTCTCCTAAACCAAATTTCTAACGCACTTTATATCTGGTTTTGTGACCTTCTAACTATCTTTCAACTTCTAGTTTAATACGTCACTTGAACATTAATGAGAATAATTTTGGTATTGAAACTATGTTCCTGAAGCCATTTATTGCCTTAATTGATGGAAGATATGTATTATAGAATAACTGCTCAGTTGTTCCTTAGTTAGTTTAGCTGTGAAATCTTCCCCATTTCCCTCAGTAATGATTGCTCTGTTCCCAGCTTCTGATTCACGCAGCGCTGCTCAAGATCAACTGCTGGCAGCTCCATGATCTAGAGACCCTGGGGATGGTGGTTATAGCTTTGAGGTGTGTGAACATTGTTAGTTCCTACATCATAAAAAATAATTTCTAGTCTCTTTGCTTTATCTTCAGTGAGCTATGAGCAGCTGGTATGGAGGGTGGCTGTGAGAATCAGAGACCAGTCACTGCAATGCACTGATTAGAAGCAAATGTGGGAGACTTTATATCTTATGTTATTAAGACAAGAAATGAGTTTCTGTATCAAACTGTTCCCCTACATCTCAGGGTCTGAAACACTTGCATTGTGTATCTGTGTATTCACAATTCTAGGGAGTATGTCTTCTTTTATCTCAGCAGTCCCTAATTCTAAAACTCAGCACAATAAGAAGAAGCACCCTTACATTTGATACTGCGTCCTATCATATCTGGAGGATATTTGAGGATTACCACTTTCCAGTTTAAAGTACAATCAATAATTGGTCTCTAATTGGCTATTTGTTGATTGAAGAACACCTCCGTTGTGTATGTATCCCACTAAGCAGCCATTTAACATACATTCCTTCATCTGCAGTGACTATTAAAACCATTGTCATCTCTCGTTTTCAAATTTTCTGATCTTTATGTCTACTTCCAACTTCACTGGCCTGGCACCCAGAAGATTGTTATCCCCTTCATGATCTCACAATAAAGCTATTTTCAGATCCAAGGAGTTTGATCATGTAAAGGACTAGCAACAGTGAGCAAACAAATTAAATTTCTTTCTACTATATTCCTTATTTTTCCCTTCCCCCAATATTATTCCCTGTGCTGTATCTGTGAAGCCAGTTCACTCTTCAACATAGAAACAAGAGTACGCCATTCAGCCCCTCAAGCCCATTCCGCAATTCTATTAAATCGCAGCTGATCTGTCTATGGTCCATGGAACCCATAGTTAATGCAATACAAAATACTAAATCTAAATTACATATTTAGCACTAATTAAACACTGCATTTTGTAATAATCTGCAGCAACGCAGACTTGTTCTCCTGCTTCAATATTTCTTCCATTCTGAAATCATCTCCTGGCAGTCTTTTAAGGAACAGGACCTGATATTCAATGCACCCACAGAATGTCCAGCACTTTGGGACATCCTCCTGATGTGAAAAGCAATATATATAAATAAATTTGGTTGTTGTAAATACATTTTTCATTTGTATTTACAGTGCGAATACTAAAAGGCCATAAGTCCTGTGGAGTTCTGTAGCTCAGTGTTTGGAGCACTCGCCTTACAGGTGGGAGACCTGGGTTCATTTCCAGGCAGGGTGAAACTTTGGTCAAGTTTCTTTACGCCACACACCCAATAATATTCCCTCAAAAAAATCCATAACTGTTTGTGGGACACTGATGTGTGTAATTAGCTACCGCGTTTCACCCACATATATACAATCAATTCGATTCATAGTATATTCTGTGAAGCGCTTTGAGACATCCAGAGGACATGAAAAGCGCTATATTAAATGATTCTTATTACAGCACCTCGCCCCAACCGCGGCCTCGTCAACCGCGAAACTCACGCATCCATGGTTTGCTAAATGCGACAACCCTTGCAAACCACGGCTTGTAACCCTTGCTTGTCCATGGGTTTTAACACTAACACTAGCATTTAGCACTCGGACCCAGTTGCATCAACCAGCCTCAATGTCGCTTTGCGCCAGCGTATAGCACTAGGACCCGGTTGTGATGTCGCAATCAACCAGCGACAACGCTTCCCTCTTAGGATTAAGGTAAATAACATGAATTTATGTCAATTCTCGTATCGCTTCTCTGCATCCTCACCTCTCTATTTCACCTTCTCTTCCCTCTATCCCCCCCTCCCCCACCCCCTCTCTCTCTGTCTGTGTGTAGATCAGTCAGTCAGTCATGCAGCCCCCCCAGCCCTCCGTGTTACCCACCACACCTTCTCCGTTGATTTCCCTCTCTCTCTATGTAGATCAGTCAGACAACCCCCATAGCCCTCCATGTCACCACACCCCTCTCTCTCACTCTCTCTCTCTCTGTCTGTGTGTAGTTCAGTCAGATAGCCTCGCCAGTCCTCCATGTCACCAACCCCCTTCCCCACCACCCTCCATGTCTCTCTCTCTCTCTGTCTGTCTGTGTGTCGATCAGTCAGTCAGACAATCTCGCGGATTGCTGCAGATCCTGGCAGCCAATGCACCCAAACTTACTCCCCCTATCCCCATGTGTGTTATAACTGTATGTGTTGTTTTGTGTTTAGTTCTACAAAATGCGAACTTACTTCCCCTATCCCTATGTTTCCCATAGTGCCCTGCATTTTTCAAATACGATTTTACCAACCGCGGAGGTTTACAGCAACGTATCCCCTACGGTTGGGGAGGGATACCTGTACTGTATTATATAAGACTCCTTATGATCTGTCCAAGGTTCTGAAAATGTCCTCAAGCACAGAATTTCAGATCTATCTCATGCACGTCCAATGGTCAACTAGAGAGTATGGATTAGGGAGATCACAGACTGAGAAAGAGGAGAAAAGAGGTCATAAGCACAATTGCAATTGTGCAATTAATGCGGTGAATACCATATATTAAATCCTATTAACAATCTAATGTTATAGCGGAATTTAATTGTGTGAAAAGTATGGAAGTTTTCCTCAGGATATTTACTTATATTAGAAATTTAAATAATTCAACGAGAATCCCAAGAAGAGCACTTTGAAGGAGAAGCCTTGACATACTGAGTAAACATGTTTTAAGTATGAACACAGCAATCCGGGAACAACGCGTAAGTGTCGGCTGCCTCAGCTCCCAGCATTCTTGCCTCTGAGTCACAAAGCTATGGGGTCAAGCCCAGTGTCAGAATTTTGAGCCGATGGTCTAGGCTAGGAGGCTATCACATTCCTTGATGGAGTGCTACGTTGTTTGAGGTGCCTCCTTTGCAAAACACGTTAAACTGACATATCAACAACAACAACAACATGAACTTTTAAAGCGCCTTTCATGTCGGGAGGATGTCCCAAGGCGCTGCACAGGAGGCGTGTGACTCGAGCTGGGAGGGGAGTGTTCGGGAGGGGGTGAAACACGTACGGGAGGTCGAAATATTCGGGGGGGAACAAAAGGCACGGTCGAAGAGGAAAGTCTTCAAACCGGCCTTGAAAGAGGAAAGGGAAGAAACAAGGCGGAGGGATTGGGGGATGGAATTCCACAGGGTGGGAGCGGAGAAACTGAAGGCGCGGCCTCCGATGGTGGGGCGGTTCGGGCGGGGGGCTTGGAACAGGCCAAGTCCTGCTGAACAGAGGATCCGGGTGGGCTTATAGGGGGAGAGTAAATCGGTTAAATAGGGCGGGGCAAGGCCGTGTAAGGCCTTGAAGTTGAGGACAAGGATCTTGAACTCGATCCTCTGGAGGATGGGGAGCCAGTGGAGACGGGCGAGGGTGGGGGTTATGTGGTCACGGAGGCGGGTGCGGGATAGTACACGGGCTGCAGAGTTTTGGATGACCTGCAGCCTGTGAATGGAGGAACTGGGGAGGCCGACAAGGAGAGAGTTTCCGTAGTCCAGCCGTGAGGTGATGTATGCGTGCATGAGTGTTTCAGCAGCGTGGATTGTGAGATAGTTGTGGAGCCTGGCAATGTTGCGTAGGTGGAAATAAGCGGTGCCGGTCAAGGCACGGATGTGGGGGAGGAAGGAGAGTTTATGGTCGAATGTGATGCCGAGGTTCCTGACTGGCTTTGTGAGGTGGATGTTGAGGCTGGCAACGCCCGATGTGCGGAGGCGCTGGCTTGAGCCAATCAGGAGAGCCTCGGTCTTGCTCACGTTCAATTGGAGGAAGTTGTCCCTCGTCCAGGATTCGATGTCGGACAGACATGCTGTCAAAACATCGATGGTCTGGGGGTTGAGGGATGAGGCAGAAAGGTACAGCTGGGTGCCGTCCGCATACATGTGGAAATTTACCCCATGTTTGTGGATGACATCGCCCAGAGGGAGCGTGTAAATGGTGAAAAGGAGGGGGCCGAGGACAGAGCCCTGGGGGACGCCGTGAGAAACTGTGTGGGGGTTTGAGGAGAAACCGTTGGAAGATGCAAAATGTAGGCGGTGGGTCAGGTAGGAATGGAACCAGTCATCTGGGGTTGTTAATTCCATGGCACGATTTGAAAAGTGAAGGGAGATTCTCCTGGTATCTCGGCCAATAATCTCCCAAATAAAATTGATCATTCATTTCATGATAGTTTATGGAATGTTTTTGTGCACAAATTGGCTGCCATATTTGCCTACAAATATATACAGTCACTGTGAAACATTAAAGATGAGTATATTAATCTATAACATTATACAGTCTTTTTTAAATTTCAAGTCCACCTTTGGCTGAATATAAATTTGATCATTGCTTCAATCCCTGCTCCAGTGACTAGAATTGTGAAGGTTTTGGTTAGATCTTTATGAATGGCCTGAACAACAGGAAACATGAGAATGCAGATAGCAGGAATGTCTTCAGACGTTTAAATCATTTTTCATACCACTAAACATCACTCCTGATCTCTCAGGCAGAATACAATGAATCCATAATTGGACAAAATACATTTGTTTCTCTCCTCAAGGGATGAGGGCAAGGCAACAACCTGTGGCCAGAGCTGATATGAAAGTGTTTTTCGTATGAGAGGAATAAATGTTTAAAAATTTAAACCAGTATTTACCTCTCCCACACATCTCACGGAAATAGATGTCTTTAAAAAATATCAAATACAGATCCTAAAAGAGATGGGAATGTACAAAATAAACAGATTAGAAAAAGGAAATGAGATAGCCAGAAAGTAATTTCTAACATGGGTTATAATGCACAAAACTATTCCTATATTTGTTTAAAAATGCATTTATTGCAAGTAATGATGGAGCTAGCTTGAAACGTATTTCCATAGGTGGAGGCATATTGCTGGGAAACCTTTTTTTAGGTTGTCTTTTATACAAATCTTTCATGACATATAATATTGTCCCTTTTGTATTCTCTACTCCTCTCTTGAAACTAATGTCTTATTTTAGGCCATGATTCCTCAAGCTTCAGAAGCCATGTAGAATACATAATCAAAATGAGGATTAATGTTTTAGCCTGCACAGGAGGTTTGATACTGAAGGTTACAGTTGTTGGCAAGAATTTCTGAAAAGTGATCAGGAATGGGATATCCTGTCGTGAGGCCAATTGTTTAGCACCCTTCTCTCCGAGAAACCAAATCAATGAAATTAGCACAGATTGAGGTCCTTCATAATACATTTGCCCAATGAATTATTGAATAACTTCTTGAATCAGCTTCTAAAAGAAGGATTATTAATGGGAATTGGATAGATGCTTGAAGGGGAATATTACAGGATATGGGAGTGAGGGCATTAGACTTGTCTAGAAAACTGTTAACCAGCTAGTGATTATTCTCTTTGGTAGAGGGGAATGTGCTGGACTCCAATGTAACTTGCTCGGTAACAGAATGATCAAACTAAAACTTGTGGAGAAAAGCACAAATACTGAGTTAATAGAGTGGTCTGTTTCTGTGCTGTAACATTTTATGATTCTGTAACATGCTGAATCTAACATTTCTTTTTGTTCCTGTAGTCACATTCGACCATTTCCAGATATTAAGAGCTATTGGAAAAGGTAGCTTTGGGAAGGTAGGTCGTGGTAATTGCTTTATCATCTATTATCTGTGTCAAGCTTTTAAAATAATTTGTGTGTCAGTCATAGATGATTAGAAATTAAATGGCTAACCTTCCAGTATAGGGATGCAAGCAGCTTTCCTTGAACTCTGTGGGAAACAGAATTTTGATTTCAAAGGAACAACGAGGAGCTGTTGATAAGCCGTACGCCTGCTTTACTCAGTGAAAAGTATAATCCAAGTATATTTTGTTTTTCCTTTGTCTGCGTGCTGTGAGACTCTGATGGTGATACTGTTCTATGCAGTAGAAAAGGGACATGTTGTACATTTTGAGAGTGAGGAGTTGATATTCTGGGAGTGGGTTATGGTAAGGGGGAAGAGTGTGCAGGACAATGTATTTGGAGTTTAGGATAAATAAGAGAGGAACATTTAGAGTAATATTGACCATAATAGGATTTGATGGGATTGATGCTATCCTGTTTGATGGGCATGTATAAGTGCAAGTTATGGTTGAAACACCCTATCTTATTCCTCATTGCTCTCCTTTACATAGCTTTTAAAAACACTCCATATTCATCGAGCAAGTAATTGTTGTATTTATTGGGCCACATTTAGTTTTCCCACCACCATGGATTATCATCCTTCTCTACAATGTATTAAGATAGCAAGAAATCCTTCTGCATATTGTATAGTAAGAAACATTGTACAGAAGGATGGTAATCGTCATCTGAAGTTGTGAATGGATTTCTGCCTTGCAACTCCAGCTCGTGAAGCTTTGTAACTTTCATCTGCTCTGAAAGAAAAGAAGGAAAGTTAAAGTATTATCATAGAGCTTTCACAATAATGAAGAAAGAAACATAGGATTGCAGACAGCATGTTAAAGCATTGCTGTCTTCGGTGCTCCTGAATAATGCAAAGTTATGAAAGGCTGTGTGGTCGGGAGGTTGCTGAGCGTCGATGTTTGCCAGGATTTTCTGTCATTCTGCAATAATCTGTTATCATCACTATTTTCTTTACATAGAGGGTGGTTGGAATGCAGAATTCTTTGCCACAAACCACATTTGGAGCTGAGTTCATTAACTCTTTTAGAAGCAAATTAGCTAAGTGCTTGAAAAAAAGAGATTAAAGAGCAATGAGCCTGAGCATGGAATAGGGTTAGCTGAATTTGGGGGAAAAAAAGATAATTGCTGAAACATTTAATGGCCTAGTTAGCTGTTGTTCAGGCATGCATCGTTTGATTTTGTGTGATCTACAAGTAACCACATAATGAATGAAAAATGCTCAGATGTCATTTACTCACAAAAAAAATGTGTATTAAATACAATTTGAGGAACAAAACCCAACAAATGATTGCGGGTTTAGTTTCTTTAATAATGGAACACTGGGGATTATCTTGGGCTAACCACTAAAATCAGAAATCTATTCACATTACAACTTTATAAAGTGAAACCCATTTTAAAGATGTAGTGAAAAGACCACTGTTGTTAGCAATCAGAGGAAGGCAAACTTATCTCAGGATAAATGACTCTCACAGTCGTATGTGGTGCATTGAAAGAATTAGGAGATAATTTATTCAGCTTAGTGCTTTGTACTAATTGTCTTTATGATTACATTTAGGTTTGCATCGTACAGAAGAAAGACACAAAGAAAATGTACGCGATGAAATACATGAACAAGCAGAAGTGTGTAGAGCGCAATGAAGTGCGGAACGTATTTAAGGAGCTGCAGATCATGCAAGGTTTGGAACATCCATTTCTCGTCAATCTGTGGTAAGTTTTTTTTAATCACAAATGGTTATCTGGTAACTCTAGAAAGTTCCAGGTTAGAAACATTACAAATCAGTCTATATCTTTGAAAATGGGCTAAGTCATTTAAAAAATTTGACTCTACCTGATCACTGCTGAGCAAAATCAGAAACATGAGGATACGGCCTTAATGAAAATATTATAATCTAGCTGTACCCATTGCAACTTTGCTTGCAACCAAACCATCCAACATGAAATATAGATTGACACAGACAGTCATTAAGTCTTTATGCATACTCAGTGGGAGGACTTCTTTAATATATTTTCTCTCAGTCTCTTTGTCTCAGTCTCTCTCTGTCTCCTTCCCTCTCTTAGTCCCTCTGTCTCTCTCCCAGTCTCCCTCAGTCTCCCTCTCTCTCTCTGTGTTTCTCTCAGTCTCTCGCACTCACTCTCTCCCTCTCTCTCTCTGTTTCTCTCGCTATTTCTCTGGGATGTCCTCCTGATGTGAAAGGCGCTTTATAAATACAATTTTATTGTTGTTTCTCAGTGTCTCTTTCTCTCTCTTCTCGCTTTCTCTCACTCTCTCTCACTATCTCAGTCTCTCTCTCTCTTCCCTTTAGTCTCCCTCCCAGGCTTTCCCCCTCCTCTCTCAGTCTATTTCTCTCTTAACTTCTCTCTCTCAGTCTCTCTCCTGTTCTATCCCACATAAAAGGACTCTAGCTCCCATGACAACCAGAAAAAAGTGCCAGATAATTGTATTAGAATATAGATGTATCTCTTTGAATGGTATGTGCTTTTCTCTGTCGCTACATAGTTGCAGAAGACATATCTAAAATGTTGGGACTTAATTTTAATATGGCTCGTCAATGATAGGAGATCTACCCTGCAAAATGTTTGCGCATGATACTGCCAGATACAAAACCTTTACTGACTGATACGTAAGACACCGTCTTTATTAGTATAGATAGCACCTAGACTAATTAATCAAATTAATTATGAAATTAATATCTTTAACTCATTTTTATTATTCTCATGACACCAGCCCACACCTCCTTTATGAGTGTGGTTGTAAGCTACCCAAATATTGATCAATTCACCCAATTAATGGGTGGAAAAGATTCAAACAAGAGGAAGCAAGAGTATCAGGGCAGAGCACTGAAAATGTCATGTTATCGTAGAAACCTCCAACATTACTTAACGGCATTATAATCCTTCATAAAAAGTGTGGTCACTGAATTCATAACTGTTTGTGGGACACTGCGGTGCACAAAGGGCTGCCATGTTTTGTCCACAAAATATATAGACCAACCAATTTATAGTATATTCAGTGAAGCACTTTGAGATGCCTCAACAATGTAATAAGGTGCTATGTCAAAAGTAAGTATTATTGTTATTATCAAATGGACACTATCTGGCTAGAAGCCACTGTTCCTCAAGACAGCAGTTCCCTGCATTTAAACAGTTTACTGTAATGCTGCCGACTAACAGAACCACTTGAGAATACCTGGCAGAAAGGCAGATGGGGAGTCGCTGTGTTAAACAGTTTCTAGATTACTAGCATTAAATAGCTGATGATTCCTGTCCCTCCAGATTAAAAGCATTGCGGCTTGTGACTGTTTTTCAGCCTCGACTGTTGTTGCTCATGTAAAATAATCAGAAAACATCATCCCTGTAGACTTTAAATTGCTTTTATTTTGATAACAGAAGATTAAATTACGGTTTGGGAATATTTTAAAGTTAATATTGTCTTATCACAAAGCCATTCCAGTTGATTCTCGAATGCCCCTTCATATAACTGACAATGTGAATTTTCCAAGGGTATAGAGTGAGTGACCTGATGTTAAATGTGCCTTTGCCAATATTTTGCAGATTGAAGCTGATAATGACTCAGTCTTCCTCTATGATCTTATTTTTCTAGGGAATGTAGATGAAAATAAACTAGAATGAGACTGAAATTTCATTTCCTATGCATACTGTTATCTCCCTTAACAAGTCAAACATAGGGAGCCAAGCACGAGTTCCTTCAGTAAATATACCTGATCTCATTATAAGAATAGAAGTCTGGATTTTTAGGACAGGGGTTGGGAAAATCAGGATGGTCACTTTAAGCTTCCCAGGTCTTTCTGAAGTTTCAATTTGCTTGGGTCTTAGTTTTTTTTAAATTGGGATTTATTTCAATCTAATCTCAGTTTCATCTCAGTCTAGAACTATCTCAGTTCTAGAACTCTAGCACTTAAATACATTTGTGAGAGATCTAGTGTGGCTTTTCTGATCTCTCAGAGTTTTAACTTTGGCTATAATTGTTATCCAGTCATTACACTTCATCTCTTGTGCTCATAGGTATTCATTTCAGGATGAGGAAGATATGTTCATGGTGGTGGACCTGCTCCTGGGTGGGGATCTGCGCTATCACCTACAGCAGAATGTTCATTTTAAGGAGGATGCAGTGAAGCTTTATATTTGTCAGCTGGCTCTGGCATTGGATTACCTACAGAGCAAGCATATCATTCACAGGTCAGTGTGAGCTGAATTTATGTGAAATACTGTCTAAAGGAGGACTTATTCTTAGCATATCCGGTTATGTGTTTGGACTTCACTTTCAGGTGGTCAGTATTTCTTTAGACCATTCCCTCATACTCATACTGCACAGTAATGCCTTCCTCCTTTAAAAGACATTGTTATGGTTCTGAAATGTGGTGTCCTGCAGCTCAATGGTTAGAGCGTTCGCCTTCCAAGCGTAAGACCTGTGTTTGAATCCAACAACAACAACAACAAATTACATTTAGAGAGCACCTTTCACGTCGGGAGGACGTCCCAAGGCGCTGCACAGGAGGCGTGTGACCCGAGCTGAGAGGGGAGTGTTTGGGAAGGGGTGAAACACGAAGGGGAGGTCGAAGAGTTCGGGGTGGAACAAAAGGCAAGGATGAAGAGGAAAGTCTTCAAACTGGCCTTGAAAGAGGAAAGGTAAGAGACGAAATGGAGGGATTGAGGGATGGCATTCCATAGGGTGGGAGCGGAGAAACTGAAGGCCCGGCCTCCGATGGTGGGGTGGTTCGGGCGGGGGGCTTGGAGCAGGCCAAGTCCTGTTGAATGGAGGGTCCTGGTGGTCTTGTAGGGGGAAAGTAAATCGGTTAAATAGGGCGGGGCAAGGCCATGTAAGGCCTTGTAGGTGACGACGAGGATCTTGAACTCGATCCTCTGGAGAATGAGGAGCCAATGGAGACGAGCGAAGGTGGGGGTTATGTGGTCGCGGAGGCGGGTGCGGGATAGTACACGGGCTGCAGAGTTTTGGATAACCTGCAGCCTGTGAATGGAGGAACTGGGGAGGCCGACGAGGAGAGAGTTTCCGTAGTCCAGCCGTGAGGTGATGTATGCATGCACGAGTGTTTTGGCAGCGCGGGGGGTAAGATAGTTGCGGAATCCAGGCAGGTTAGGGCAAGTTTCCTTACTCCACATGCCTAATAATAACCCTCCAAAAAAACCCACAATAATAAAAATTGGTCATTTCAATCCACGATTGTTTGTGGGATACTGTTGTGTGCAATTGGCTGCCGCACATCAAATATGCAAATATACAGTAAATTCACTTTACGTATATTCTGTGAAGCGCTTTGCGATGTCTAGAAGACGTGAAAAGTGTTATATCAAATGCAAGGATTATTATTTTGTATGAATAGCCACATCAATACCCACACTAGAGAGCAATCCATTATTAGTCACTGGGGAAGGCTACTCAATCACAGTGCATTTTTTGAAGATTTGTGGTTGTTTTATTAAATCAATGTTGGAGTATATTACTGTACAAGCACAACAGAAATAGTGATGCCGTAATGCAATTGTTTTTCAAAACCTGGTACAGCATGCATAGAAAGCTCAGCATAAAGAGACCAGTCATCTTATAGTGCCTGTGTGGAACTAGGTCTACACTGGGTCTATCCTATGATATCTCCTTCTTTGTTCCCAAATTCTTCAATAACATTAATTTTTGTGTATTTTCTTTGAGCAGCCAATCCAAATTCCCCGAAGATTCCTTTAACATACTAATCTCATTTAAAAAATTCAAAAATCTTTTAATTTCCAGAATGTCTGGTTTATTTTTTAAATGTTTTTATGGTTTCCCCTGTTCCACCACCTCTACATGTTCTATCAGTTTATTCTGACAATATTCACATCTGGAGGATTTTTCAAAGTGCTTCGTAGGGTACTGTACAGTCTAAGAGTCGTGCATTTCATAGGCAAGTGCACAGTCAATATTCTGAATAAATTTCCTCTGATTTCTGAGAATGATCTACTATTTGCTCCTATGCGTAATACTAGGGAGACCATGAGAGCTACAAAGATTAATAGTACAACTGAAGTTTGAGACTTAAAAGATTGAGGGTCATTCATCACAAAAACTGCAAGGGAAGTGACAGAGACTGTGACCCCAGACATGTCTAGATAAATGATCTTTTTGTTCATTTTTCTGCAGGTGTTAATTCTGTCAAAATGCTAGTACACTACTGTAATTTGTAATAATAATATAATCTGTAGTATTGTCCTGCAGGAGCGATAAGAAAATAAACTGTGAAAATCAAAGACAAGAAACAAAAATTGAAAATATTAGGAATGTACGGGTCAAACATCAATTTTGACTTGTATTGAGCCTGACATTTCACTGTCAGTGAAAGCCGTAAAGATAATGAAGATCACCAAGCAACCAGGATACAAAATAATATGTTTAAGGATTTGAGGACACAAGGCAAAGGGATTTGGAATAGAGAAACATCTGAAAAATATGTTAAAGGTTTGGCTTAACAAATGAGGTGTGTGCTCCCGTATTTCTACAGTTTCTAGAAGCAGGTAGCTGGCTCCCAGTGAAGTCAATGAGCCAATCCAAGAGGCATGTGGTTTAATCTGATTTTTAGTGATACTGAAGCAGGAGGAGATTGGAACGCCCAGATCTCTACTTTAGTGAATCTTCATGATCGGGATATTTTGCCAGCAATGTTCATTATGTCACAGAGCACGAGTCATGGAAAGTTTCTCATCTCAGTTCTGATCCTCTCAGTTTTCCTTGTCTTTAAGTGGAGTCCTGTAGCGCAGCGGTTAGAGCACTCGCCTCACAAGTGAGCAATCTGGGTTCAATTCCCGCAGGGAGAAACATTGGGCAAGTTTCCTTACTCCACCTGAATTGATGAGAATCCCTCCAGAAATAAAATTGTAAAAATCAAGTCATGATTTGGTCATTCTATCCACAAGGATAGGACACTGCTGTGTGCAAGTGGCATGTTTTGCCTACAAAGACACAGTCAATTCACTTTACAGTATATATTCTGTGAAGTGCTTTGAGACATCTAGAAGATGTGAGAAGCACAATGTCAAATGTAAGGATTGATATTAAGTTATATATTCATTAATTCATTAAGGTTCATCTCTAGTCAATTCTACCGAATGATCCCAGGCACTTGTCTTGCTGCGCTTCTGGGATGTTTATACCTAAACGCAGGACTCTTGGATCTGTTTGGTATCGAGGCCAGATCAGAATTTCCCTGCATTGCTGCTACTGAAGGCAGTAGCAAAGTTCTAAAAGATGTACGTGACATTTGATTTTTTCTGCCCTCCAGAGAAAATTGGGCTTTTCACATAGAAACATGGAAACAGGAATAAGTGATTAAGCCCTTTGAGCCTTCTGCCATTCTATAAGGTTATGACTGATCTGTACCTCAAGTCCAAGTATTCACCCTTGTTCAATATCCTCTAATACTCTGAGCTATCAAATATTTATCCACTTCAGTCTTGAAGAAGTGAATGGATCCAGGATCCACAGCCTTTTTTGGGAAGAGAGTTCCAGATTTCCACGACCTTTTGGGTGAAAAACTGCCTCCTGATTTCACTCTTAAATGGCCTATCTCTAATTTGAAGATTACGTTCCCTTGTTCTGGATTCCCCACCAGAGGAAATAGTTTCTCTGTATCTATCCTATGGAATCCCTTTATTATTTTAAAAATATCAATCAAATCAGCCCTTAATCTTCTAAACTCAAGGGAATAGAGACCAAGTTTATACAACGTCCTCATAATTTAACCCTTTTAGCCTTGGTATGATTTTGGTGAATCTGTGTTGCATTCTCTCCAGCACCGACATATCCTTCCTGAGGTGTGGTGCTCAAAACTGAATGCTGTCTCTGGATGAGATCCTTCCAAGGCTCCATAAAGTTGAATGATCATTTCCAACATGAATGCAGCCAGAAATGCTGCTCCCACATCATGCACATCGAATTTACACATTGATCCAGTGCCGTTGGGGAATTCTGAGGAGTGATGCAGAGCAGCTGTGATATTGTACTTGTTCCCCCATTGGAACCAGAGCTGACTAATTTAGATGTGGCAACCTGCATTGCAGTGTTTCACAGTTAAAACCTGGAAACTGTTTTTAATTTGTTGATTCCAGAAAGAGTCAAATATCAAGCAGAACAAACATTAACTTAACTAAATGTTGTGGCATGGACTTTCAGCATATCTGTCCCCATTCTCTGGAACTCCATTGCGGAGTCTCTTTAATAATAAAAATAATAACCCTTGTATTTGATATAGAGCTTTTCACATTTTAACGAAGTCTCAAAGCGCTTCACAGAATATGCTGTAAAGTGAATTGACTGTATATTTGTGGGCGAAACGTGGCGGCCAATTGCACACAGTGTCCCACTAACAACCGTGGATTGAAAATGACCAATTTTTATTATTGTTTTGAGGGATTATTATTAGGCATGTGGAGTAAGGAAACTTGTCAATGGTTTCACCCTGATCTGTCTGGATTCGAACACAGGTCTCACGCTTGTAAGACGAGTGCTCTAACCACTGAGTTACAAGAGCTCCTTTGACTCATCCCTTCCCTCGCCTCCTTCAAGTTCTGCCCTAATACCTTGCTCTTCAACTGTGGTTTCTGCCATCTTCCACCCCCCTACTCACACCCAACTCCCTCAGTCCCCACCTACATCTTGGGGGCAAACCCTGGACTTTCCAGCACTTTAGGACATCCTCCTGATGCAAAAGGGCAAATTTGTATTACATTGTTATTAACCAGCTGAATGTTACTTCATTAATAATTGAAATGTTAAATTACTCTTTATAGTGTCACAAAAATTTAAAATTCACTCAACAATTTTATTTTGCTTTTAAGTACAACACGGTATAAATGCACACAATTAGAGAACTTAGTGATTCTTTCTCTGTCTAGGAATTTGACTAAGGGGTGACTTATGATCTTCATCATGTGTACATTTTTACAAAGAATGCTTAGGACACACCTACAATATGTCTACAATACATGTAGATTTTATACACATTAAGATTTATATTTTTTGACTGCTGCGTTTCACCCACAAAATACAGCCAAACCACTTCACAATATATTCCTTGAAGCGCTTTGAGATGTCGCAACAATGTGATAAGGCACCATATCAAATGAAATAATTATTATTATATGGTAGATTTTTTGCAGGACACTTTTGGGGGAAAATTAAGCATTTTCTTTTTGTTTGCTTGTGGAGAAAGTTGATAATGCCTAATGCCACCAGAGCTTGTGGAGAAAGTATTGTAGTATGGATTTAGTATTAGTATTCTGGTATGCAGTCACTAGGATGTTAGGAGTAAGCAGATACATGCTATTTTTGAACAAGTTTGGGGTTTTCACTCTGGACATGAGATGATTTAGAGGGGATGTGATAGAGGTGTTTAAGATTATGAAAGATTCATTAAAGTAGACATTAATAGACTGTTTCCACATGTTGGTGAATCCAAAACGGAAAGACAAAAATATAAGATCCAAAACGGAATTTAGGAAGAATGTATTTACTTAGAGGGTGGTAAGAATGTGGAACGCACAGCTTGAATTTGTGGTTGAAGCGCAAAGCATCAACGTATTGTATTAACTTAAATTATACATGAGAGACATGGGAATAGAGGGGTAAAAACTAGGGCCCGGCGATATATCGATATATCGCTTATATCCGATATAATTTTCATATCGATATGCTGATATCGGAATGTAAAATATATTGATATATCGAAAAATTCGATATAAAAATATATTGGTACCTTGTCACCGGCATTGCAACCTCCTGGGCCTAGAGCATGGAATGCGCGCGCACTGAACTACAAGACCCAGAATGCTCATCTCTACACAATCCACAGACTGAGGTGCAAGCCGCCATATTGTATTCATAGTCCTCGAATACAATATACAGGTATGCAAGGGGTGGGGGGAGAGGGAGGGAGAGACGGGGGGGGAGAGAGAGGGAGAGATGGTGGGGTAAAGGGAGGGAGAGATGGGGGCATGAGGGGGGGAGGGAGGGAGAGACAGTGGGGGAAGTGGGAGGGAGAGATGGTGGAGGAGAGGGAGGGAGAGGCAGGGGGAGAGAGGGAGGGGGAGACTGGGGGGGACAGGGAGGGGAGATGGGGGGGGAGAGGGAGGGTGATGGAGGGGCGAGGGAGGGGGAGACGGGGGGAGAGAGGAAGGGAGAGACAGGGTGGGAGGTGGAGAGGGAGGGAGAGACTAGACAGAGAGACACACAGAGAGAGAGTGATGGAGAGAGTGAGTGTGAGGGACACAGAGAGAGAGAGAGAGATATTTACCTCCTGAGGAGATAGGCCCCGAATGCGTGCGCACCTCCGAATGCGCGCGCGCATGCACAATATAAAGCCCCCGAAAATATCGATATATCGATGGATATGAGTCCATCGATATATCGAAATCGGAAAATTTCCATATCGACGGACCCTAGTATAAACACACATGGAGTACAAATACTGGTACACCATTAGAGTACAGACTAGTTGACCAAATGGCTTGTTTCCAAATGGTAGGGTTGATGCCCTATAGAATCCTAAATGCAGGATCAGAATAATATAGATTGTTATAGCAGCACAGTGTGCAGTTGTATTTCCAGTCCTTTGGCAAGTGAGCCAGCTTCTCACAGTGTGAAGTGTTCCCACTCAGCAAAAGCCAGATTGTAAATTTGGTTCAATTGAACTCAATGATTTTTAAAAGCTGAAATATGACACATAAGTGTTAAAATTGAGAGAGCTGGAGGGATATTTGTCAGGACTTTCTCATCTGAACCACATAGGAAAGCAATTAAGTAGAGATTACTTGTTTGAAATTTTGACTAGTTATTTTGTTATTTTGCATATTTCAAACCATCAAAGATTTTCAAAATGACAATGAAATAATAATTGAATTTGCATCTAATTAATCTGGTGATAATGCATTAGGGTCCGGCGATATATCGATATATCGGTTATATCCGATATAATTTTCATATCGATATGCCGATATAAACATTTCAAAAATATCGATATATTCGAAAAAGTCGGTATATCGAAAAAAACAGAATGCACGCGCACTGAACTACAAGACCCAGAATGCTCATCTCTATACACAATGCACAGACCGAGGTGCAAAGCCGCCATATTGTATTCATAGTCCTCGAATACAATATACAGGTATGCAAGGGGTGTGGGGGTGGGGGGGGAGAGAGATGGTGGGGGGGGTGGGGGGGCAGGAGAGATAGATGGCGGCGGAGGGAGAGATAGACGGCGGCGGGGGGGTGGGGGGAGAGAGAGAGACGTCGGGGGGGGAGAGAGAAACGGCGGGGGGGAGGGGGGAGAGAGAGACGGCGGGGGGTGGGGAGAAAGAGACGGCGTGGGGGAGAGAGAGATGGCGGGGGGTGGGGGGAGAGAGAGACGGTGGGGGGGGGGGGGGGGGAGAGAGAGAGACGGCGGGGGGCGGGGGGAGAGAGATGGCCGGGGGGGGGGGAGAGAGACGGGGAGGAGGGGGGAGAGTCATGGGGGGGAGAGACTGGGGTGAGAGACGGGGGGAGGGGAGAGACGGGGAGGATGTGATAATATACAGACAGACAGACAGACAGACAGACAGACAGACAGACAGACAGACAGACAGACAGACAGACAGACAGACAGACAGACAGACAGACAGACAGACAGACAGACAGACAGACAGACAGACAGACAGAGAGAGATGGGGGGAGGTATGAGAGAGGAGAGAGACACGGGGACACAGACAGAAAAACACAGAGATGGAGAGAGTGAGTGTGAGAGACACACAGAGAGAGAGATATAGTTACCTCCTGGGGAGATACGCCCCGAATGCGCGCGCACCTCGCGACACACGCGCATGCGCAGTACGAAAACCCCGAAAATATCGATATTTCGGTATATCTCAATATGAGCCCATCAATATATCTAAATTTGAAAATTTCCATATCGACGGACCCTATAATGCATTCATATAAAGGTATATATATATATATATATATATTGTATAAGCAAGTTATTTAATCTTTTTTGTGAAATAAATCCAAGCAGAATTTTAAAAATCCATTCTTTAAAAAAAATTAAAACAAAATATCTTGTTATGGAGTAGAATAATCTTTTTTTTTAATGTTACTGAGCTGTTAGGAACCAATGCATAATTGCAAATTACAGTCCTGTATTATTATAACATTTTTTTAAAAAGTTAATTTAATCTTATAAATGAATACTTTTTTTTCTTCCCAAGAATATCTTTTACATTATATCTGAGCTATTCAGTCTGCTTCTGATCATTTTTCTGAAAATTTCCCCCCCGGCTTTCCTACTCCATCTGCTCGGGTCATAAAATCTTTCTCTGGCTGAAAAATGTCACGTTTTCCACTAGCTCAGGTTAGTGAACTTTGATCCAGGTGGACATTGCAGTCCCCACACAGCATGTGGGAGCTCAGAGGGTGGTGGACCACAAGCAGACAGCAACAACACTGACACTGACCTCACCAGCCCAGCTTGTAGCAATCCTTCCACAGATCAGGGATTGCATACAACTAAAGATTGCCTTTGAATGAAGCTTGGAGGATGACCCCTGATACATGGGAGCCTATTACATCCACTCTCTGGAGAGTTGGCTGGGTACATTGTATCTGCAAGGAATTTTCAGTTTCACTTTTATCCTTTGAGGGTTTTCAGCCCTGTTTTGTCATGTCCAGCTACATTACAACACTCCGCATATCACAATCACAGCTCATCCCAATGGATCATAACCTCCTTAGGAGGAAAAGCAACGTCTAAGGAGAGCATGTGCTTATCACCTGCAGGTTTGTTGTCAGTGCATTCACTAACGTGCCCTCATTGGTGAAGAAAAATTGGGATGTAAAAGCCTAGGCATTGGAGAGAAAGCCAGAGATTGACTTAAAATTTTAATATCCAAGCAAACTTTCACCATTTATAGTATGGCAGAAATGTTTGTAATGAACAGCAAGTCAATCAGTGTCTGATGGAGTTAGTTGGGCAAATTTTCAGTCCCTTTTTCTTTCTTATAATAACATTTCTTGCTTTTGATATAGCACCTTATCATGTCAGGGAGACATCTTAAAGTAGAATTTTCCACAGAAGTGTCCTGTGCAGTGTAGTGACTACGTGTCTGTAGGTGACCTCAGCAGCCAATTAGAGTAGAGTTACAACAACGCCCACAAACGGTCTTCTCTCAACATGCGATCCTGATAAATCGTAACTCTTCTGTTGCCCTGTCCGTGGATGGGATGTGTAGATTAAATCGCAATAAAGCTGTACTACACTGTAATTTGGCTTCTTGTGGCAATTGTAGCAGCCTGCTGTGTGACACAGAAAACCAGCAGGAAATATAATCACTGCCTTCGGACCCATGCAGTGTAATGCCTAATCCGTTTACTTGTAATTATTTTGATGCTGGAATCAGTATATTTTTAGGTAATTCATTTTGAGAATGCAGAGCAAGTACATATTAGCATTATCAAACCAGCTGTGATAAATTGTATATTCATGGTGTTCTGCCTTGCCCATTTGGCAGGTCACAACGTTTTAAAAGACTCAATTTCTTAAACATCATGTTCACCAATTATCTATCTAATTCCCTATTGAATTTGTTGACACAATCTGTATTCACTATCTCCTTAGATAGTTGGTTTCTCATATTCATTATATTCTGTATAAATTAGTTCAGTCTAAACTGCCTGTTTACCTTCTCTCTTCTGAGTTAGAGTCCATGTCCCACTTAAAGTAACATTTTTCACTTTATTAGAGTCAACATAGTGGCAGATTTGATATTTAGAAACCTTGTCCCACATATTCTACAGGTTTTGGATCATGTGCTTCAATTGGAAGTCAGCAAAGTATAGAATACACTGAGATTTTTGTTGAGTAAATAACAGACAATTCACTAATTCCTCATAATGTAAATACTCTATAACCACATCCCTGCATCATCCTGAGATTTCTGCATCAAATCAATATGGTGCTTAACAATAATAATTCCTGTAATAATTCCTGAATAATTTGTGGAGCTCTGTAGCCCAGTAGTTAAAGCTCTCACTTCGCAAGCAGGAGACCTGGGCTTGATTCCAAGTAGGGTAAAATCTTGGGCGCATTTCCACATGATAATAATCCCTCAAGAATAAAAGATAAAAATAATAATTTGGTCACTCAATCCATGACTGTTTGTGGGACTATGTGCAATTGCCTGCCACATTTTTCCCAGAAATATACTGTCAATTCACTTTGCAGTATATTCTGTGAAGCGCTTTGAAAAGTCTAGAAGATGTGAAAGCACTATACCAAATGCAAGTATTCTTAGTACAGTAGTATTATTAAAATCAGATGTTGCATAGAAACTTAGCAAAAGGAGTAGGCCATTCAGTCCTTCGAGCCTCTTCCTCTATTTAATTAGATCATAACTGATCTAACCTGAGCTGCAGGCTCAGGTTGCTGAGAGGCGATATGATGTTATAGCAGTAACAGAGACTTGGCTCAAGCATGGGCAGGAATGGGAGTTGAACATTCCTGGTTAGGGTATTTAGGTTATAATGTATTCAGGAGGGATAGAGAAGGGAGAAAAGGGGGCGGGGTGGCAATTTTAGTTAAGGACTCAGTGACTGCCTTAGAAAGGAACGAGGTGGAAGAAGGACTAAAAACCGAATCTATCTGGTTAGAAATGAGGAATAAAAAAGGTGCAGTTACACTGTTAGGGGTATACTATAGACCACCAAATAGTGGGGAGGAGATAGACAAGCAGATCTGCAAGTGTATCACGGAGAAATGCAGAGCTAATAGAGTAGTGATAATGGGTGACTTCAACTATCCCAACATAGACTGGCAGAATAGTAGAGTAAAGGGCAAGGAGGGAGAAGAATTCCTGAAGTGTGTGCAGGACAACTTTCTTGATCAGTATGTTTCCAGTCCAACGAGGAAAGAAGCATTGCTGGATCTAGTTTTGGGAAATGAGGTAGGGCAAGTTCAACAGGTTTCTGTAGGTGAGCATCTAGGGAATAGTGACCACAATATCGTTAGATTCAGAATAATTATGGAAAGGGATAAGGAACGATCACAGGTGAGGACACTCAACTGGAAAAGGGCTAATTTCAATGAGTTGAGGTGGGACCTAGCCAAGGTGGATTGGAAAGAAAAATTGGCAGGTAAGACAACTAACGAGCAGTGGGCAGCGTTCAAAGAGGAGATAGTTCAGGCACAGGTCAAAAGCATCCCCACAAAGGTGAAATGTAAGGCATCCAAACCTCCCTGGATGACTAAGGAAATCAGGGCCAAAATAAACCCAAAAAAAGAGGCTTATGATAAGTGTCAGGCTCAAAATTCAGAAGGGAACCAAGCAGAATATAGGAAGTGTACGATAGAACTAAAAAAGGGAGTTAGAGGAGCAAAGAGACTGCATGAAAATTAGCGAGTAAGATTAAGGGGAACCCTAAGATTTTTTACCAACATATTAAGAGTAAAAGGTTGGTCAAGGATAGGGTGGGGCCAATTAGGGACCTAGGAGGAAATCTCATTGTGGAGGCAGAGGGCATGGCTGATGTACTGAATGAGTACTTCGCCTCTGTCTTCACAAAAGAAAAGGATGCAGCCAATGCCATGGTATTGGAGGAGAGGGTAGGAGAAATGGATAGAATAATTATAACCAGAGAGGAAGTTCTAAAAAGGTTGACGTCGCTCAAGGTGGATAAGTCACCTGGTCCAGATGGGATGCACCCTAGGTTACTAAGGGAGGCACGGGAGCAAACAGCAGGGACTCTGGCCACGATCTTTCAATCTTCCTTGGACACAGGGGTCGTGCCAGAGGACTGGAGGATAGCTAATGTTACTCCCTTGTATAAAAAGGGGCAGAAGGACAAGCCTGGTAACTACAGACCAGTCAGTCTAACGTCGGTAGTGGGCAAACTTCTAGAGTCCATAATCAGGGACAAGGTAGATCTTCACTTAGAAAGATATAGGCTAATAAAGGACAGTCAACATGGATTTGTTGAAGGCAAATCTTGCCTTACAAATCTGATAGAATTTTTTGATGAGGTAACGGAATGGGTGGATAATGGTAGCGCAGTTGATGTAGTTTACATGGACTTTCAAAAGGCATTTGACAAAGTGCCACATGAGAGACTTATTATGAAATTAAAGGCCCATGGCGTAAAAGGGACAGTGGCAGCGTGGATCCACAACTGGCTGCGAGACAGAAAGCAGAGAGTTGTAGTGAGCGGCTGTTTTTCAGATTGGAGGGAAGTGAGCAGTGGTGTGCCACAGGGATCGGTTTTGGGACCATTGCTGTTTGTAATCTACATCAATGATCTGGACTTGGGTGTACGGAGTACAGTTTCCAAGTTTGCAGATGACACTAAGTTAGGGAGAATAGTAAACAGTGAGGAGGATAGTAGCCATCTGCAAGAGGATATAGACAAATTGGTAAAGTGGGCAGACACATGGCAGATGAAGTTTAATGCAGAGAAGTGTGAGGTGATGCATTTTGGGAGAAGAAATGAAGGGAGGCAATATAGGCTAGATAGTACAATTTTAAATGGTGTAAAGGAACAGAGAGACCTGGGGATTTGTGTTCGTGACTCGTTGAAGGTGGCAGGACAGGTAGACAAGGCTGTTAAGAAGGCATATGGGATACTAGGCTTTATAAATAGGGGTATAGAGTACAAAAGTCAGGAAGTGCTGACTAACCTCTATAAGACTTTGGTGAGGCCTCAGCTGGAATACTGTGTTCAATTCTGGTCACCACACTACAGAAAGGATGTGAAGACATTGGAAAGGGTACAAAGAAGATTTACTAGAATGGTGCCAGGATTGATTGACTTCAGCTATGAGGAGAGGCTAGATAGGCTAGGGTTATTCTCTCTGGAGCAGAGAAGATTGAGGGGAGACCTAATAGAGGTTTATAAGATCATGAGGGGTTTCGACAGAGCAAATAGAGAAAAACTATTTCCACTCGTGGGCGAATCTGTGACTCATGGTCACAGATTTAAAATAGTTTCAAGGCGAAGTAGAGGGGAGCTGAGGAGAAATGTTTTCACTCAGCGAGTTGTTCGAATCTGGAATGCATTGCCTGAAAAGGTGGTGGAGGCTGATTCGATAACAACTTTTAGAAGGGAATTAGATCTTTATTTAGGGAGAAGAGGTCTATTAGGCTATGGGGAGAGGGCAGGGCAGTGGGATTGAATCGCTCTTTTCAAAGAGCCGGCACAGACTAGATGGGCCAAATGGCCTCCTTTTGTGCCATAAAATTCTATGAATCTATGATCTGTATCTCTACTAATCCTTTCAATTCCAATTTCTTGCTTTCTCCCTGTATCACTTAATACTCTGACCTGTGAAAAATAAATCATATGCATAAAAACATTTAGACAAATGTTGGGAATGGGATGGGAATGCAAACAGTAGTTCAGATAAGAGAGGGGTAATACAGGCGACAAGTGGAGGGTTAGGACAGGAGAAAAGTACAGAGCAGGTGAATTCTGTCTTGGAGTGCATATATGTAAATGCACAGAGTTTGACAAATATAATTGGTGAGCTGGAGGCTCTAGTTGTTGCAAGGGGATATGATGTGGTAGCAGTAACAGACACCTGGCTCAAACAAGGGCAGGAATGGGAACTCAACATTCCTGGCTATAATATATTATATTATAACAACAACAACAACAACTTTGATTTATATTGCGCCCTCCACGCCAGACGGCATCTCAGAGCGTGTCTCAGAGCGTATGCACCCTCCGTTCAGCAGTCTCAGGCCTGCTCCGCGTCCACCGCCACGAATGTTCAGTTCCCAACATAGAGAAGGGAGAAAAGGAGGTGGGGTGGCAATATTAGTTAAGGACTCAGTTACAGCCTTAGAAAGGTACGAGTTGGAAGAAGGCCAAAAAAACAAATCTATCTGGTTAGAGACAAGGAATAAAAAAGGAGCAGTTACACTGTTAGGGGTATACAGTGTAACTGTTCCTTTTTTAGGGGTTACACTATTATGCATATACTATAGATTACCAAATAGTTGGAAGGAGATCGAAGAGCAGATCTGCAAGCAGATTTCGGAAAGATGCAAAGCCAATACAGTAGTGATAATGGCCGACTTTAATTATCCCAACATCGACCGGCAGAATAGTAGTGCAAAGGGCAAGGATGGAGAAGAATTCCTGAAATGTGTATAGGACAACTTTCTTGATCAGTATGTTTCCAGTCCAACAAGGAAGGATGCAGCGCTGGATCTAGTTTTGGGGACTGAGGTTGGGCTGAAGGTGAGCACCTAGGAACTTCTATAATCTATAATCAGGGAAAAGATAGATCTTCACTTAGAAAGATATAGGCTGATAAAGGACAGCCAGCATGGATTTGTTCATGGCAAATCTTGCCTTACAAATCTGTTAGAATTTTTCGATGAGGTAACGGAATGGGTGGACGAGGGTAGTGCAGTTGATGTAGTTTACATGGACTTTCAAAAGGCATTTGACAAAGTGCCGCATGAGAGGCTTATTAGGAAAGTAGAGGCCCACAGCGTTAAAGGGACAGTGGCAGCGTGGATCCACAACTGGCTGTGAGACAGAAATCAGAGAGTTGTGGTGAGCGGCTGTTTTTCAGACTGGAGGGAAGTGTCCAGTGGCGTCCCCCAGGGATCGGTTTTGGGATCACTGCTCTTCTTAATATATATTAACGATCTGGACTTGGATGTAGGGAGCACAGTTTCCAAGTTTGCAGATGATACTAAATTAGGGAGAATAGTAAATAGTGAGGAGGATAGTAATCAACTGCAAGAAGATATAGATAAAATGGTAAAGTGAGCAGACACATGGCAGATGAAGTTTAATGTAGAGAAGTGTGAGGTGATACATTTTGGGAGAAGAAATGAGGGAGGCAATATAGGCTAGATAGTACAATTTTAAGGGGTGTGGGGGAACAGAGAGACCTGGGGATTTGTGTTAGTGACTCTTTGAAGGCAGTAGGACAGGTAGACAAAGCCATTAAGAAGGCATATGGGATACTAGGCTTTATAAATAGGGGTATAAAGTTCAAAAATCAGGAAATGCTGACTAACCTCTATAAAACTTTGCTTAAGCATCAGCTGGAATACTGTGTCCAATTCTGGTCCCACACTATAGAAAGGATGTTAAGGCATTGGAAAGGGTGCAAAGAAGGTTTACTAGAATGGTCCCAGGATTGAGGGACTTCAGTTATGTGGAAAGGCTAGATAGGCTAGGTTTATTCTCTTTAGAACAGAGAAGGTTGAGAAGGGACCTAATAGAGGTTTATAAAATCATGAGGGGATTCTACAGGGTGAATAAGGAAACATTGTTTCCACTCGTGGGTGAATCTGTGACTCGTGGTCACAGATTTAAAATAGTTTCAAAACGAAGCAGAGGGGAGCTGAGGAGAAATGTTTTCACTCAGCGAGTTGTTCAAATCTGGAATGCATTGCCTGAAAAGGTGGTGGAGGCCAATTCGATAACAGCTTTTAAAAGAGAATTAGATCTTTATTTAGGGAGAACAGGTCTGTTAGGTTATGGGGAGAGAGCTGGCCAGTGGGATTGAGTTGCTTTTTTCCAATAGCCGGCACAAACTAGATGGGCCGAATGGCCTCCTTTTGTGTCGTCAAATTCTATGATTCTATGAAACATAGGTGCCCTTTGTTTGGTTTGAAATTTATTGACTTGCCTTCTCATTACATCTCTCAAAACATTTCTCCTAAATGGCATCCAGGAGCTGTTTGTTACTCAGCGTTGTTTTAAACACTCTGACACACTGGCCTGTGTGAAGGACCCTCTATAATTGCAAGTTATCGTTGTTGTGCACATGAGCACAAAAGATTTACCAGGGTGTTTGTGTGAACAAAAGTGCAAAGAAAGAATTGTGCATCTCAGGAACAGGCGGAGTGTATTCTACCCATTAAGTCCATTCCTCTATTTTAAGAATGATTTTCCTTATTTCTCTTCATATTGCTTTCCACTACCTATCCACCTTTTTAAACATCCCAATCAATCTCACATGTGCAGCCTTCCTGAGCAATGCATTCGTCACAAAGTTAGTTGAAGAGATAGTTGATTTCAAGATTAATAGTTGACATGGTAACCAGGTGGCTGGGATTAGAAGCTGTTTTAATTAATTTTATTCAAGGGAAAATGTTTTTTTAACAACAAAAAGGTGTTGTTTCCTGCTCAAGGTGACTGAAGACTAAAGTAGATCATTCATCAATAAAGAAATATTAAGCATTTGTATGACTCACCAGGTTATAAACACAAAGTATTCTCTGGGACATAATAAGTGAGAACCCATTTGTAACTCAAGAGTAAAAGATAAAGTGGGTGATCAAGTCTCTAAATAGTTGATAGTAAATTATTCTTTATAGTTAAACCATATTTTATGTACAAAAGTAGTTGGCAAGCACTTTAATGTAGAAGTCACTAGTTTAATTGATTTGATCATTTTTTATCCTTGGTGCTGTTTGCATTATTATACACTGGCAGTATTCCAATACATATTCTTCCTGGAGTGTGAGAAAATTGGATGGTTCATGAAGTGAAACCTTACTCCATACACCTCCGTTTAATTTTCTAACTTTTTAACTCCCAGCCCATTTCCAATTTGCCTTTTCTTTCCCAAATCCTTGAAAGAGTCGTGAAGTGCTCTGAGATGCCATCCGGCGTGGAGGGCGCTATATAAATCGAAGTTGTTGTTGTTGTTTCCCAGCTTCCTCCCCTACCACTCCCTTCACAAGCCCTTCCAATCAGGTTTCCGTGCTGTGAGCAGACATCCTGTCCATCTGTGAGCACATCTCCCTCTATCTTCTCGTCCTCTCTGTAATGTGGACCACTTCGTCCTCCTCTACCGCCTCCTCTCACTTCAATCTTCAAGGTTCTGTCCTTGAATGGTTCAGGTCTTTACCCATCTTTGCCAATACATCATGCCAACAGCTGCTGAAACCCTAGTCCATGCTTTTGTCACCTCTCAGCTGAACTACTCTAACGCTAACTCTGAACTACTCTACACCGGTCTCTCCTCCTCCACCATCTGCAAAATTCGGATCATATAAAACTTTGCCACCCGCATTCTCATCCGCACCAAACTTTGTACCCCGATTACCCGAGCCGTTTCCAAACTGCACTGGCTTCGTGTCACTGAGCTGATTGACATCAAGAGCCTCACTTGTGGAGCCCAGCATGGACGACACTATAAAATGTGAGTTTTGTTGTTGTTGTCTTAACTCTCATACTGTCTTCAATTTGTCTCCAACAATGGTTTCTCATCCAGCCCCCAGACAGTTTTGTGCAGTGTTCCACAGGGCTGTGTCCTCAGTTCCCTCCTCTTCAACCTTTACATACTCTTCTTGGTGACATCATCCGTAGACCTGCCCAATTCTCTCTCTCTGCCTCCACCCTCATTTCCAGGATAACTGACATCTTGACAGACTGCCTGTCAGACATCAAATCCTGGATGAAGGCCAACTTTCTACAGCTGAATGTCAGCAAGACTGAGGCTGCTCTGATTGGCTCATGCCAGCGCCTGTGCACCTCAGAATCTAGCAGCATTTAGCACCCAAGGATGCACACTCCACCTCACCAAGCCAGTTAGGAAACTGGGCATCTTTTTCAATTGACCGACCTCTCTCCCCTATATCCATGCCATGACCTCCTCTGCATCCCCCCTCCTCTGCAACATTGCTCGACTGCACCTCTGCCTCACCTCTCAGGCCGCCACAACCCTCATGCGTGCACTCGTCACCTCAAGGCTTGACTACGGAAACTCTCTCCTTGTCAGGTTCTCAACCCTTCCCTCCACGAGCTCCAGATCATCCAAAATTCTGCAGCTCGTGTCCTCTCCTCCACCAGGCTCCACGACCCCATTATCCCTGGCTCCACTGACTCCCCATTCCTCAGAAGATAGAATTCAAAATCCTCATCTGCACTTTCAAGGCTCTTCCCTGCATCAAACTTTGCTCCCCCATTACCCCAGTCCTTGCCAGACTTCACTGGCTCCCTGTCCCTGAGAGGATCGACTTCATGATTCTCACCCTTGTTTTCAAGTCCCTCCACTCCTCTGCACCCACCTATCTCTCTGATCTCCTCTCTCCTCAAACCAGCACCCGCTGCCTTCGCTCTACTGGATTTGGCCTCCTCCGGGTCCTCTGAAACCTCCGCTCCTCCTTTGGCAGCCATGCGTTCAACCACTAAGCCCCGAGGTTCTGCAACTCCCTTCCTCACTCCCATCGCCTTGCCCCCTCTCTTCCCAGGTTCAGGTCGCAGCTAAACCTTTCTCTTTGAAAGGTTTAGCTTAAAAAGACCTTTCTCTTTGACCGCGCCTTTAGTCACCTTTCTATCCCTACCCCTGGCTCGGTCCTGGGATCCGTTACTGTGAAAAATGCTGAGACGCCGTCCGGTGTGGAGGGCGCTATATAAATTGAGGTCACCTGTCTGACCTGGTGACCTCCTATCAACCTGTCCACTCCTTCTGCTCAGCAGGCTCCAACTTGCTCCCTATCTCCTGTCCGACCCGCCTTACCATCGGTAACCAGGTTTTCAGCCTCTCTACCCCCACCCTTTGGATCTCCATCCCACAATCCCTTCACTTTGGAGCTCCTGTGGCTCAGTGGTTAGAGCACTTGTCTTGCAAGCTGGGGAAACCAAGCTGGGGAGACCTGTGTTCGAATCCAGGCAGGTCAGGGCGAAATCTTGGGCAAGTTTCCTTACTCCACACGCCTAATAATAATCCCTCCAAAAAAACACAATAATAAAATTGGTTATTTCAATCCACGACTGTGTGTGGGACACTGCTGTGCGCAATTGGCTGCCGCGATTCGCCCACAAATATATACAGTCTATTCACTTTACAGTATATTCTGTGAAGCGCTTTGGGACGTTGATAAGATGTGGAAAGCGCTATATCAAATGCAAGGATTATTATTATTATTATTATTAGTACTTTGTTCCCTTTCTTGTCTTCTTCAAGGTCCAATTCAAGGCCCAACTCAAGACGTTCCTTTTTGACCATGCCTTCAGCTTCCCTCCTAACTCTCTGCCCTCCCTCATCCCAACCCTTTGTCCCGTTTCCCCCCCCCAACACTCTCATGAATATTCAGCGCCTTAGGACGTCTTCCTAACATGAGAGGACTTATACAAATGTAATTTTTTGGTTGTTGTTGTTTACCTAGTACTGTAGTAAGTAGGAATTCGGTTATTAGTCGATTGGTGGATTGCTTTTCTGGGAGCAAAAGTTCCTTAAAAATAATAAGTTGTTCACCCAATCCACAACTGTTTGAGGGACACTGTTGTGCACAATTGGCTGCTGCATTTCCCCCACAAAATATAGTTGAATCACTTTACAACGTAGTCTGTAAAGTGCTTTGAAATATCTCAAAGACGTGATAAGGCGCTATGTCAAATGTATGAATTATCCTAATCATTGCTCAAGGTTCATTCCTCCAAAACTTGTTCTCTCCCCTGCACTGAATGTGTGTTTTGTGGATAGGAAGAAATAAACTAATCTTTATTGCTGGGCAGCTGCTTGTATCTCGGTGAATAGAACAATGCCCTAGATATGGCTTAATCACATCATTATACAATTTGAGCATGAGTTCTTGGGATCTGAAGCCAACTGATTTGGCAATCTAGCATCTTGTTTGCCTTGTTTATTGTTGCTTCACACTGTTTTGGCTTGGTGAGAAATGAGTGATCCAGCGCCTCTAAGTTTCTTTCAACTTTTCTCTTGGCAAGTTCTGTTCCATCCTGGAGTAAATATGCCTCCAGTTGTATACAGTACTCCTTACATTCATTGCCTTTACCTGTTTTGAACTTAATTTGTCATTCCTCAGACACGATCAAACACGATCAAACTCTCTTTCAAAAATCTTTGCTGCTTTTACTAAGTCCATTGTGCCTTCCCACAACTGAGTGCCATCTGCAAATGTACAGTATATACCTTGCAGTTAGTCTAGACTCTAGAGTATAGTTCATACATCCCAGGGGATTTGTTTATTTTCAGTCCCTACAAGCCTGTCTAGAAATTCAGCATCGCTTACATCAAGAATTAGCCCTTACCAAAATGTGGAGACAAATTGCTGTGTGGTAATGAGCAGATTAGTTTCCAGTTTACTGCCTTGCACCTGTTCACCGACTAAAATAGATCTTTACAATATTCAGAAGCAATCGCTCTGTGTAACGTGAGAATCTCCTATCGCAGCTTTGTCAGGAACACCTGATCCTGAACCTGCTGCAACAGGAGACACCCGTTACCGTGAGCCGCGGGCCTGAGACATGGGCTTAGATGGTTGTTATTGACATTGAGTTCTCAAAATAGGCGGTAAATTAATTCATTGCTGTTTATAATGCAAAATTCCTCAGTTGAAATAAGTTATCCTTACAATAACCTATTGTACTCGGTGGCGTGTATTTCCTGCTGGGTGTGATAGATACTGCTTCAAAATAGAACACTTTGGAGAGGGTGAATGGGAGTTATACCAGCTCTTGCTGACAGAGGTCTGCACATTTTCAACTATGTTACTATGACTGGTGATAGTATGTTAATAAAGAGTTAACTCACAATACAAGAGCAGAGCTGTTGGAAATACTGGAAATAGAAAATAACTGTTTCTAAGTTGAGACTACAATGATTCATAATGCCTTTGTCTACACTCCAGGGGTAATGTCCCCACTAGAACAATGATCCTTACACAATCACAATGGTTTGAGAGTTTACATAGTGATTGGATAAGTCCCACAGATCAGGATAGTCTGAGTTGAATCTACACTTCAGTGCCTTGAAGCTGGGAGGCCACATCAATTGAAGTTGTTGCCCGAAGTTAAGGAGGAGAGAATTAGACAGGTTTCTCACTCCTGATAGCTATTCAGAAATCATCACTGAAGTTCTGAGCACATGTCGACATTGAGTGAGGCCAGAATCCTGCTCCTTAGAATAACAAATCAGTACGTGCTGTCTGGACTCGCACAAGCTGGAAGAAGCCTGAAGATGAAACAAAAATTGTCTATTGAATTCAGGGAAGGAGATTCCTAGTGAAGCAACAACAACAACAACATCGATTTATAGAGCGCCGTCCATGCTGGACTGCGTCTCAGAGTGCTTCACAATAACGGATCCCGGGACCGAGACCCTAGAAAGGTGACCAAAGGCATAGTTGAAGAGATAGGTCTTCAGCTGGGACCTGAAACTGAGAAAAGAGGGGGCGAGGCGAAGGGAGTAAGGAAGGGAATTCCAGACCTCGGGGCATAGTGGCTGAAGGCACGGCCACTGAGGGAGGAGTAGAGGATTCAGGGGACATGCAAGAGGCCAGACCCAGTGGAGTGAAGGAACGGGAGCTAGTTTGAGGAGAGAGGAGATCAGAGAGCTAGGGCATGCAGAGGAGTGGAGGGATTTGAAAACAAGGGTGAGGATCTTGAAGTCGATCCTCTCTGGGATGGGGAGCCAGTGAAGTCTGGCAAGGACTGGGGTAATGGGGGAACGAAACGGGAATGATGTGGGTGAGTATGCAGGCGGCAGAGTTTTGGATGAGTTGGATTTTATGGATTGTGGTGGTATGTATATTGTACAGATGTATTTGTTATACGTTACTCGTATAAAATCCAATAATGTAGAACTCGTACTTCAGTCGTATTAAATGTTATGCCAGTCTTACCAAGTCGCATAAAAATCATTATGTTTAATATAATGGCTTTCATGTCAGGAAGATGCTTCAAAATACTTTCAGGATATACTGTAAAATGGGGTGTGTGTATTTTGTAATCTTATAAGATGAAAGATGAGTTACAGCTGTGACAGGACAAATGGAGCTGCTTGATCAGTACTATAATAAAGTGGCAGAATGGGTGGTTATACAAATGTCGGATACCTGTACACATTATGATTAGTTTATATAAACCTAACAACACTCAGTGCAAATAAAAACAAATCTTTGCACACTGGTAATTTTATATTGCTGTATCTGAAATCGGATAACTACCCCACACAGAGACACGTATTATGTACCACTGAACCCTGCTATAAACAGCTTCTCCAATGTCACGATACCGACTGATAGGATGTGTAATAGGGTCATTAAAACCTGGTAATGGGTTGTAGAAACAATTCAACTCAAAGACCAGGTGTATCTGAAATAATTTGATGTTCCGTCTGTTGTCTCATCAAATTACAATACTGGATAGGCTGGCATCGTTGTCAACTCTCTTTGCTGGAAACGTCCATTAGCATTAAATTAATAATTGGATTGTTCTAATCTACAGATCTCTCCTAATGAAACATTTTAATTTATATTTTTAACATTTGATGCATTTCCTATTGAGTTACATTAATTATAGACATACAAACTCACATTTGTATTTTTACTCACTCTGCATTGCTTGGTTGAGATTTGTGCATATGTGGAGCATATGTGCTTGTCGCCTAAATTATCAACTGAACTGTCGTTTTAACTCCTTTCAAACCAAATCTGTACTGCTAAAGATTTTCTCACCAAATGTACCTAACCTACTGTAAACATTTGTAAACCAAATGTCAGTAGTTCTCTCAATGGCTTCGTAAAGGGTAAAATGGCTAAAGTCACAAACCCATGGCTGCAGGTTAAAATCTGGATAGGGTCACCTAACGTGTATGTATAAAAAGTCTCATCCTTGAATCAATTTCAGTTATTTCTTATGGGGGGATTGAGAAAGATAATAACAGATTTCTTTACTTTCCACTCCCACAAGAACTTCTTTCACATTTAGAATGCCAAACATCAGATGTTTTACGTGACATTAATACAACTTATTTCTTAGGCGCAATCATAGTCTGCCACCCTAGTCTGGTTGTACAATTCTTTTATTATCCATAAATTTAAACATATCCTATTTATACCCTTATTGTGGATGTCTTCTGCTATTTCCTTGTATATTCTCTACCCTTAATAACCTGAAGTTTCTGATGTGAAATTGAACAGTCTTTGATTTTAATTGTTTCTGACACTCCAAGGCACTAATAGAATCAATCTCTGATCAAGATCTAGCTGACTGACAAATGTCCAATGGGGACATTTGTCCTTTCTCCATTGAATTTTTAACATCAAACTTATCGATCTCGATCACAGGCCCAACCAATACAAAGTCTTACAATTTGACATTGTTACTAAGGGAGAGTTGGAGAAATGGTATTGAGTTACCAACAAGTTGTGGATTTCCTATAGATTGAAGTAGTCGTCTGCAGCTGTGATTCAATAAGTGATGGTTAGCATTTATAAAAGGATTAGCTATTTATCTTTAACGATATACACACTATGTGGCCTCTTACTATAATATGGAGTCCTGTAGCTCAGTGGTTAAAGCATTTCACCTTACAAGTGAGAGATCTGAGTTCAATTCCAGGCAGGGTGAAACCTTGGGCAACTTTCCTTACTCCACCCACCTTATAAAAAAATTTGTAATTTCAATCCACAATTGTTTGTGGAACACTGTTGTATACAATTGGCTGCTGCACTTTGCTCACAGTCAATTTGCTTTACGATACATTCTGTGAAGCTCTTTGTGACGTCTAGAAGACGTGAAAAGTGCTATATCAAATGCAAAGATTATTCTTCTTATTATATCCACTTTTTTTTATTCAGCTGGTTGACACGTGCAATAGGTTTCCGCATGTATCAGACACCCAGCTGACCAAAAAAAAGGTGAGGTGTGGAATTCTCAGTATGATTTGGATTTCAGCATAGTGATGCATTTCTGCATATGCCAGACACCCAGCTGAAAAAACATATGCTCTTATATCTGTAGTATAACATGGCTTCTTTATAAAATACACATAAAAAGAAAAACCTTAAATAAACCCTCCATATTTCTTTCCCTCACCAAAGTGTATTTTTGAGTGCCAATGACAGCATAGCTATAACCTGACAGATCTATTCTTCAAAACACTTCCTCTCTTCAATAATTTGAAGCTTGATATTTTAAAGATAGTCTGTCCTGAACCCATAGAACCTGAAATCAAATTCACTGTCAGGTTTAATGAAAATTCATGTATTTTGCATTGTATAACTGATTTCCCCAGAGGTTGAGCGTCTCTCTTCATTGGTAGGCAGAGATGTTACATCTCTCTGTCTGGTGATTTGTCTCTGCCACAAGGTGTGTGTCTTGATTTCTTACCTTTGAGTATTAGATTTTTTTTTTTTTTTCCATTTATGGAGTTGTTCTTTTCTTTAGAGGCTTTTGTTTCCTTGTCCTTCTGGTCTCTTTTTACATGGTTTTGGGATTTATAAGAATGTTCTGGGCTTATTTCCTTTCACCTCCAGCCAAAACAAAAAATAGAGAGAAGAACATAGGTACTAAAAGACTCACAGGCAATTAACACATTCAACTACAAGGAGCCTTGATACAAGCTTACAGTACAATATAAAATCACGTTTGGTGGACATCCCATATGGGCTGAACAGTCAGGGATTTGGGGACCCGAGTTGGGGTGGAGGGCAGGGGGATTAGGGAGGGTGAGGTGCAGAGAGGGTAGGAGGGTATCCAAAGGCACAATTGAACAGGAGGGTCTTGAGGGGTGCCTTGAAGGAGGAAAGGGAATGAGTGAGGCAAAGGGAATGTGGGATGGATTCCAGAGGGTAATGGTAGGGAAGCTGAAGGCCTGAACTTCGATGGTTGGGCGGGTCAGGTGGGGGACATGGAGCAGTCCAGAGCCTGCTGAGTAGATGAAGTAGACAAGTTGACAAAATTGTTACTTCAAGACACTAGAATGATCACCATGTAATGTAATCAATGCTGATTCTGCCAAGTGTTAAAAGTAGAAAGTTGTTCCCCTGACATGTTCTTGGAGATGGATGCAATATATGTATAAAAAGGTTACCCAAGTAGTCAATTGTGGTGACATATTGTCCCAGCAAATTAAAGCGAGAAACTGGCTAGCTCTTTGGCAACAATTAAGAGGTTGGAGAGTTGAGATATTTTATGAATTGCTTACTTTGGGACCTGAGTTCCATTGGAGTAAATATTAGCTATGGAAGTCTCCTGAGCAGTTAGGTGGAGGAAATTGCATTTTTATCCTGAGTCTGTTTATGTGGATTTGAAACACAATGCCCCTAAAACATTGGTAAAAGTTGTATGGATGTCAGATCTACTGAAAATATGCTGAAGAACTCTGTACCCCCTCTACCTCTCCAACCTCCTCTCTCTTCAAACCAACACCCAGTTGCCTTCGTTCCACCGGGTCTGGCCTCCTCAGTGTCCCTTGAATCCTCCGCTCCACCCTTGGCGGCCATGCCTTTAGCCACTACACCCCGAGGCTCTAGAACTCCCTTCCTCACTCCCTATGCCTCACCCCCTATCTTCCCAGTTTTTAGATCCCAGCTAAAGAACTTTCTCTTTGACCGCGCCTTTGGTAACCTTGGGTAACCTTTCTACCCCTGCTCCTGGCTCGGTTCCGGGATCCGTTGTTGTGAAGCGCTCTGAGACACCGTCCGGCGTGGAGGGCGCTATATAAATCAAAGTTGTTGTTGTTGTTGAAGAGTAATTCAAATATTAAAAGTGATACAACACAAAGGTACAGTTAAGATGCTCAAACAATGTGATTATATGATCAAGCTCAAGTTATCTGATCAAAATGCAAAATACTGCAGATTCCGGAAATCTGAAACAAAAAGTGACTGGCAACACTCAGCAGGTCAGGCAGCATCTATGGAGAATGGAACGTGAGTCAATGTTTTGGATCCATGACCATTTGTCAGAACAGTGGCATGTTGGGAGGTAGAGGCTTTTATAAACTGACAGAGAGGGGGGAGGCAGGGCAAGGAAGACAAAGGAGAAAATGGGGTAGAGGACAGGAGATGATGGATTAATGAGGTGCTAATGGTGCAAAACAAAGTGGGGATTACAAAAAGGAGAGAAGAGGTGTTAATAATACAAAACAGATGCAATAGAATAGGCAGACCAAAGAAGGAAAAATGTGTCTGGGATCCAGATTATTTGGTGATGGCCACAGAAGAGGGGGCGGGGGGAGCTATTATGATCCGAAATTGTTGAAATCAATATTGAGGCTAGAGTGAGGTATGGTCCCTAGCAAATAGATGAGGTGCTGTTCCTCTAGCTTGCGTCTCCCTCCCAACATGTCACACTTCTAACAAAGGGTCATGGACCTGAAATGTTGACTCACGTTCCTTTCTCCATTGATACTGCCTGACCTACTGAGTGTTCCCAGCGACATCTGTTTTTATTTCAAGCTCTCTGATGTCTACCTTCGACCGCAGCTAACACCAGATAGAGTTAAAATACTTCTCCATGCGTTCATTACCTCCCGACTTGATTTCTGAAATGCCCTCTTTGCCAATCTCCCCGGCTCCACATTGACAGGATCCAGCTGATCCAAAACTCTGCCGCACGCCTTGTCACCCATACAAAACGTTGTACCCATATCACACCAGTTTTATCCAGGCACCACTGGCTCCCAGTTGCTGAACGGATCAATTTCAAGATGCTCACACTTGTTTTCAAATTTCTTCAGCTCCCTACCCTGTTGACCTGCTTACATCCAAACCCACAACCCTCTGCTTGGCTGACTAAGGCCTTCGTGGATGTCTGTGTGTCCTCCATTCCACCATTGTGGAACGGAGGACACCCTCTGTCACTGCCTGAGGAGTGAGGCAGTGACAGAGACTGGCAATGTTGTGGAGGTGGTAGAAGGTGTCATGGCATGGAATGTGCGGGAGAAAGGACAGCAGTCAAAAGGACAGTCAAACAAGACACCGACTGGCTTGGTTAGGAGTACTGTTGACTATTTGATATTGTATGCATTCTATGAATGATCAAAAGCAAAAAACATAAATCATAGCTATGAGGAGCTAGAGATGATGGTAATAACCTATTCAGCATTTGCTTGTCTTGGGCACAGTTGCTCAATCATTCTTTTCCACGTACATATGGCATAAAGTGTCAGTATCAATGTAGAATCTTGTACATTTTTGTCCTGTTATATGACCTTTTAAGGCAAAGGATAGAATGATACTGTATAATGTTAAGCTCAGAAATATGCCAATCAACCCATTAAATCTGCTGTCCTTTTTCTCCACATAAGCCATCTCATCTAACCTGCCACACTCCTATGCTTATTAAAGTTTAATAATCTGTGTTTTTCCATACACTTTCATATTCTTCGTCTTCAAGCATCCAGCTGTCTTATCAAATAATTAATAGACTGTTTCAAGCAATGGTTTGAGGCACAAAATTCCACTTCCAACCACCCCCTTATTCCCTCCTTATTCAGATGACCTCCCAATGTGACTATTCCACAGAACACATCAAAGTCTGTCTGCTTTCTCCACCATGTAATGGATATTTTTTTTCAACTGACACTGCTGCACTTATTTGTATTCTGTTTCCCTGCACCTCCGTACCTCCACCACTGCCTGAGCCTCTCTACTTCACCCATCTTTAAATTCCTCCTCAAAATCTACCTCTTTGACAGTCCCTAGGATCACCTCCTTTTACCACTTGTTGAGTGTCCAACCCCATCATTATAAAGTACTATCCTAAGTGATGAGTGTATAATTGCAAGTTATATTAAAATTGGTTTAGCTATATCATTGTAGCATTCCAACTAGCTCCCTTGACTCTCATCAGATTGTGTCTTTGTGTCTTTTCCTCACAAGACAGTTTGATATCAGATTGGCTCATTCGATAGCACTTTGGTTTTAGAGGCTCATCTCTGAGTCAGCAAGTGTCAGTCAAACTCCATGTTGGGATTTGAGTTCCGAATCTAGCCTATTACCCCAGTTCAGTGATCTGTAAAGACTGTAAAGTGTCTGAAACCTTATTTTAAAAAAAGAGGGGTTGCTCCTAGTGTCCTGGCCACCAATCCTTTTGATTGATATATCATTCATCAGCCATCTCCGTACCCTCAAGGCACAAGTGCGAGCTGCCGAACACGCCTGGAACAATTGCAAACTAATGGTCCATCAGCTAGATTTGGCTGGATCACACTAAGGCCTACTGAGCTGCCCTTGCCTCCGCCAAGTCCTCCTATTACTCCAAATTAATCTTGGAGGCCAAGGACAATCCCAGGCTCCTCTTCTCCACCACATACCGTCTCCTCTATCCACTCTTCCAAGCCTCACCTATCCTATCCTCCAACTCCAATTGCGAGGAGATGCTGAACTTCCTTGAATCAAAAATCGAGACGATCCAGTCAACCACCTCTACCCTGTCCACCAGTACCTCCCCATTACCTCTCCCTCAGGATCCACCCCCTTCCATCTCCCACTACACACGTTTGACCCTATTTCTCCCCCGCCTTCTCTGCTCTCATCTGAAAAATGAAACCCACCAGCTGCTCCCTTGACCCCCATCCCCGCCTCTCTCCTCATCTCCCAGCTCCACCTCCTAGCCCCCTCCTAACTGATATCATCAACCTCTCCCTATCCACCAACACTGTTCCCAACCCTCTAAAAACAACCATCATCAACCCCATCCTGAAAAAACCTTTGCTGGATCTATCCCTACTCTCCATTCTTCTCTAAGGCCCTGGAACGAGTTGCCACTTCCCAGTTTTGCTCCTTTCTCTCTCACTATTCCCTCTTCAAACCTCTGTAATCTGGCTTCCATGCTACCCAGAGAAGCCCTGGTCAAAATCTGCAATGACATTGTAAACATCTGTGATCAGGGCTCTCTACCTCCTTGTCCTCCTTGACTTCACTGCTGCATTCGATACTGTCAACCACTCCATCCTCCTACACCACCTCTCCTCCCAGCCCATTCTTCACGGACCTGCCCTCACCTGGTTTGACTCCTACCTCTCTCACATCTCCACTTTGTCACCACCAACGGCTTCCCTTCTGGCCCCCGCATTGTCACCTGTGGCATCCCCCAGGGCTCTGTCCTTGGCCCCCTACTTTTTAACATCTACATGCTCCCCCTTGGTGACAAGGGGGAGCATGTAGATCCGTAGACATGGGGTTAACTTCTACATGTATCTGGATGACACCCAATTCTATCTTTCTGCCTCTCCCTCAATCTCAGGACCACTGTTGTCCTGTCAGACTGTCTATCAGACATCAAATCCTGGATGAGAGCTAACTTTGTACAGTTGAATGTCAACAAGACAGAGGCCCTCCTGATTGGCTCATGCCAGTGCCTTCACGCATCATGCACTGGCAGCACCAACTTCCATGGTTGCTCACTCAACCTCACCAAGCCAGTCAGGAATCTAGATGTCTTGTTCGATCCTCAACTGCCTTTCCTCTCCCCGATCCAAGCAATCGGCTTCCCTCACCTTTGCAATATTGCCCGACTCTACCATCACCTCACCACCAAGCCCTGGAAACCGCATTCACGCCTTCATTACATCCAGACTCGACTATGCTAATGTCCTGATAGTTGACTTTCCCAATTCCTCTCTTCAGAGGTTGCAGATAATCCAAAACTCAATGGCCTGTGTCCTCTACTGCTCCAAGCTTTGTGACCCCATCTCCCCTATCCTCACCTGACCCATTGGTTCCCCATCACCCAGAGGATCCAATTCAAAATCCTGGTCCTCACATTCAAAGCCCTCCACCCCATCCTATATCTGCGACCTCCTAACCCACTACCAACCTGCTCGCTCCTGCACTTAGCAGGCTCCGATCTGCTCCATGTCCCCCAACCCACCTCCCCCACCATTGGCGAGCGAACTTTCAACCACTTTGCCTCGAACTTCTGGAAATCCATCCCACAGCCCCTCCCCATCGTCTCCTCCCTGACCTCCTTCAAGTCCCACCTCAAGACCCTCTTCTTTGACTGTCCCAAAGACTGTCATCCCAAATCACCCCCTTACCCTCCAGCCTTCCTGCCTCGACCGCGGCTCGGATCTGAAACAAGAATACCTTGGGACATCCTCCTGATGTGAACGGCGCTATACAAGTGTAATGTTGTTGTTGTTGTTGTTGTTGACCTCATGGCTGGTTGTAGATCCATGTGTGCAAAACAGTTGCCACATTTGATTAATGAATCCATCACTATACCTAAAATTGTGGTTTGATGAATTACTTTGCTTTGATGGGACACAATAACTCAACATAAAATTTTGAAAGTGGTTGAATTGTGTGTATTTTGTTCTGGCTCAGCTGAACAAGCTGAGTGTGTGTGGGGTCGTGGGGGAGAATGTGGATTGTGAAAGACAAACTTTGGAGTCAGGTATAGTGGAGTCCTGTAGCATATTATTAGAGCATTTGCTTAGCAAATGAGGGACCTGGGTCCGATTGGCTGCTGCGTTTTGCCGACAAATTATACAGTCAATTCATTTTACAGTATATCTGTGAAGAGCTTTGAGACGTCTCAAAGACGTGACAAGGCACTACATGAAATGCAAGGATTAATATTATCTACTAACGTGTAATTTGTACGGAGACCACATACACAATACCATGGTTGATTGTAGCTATCTTCATCTACGCTGTCCTCTTCTTAGCAACCTCACTGCCTCCTGCATCTGCTGATGTCAGCACATAGAATGCTCAGGCCACATCATTCCCATTCTTTCTTTGAGCACCTTCTCAATCTATGTGACCTGCTGCTAATGTGCAAACAAAACATCACAGATGTCTGCAGCTTTCAGCTAATTAAAAAAACAATAATTAAAATATTATAATTAGATCCAGTTTTAAAAGGAATATGTGACCAGGAGTCAACAGGATATCTTGCGGATCAGAAAAACAAACGTAATGTTTATTGCAAAACTAATTATTTGTTTTATGAATTTTACAGGGACATTAAGCCTGACAATATTCTTCTGGATGACCTGGGTAAGTGGCAAAAATGTATAGTACTTACGTTTCAAACAAGTTCATGGCAAATTGAGATATTGTGTTGTGGGAGGTTGTTTTTGAAGTTTTCTGCTTGAGGAGTTATAAATGCAAGTTGTTGTTGTTACTGTTGAAGTAGAGTAAACCCTTGCTCATTTGGCTGATTGTTGAAGTACAGGAAACCCTTGGTCATGCTATACCTGACACTTCGTGCCCAATCTATACATAGATACATTTCAGCTAACCAATTAAAGACTGAACTAAGCCCCTTAATGTATACATTTCCTCTATTTTCACCACATCTATTGATAAAATCTTCTTTAGTAATATTGATTAACTGACAGCTAGGGAGAGGGACAAGTTACAGAGAGACCTTTAAAATGATAAACTTATGCAAACTTGGGTAAAGTTCAAGATTTTACATAAAGGGCTTGTAGGCCAGTAACAAACAGGACAACTGAACAGTGCATTTTAAACTAAGGCTCCCTTCCAGCTGCTCTGTCTCATCATGAAGGAACCCAGCATTGCTAATATTACTTATTTGACAGAGATTTAAAAAAATCCCCTGAAGCTGTCAAATCCAATTCACCACCACATTTGCGAGGGCTATCATTATTATTATTATTTGTCTATCACAGGGTTGCTTTTCAACATCATAACCACAGGTCAGTTCCCCAGAGACCACTTCCTTTATAACAAGACTGGAAGCCAATAAAGAACCAGACTTCAACAACAACCACAACAAAATTACATTTATAGAGCACCTTTCATGTCAGGAGGATGTCCCAAGGTGCTGAACAGTCAGGGGTCAGGACCTCAGCATAGGGGAGGGGCAGGGGAGGGTGAGGGCAAGGAGAGAGATGGGAGGGCGGCAGAAGGCACAATCGAAAAGGAGGGTGTTGAGACAGGCCTTGAAGGAGGCAAGGAAGAAAGCGAGGTGAAGGATGGAGTTCCAGAGTGTGAGGGTAGAGAGGCTGAAAGCCCAGCCATCGATGGTAGGGCAGGTTGGGTGGAAAATCGACTAAGAAATTATTCCAGTGGAACACAGAATTCATGATTGTGTCAGTGATAATTATGGCAATATGTTTTCTTTATTTTCATATATTCATGTGCACTACTTAAAACAACATATTGATTTGTTCAGTGACAGCTCAGAGATAGTTTCATTGAGTAGACCAAGAAATATTATGTCTTGTGCAATAAGGGATATTAATGATTAATGATCTATTCTTGCAATTGGACAGCAGTACTAATCTAAAAACCATTAATAGCATTCAACTATCACCGATTAATATGGGCCAATTTGGTAGGTTTGACAACTAGACATAAAATGCAAAGTGTAATGAATCTTGAGCAATAGTTCATTTAAGGAAGGCTTAACTTTGAGTTTTAAAAGAGACAGAGCAGTGTTGTGGGCATGTAGCTTAGGGTGCTGAGCATTATTGATCTTGTTGACAAAACATGTTTTGGATGTGGTCCTATTAAGCATGAGATACCTTTGAAGGAGTTTTGCTATCTTTCCGATGAGATAATAAATAATAAATACTGGTCATATTTGCCCATTCAGGTGGATGTTCCTGCAACCCTACTAGAAAAGAGAAGGAAGGTTCTCTATGTCCTTACCAACTATCTTCAAGATAAATTGGTTGTTGACCTCATGGCTGTTTGTGAAACCTTGCTGCCACACTTGTCTACAAATTGTACATCCATTTCACTCAACAGCAATTGCCTGTAAAGCACTATGATGCAGTTTTCAAGACATTGTGACATTATAGATATATCAAATGCAAAGATTATTTACAATTTTTGGTGCAATTAATCTCTTTTCAATTAGCTACTGTGTAGCCTCAACCTTCCCATCTGTGCTCATCCTCTACCCATTATCTAGACCGGTAAGAGAAGGTGGGATTGACTGAATTTTCAAGCTTCATTAGATAGTTCAGGTTCACTGTGATCATAACCCTTTGGCAATGTAATGGTGGCAAGTTCAATCAATCCAATGTGGCCACAAGTAGCTAAAGTGGTGGGGGGAGGAAACCGCAGAGCGGATTTTCTCAATTTTGGATTCGAGGAAATCCAGCATCTCCTCACAACGAATGTTTGAGGAGAGGATCTGCGAGGTGAGGCGGGGGGGGCGGAGGAGCTGGTTGGTGGTGGCGAAGAGGAGGCGGTGGTTGTCCTTAGCTTCCAGGATTATCCTGGAGTAGAAGGCTGATTTGGCGGTGGCTAGGGCGGAACGGTAAAATTTGATGCGGTCCAGCCAGATTTGCCGGTGGACCGTGAGGCCAGATTTGAGCCAGGTGCGTTCAACTGCTCTCACTTGGCTTTTGAGGGAACGGAGGTGAGATGTGTACCACGGTGATGATCGGGAATGGGAGATGGTTTTGGAGGTGAGGGGGGCCAGGGTGTCAAGGGTAGTGGAGAGGGTGTTGTGGAGGGCGGTGGAGGCGGAGGATGGGTCTGTACAAAAAGAATGCCATTGTGGGAGGAGGTCGGAGGTTTCTAGGGCAGAGGTGAAAGTTTGAGGGGGAATCTTCTTCCAGGGCCGGTAGAAGATGGTGGTGGGTTTGGAAGTGGAGGGGGGAGGGATAGAGCTGTTGCAGGAAATGAAAAAATGGTCAGAAATGGCCTTGTCTGTGATGGTGACGCCAGAGACGTTGAGGCCTCGGGTGATCACCAGATCGAGAGGATGGCCGTGAGTGTGGGTGGCAGTGTTGATATGAAGGGAGAAGTTGAAAGACGAAAGTAAAGAGGAAAATTCAGAGGAAATGGGGCAGGAGGGGGTGAAATGGAGGTTGAAATCACCAAGAATAATAAGGCGATCAGAGGAGGCACAAAGGGAAGTTAAAAGTGAAGAAAAGTCTGAAATGAAAGTGGGGGAGGGTTTTGGGGGGGCGATAAACTAGTAGGATTTTGAAAGAATTGTGGGAGGAGTGAGAGAGGGTGAGATGTTCAAAAGAGGGGAAGGAGCCGGAGGAATAGGGGGATAGGGCGAGGGATGTCCTGGAGATGAGGGCCACGCCACCGCCACGACGGTTGGGTCGAGGAGCATGGTGGAATGTGTAATTGGGTGGTGTGGCTTCAACAAGGGGGAAAGTGTCGCCTGGGATGATCCAAGTCTCCGTCAGGGCCATGATGTCAACGTTCTCACCAAGGATGAGATCGTTGATGGCCAGTGCCTTGTTACAGACAGAGCGGACATTTTGGAGGCTGTTGGACAGCCAGCGCCGAGTGCCACGGTGAGCCCGACGGAGGATTCCAGTACTGGAACAAACGGAAGCGGTGGGAGGGTCGAGCAGGGACAGTAGGCGAGGAGGGCGAAGAGAAAGAAGGGTAGAGAAAAAATAACGGAGAGGGGGGGTTGGGGGGAAAAGCTTGAATAGGGGGAGGGAAGCTCGGGTCGTGGCGGCAGCCATATTGCGCACGCGGGGGACCAGGAGCGAGGGTCAATGGGGCGGCATCATCCCAAGGGATATGAGGCCGCGGCTGGGGGATGCAGAGGCGTTGCGGTCTGAAGCCTGACCGGGGCTGCGGCCGAGGCTGGGGTTGTGGGTTTTAGGTCCGGTCGCCGGGGCTGCGTGTGTCCGGGCTATGGGTCGCCGCGTCGAGGCTGGAGCCGGGACCAGGGCCGTGAGTCTCGTGGCTGTGGGTCTTGGAGCCGGGGCTGTGTGTCGCGGGGCTGGTCTTGAAGCCGGGACTGTTTTTCACAGTACAGTATATAGAATGTTACAATACAATCACATTTGTCCTGGCCTCTTTTTTCAAGCAATTGTCTTGTTCACATTTATAAGAATTTATGAGAATTCCACATTTCGCCCAGTGGGCAAAGATTAAATCATAGTTAAGTCTTCTGAAAATGCAGTGTGAGTGGCTACCCAATAACAACAACTTATACAGCGCCATTCATGTGTCCCAGAGCACTGGGGGAACAGGGTTGCAGGCAATTGCAGAGATTGTTGGGTGGGGAAAGACTGTGGAGGCATTTGAAGGTAAAAACAGTGAGCATCTTAAAATTGATCCATTGGGAGATGAGGAGACCGTGGAATCAAGCAAGGGTGGAGGTGCTGGGCTTAAGCAGCCTAGTATGGAATAGGCTGCATATCGCAGAATTCTGGGTGGTTTGAAGGGTGGAGGCCGTTGTTGCTGGAGGTAAAACAATGGTGGATGAGGGTTTGGCTGCAATATAAATTAAATAGTAACTGATTTGGGGTAAAGCAGACTTGGTCAAAGGAGAGTTTAAATGAGAGTTAAGAGTCGAATAAAAATTTATGGCTCCTCATGGCTTCACACGCTTTGAGTGAGCCCAATACAGAGATGTCAACATGGACATGTCTGCGGTGAGGATTACCTTGAATGAACAACAACAACAACAACAACATTGATTTATATAGCGCTCTCCACGCCAGAGAGAGCGCTATATAAGACGGCGTCTCAGAGCGCTTCACAGTAGCGGATCCCGGGACCGAGCCAGGAGCAGGGGCAGGAAGGTGACCAAAAGCTCGGTCGAATGAAACATGAAGAGAGCTGCCCATTTTCTTATGGTTGGAGGTAGGGGGGAAGGAAAGGATAGCCTGAGTAACTTCCTATACAGCAACAAGATTACTCTTGTTAGTGCATCAATACATTGTTTAATTGAGCTCGCAAAACCCTGTAGTTTTAAGTGTTTTGTTTGGCATGCAAGCTTGGACAGAATGATATTTAATAACAAAATCCATTGCCAGTGCAATGGTTATATAAGCCAAGGACAGCAGCTGGAGGGCAGAAGAAGACTTGGACACAGTAATGAAACACAAGTAACTGATGACAAATTGTACTGTCCTACAGGAGGAAGAGGCTAATGCATACAGTGGGAAGAAAGTTCCTCTCTCTCACTTCCCCGCTAAATCATAAATGTCAATAAACATGACAAAGATTAATTTATACATAACCATAGCATTATCCTTAGGAGTCCGCTGTGTGTTCAGCAAATATGATTGAACACACAGTTATATCAGTTTTTCTGTCGCTTCACTTACCTGGAACATTTAATCACAGGAACCCGAATTAATTTGGTATTTCGACTAAAAGCAGACCCCACCCCTTCTAAGAACATGAATGGATTGGCTGAGTGGGAGCAGAAAATGACTGCACTACTCCAAGTTTAATAATTGCAGCCGTTCAGCATTGCATGCAGATCCCGTATGATGTATGCCAAATGATGAGCTTGCAAGAATTGTACTGCTTATTATCTGATTGCAATTTGCCAAAATTGTCTTTGGAAATGCATCACAGTTCTTTTAATAGCCTCTGAATGTGTATCATGTCTTCTGAGTAACCATTTGGGGCTACAAATGCAGAAAACAAATGTAAACTTGATGTGTGAATATTCTATTTGAGGAATATTCTTGAAATGTCAACAAAATAGTAACCTATTTTTCTATTTAGATTTTTAAACTTTGGTTTTATTGCTAAATTTCCGTCGCAGACATTCAAAATATTAGAATTTTGTTCTTAATGGAAATTGAACTATTTACTTCTTAATGGAATTCTGTCACATTCAATGTTGTCTTTCGATGTCATTAATCTTCCCATGAATATTGACACAACAACAAAATTACATTTATAGAGCGCCTTTCACATTGGGAGGCACTGAAGAGTCAGGGGTCAGGACCCAAGCATAGGGGAGGAGAGGGATAGGGGGGAGGGAGAGGTGGGAGGGCGGCAGAAGGCACAATCAAAAAGGAGGGTCTTGAGACCGGCTTTGAAGAAGGCAAGGGAGGAAGTGAGGCGAAGGGACTGTGGGATGGAGTTCCAGAGCGTGGGGGCAGAGATAGAATGGATAAAGGCAATAACTGCTCAGTGCAGCACTAGGATATATAGAGCCAGTGCCACCTAATTATCTCATTCTCCTCACTCTCCATAAATCTCAAGATGCTTTCTTTCAAGTATTTATCAAAAATAATTAATGGACTTAATTCAACTGCTGTTTGACTAGGTCCCTTAAGAATGTCATTTTTGTGATTTTCATTAGCTGGGTCACACATACGTAGAAATATATAATAATATAATAATCCTTGCATTTGATATAGCGCTTTTCGCATCTTATCCATGTCTCAAGCGCTTTGCAGAATATACTGTAAAGTGAATTGACTGAATTTAAGATTACCTGAATCAGATTACAAGTTCTACAATTGCATTCCACTTACACATGGAAATGTTCCTCTGTCTGGAATGTTAGCGCGACACACTCTGCTGAACTAATTCCAGAGAGTATTAGATCCAGCTTGTTGAAATGCAAGACTTAGGACCTCAGAATATATATATTAGGGTTCAGCTGGTGTTTAACCAGTGAAACAGCATAGTTTGCCATAGAGAGCACTGTCAGACAAGCTTCCCATTGTTGGCCCAGCTTGGACTATCCTATCTCGGAGGACTTTGGCTTGCTGTGTTAACAGGAGCTGAGTGGGAAGATTCCTGCTCCCAGATGATCTGCTGCTTGACTTTATTTCCTTTTAAACCTTCCAGGTTATGTGCATATCACAGACTTTAACATTGCGGCTCTGGTGAAGGAGGAGAAGCTGGCCACCTCAATCGCAGGGACAAAGCCATACATGGGTAAGCCTGGGGCTTATGGGTGATGTTCTTTGTGACAGAATGTTTGACAGCACACAGGGTGAATGGCAGTGGGCTGTGCTTACTGGCAATCCATCGCACCAATCAGATTTAACCTTATGATTTTTCTGGTGCATTTGATTTCACATGTTGCATTTATCCAGAGAACCATTAGACTCAACTATAGTATCAAGGTATGGTATGAGGTTACCCACAGCAAAAAAAAGCTTGTTATTCAGGTCTTGGCAGCACTGAGTCGTATTTTCTTCCAGTTTCTGGTGCAGGCATTTCCTTTACGAATATCTGGATTAAGGGCCACAGCAAGATACTGATGAAAGCTTTTCATATTATTGGAAATCAGAGCAGTCTTTATATCTTTCTAAATCCTGCCTTTACTTAGTTGCTTATCCAAATGTCTCCTCATTGAAAAATGTTCCAGCAAACATCCATTGATGTGTTTGTAATATATAATGTAGGTCCGATAGTAACTTTATATAATATAATATAATAATAATCATCCTTACATTTTTATATAGTGCTTTCCTGTTCTTCGAGACAATGCAAAGTGCTTCACAGAATATACTGTAAAGTGAATTGACTGTATATTTGTGGGTGAAATTTTCTTACAATGGAAGACAATGCTACCACAAGCCTACAGAAAAATAACTCAATAGTTACTTTCCTTCAATGAACACAAATTAATCAATATCACTTGTGCTTTCTTTCAGCTCCAGAAATATTTCATCCTGTTCAAGGCTCTGGATATTCCTTCGATGTGGACTGGTGGTCCCTGGGAATCACAGCCTACGAGCTCCTCAAAGGCCGGGTATAAATAGATGCTTAATATTTAATAGCAAACCTTTCCATTGATGCACTGAAACAATAAACATTCCACACAACAACAAAATGCAGCTTTCAATATCATAATTATTGCAATTCCCAAGAAACGTTCTGATGAAAAAGACCCTTTGGGCTATTTGAACTTATCCCTACGAAGCTTGTTTTCAAAAATGATTGCCATCTTGGATTCCTGATTCATTGTTATGAGTCTTACTGTGTTTAAGAACCCCGGAGCTAGAGTGTGAGTGCAGATGATATCCAATTTGTAGCTGTTTTGAATTGCATTTCTCAGCAATTAGAAGCAGCAAGCAAATGGGGCGCTCATAATATAGAGCCTTTCATCACCAATTTAATCCAAAAATTAGTCTTCTACAATTTTTGTTAGGAGAATAAATCAAGGAGTTTTTCATTATTTATTCATCATAAATTAATGTAACGCGGTGGAAACATTTCACGCTGTTTGAGGAAGGAATCTGATTGTGTCACTAGGAAATGGTATGTTAATGTTATACTTTATCTTCTCACAGAGACCGTACGAAATCCGGTCCAGCACACCAGTTAATGAAATTCTTCACATGTTCAACTCTAACACCATCAGCTATCCCTCCACATGGTCCACAGGTTTGGAATCACTGCTGCAAAAGGTAAGAACATATTTAGCAGAGTCTCAGGTGCTAAGTGCTCTGAGATTTGAATACTCTTTGGAGGCTAGGTCCTGAATTATTTGGTAGAAGATGTTTTCCATTATAATGTACCAACCTCCACCGCTGTCAAATGGCTTGCACAGTCTGTGGTGTTTGCCTCACACACTACCTGTTATTTCAGTCATCATCAGTCTTCCATCAGTTTAGAAGGGAGTTTCGCCTGGTTTCCTGGCCAATATGCCCCCAGAGAAAAGGCATCGGACATTCTCACTCCATGATTTGTGGGCAATTATCACAAATTGTCTGCCATGTTCGCCTAAAAAGTCCACAAACACTAATAGTTTATAGTACATCAGTATATCTTGTGAAGTATATCTTGTGAAGCGCTTACAGACTATATCCTGACAGGAACGGTGCTACATCAAATGCAAAAATGATTATATACAATGACAAAATTGTATATCATTTTTCATATCGGGAGGACATCTCATGGAATTGTACAGTCAGTGTTTTGAACCTGAGCTGGGGTCAGGATCGGGGAGGGTGGAGGGAAGTGGGGTGGGTAGGGAGGGGAAATCCGCTTCAATGCAATCTCCTTCCATGTCTATTGGATCAGAGAGACCTTGACCCACATCTGGTGACCAGTGTAATTTGATATTTACATTATTTTGGTTCCTGCTGTCAACTCTTGTGTTTGTGATATGAAAGCTTGACGTTAAATGCAATGGCGCCAAGAACACAAATCCTTACAGTAAATGGATCATGGAATAGCGCAGGTCTGATTCTAATTTTATTTTTCAACTTTATTCATTCTTCTCAGTTGATTACAGTGGACCCAGTCCAGCGCCTGTCCAGTCTAGCTGATATACAGAGCGTTCCTTACCTTGCAGACATGAACTGGAATGCGGTGCTGCACAAAAAAATCACAGCAGGATTTATTCCCAACGTAAGTCAGTGTCTGTTTTTAAGCTCCAAGGTTTTCTGCTTAATTACACAATTAATTCTAGATAATGAATTATTACATAATTCCATCAAATAGACAGTCAATTCACATGATAAGGCACTATATCTGTGACAGTCTTTAGTCGGTTCCTAAGCACAGTATTCTGCAGGACTGCTGATGATAGCAAAGCCAGCCTGGCTCATCCCGTTCAGCTCCCATTAATCGTGCAAGCCAAAGCCCTAACTAACACCCTACAACATAGGGTGACTCTCACTGGACAAGCTGCAGGGAAGCTTGCCAGACAGTGCTCTCGATAGGCAAGTTGTATGGTATTAGCTGGTTGACTCAGCATCATTATACTGATGCACACTATGGGGTCCCCAAGCCTATTCTGTTCACCAGCAGTATATAATGCAGGAATAGATAGAGATACATATGAGGTATACAATTACCATTAGTTATTTGTACCAAATACTGTAATTTGATTTGTGTCAAATAAAAAAAGTATAACATTAAATGTTGATATAACAATTTTAATTCAGTTTTATTCATCTTAGGATGTGGGCAATGCCTGCTTTATTGCTCCTCTCTGGTTGTTAGGGCAGTGTTGGCCATTCTCTTTAAACCACATGGTGTTGAGTGGGGAGTTCAAGGGCATTGGGGCAACTGGTAAACCTAGTTTCAGTGGCTTCAGGAAAAGAAGGACAAGAAATTGACTTTGCTAGCTCCATTACCTGTCTTCAATGTCCTGTTTATCTCATTTGCTGATAGAAAGGGCGCTTGAACTGTGACCCCACCTTTGAACTTGAAGAGATGATTCTGGAGTCCAAACCTCTTCACAAGAAGAAGAAACGATTGGCAAAACGACTGAAAGAAAACAGGAAAGACAGCACTCCACTGGTCAGTGATCAAATCTCCAACATACTAACGTAGACTTTATATCCACATTGTAGAAACCAACAACAAAAAATATGACAACAAAATTACATTTATAGAGCGCCTTTAATGTCCCCAAGGTGCTGAAAGCATCAAATCACAAGAGCCCCATGGAGCCCTGACCTGTGAGTTGTCGCTTGGCCTTGTGTTCTGTAAGTAACTTGAATATCAAATAGGAGCTTAGCAATTAAAATATGAATGCAAAGCATTATTAATCCATTAACAAGAGCCTGTACTATTCCAGTGCCACAGCATTTCTGTGCCATTCCATATAATTATAAATTAATAACATGCAATTAAAAGGTACACTGAGTGATAACAAAACCTTGCCATAAATTATCGCTGTGTAGTGTTTGGCAAGTTATTACTTTTTTAATTGCTTTTCTACATTTCTGAAAGCACAGTTGGGAGTAAAACAATTCTAAGGTCAACTCCATCTCCTTTGGCTCAATATTGCTGTTTTAAATCAAATTACAGTATAAAATTAAGGGAGAGCAAGAATGAGGCAGGCCTTCCAGTCCAGACACTAAGACAATTACACATACAATACGCACCATGTGTTATATATTATACATTGTAATATGCCTGGTAAATGATGATAAATCGGTAGTTTTTAAATGAATAAAATTTTAAATAGAAGAAGAAATAAGGAAAGGTTTGCAATATATTCAGACTTTGCATTGACTTGGCACAGTTGTCGACAACAACTTCCCCCTCCTTGCCTTCTGTCTTTTTCTTGCTTTCTCCTTGCTAACCGCACCTTTCTGCCTTACGTTCACAATAGCTGAAAATACCAGCAGTAAGATACATTTCACCGTTCCTAAGATGAAAGCTCTCATTATGTCAACCTGTTATGGAAATTTTGCTTCTCATCCCTGTAAACATTGTCTTCCGCTGATTTCCCAGTGCTACGTCTCAGAATAACAATGTTGGTATACACCACTATTAAATTTCCACAGCACAGAAATAAACTATAGGGTGATTTTTATGAAAGGGTGCATTACTTTCTTGAAAGACTGTTTGTCAAATCTCTCATTGTTTGTTTGTAAATACACGGAACAGCAATGCATGGTGTTTTGGTGAATAAAGCTGCATGATTCAAAGTTCTGACGCGATGCTTGAACCCACAACCTTCTGACTCAGAGTCAAGAGGTCACCAACAGAGCCAAGACAGGTAGAGAAACTCCAAGGGTTAAGCTCTACCAACCAACTATCTCCTTAGGCAGACAAAGTCAAGAGAAATAATCAGATTAACAATGGATAGACTGCACTTTGGTTAAACATCTTATCAAAAGGATGACACCTCCGAAAATGGAACACACTCCCAGGACTACATTGAGTATCAGCCTAGACTCTATGATTCCTAGTCCCAAAGTGGGGCTTGAACATACAACAACGATAACAACAAAATTACATTTGTTTAGTGCTTTTAACATCTGGAGGATGTCTAAAGGCCCTGGATTGTCACTGTTTTGGACCTGAGCTGGGCCCTGAGATCAGGGAAATGGGTGGCTGGCGGGAAAGGAGATAAGCAAAGACATGGTCAAAGCAGAGTGTTGTGAGATAGGTCATGAAGGATGCAAGGGAAGGGATGAGGCGCAGCAACTGTGGGATGGAGTTCCAGAAGGTGGGGACATATTGGCTGAAGGTCCGGTGGATGGGGGGGTGAGGACGAGAAGCAGGCTGGAGCTCACGGAGTAGGGGGGACAGAAGGTTGCAGGGGTAGTGGGGAGCAAGCCATGGAGGGCTTTGAAGTTGAGGACCAGGATGTTGCACTGTATCCTCTGTGTAATGGGAAACCAATGGAGTCGGGGGAGGATTGAGGTGATAGGTTCATGGAGCCTGGTGTTGGAGAGGACATGGGCTGCAGAATTTGGGAAGATCTGCAGCCTATGGAGGCAGGAGTTGGGGAGGCCAATAAGTGGTCTTGCCTGGATGTTATGAAACCCCTGACTGAGAGTCGAGAGGAATACTAAAGAGTATGGGGAACCACTGGTGTGTAATTTGTTTTTACTTAGATTTCTGCAAAAAATGACACTCACTTGTCTCTTTAAGGATTCAGTTGGATAAGTATTGGTATTTAATATTAACTTAAGCAGAGAATAGAAATTTACTGGATAATTGGCACTGGCATTTAAAGACTTGTGAAAAGAACATTGTGCAATTAATTAAATGCTGCAGAAAGAACAGCTGCTATTCAATTCAGAGGATGTCAGGGTTAGGAGATGATTATTTAGGTTTGAAGGAAGCAGAGTCTTAACTAACATGAGGTTTAGGTTAATGTGAGGCAGATACAATTCTCATAAAATTCTCACCTACATTTTTTAGCCTCCTATAGATCCTGCTGATCAGTCAACCTCCAGTGTTGGTAATATTTGATCAACAGTCATAGCTTTGGTTCCACAGTAAACTTATTTAATTTTGCCCACGGTCAAGTTGCATATTGTTTGCAATATGTAGTACAGTGGTTATCTTATTGAACATTTATACTGCTCCTGTCAGCCTTGGTTTAGTGTGAAAGTTCAGAAACAAGAGGGAAAGGACTCGTGATTGGGCTGAAAGCAGACTGGATAAGAGTTACTGGAATCCCACAGGATCCTAGAAACTGGTACAAACTGTTCATTATTGGTGGTGTAGTTCTCAACAGATATCGCTACACAATCCCTAATCCCTCTTCTTTAAGCAAACTGGAAATGTATACTTATCACTATCGCACAAAGCTGCTATCCATCTGCTAAAGGCACATTCTGAGGCACTGCAGAGTCCAGAGACACAAGGTTAATTACAGAAATATAGGAACAAGAGTAGGCTATTCAGCCCCGTGAACCTGTTCTGCCATTCTATAAGATCATGGTTGATCTGTACCTCAAGCCCAATTACCTTCCCGTGCCCCTTATTCCTTAATACTCTGACCTAACAAATATCTGTCCACCTCAATCTTGAAGATGTAAATGGATCCAGCATCCATGGCCTTTTGGAGGAAAGAGTTCCAGATTTTCACTGCCCTTTGGGTGAAAATTTATCTCTTAATTTCATTTCTAAATGGCCTAGTTTTAATTTTAAGATTATGCCCGCTTGTTCCGGGATCCCCTACCAGAATAAATAGTTTCTCTTAAAAACCTCAATCAGATCACCCCTCAACTTGTCCTCATAATTTAACTCTTTTAGCCTTGGTATCATTTTGGTGAATCTGTGTTGCACTCCCTCTGGAACCAACATATCCTTCCTGAAGTGAGGTGCCCAAAACTGAACGCAGTCTCCAGATCTGACCAAGGCTCAATATAATTGAAGCATCATTAAATTTGGGAAACAATAGTGTTTCAGTGGCACTAAGAGAACAGTCAGCAACATATGTATCAAGGCTTCAAGTTATTCACAACATATTGTACTATAAATTGTTAAAAAGAGAGAAATCTCCCCTCAAATGTAATTAATCTATTTATGGAATGTCCTCACAGAGCAACTTTTTATGGTTTATTGTTTTCCTTGTTTGTCTGTCATTTTATGCTTACTATCAAATCCATCAAGTTGAGGTTACTTCCTGTTTGGAAGAGATAACCTTTCCTGGGCAGTAGATGAGCATGAATTCTGAGTGAAGCTTTATCTGATCTGACCACCTATTGTGGGGAATTTGAGTGCATTGATGTGATTTGGAAAATGTCATTCCTGATACGTGTTTGTAGATCAAAAGGATAATTTAATTTTTAAAAGTGCTATATTAACACAAAAAAATACCTGTCAGGAAGCTGCATGGAGATTATAACGAGTAACAGCTCAATTTATAAGCAAGATAAATCTGTTCCTTCAACAGTAAGATATACTTTCGATCCATATGATGACAAGCTGTGCCAACTTAGCTGATCTTAACCGGGGTTTCAGTTGATGCATTCCTATTATCCTCAGCAGCGGAGGTTAGGGATTGGAAATTAACCTGCTCCTGATTGCCACACAGGGATGATCGCTGGAGGTGGAAAGGTGGCAGTCAATAGTGGTAAACACGCTCACTTTGCAAGTGAGAGAACCCGGATTTGATTCCCGAGTGGGGTGAAATTCTAGGCGACATTTCTTTACTCCACGCGTCTGTTTCCTAGATGTAAATTGGAATATAGTTGTTAGTTGCCTGGTGGATTGCCTTTCTGGGGATAATAATCCCTTAAAAAAAAATGGGGTCGCTCAACCCATGACTGTTTGTGGAGCACAATTGGCAGTCATGTTTCACCCACAAAGATATACAGTAAATTTATTTAATAGTGAAGCGCCTTGAGATGCCTTGAAGATGCAATAAGGTATCAAAAGAAAGGATTATTATATGGCAGTTGTTTAATGAGGGCACATGTGCTTTGTCTTTGATGCCTCCTGGGTGGACACTCACTGTCTATAAGATCCTGTGAACTTGGGAAGTTGGAGTACCAATGGTGGAGTTATGCAGTACCAATTCCCCCAAAAGAAGGAGAAATTAGTCAAAATATCCTGAGAAGGTGGGAGAAAATTGGTGAGGATGGAGAGGACAATTCAATTTTATTGTCTATGTCTTCTCTCCAACTGATAAAAGATCTGCAATTTTCTGTTTTGAAGCTTACAATCCTCTTCTTAGAAATTAACATACTGAATCAAATTGTCTACAGAGTTACTTATTCTGAATACCAATTCTGTTGCTTTTGTGAGAACTCCCATTGTAAAACACAATAATAATAGCAAAGGTTATTAAAAGTTTGTATAAGATAAATGCCAGTCAGTCATTTCACATTACAGTATATTCTGTGAAGCAGTTTGAGATGTCTAGAAGACATGAAAAGCACTATATGAAATGCGCTATATCAAGGATTATTATTATTTGAGAAACTGTTATATTTGACTGCACCTTTGGTTACCTTCTGCCTCTATCTCCCACTCAGACTTGGGAAAGCTCTTTGAGATATCCTCTTTCTGAATGCAAATTTCTGTTGATAATGAAATTTTAAAAAGCATTCAATTGAAGTTTATAATGAATTTATATATTTGTCTCTTTTCATCTCCTTATCATCTGGTTGTTCAAAACCTGAAGAATGGACACCTCCAGCAACATCTGGAAACAGTCCAGAAGGAGTTCATTGTTTTTAACAGAGAACGGTAAGTAACCCTGATGGCACTAGACTGCACTTGAGTTATGTATCATTGTGTAACTGTATCAATGTTGGAAACTAGTGTCCTTTTCAATGTGAATTTTCTCCACTGCAGAATTTAGGTTTGAGTGCAATTTACTAAGTGTGACAAGGTTGTATCTCTTAGAGAGGCTGCTGATCATTTCATAACTAATAATATTAATCATAATCCTTACATTTTATATAGCGTCATGTCATGCATTTGATAATCTACTGTAAAGTGAATTCACTGTATCTTTAGTGGGCAAAACTAAAAAGTGCATTGTAACCATATTCCAGCCCCAATTAACCCTCCCAACAACAACATCAAAATTACATTTGTATAGCGCCTTTCACATTGGGAGGAAGTTCCAAGGCACTGAACAGTCAGTGTTTCTGATCTGAGCTGGGATCGGGATTGGGGAGGGGAAGTGGGGGGTGGTGGGTACGCGATGGCATGGTCGAAGAGGAGGCGGCTAGGGAGCGGGTGAGGTGGAGGGACTGTGGGATGGAATTCAATAAGTTAGGGATAGAGTGGCTGAAGGCTAGCCCGCCGATGGTGGGGAGGGTGGGTTGGGGGACATGGAGCAGGCCGGAGCCCACTAAGCGGTGGGAGTGGACAGGTTGGTAGGGGGCTAGAAGGTAGGGTGGGGTGAGGCCATGGAGAGCTTTGAAGGGGTGGGAAGCCAGTGGAGTTGGGCGAGAATGGGGTTGATAGGTTTACAGAGCCTTATGTGGGAGAACACATGGGCTGCAAATTTCTGAATGATCTACAGCCTATAGAGGAAGGGATTAGGAAGGCTGACAAGCAGGGCATTGGTGTAGTGGAGCCTGAAGGCATGATTGAGTGTTTCAGCACCCTGAGAGGTGAGCTGATGGCGGAGTTGGGCAATGTTGTGGTGAGGGAAGGCAAAGTGGGTTATGGCATTGATGTGGGAGAGAAAAGACAGTAGAGGATCGAACAAGACACCAAGGTTTCTGACTGGGAACTGTTTGTGGGAAACTGTTGGCTGCCATGTTGGAGAACCAGTGTTCCTCTCATTACTAATCAAGATGGGCTTGCAGACCTCCACAAGTGTCACTGATTGCAAGGAGACAGAAACCACCTGCTCATGACATCATTCCCCCTCATCTCCAAATCCGGTCAACCCTTTCTATTATTCTTAACTTTCTGAATCCACAGCATGGTTTAGGAGAAAACTACTGATATCTCATAACTTCAATTACAATCAGTTCTGAAGGTTTTGCCATGACCTGCATGGTGTTCCTACCTCTTTCAAGCTTCTTGAAAGCTTCTGTTTGATTTTGATTCAAAATATATCAAAATAATTGGTCACTTAATCCACGACTGTTTGTGGGAAACTGTTGGCTGCCATGTTTCGCCCACAAAATATACTATCGAATCACTTTACATGTATTCTGTGATGCACTTTGAGAAGTCTCAAATATGTGATAAGTCACTACAAGGCACTATATCAAATACAACAATTATTATGATGATTACTATTGATAAGCATTGCATAGTGCTTGAAGGTTGAGACTACTAAATTGACTGGTTTTATGGTCAAGAACACTCTTTGGAGCTCCTGTGGCTCAGTGGTTAGAGCACTTGTCTTGCAAGCTGGGGAGACCTGTGTTTGAATCCAGGCAGGTCAGGGCGAAACCTTGGGCAAGTTCCCTTACTCCACATGCCTAATAATAATCCCTAAAAAAAACCCACAATAATAAAATCAGTCATTTCAATCCACCATTGTGTGTGGGACACTGCTGTGCGCAATTGGCTGTTGTGTTTCTCCCACAAATATACAGTCAATTCACTTTACAGTATATTCTGTGAAGCGCTTTGGGACATTAATAAGATGTGGAAAGCGCTATATCAATGCAAGGATTATTATTAGTAGTAGTATTGAACTGCAATACATTTTACATACATTGTAGTTATGTACATACAAAGATTTTCCTGGGTACCCAAAGGGCAAAATGTTGTGGTTTCACACCTTATTTTGCACATAAAGGTCATCCTTCCAAAAATATGCAAATAAAAAATTGTCAGTTTCAAATGATCTAATGCAAATGTTACCTGAAAACATGGTAGATTCCAAATTCCACTTAATCTTAGGTTCTCACTGTTAGCCATCAAACAGTATTCATTCCTCTTCATCCTCTGATCCGGTCCATCTTTTTGATTAATTTTATCCAGGTCAGGAATTTTGCATCCCAGCTAAACAATGAAGACAAATTTAGGTTTGTGAGGAGCCACTTTAGAATATTTCTTCTGAAAAATATTAAGATTGTGGAGAATGGTAAAGAAATTATTTAATCCAGCCTTAATTTGGAAACCGGTTCTTCTTAAGAACTATGGAAATTCGGCTTCTAAATTCAGACTATGTATCTAAGTGCTGGATACATTCGTGATCTTAAATTTTGAGGCAAGATGCTCTGACAGGCTGAGACCAGGTGAAATTCTGCTTGCAATGGAACATGATTATTATACCAGCAGTAATCACTTAAGTTGAACTTCAAGGGAGGTTAATTAATGTGTGTGAAAGGTCTTGATCACTCAAGTTTGGCTGTGCCAATTACAATTATGGTACAAATATGATAAACAGAAAAAAAATCTATTCAATGATTTGCACCTGCGACAGCAGTCTAAGTCAATGTGACCATTCAGTGGAAGGATGTTGAGATAATTGTAAATGCAAATACATTAATCAAGTTTTAAACTTCAGTTTACTTGGTGCACCAGTAAAATCTAATAAGAATTGACAGTGTTCATGAGCAAGAATTTAAAGAGGAAGGACATGCCATTGAATTGACTCATAAATGATATAAAGTGTGATGCTGTAGTTATATATCGATTGGATATACAATCGTATATGTTGATTGCCTCATGTTGCCCCATGTTGCAGTAGTGATAATAATATACAGTAATATGAATAATCTTCACATTTGATATTTTGTGTTATCCTGGTTTGGTTGCGCTCTGAGTCATATGCTTGTGGGTGCAAGACCCACATCGGGCCTTTGAACTCATATAATCTTCGATGACATTTCAGTGCAGGGCAGGGGAAGTGCTGCATTTTTGGAGGTTCTGTCCATTAGAGATCATTAAACATAATAATAATAATCCTTGCATTTGATATAGTGCTTTTCACATCTTATCGATGTCTCAAAGCACTTCAAAGTACTGTAAAGTGAATTGACTATATATTTTGTGGGCGAAACGCAGCAGCCAATTGCACACAGCAGTGTCCCACAAACAGTCATGGATTCAAATGAGCAATTTTTATTATTTTTATTTTTGGGGGATGGATTATTATTATGAATGTAGAGTAAGGAAACTTGCCCACTTAAAATGAGAATGGGATCTTATATCATGAAATATTACACAAATAGGCTTAAAGACTTCTAAAGGTTTTTTAAAATTGATTTTCAACATTAAATACAGAGGGGATGGGGAGTGGGGGGAGGCATGGCAAGGTCGTAAAAGTCAATCAGTTTAAAAAATTCTGACCTTGGTTTAATTTTTAAGCCCCCACCACCCCAAAATTGGATCCCAAAATGTAATTTGCAGAAAAGCTCATGTAAGCCAATTCCAATTATGCACAAGTTAGCATCAAACTCCCCAAGATATATACCTACAGTAAATGGAGCAAAGCAGTCATACTACTCATTAAAGTCACCAGGTTACAAGAAACATAGAATTTTATGGTGCAAAAGGAGGCCATTCAGCCCATCTAGTCTGTGCTGGCTCTTTGAAAGGAGCAACTCAATCCCACTGCCCCGCTCTCCCCATAACCTAACAGACCTGTTGTCCCTAAATAATGATCTAATTCTCTTTCAAAAGCTGTTATCGAATCGGCCTCCACCACCTTTTCAGGCAATGCATTCCAGATTCAAACAACTCGCTGAGGGAAAACATTTCTCCTCAGCTCCCCTCTGCTTCGTTTTGAAACTATTTTAAATCTGTGACCACGAGTCACAGATTCGCCCACCAGTGGAAACAGTTTTTCCTTATTCACCCTATCAAATCCCCTCATGATTTTATAAACCTCTATTAGGTCTCCTCTCAACCTTCTCTGTTCCAAAGAGAATAAACCTAGCCTATCTAGCCTTTCCCAATAACTGAAGTCCCTCAATCCTGGTACCATTCTAGTAAACCTTCTTTGCACCCTTTCCAATGCCTTAACATCCTTTCTATAATGTGGTGACCAGAATTGGACACAGTACTCCAGCTGAGGCTTAACCAAAGTTTTAATGAGGTTAGTCAGCACTTCCTGACTTTTGTACTCTATACACCTATTTATAAAGCCAAGTATCCCATAGGACTTCTTAACGGCTTTGTCTACCTGTCCTGCCACTTTCAAAGAGTCACTAACACAAATCCCCAGGTCTCTCTGTTCCCCCACACCCCTTAAAATTGTACTATCTAGCCTATATTGCCTCCCCTCATTTCTTCTCCCAAAATGTATCACCTCACACTTCTCTGCATTAAACTTCATCTGCCATGTGTCTGCCCACTTTACCATTTTATCTATATCTTCTTGCAGATGATTACTTTCCTCCTCACTATTTATTATTCTCCTTAACTTAGTATCATCTGCAAACTTGGAAACTGTGCTCCCTACACCCAAGTCCAGATCATTAATATATATTAAAAAGAGCAGTGGTCCCAAAACTGATCCCTGGGGGACGCCACTGCGCACTTCCCTCCAGTCTGAAAATCAGCCACTCACCACAACTCACAGCCAGTTGTAGATCCACGCTGCCACTGTCCCTTTAATGCCATGGGCCTCTACTTTCCTAATAAGCCTCTCATGCGGCACTTTGTCAAATACCTTTTGAAAGTCCATGTAAACTACATCAACTGCACTACCCTCGTCCACCCATTCCGTTACCTCATCGAAAAATTCTGTCAGATTTGTAAGGCAAGATTTGCCTTTAACAAATCCATGCTGGCTGTCATTTATTAGCCTGTATCTTTCTAAGTGAAGATCTATCTTGTCCCGGATTATAGACTCTTGAAGTTTGCCCACTACTGATGTTAGACGGACTGGCCTGTAGTTCCCAGGTTTGTCCTTCTGCCCCTTTTTATACAGGGGAGTAACATTAGCAACCTTCCAATCCTCTGGCACCATCCCTGTGTCTAAGGAAGATTGAAAGATTGTGGCCAGAGTCTCTGCTATTTGCTCCCGTACTTCGCTTTGTAACCTAGGATGCATCCCATCCGAACCGGGCGACTTATCTACCTTGAGCGCCGTCAACCTTTTTAGTACTTCCTCTCTGTTTATACTAACCTTATCCATTTCTTCTACCCTCTCCTCCAATACTGTAGCATTGGCTGCATCCTCTACTCTTGTGAAGTCAGAGACAAAGTACACCAGCCATGCCCTCTGCCTCCACAATAAGATTTCCTCCTTGGTTCCTAATTGGCCCCACCCTACCATTGACCAATTTTTTACTCTTAATATGTTTGTAAAATACTTTAGGGTTCCCTTTAACATTACCTGCTAATTGTTTCTCATGCATTCTTTTTGCCCCTCTAATTTCCTTTTTAAGTTCTCACCTACACTGCCTATATTCTGCTTAGTTGACCTCTGTATCTTGGGCCTGACATTTGTCATAAGCCTCCTTTTTTTTGCTTTATTTTAACCCCAATTGCCCTAGTTATCCAGGGAGGTTTGGATGCCCTACATTTTATCTTTGTTGGAATGTTTTTGACCTGTGCCCGAACTATCTCTCCCTTGAAGACTGCCCACTGCTCGTTAGCCAATCATTCTTTCCAGTCTACCTCGGCTAGGTCCCGTTTTAACTCACTGAAATTAGCCTTCTTCCAGTTGAGTGTCTTCACCTTTGAGTGTTCCTTATCCCTTTCCATAATTTCTCTGAATCTAATGATATTGTGATCACTATTTCCTAGTTGCTCACCTACGGAAACCTGTTGTACTTGCCCCACCTCATTCCCCAAAATTAGATCCAGCACTGCATCCTTCCTTGTTGGACTGGAAACATACTGATCAAGGATAGGTTTGATTCCTTGTTAGGTAGCTGGTTGGAACCAGAAAGTCCTTGTGAGCTGAAATGGTGAGCAACACAACTGAAATGCATGAGTGCATTTTCTCCATCCTCCTGTATACAGCTCCATCCTCCTTACCCATTGGGTGGTGGTTTCACCAGTTGAAATTGTAGATGTTTAGCAGCAGCTGCTTACCTCAAGATGGATAACTATTCAGGTGTTTGTGTTCAGTTATGTTTGGGGATGAAGGAGGATTCAGAAGTTTTCTGTGGGAGGTAAGGTAGATGGGCTGGTGTCCACAATGGGATAGATTTCTGTATGGTTAGTATGAGGAACAGGGCATGTGTTCATTCCCATGCACCTGAACAGGTAAGTGTTCATAAAACCAGACTGCGGGTAACAGCGTTTCCTCATCAGCTACTTGATGAAGATATCAATGGCAGTTTATCCCTGGGGGTCTCCAAGCCAAGTTTTGGGGTCCCCATTGTACTCTGACATTCCCAAGCCTTGGCTCTTACCAACCTGCACCTAATAGAGTCCTGTAGCTCAGTGGATAGAACACTCGCCTTACAAACAAGAAACCTGGGTTCAATTCTAGGCAGGGCGAAACTTTGGGCAAGTTTACTTACTCCACATGCCTAATAATACTCCCTCAAAAAAACAATAATAAATTGGTCAATTCAATCCATGCCTGTTTGTGGGACAAGTATGTACACAATTGGCTGCTGTGTTTCGCCCACCTATATATGGTCAATTCACTTTACAGTAAATTCTGTGACGCGCTTTCAAACGTCCAGAAGATGTGGAAAGCGCTGTATCAACTGCAAGGATGATGATGAATATTATTAATATGTTCCAGGGTTAGATAGGTAGGATGTGTCTCTCCAGGGAGAGAGTGCACATTCTATTTCAACAATCTCTCTCTGGGATTTTCCATATGTAAATGGATGCACATGAATCTCATTTTGCTTTGGATACTCTTAAGTAAGGTGATGGGTTTTTGCACCAAAACAACAGTCCAAAGTCTTAACTATGGTCATTTTTAGCTTCCAAACCAGATTTCAATCATGGGTCCTACAGCTTGGTGGTTAGAGCACTTGACTCATAAATCAGTTCAAATCCAGACAGGACGAAACCTTGGGCAAGTTTCCTTACTCCACACGCCTAATAATAATAATCCCTCAAAACAATGATAAATTGGTCATTCCAATCCACTAATGTTTGTGGGACACTGCTGTGCACAATTGGCTGCCACGTTTTACCCATATAGTTATAACACTAAGAGCTTGTTGATTTACAGGCCTCTGAGAGATAAAGTTTAAATAAAGTTTAAATAAACTTTGTATCTTAGCTCATGTGAAGTGTTTTTTAAGGGACCAAGATATCAGATTATCAAAGTTTTATGGCTATTTGTTTTCAGACTCAAAAGAAATCTAGATGAAACACATCAGAAAGCTTCAGAGAGACAAGAGCAGTGCAATGAAGAGGAAGATGGAGAGAACAACAACTGGATAAAGTCAACCCAAACGCTGACATGTTAGTGCTGTACACTGGGACCACATAAAACCCAGTATTCCCCGGATATGATAGGAACTCCAGCAAGATTCTCACATCCTCAAAAAAGAAGGCGTCAACATCCAGCAAAAGTGTTTGGCAAACAAGTGTTGTCTGAGGGGAGAGGAAAGGCAGAAGAGAAGTGTGGTATTTTCATACCTATAGGCTCACTTATGAGTGACGTAATAGCATATTTCAATGCAATTTCAGCTCTGTCCCTTTACAAACAACAACAACTTGCATTTATATAGCACCTTTCACATCAGGGAAACATCCCTCTGCTAAAAGGCGTTCAAACCTGTTCCTCACACTAATCGTACAGATATCCTATCCTACTGTGGAAAGCAGCCCATCTACCTTATCTGCTGCAGGAAACGTCTGCACACTCCTGTATCCCCAAACATAACTGAAAACAAATGCCTGAATAGACATCCATCCCATGCATATCTATCTCATATTATTCACTCCTGTGCATTTTCATTTGCCCACATCTTCAACCCCCACAACCCCACCTACCCCCTCCCCAACCCCACCCCCTCAATGCCCCACTCTCCCCACACCACTGAGCATTTTATCAGTCTTTGCTTACTCCTGTGACATCCAATTCTGTTCCCTTTCAATGTTACCAACCGAATGCTCACCTGGTTTGATTCTAAACAAGTTATTAGTTTGCCAAACACTTTTTTCCTGAAGACTATAACAAGATAATAAACCAATCGCCTTGTGAAGAGAACAGAAGTTATGCCAAGCCAACAAGAGTTTGAATTTTAATGGATTTAAACATTGGATTTAAACATTGGCTAAACTGGAGAAAGAACATCCACAGAATTCTATGATGGGACAAGTCAATTACTGATAAGGACCATTTCATTTAATCTGCGCCTTAACCTGCCTAGAATTATTTACCGCTGACTAATGTAATCCAGGGCTCAGCTGCTGTGAGTAACAGCTCCATCATTGTTCAGCAGCTTTGAATTTCTGTCACTCTAAATATACAATAGAAAAATTATTTATATGTTTCTGGTTTAAGCTTTAACTCATGGTTCACGGATGCTACTGTTTGCAGGGGGTGAAAGTCAGTTTTTCAAAAGTTGTAACAACTTTAAAACATAATATCCTTTGAGACCTAGAATAGCATATTTTGCACCCAAAATAAATACAATCTTACAATTTCTGTGCATTTCAAATATGTTGTTAATCACCAATATGGAGTAATTGTAAGGTCAGGCGATATATCGATATATCGGTTATATCGATATAATATTTCATATCGATATGCCGATAGAGGAATTTAAAATATATCGATATATCGAACAATTCGATATAAAAATGTATATCAGTTATATCGGTCTATCTTTTCTGGCGATATATCGCTATTATCGGTATTAATGTTATAACGCGATCTTTTCCAGCTTACCTTGTCACTGGCATTGCAACCTCCTGGGCCTGGAGCACGGAATGCGCGCGTACATCCAAATGCGCACTCAGCCCCGAATGTGTGAGCACCTCTGAATGCGCACTCACCCCCGAATGCACGCGCACATCCGAATACGCACGCACCCCAAATGCACGTGCACCCCGAATGCGCGTGCACCCCGAATGCGTGCGCATGCGCAGTTTAAAAAACCTGGTAATATCGATATATCGGTATATCTCGATATGAGCCGACCGATATATCCATATCGGAAAATTTCCATATCGACGGACCCTAGGTAATTGTATTCTGCTGCACAAAATGCTCTGGCCTTATAAAGAGGAATGTATATACAGTATTGGTAATTCACATGCCGTTAAGCAAACTCTCTATAAATCACAAAACTCTTCACATATTATTATTTTGAAAGGTAGCGATCTTCACTCACTGTTCTCTAGCGCAATGTAGCAACAACAACAACATTTCACTTGTACAGCGCCTTTCACGTCAAGAGGGCATCCCAACCACAAATTACATTTATATAGTACTTTTCATATTGGAACGATGTCCCAAGGCACTGGACAGTTAAGGATTTGGACTCCACCTGGAGGTTCGAATTAAGAGAGATGGAGGGTAGGGGGTGTTGCCGAAGACACGGTCAAAGTGGAAGGTCTTGAGACAAACCTGGAAGGAGGCAAGGGAGGAGGTGGGGCAGAGGGTTTCCAGGATGGAGTTCCAGAAAGGGAGGGCAGAAAACATGAAGGCCTGACCACCAGTGGTGGGTGGGCAGGGGTGGGACATGGAGCAGGTGAGACATGGAGCAGGTGAGTCCTTGCTGAGCAGTCATAAATGTTCACTTAGAAGAATGGTTCTCCCAGTGCTGCATAGGTTGCTTTGCCTATCTCATGTTGGACTCAAACCCATCATTTAGAGGCCAGAATCATGCAAACTCAGTGAAACTGATACATAGTGAAGATAGCACCTCTTTAAACCCAAAGTGTTGCAAGAATATTGACCATATCAGGGGTCTGATAGAGACTGTGTTTTGAACATAAAGCAGTGTCTTCATTTAGAGAAAGCGAGAGAAAAGACAAGGAAATCTGATTTATAACAGCTGAAAAGCTTAGGTTTCATACTGATATAAACGCTTTGTTTTAATGATAAAAACTGAATTAATGGCTGACATTCATTTGTTGTCATTTTTATGATTATAAATAACTATGAGTTTACTAAAGGCTTTTGCTGCACATTAAGTCAAAGTTCCATCAAATGATCACACCGACAAATGAGATACACTTAGTCCTCAAGAGTTGTGTTAGCGAAACGTGCGACTTTAAGTGAACAGATGTTAAGTGAACTCGCACAAGAATACCGGATGTTCAGCATCTATGTACACCTACATTACCAAAACTGGTTCGTTTCCACCCACATGAACGACGTAATAGCGAATGTCGCGACGTTAAATGAATATATGTTCCATCGTGTATCAGCGACGTAACGATGAAACAACATTGATCAAATCAACACTAAGCAAGGTATATCTGCACTTAATGTCTAGAATGTTTTATCTAGAATGTATGATCTTATTTATAATTATGTTACAACAAGAGAAATTTATGTAAATAGAATCAGGAAATGGCAACTTGCCGCTCGGATATCTGGCATATGTGATTAACCAGCACCAGGCATCCGAGGGTGCCGGATAATGAAGGTTTCATCGTACATATAATCCTTGCATTTGATGTAGCACCTTATCATGTCTTTGAGGCCTCTCAAAGCACTTTACAAAGTGAATTGACTGTATATAATTTGTGGACGAACCACGACAACCAATTGTGCACGCCGTGCGGATTGAGTGAACAAATTACTTTTGAAGGATTTATTGCCCGAAAAGCAATCTGCCAATTGCCGAACAACCGGGTTCCTACATAAACAGAGCTGTGCGGAGACGGGAACCTTGCCCAATGATTCGCTCTGCTCGGCATCATTACAGGAACAGAGCGGAATCTTTCTTAGTTTGTGGATGGCACTAAACTAGGAGTTGCTGAAAACTTTGAACAGAGCAAGTGAATAACATAAACAAACTAAATGAGATGACACATCTACAGATAGAGTTACAACACTGCAAAGTGTGAGCTAGTATACTTTAGATGAAAAAATACCAGGTGGGAATATGTTCTAAATGGGGAAGCGCTCAGAAGAGTAAAGTCTCGCCTCAAGACCCTCCTCTTTAACCGTGCCATTGGTCAACCCCACCCCCCACCTTCCACTCCCTTACCTCCACCCTCCCCGATCGGGACCCCAGTTCGGGGCCGAAACACTGAATGTCCAGCTCCTTGGGACAAGTGTAAACACACAAAAGATGCTGTAAATGCACCATTTTACAGGGCAGATTCTCCATCCCTCTGTCATTCACAAATGATGAAACTCATTCCAGGACCTACTGCAATCCCATGATGTTTTCATGTTTAGGGATCTCTTTGCTCACACAGTTTCACATGTGGTTTACACATTACCTGTTGGTACCCCAGGACAATTTAACATCAGTCTTTCTGAAATTCTAGCACCACCAACGTGTTGAGACTTCTGCCCTTGTTACACTTGTAGTTATCTTTAACTACACCCTGGGATTGTGCCAATATTCCATGCTGTAGGCACAGACCATATGAATGAAAAGTTCATCTTGAATTAGAACCTTCTGTTTCAATGGGTGCTTCTTCAATTATAATATCTGATACATTTGACAGCTTGAAAGATATTTTCTTGGGAGTTGATGTGAGCCAGATGTTTGTGACGGTGGGGAATCTCACCCTGCAGTTCAGTGAAGTTTACGATCACTTTTTTGATGGAATACCAAAGGCTGTTTCTAGCTATTGTGCCATTGTTTATGGTCAGTTCCGTAAGGTGTCCGCTTCACAATAGTGGAGTCCAATAGCATGTTACTTATGGTACTCGCCTCGCAATCGAGAGGACCCAGGTTCAATTTCCAGGCAGGACGGAATCTTAGACAAGTTTCCTTACTCTGTTTACTTAGCAGTAAATGTTAGTTATTTGGCGATCTCTTTTCCGGGTGTAGTAATCCTTTTTAAAAACATAATTTGGTCACTAAATCTACGACTGTTTGTAGGACACTGCTGTGCGCAATTGGCTGCTGTGTTTCATCAACCAAATATACAGTCAATTCACTTTCCAGTATTCACTCAAAGACATGATAAGGCACTGTATCAACTGTAAGGATTATTCTTATTACAGTAAAACCTCAATGATTCTGAAATTCAGCAACTCCCTAAAACCGGCAAGATTTAAAAATACAAACAACATAATTGTTTTTCCTGTTTGGCAAATCCCCCAAAATTCAGAACAGCTGCTCACAGTTCACTGTTACCTGACGCTGTGATGCTGCTCGGGCATAGTTTGGCTTCAGTGCTGTGTTTACTGTAGGGGGCGGGACTTCCCCAGCCATTTCTAAGATAGGTTCTATATATTCTGAAATCCGGGAGGTGAGTGGACTCAACTGTGCTGGATTATCAAGATTTGATTGTACTCTTATTAATTCAGAGGAATTTGATTCTTCGTGTTTTGTCTCTTAACCCAATCGACCAAACCCATGGTGTCTATTGAGATCCAGGTCCTCTGATGGCAGAGGTTCTCCAGGCTTGATGGGATTTGAGGGAAGGAGGGAAGATAGCTGAGATAATTTATTTCAGTGGATTCGGTGTTGGACATAATGATCAGGGACCAATACTGAAAAGAAGAAATAATTTATATGTATGCACTATTTTATGTCAAACGTCTCTAAGGGCTTCACCAATAAAGTAAATTCATGAAAGCTGTAGTATTTTGGTCCTCCTGGTAACAGTGTAAATACCGTAGTAAATAAGGGAAATGATAGAGCAATCAAGAACCTAATACTGTACTGAGATGCTATAGGACACCACTAGGTTGTGCAATACACTCAATAATGGACCGACCAACAACAACAAAATAACATTTGTATAGCGTTTTTCATGTCGGGAGGACCTCCCGGCCAGGGCTGTACACGTAGCTGAATACGTTTCAGGGTTGATTACTCAGTGACACGTTTCATAAGCAGGGCAGCTGTACAACAGACTAAGGACAGAGAAACAAAATTAAACTGAATGGAAAATTTGCAATTTGAGGATTGATTAATTGGCCCCAAGTCAGTACACTGTGATCTGTGACACCAAGACCGTGCTGGGAGTGCTCTGTCAATCTCTCCCAACACCTGCCTGCCTCGTGAGTCAGCGAGGACCAGTGCCGGATTGTGATGCTTGACGCCACAAATAGCTCATAAAGTCATCAAGTCATCCATTAGACACTGTAGGCAGGTTTCCCAAAGGAACCCAGCTATTTTGGACGCAAACAAAAATTACGTTGACTCCAAAATGACGGCAGAGTCACGGGTGGTATCAGGTGGACCATTTCCTGGTTCTGTTCTTTTATAAATTAAAAACAACAAAATTGCATTTGTATCGCGCCTTTCACGTCGGGAGGACGTCTGAAAGCGCTGAACAGTCAGGTCAGGACCCGAGTGGGGGGCGGGGGGGGGGGGGAAGGAGAGGGGGAAGAGTTAGTGGGGCAGTCGAAGGCGCGGTTGAAGAGGAAGGTCTGGAGACCGGCCTTGAAGGAGGAAAGGGGGGAGGCGAGGGGGGGGGGGGCTGCGGGATGGAGTCCCACAGTGTGGGAGCAGAGAGGCTGAGAGCCCGGCCCCCGATGGTTGGGGGGTTAGGGGGGTGGACGTGGAGCAGGCCTGAGGCTGCTGAGCGGAGGGTGTGGGCACAGGCTGATAGGGGGACAGTAGGTCAGAGAGACAGGCGGGGGCCAGGCCGGGAATGGCCTTGAAGGTGAGGATGAGGATCTTGAATTGGATCCTCTGGGGGATGGGGAGCCAGGGGAGACGGGCGAGGGGGGGAGGGATGGGGAGCCAGGGGAGACGGGCGAGGGGGGGAGGGATGGGGAGCCAGGGGAGACGGGCGAGGGGGGGAGGGATGGGGAGCCAGGGGAGACGGGCGAGGGGGGGAGGGATGGGGAGCCAGGGGAGACGGGTGAGGGGGGGAGGGATGTGGTCACGGAGCCTGGTGCGGGAGAGAACACGAGCTGCAGGATTCTCAATGATCTGCAGCCTGTGAAGGAGGAGCCGGGGAGGCCGGGGAGGAGAGAGGTCCTGTAGTCCAGCCTGGAAGTGATGAAGGTTTGGATGAGAGTTTCGGCGGCCGGGGGGGTGAGGTAGTGGCGGAGTCTGGCGATGTTGTGGAGGTGATGGAAGGCTGTGCCGGTCATGGACTTGATGTGGGGAAGGAAGGATAGTTCGGGGTTGAACAAGACGCCCAGATTCCTGATTGGCTTTGAGAGGTGGAGAGAGCAGCCTTCAATTCTGATTAAACACTAAATTACCAACCAGCCCATTGCAGGTTACCAACCATTCTGACGTAAACAAATATAAGATGTTAGTCGGATGGCAAGTGCACCAATGGAGCATTGCCGATTGCAAGAGGTGACTGAAATAGTATTCAAGTTGCTGAAGGAAGTTCAAATGATGTTGTATCATGGGAGGTATTATTGAGGCTTATCATGTTATTGAATCACTCGAGTAAGTAATTATCTTCTAACATGTGTCCAATGTTAATTCCATATTCAAACTTTAGGGAATAAGATTATGGGTTGACTTCTCTTCCCTGTCTAATGTGATGCTACCAGAGAGTGACAGTCAAACATCAGAGGAGCGTGTAAAAGGGGAGGATGTTCCCTTGTGCTGTACATTACTTTATTGTCTCTTGACAATTTTCTCCTTGGATCTTTATCTTTATGGTGTTTTTCTCCTTTTTCTCTCTGCCGGTGAAACAGCTGGACCAAAGATTTGTGTACACTTGCATGTGTTTTATTCAGTCGAAAATGACTCCATTTCAAATAGTTTAATTTTTGTTGTTAATGAATAATAACTACAAATTATACAGCCATTTCACATAGGATGGACATTTTGAAGAGCCATGCCACAACTATAACTTATAAACAGCTAGTTAGTTAAGTGAAATCCTGTAGCTCAGTGGTTAGAGTACTCACCTTGCAAGTGAGAGACCTGACTTGCCCCAGTAGGGCAAAACTTTGGGAAAGTTTCCATTCTCCACACACCTGATAATAATCCCTCAAGAAAAACAAACAAGAATAAATTGATTGCTTGCCAGTTTGTGGGATACTGCTGTGTGCAGTTGGCTGCTGCGTTTCACCCACAAATATACAGTTAATTCACTTTACTGTGAAGCTCTTTGAGAAGTCTAGAAGATATGAAGACACTACACCAAATGCAACGATTATTATTATCATGAGTTTGAAATTCTGCACAAGAGTGGAGAGGCAATACTGCCCTCTTCTGGACACATGGACTAACTTCAGTTCTTCAAAGTGCATCAAGTACAGTACTGCCCACATCACCTGTTGCACAGAAACATGAATCAGCCAACAAATAAGCCTCAGGGGCTGGAATGAAGCATTATTTAGAGCTGATATTTGACGTCATGTTACTCTTTATTTCCAGTGAAATCTATAACTAGGTCCTCACCAGGAATTACTCTGGTCATGTGGAGCCTTAAGAGAAATATTACTGGATGAAAGAGCTCATTGTCACTCCAGCAGTGATGGTTGACAGCTTACTCTGTTCAATGCTAAAACAAAATCATGTTCTATATTTTGTCGATGTCTTATATTAAACATCTCAAAGTATGTCTCACACACAGACTTTTGTGGAAGTCTGAGTAAATACAACAACTAACCCACGTAAATGTCTTACAAACAGCAATAAGATGAATGTTGATCTGTTTTGGGGGGGGGGGAAAGAAAGTCAAATATGGAGGAGAAAGGGCTATTAGCCATGACAACTGGAGAACTACCCATTCTTCCAAATAGCACCATGGGATCCTACCCATTGACCTGGGCAAGGAAACGGCTCAGTATCCCATCTGGAGCTTCACATACAAGACAGAGAGCCACAGGCTTTGGTGTGGGTGACAGGTCTATGTGATGAGTAAGTTTCACCAGGAGAATTCTATGTGAACTTGCATGAGGCCAAAGAGTATTTCTTTTTAATCCTCATCAGAAAGAATGATTCCATTTGGATGAGACCTATTCTAAAGCCCAATTTAGGCTGTGACTCAGGCAGCTGAGTATTTGAAGCAAATTCCATTCATTACTTTCAACCATTCGTTAAGCAAACTGCTCAATAAATCAAGCAGATTGAAGCGTTAGTGAATTGAACCTATCACTGCTTCCAGACAAAGTGTGAGGGAAAAAGGAAAAGATTACCATAAGATTGCTTAGGCTGCATTTAGAGGCTATAATCTTCAAACATATGATTCCTGAATTAAGTCTAATCACAGACAGAGTTTGGACTCCAGACTGATTTAAATATTTCCTGCGATACTGTAGTCATATCTAAACATTACCTAATACATAAAGCACATAATCTGCCTACAAATCACAACATTTACGTGAGGATAATATTGGTATATTAAAATATCTCAATGTGAATAACGTGCTATTTACAAGGATTACAAATGTTACTTCCCTGTACAAAAAGGGACAGAAAGATAAACCCAAGAACTATAGGCCAGCCTGTCTAATGTCAGTAGCGGGGAAATGTCTAGCGACTATAATCTGGGAAAACATAAATAGAGAGATTGAAATTATTTGGGATAGCTCTTTTCAAAGAGCCGGCACAGACATGATGGGACGAATGGCATCTTATTGTGCTGTATAATTCCATGATTCTAAGGAACCTTAGAATCATAGAATTATTTCTATGATTAGAATCATAGAATCAATTGAAGCCTGCCTCAATGGTAAGGTACATACAATAGCATTATCTTTACACACTATTTTTCAGAATATTCTCCTGACATAAATACATTGTTGCAGTTTAGAATTCACTAAAGGTGAATTCATCTGCTAATTCATCTAATTCACCTACCCCCCCACCTCTCACAAAAGGACTGTGACGTCCTGTAGCTCAGTGGTTAGAGCACTCGCCTTGCAAGCGAGAGACCTGGGTTCAAATCCAGGCAGGGCGAAACCTGGGCAAATTTCCTTATTCCATGTAATAATAATAATAATAATCCCTGGAAAAAGGAGCAATAATAAATTTAATTTTTTTAAATTCACGACTGTTTGTGGGACACTGCTGTGCGCAATTGGCTGCTGTAATTCTCCCACAAATATACCGTCAATTCACTTTGCAGTATATTTTGAGAAACACTTTGAGACGTCTAGTAGACATGAAAATTGCTATATCAAATGTAAGTATTATTATTATTAAATCAAGGATACTGAAAGTATCTTATTTTTCAACATTCAGTCAATGCACTGCTGACATTGCCCAGTTATATTTATGAACGCAGACTGCCAAAGAGCAGTGAAAATTGGAAGCCACTGCAGATTAACTGTTAAAACTTGTTAGTGGTTGATGCAGAAAGGGTGGAATATGTAGAGGTTTGAGCCAATACAGTACTGACAAGTATTATAAAATCCTCTTTTTAAAAAAAAATGTACAGAAGGGTTCCAAAAGATGTTTGACAAGGTTAAAATTCCTCTAAACCACTTGTCACAACCTACAATGTGGTTATGTGTGTGAGAAGCTAACCATTTGGACAGAACATTGTTTTTTTGGCTAAGCGAATATTCTAAAGTTCACCCTTCAAAAAAGTTGACCTTATTCAGCCCCTGTCCTTTCCAGCACAGTTTATGGGCTTAACTCCAGCTCAGGCAAGTCTTGCTAATGTATTTTTTGTAAGTGAATCTTAACGTTTGCGGAACCGTTACAATTAAATAAGATTCAATATAGAAATGATTAAATCAGTTGCTCATTAGGGACAATCCAAATCTCTCTATAAAACCTAAAATCTTTTTCACTTTTGGACTTTCTTTCCCGTGTGTTTCACTGTAGAGCTTTTGATGGGATTTTGTCTGACTTTTCCCTCTCCTGAAAAGTGCACATCATGTTATAAGACTTGCATTTGATAGAGTGCCATACTCGTCCAACCGTTTCAAAGCACTTCATTGTTTTCTGTAAAATGAATTTATTCATCAGTAAATGCACCCATCTTGACAATATGCATTAGGTAAGATTATCCTGGAATTTTCCATTAGTGTTTAATATACCCGGGAATGTTATTAACTAGATGATGAAATCTGCTTGAAATATCCAGATTTAAAAAAATTATTTTAAAAGTGGATATGTTTTCCTATTTTATATTTTCCAATTTATTTTTTAAGCATGTCCCAGCTTATTTATATTCAATGATTTATATGCATTTATAATTCAATGAATTATACATTTCAAATGATTGAATGTGATTTTTATGAGAACATTTAAGTAAGTTAAGGATTTCAAGTATAATGTTGCAGATTGTATTGTTTAGATTTCTCAGAATTCATTTAAAAATGTTTCCACTTTTGTCCATTCTTAAATTTTCCTTTAAAAATGTCACCTGATACATTCTTAGAAAATACAAGAATGTTGGTTAATTTTTATGTAATATAGAATGTTCCACAAAATTAAATATATTATATACTGTAATTATCATGTGATTTTTAAATTTATTAAGTCTTTCCAGAATGTTTCTGATTTCAATTTGGGACAAAAAAATTAATCCAAATGGAATATTATATTTGCATTTGAAATTATGCATTTCAATAAAAATATTTTTTCGATTTCCATAATTTTTAATTTTTCCAGGCTGTATTGCAGTTTACATATACTGTATTTAGAAATTTGAGTAAGAAATTTGGGTTAGATTCCCGGCTGGGTAAAACATTGTGCAAATTTCCTTATTCCACACACCTCTGTTTACCTTACAGTAAGTAGGAACCTGCGTGTTAGTCGATTGGGGGATCACTTTTCGGGGGGTAATAATTCCTTTATGATAATAATAAGAATTCTTCCATTAGATATAGTGACAATAGAATAAATAATAATAAGAAATTGGTCACTCAATCTACGACTGTTTGTGGGACACTGCTCTGCGCAATTGGCTGCTACTTTTCACCACAAAATATATAGCCAATTCACTTTACAGTGCATTCTGCGAAGTGCTTTGAGATGTCTCGAAGACATGATAAGGCAGCTATATCAAAATCAAGGATTATTATGATTCCAACAAGATTTATTTATGAACATGCAAATGGAACAGTTTCTGAAACTTAAAGAAAATGATATTCACATAACATATGCACCTGTTTTTGCATAACAGGTTTTTATTTTATTTTAATTTCCTCAGTGAGTTTTAGTTTTGATTAAATCAGATTCATTTTGAGTTTTGCGCCACCAGCAGACGGAAGGATCAGGCAGTCAGCAGCTGTGACTGATCCACAGGATACTATCTTGGGTGAAAATTTTGAGCATAAGGTATCAAAGCTTCCTAGACTTTGGTGCCTAATCATAGCCATTAAAACCAGTGACTTCATCTGATAAACATATTCACATATTAGATATTCTCCTCCCCCCACACCACCATTCTCACCAACTTTTGTTCCTGCATCATTGAGATTATATTTGGGCCCATGGGTGGCTTAGAATTGACTCTCCCTCTCAGAACCAGCTGCTACTGTTATCATTAGCTACCATGAGCCTCTAAGATGTGCTACAATGTCACATCAAACCACTTTACACTTTACATGGTATTTAGTATTTGGAACACTTTGTAGTTATGTAAACTCTTCATCCAAATTTAGTTTGAAGTCCTGAGAGATCTACTATGGATTAGCCTTTGCAATTTTCACTTGTATCCATCTCACACAACGAACAGCACTGGAGCTAGACTTGCGATAATTCCCAGGACAGTGGAATGAGCTGGTACTGTTAGCATTAATAATAATCCTTGAATTTGATACAGCGCTTTTCTCGTCTTCTAGACGTCTCAAAGCGCTTCATAGAATATACTGTCAAGACTGTATATTTGTGGGTGAAACATGGCAGCCAATTGCGCACAGCAGTGTCCCACAAACAGTTGTGGATTGAAATGACCGATTTTATTATTGTATTTTTTTTGAGAGGGATTATTATTAGGTACGTGGCATATGGAAACTTGCCCAAGGTTTCACCCTGACTAGCCTGGATTCGAACACAGGTCTCACACTGGTAGGGCGAGTGCTCTAACCACTGAGCTACAGGAGCTCCATGATTGCTGTGCAGAGATGTTATTTCTGAGGGATCATCTCAAATTACTTAGAAAATGTTGCAATGGTTCAAAGTCAAAGAAAATGCCCCTTTCACTCCATATGTGATTGCATTCTGCCCAGCCTCTGATACCATAGCCAGGATCCTCAACAGCTGCTTGCAATTGTATTTCTGAAACCTAGTTTATACCGTGAGTGTAAAACAACAAACTTGGGGACTTAAAATATACATCAAGGTTTGCACAGAATGCCAGACACCTCCTGAAATCAAATTGGTTTCTCGTACCCATTCTGTACTCTTGGCCTATTACTATTTATTTCATATATAACTATTTGTTTACTGGAAAAGGGGACTATCAAAGAAACAAGTTTAAAATACAGTTTAAAATGGACTTTCATTCCAGGGTCCTTCCTTGAAGTCTTCTTTCAATATCAGCGGTTGAGATGTTGCTTTCTTTGGTTACAGGAGCTCCATTGAAAATACAGTAAAGAGGGAGAGGGGAAAGAGACTATCTTCACCAAAATGCCTTAAACACTGCCACCACCTTTGACTACAAAGAAGGATTGTAAAACAACAACAAAATTACATTCGTACAACACCTTTCATGTCAGAAGTCACAGGGCGCTGGATAATCAGTGTTTCAGGCCCTAGCTGGGGATCGGAATCGGGGAACGTAGCGGGCAGTGGGGGAAAGAGGATCACCGAAGGCATGATCGAAGAGGAGAGTCATGAGACAGTTCTTGAAGAAGGCAAGGAAAGGGACGAGGCGGAGGGACTGTGGAATGGAGTTCCAGAGGGTGGAGGCATGGTGGGCAGAAAGCCAGCTCACTAATGGTGGGGGATGTGAAGCAAGCCAGAGCCTGCTGTGTGAAGGGAGCAGGCAGGTTGGTAGTGAGTTAAAAGGTTGCAGAGCTAGGTGGGAGCAGAGCCATGGAAGGCTTTGAAGGTGATGACTAGGATCTTGAATTGTATCCTCTGTGTGATGGGAAGTCAGTGGAAATGGGCTAGGGTAGGGGAGATAGGATCACGGGGGGAGACACGGGCTACATAGTGCTGGATGAGCTGCCGCATATGGAGGGGGAGTTGGAGAGGTTGAAAAGCTGGGAGTTTCCATAGTCAAGCCTGGATGCTATGAATGCATGTATGACGGTGTCAGCTGCCTGTGGTGTGATACAGTAGCGGAGCCGGGCAAAGTTTCAGCAGTGGGAGAGGGCAGAGTGGGTCATACCATGGATGTGGGATAGAAAATATAGTTGGGGGTCAAACAAGATGCCAAGGTTCTGGACTAGCTCAGTGAGGTGGAGTAGGAATCCTTGGATGGTGATGCTGTCAGCACCTGAGGTGTGGAGTAACTGACAGGAACAAAATTATATTTATAGAGCGGCTTTCATGTCAGGATGATGATCCAAGGCGCTGAACAATCAAGTCAGGACCTGAGCAGGGGAGAGTGGCAGGGTAGTGAGGGGGAGGTGGGAGAGAGTTGCGAGAGCAGCAGAAGGCACAATTGAAGAGGAGGGTCTTGAGACCGGCCTTGAAGGCAGGGAGAAAGCGAGGCGAAGGGACTTTTGGGATGGAGTTCCAAAGTGTGGGTGCAGAGAGGCCGAAAACTGGTCCACTGATGATTGGGCGGGGGACATGGAGCAGACTGGAACCAGCTGATCGGAGGTGGCGGCGGGTTCATAGGGGGACAACAGGAGTGATAGGAGACAACAGGAGGCCGTGAATGGCCTTGAAAGTGAGGATGAGGATCTTGAATTCGATCCTTTGAGGGATGGGTAGCCAATGAAGCTGGGCAAGGGTAGGGGAGATGTGGTCGCGGAGCTTGGTGCGGGCGAGGACACGAGCTGCAGAGTTCTGGATGATCTGCAGCTTGTGAAGGGAAGAGCCTGGAAGGCCGACGAGAAGAAAGTTTCCTTAGTTGAGCCTTGATGTGACGAATGCGTGGACAAGGGTTTCGGCAGCCTGAGGGGTGAGGCAGTAGTGGAATCTGGTGATGTTGCAAAGGTGCTGGAAGACACTGGTCATGGCGCGGATGTGATGGAGGAAGGACAGTTCAGGGTCGAGCAAGACGCCCAGGCTCCTAACTGGCTTTGAGAGGTGGAGACTGCAGCCTTGCAAAGGTGGGATGAGAGAAAGGAGTGAATCTGGGAGGCAACGACTCTTTCAAGCACCCGATGGGAGCCAATCAGGAGGCCTCGTTGACGTTCTAACTATAGAAAGTTAGCTCTCATCTGACAAAGAGTTGGGTATCACCTGTATACCTGCATACATGTGGAGGTTGACCCCATGTCTGCGGACACTGTCACCAACAGGGATCATATAGATATTGAAAAGGAGGGGATGAGGACAGAGCTCTGAAGAGGTACAGGGATTAGAGGAGAAGCCGTGTTTGGAGATGAAGTGGAGGTGGTGTGAGAAGTAGGATCTAAACCATTCAAGGACAGAACCATGAAGATTGAGGAGAGAGGGGAGGTGGAGAAAGATAGTGTGGTCAACTGTATCAAAGAGAGCAAAGGTCAAAGAGGATGAGGAGGCAGAAGTAGCCCTGATCATGAATGAATAAAATGTTAATTGCCATTTTGACCAATTCTGTTTCCAATGCTGAGGCAGCACGAAAACAACAAAATTACATTTATAGAACACCCTCCATGTTGGTAGGATGTCCCAAGGCACTGTACAGCATACAGTATAGCCGGGGAAACCCAGGGTTCATAAAGGGAGTGGTGGGAGAGGAAGGATCGAAGCTGGGAAGGAATCATTCATTCCAGGAAAGGAAAGGGAGGTTGGAGATGTGGCAGTAGTTTGAGAGCAGGGATGGGTCCAGTATGCAGTACTTAGGACACTCCTGTGTGCAATTGGCTGCTGTGTTTTGCATCCAAATATAAAGCAATGTTTTGCTTTATCATATTACTGTAATATATTGATATTAACACATTGATATCCTGCTCAACTTTATTGTTGTAATATTTGTCAACACCAGGGGTGTTCTACAATTCTGCCCAATCGGAAGCTCAACAATGAACAGAAACAATCGGTGCATAAGTGACTTTAAATGGAGCCCCTGTGGCTCAGTGGTTAGAGCACTTGTCTTGCAAGCTGAGGAGACCAAGCTGGGGAGACCTGTGTTCGAATCCAGGCAGGTCAGGGCGAAACCTTGGGCAAGTTTCCTTACTCCACACACCTAATAATAATCCCTCCAAAAAAAAACCACAATAATAAAATTGGTCATTTCAATCCACGGCTGTATGTGGGACACTGCTGTGCGCAATTGGCTGCGGCGATTTGCCCACAAATATATACAGTCAATTCACCTTACAGTATATTCTGTGAAGCGCTTTGGGACGTTGATAAGATGTGGAAAGCGCTGTATCAAGTGCAAGGATTATTATTATTATTAAATCTACCAGCAACATAAGGGATAAAAATAATTGCAGCTCTTACTACTTTCAAAGTTGAAGCTTAAGCTACTCTGCCCCCAACCTCTGAAACTCCATCCTGCAGAACCTGTGTCTTGCCCCTCTCTGGCCTCCTTCATGTCCTGCCTTAAGAACCTCCTCTTTGACAGGCCCATCGGTCACCCCAAATCCCTCCCTTTCCCTCCACCCTTCGCCACCCCAGCTCGGGTCTGAAACAATGACTGTCCAGTGCATTGGGACGTCCTCCTGACGTGAAAGGCGCGTATATAAGTGTAATATTGTTGTTGTTGTTGTTAAGCATTTTGTTAAAATTCCATTTCCCATTTGGCCACTTGGTGGTGACTGAACACTGATGATGTGTCACACTGCAGACAAATACCATTGCAATGTGAAAACCTCAGGGCCTCCCTCCTTTCAGTTACTGGGGTTGCAGCACGTAGACTACTCTGGGACTCAACATAACCAAAAATATATTGCAAACAGGCACTACACTAGGCAGCAATTACCTATGAATCCTTTGAAATGTTTTCAATGGTACAATCACTCTGTCAAATACAGTATTGTTAAAATTCAATTGCGGCTTTGGCTTCAAAGACGTCCCAATTTGCAGTCATGTCACACAAACAGCCGTGAAGTGAACTTCATAAACTTTGCAGTATATCTTGTGAAGCACTTTGAGATGTCCATCTAATGTGAACAGTGCTATCTCAAAATACGAGAATTATTATTACTAATTGGAATAATCTCTGATTTCTCCTAATTGTCTGGAAGAGGATACTGCAGAGACTTTGTAGAATAACAAAGGGTCCCAGGATCCGCTATTGTGAAGCGCTCTGAGACATGTCCAACATGGAGGGCGCTATATAAATCAAAGTTGTTGTTGTTGTTGTAATAGACAGGAGAAGGGGAACAAATGCACACACTGTCTTTGTGAAGCCATATTTGCATAAATTTATTAATTCCATACTTGTACTGTAGATACAAATGCAATTAAATATAAGAAATAACTAAATGATTCCTAAACATCAATCACCTAGGCAACATTGTCCTCACACCTTCTAAAAAAAACAAGCTTTTGGAAGAAATTGGTCATTTAATTGTTCAAATTACATTAAGTACTGTGGACATGATGTGACTTTAGTGTGTCTTTAAGATGTGCACAGAACCATTGTGGGCAACACAGAAACAAACCACCCAACACAGGCTCAGATTATTATCCCCCTAATCTCTCAACCCACCCACACTTCAAACCGGAATTAAGAAAGCAGAGGGCGCAATATATCTGAGACTATGACATTTAACAGAGATGGGTCTTCCTGGTGTTTCTCAGTTAAATATTTTATTAAATGTTGGTTAGACAGCTAATTGACTGAGGTTACCATAAACAATACAACATATCCAATTTGTTATTTGGTGCACATGACTGATTCAATGGAAAAAGATTGGTCAATTGTAAAAGTATTTGGAAATCCTTTATACAGGACTTCCATTACGCCACAGGATCTATTGGTCCATTTTTGGATATCACAAACCAGTGGGAAAGAGCAGGTCAAGGTCAGTGGGGAAAGCTGTCGCCAGCATAGGCTTGACGGGCCAAATGGTCTCCTTTTGTGCTACAAACACTCCAGGATTCTAAAATGCCGTGGCTGTGGCTCCAAAGGCAGCATTATACACTCATTCTTTCACACAAATAAGACGGAAATGATTGTACACTCCGTGGAATGGGATGTTCCCAGGTTTCTGAAATCATGGAGGTGATCACTGGGAGAAAGTGACCAGCCCTGCATAATTGACGGATAATTGACTGCATAAATGTTGGTTGGTTATCTAGGGGAGACGTCTGCAGTTATTTCTGACTGGAGATGAAATAAGTGGGCTTTTACAGGATCCATGTAAGAAAAGGACTTAAAGAACTTTCTATGTCCCACGCAATGAGCTAAGTCAGCTGTCAATGGGTTTTAATGTTTGCATTTCCTGGTTAACCCGAGGCAATTTGCTATTTTATTGCCTCCTGATACACTCATTGAGTAGATCGCGCTAACAAATTGGTGTGTGGGGGGGTGGAAGGACAGGCTTTAATAACCAATGATCTAGTGTTGGGTGATCACTTTAGTTTACAAGGTTTAACAGAATCCTCGGTACTTTTGATTGAAACCAGCTAAATGTAACATGCAAACTCTATCAACATGTAACAGTTGAGAGAAAAATCCCAACTGTTTAATAATACAGTAAAATTCACATAAGTCTTACCTTTAGAAATCGTATAATCGCCTAAGTCATACATGCATCTGAGTCCCAACAAGTCTGTATCCACTCCACTTAGATTTTGTTGCACTAGTCGTACTTTATGAACAAATCATTTCCTAACTTGTGATGCCACTCCCTGATTTTGCATTACTCCCACATTTACCGGCTGCAATGAATTGCGGTAACGGAGGTCTTGACCTGTCGATGTATGTGCACTTCCTGGCCGATTGCATTGAATCACAGGAAAAGTAGTCTTGACCCTTCGCCACATGTGCAGAAGAACCTCATTTCCTGCGATTTAATACGATTCCAATAGTTGGTGGGAAGCGCACATGTGGCAACAGATCAAGACGCATTGAATGATGTGGAACTTACCAGCTGAAGTGAGGACTGACCCGCTGCATCGAAATTTCACATGCGCAATGTAGATTATTGATTCAATTAGTTTTTGTACAACTCATACAGTTTGCCTGTAGCTCAGACTTCACGTAAGGCTTGTTATGGTCCCGACTTATATGACTTATGTGAGTTTTACTGTCGTACTCTGCTTTCGTACGATACAATTGCAGAAAACATTGCCAATTAATAAGAGCACAATGAAATGTTTCTGAAAATAGGATCACTATCATCAACACAAAGATATTCTGATGCCTACTCGGTTGGTGAGGTGGCATTCAGAGATAGACATCAATGAATACACTATTACACTATACAATATATATATATGTACTCACACAGTGAAGTGGGAAGAGATCCCCAAAACAAGGCATAGGAGCCAAGTCCTGGAAAATTCAGCATCATGTATTTATCGATACCTAGTGGGGTCTGTTATGTGTCAAATTCTTGTGGGTTGCTCAAAAAAAGCAAAGAAGCATCATGCTGAGCTAAGGGACTTTGGTTCCTATGGAATACACTTCTGGAGTCGAGTTCCCATGGCCTGGAGTGATTTCCTACCAATTATTGGAATGAGCCTATGTTTGGTTTCCTTATTGCAGGAATCCCATTAGGAATTGCCAATGTATTAGATCTTGTTGCCTTTTAAAAGGATACAATGATTACAGCATCCTGGAATTGGTCCAAAATTATGGGGCAGAGTGGGGAGGGGGACTGGACTGGTTTGAAGAATAATTTGAACTATTTTGGGTGGATGGAAAGTGATTCTGAAAATTAATTATATAGTAAAATGTGAATTTGGTTAGAGGGCGATTTGATTTTACATTCTGTAAATTGTAAACCCACTGGAGCAGACATGCAAGGCCTAACTGCACATTAACCCTTTCATCACTAACCATTTCCTGAGCGCTGTTTGTTTAGATACCCATGACTATTGTTTGTTTTGCAATAAAATTATACATCTTATTTGACATCCCGTCAATGAACAAAAGAGGGGGCGACATTTTTTTGGCAGATTTATTTAGAGAAATTGTTCAATAATTATTTTGTTTAATTAGTAATCAGAATGTGTGCCTTGATAAATTAAGACCCAGGCTGGTCTTGATATTATCATGCCTTGGATACTGTGGACACACCTGGCTTTATCAGGTGCATCCACCCACCTGCCTGGCTCAGAGTTGCTTCAGGCATTTTGAATCCAACTACTGGCTGGCGATTGGGAAAAATCAGGCTGAAGAATGATAGACTAGAATGAATGTGATTTGTAAATGCAAAACCTGAGAGCCACGGGGGCAGAGCCAATCGTTTGGACACTATCACCTTCCCTTTAAGGGAAAGAAAAGTGTGCCTAGTGCATTTAAAATTAGGCAGAAAAGGGATAATGCTTTACGATTCCCTCTTAAAGGTAGTGTGAATCCGAACTTGTTGCTGTGGCAGAATGAAACAGTGCACATTTAAAATAAGCTCCACATTGTGTGTAAATTGCATATATGCCATGAAAGGACCTGCAGTCAGTCACATGAACACTGTACCAATGCCTCAGCCAGGATAATTTTACACTGGTTGCTGTTAAGAACATAATCTTACAGGGACCCAGTTACAGCTAACAATGTTTACAATATAAAAAACTAATAAACTGGACTACAATACCTTAAGACTTCAACTGAAGTTAAAGCCAAGGCAGAACAGAAGACGTGAAAAGCATTGTACGACATAAAATATGGCTTTTTTTTTCTAAACTGACACTACAATTAGGCAAAAGATCCACAAAATGAGCGTTACATATAGAGGATGGAGGGGTGGTGGGTTAGTTTAATGCCAGCACTAAATGCAGCTCTGTATTGTGCTTCCTCTAAACTACATCCAGAAGTTACTAAATCTGAGTTCCAAAAAAGGAGTGAAGATCTTCACTGTGAAACGCAATGACAATCTCCAGGGAGAAAAGGGAGGAAGATGATATTTTAGCAAACAGACTGCTTTTTTTTAAACAAATAAATTAAAACAAAAACTGTAATCTTTGCATCCTTACTGTTAACTTGTAAACTGTGACAGCTTAAGGCTAAATAAATGGAAAACACATTCTTAAAGCTATGGCAAAGTAACATTGCTCATTGATAAGGCTTGTGGCGTTGTTAACGTTCAAATCCAATGTAACTTTTTTGTAGGACAAAACACAATTAATCTTTTGCTTTTTTTTAATATAACGTCATCATTACAGCACAATGTTGTCGTTGTTTCCTTCCTTCGCTCCTCCTCTCAGTCTTCAACTCAGCGAGGTGATGTTTGACCGGCCGCCTGGCGGGGCAACGATGCGATGTCCACTACGGCGTGGGCCGTCATCAACCTGAGCCCCTGCAAGCAATGAGACGGTCGCTGTGAAGCAAAAGTCACTGGCAACTGAGCGGCAGATACGGCAGAGATCCTTAACCTTCAGCAAACACCAAATAGATTCAGCAAGTAGGTCAGAAATAAAATAGCCCCTCAATAACCTGTCAAATAAAAATGTGGCCACTCAATTCGCAGCTGTTTGTGGGACACTGCTGTGTGCATAATGGCAATTGGCTGTTTAACTATTGTAGCGTTTCACTCACAAAATATACAGTCACTCCACTTTCTATTGTTTTATAAGAGCTTTGAGCCTCAAACGCATGATAAGGTGCGTTATCAAACGCGAGGATTATTATCATTATTTTCAGCCTAAAGAAGGGCAATCTTCTTTCTCCAATTCATTTTTAAAAATTACTTAGAATCATTATTGTGACTAATTTTACTTTCCCGTTAGTTGTCAATTGGAATCATAGAAATTTACAGGACAGAAAGAGGCCATTGTTTCTGCACCGTCTCTCAGAGCCAGTGTTCTTTAAGCCCACTGCTCTGCCTTATCCTCCAGCTTCTATATTGAGGCTACTCTAGGTGATCTGTTAAACTGCAACAAGTACAGAATGATTTGGATTAAATCTGGGCTGCAATTCAAGCATTAGAGCAGAGTTACAGCCGATGGGAATTCTAACAGAGTTCCTTCTTAAATATTCCAGTTAAGAAATACCGCAAATTAGACTCCGTAGCAGGATACGGACCGCAGAAGCACATAATGGCAAGGTAGTTAGATTAAAACCACATGATTTACTCCACATGCCTTACCAAGTATCTTGGGACAAGAGAAGAATCACCTCTATATCCAATTCTTAAATTACATTCAAATCTACTTAGTAATAATTCTCACTGAATCAAATCCCGCCCGCTTAAATATTTCCAACCTTCAATACCGTTTAGAAATTCAATTTCCTCATAAACTAAAATATCCAGTTAAATATCAGTTTTACAAAATAAAGAGTTCATTCACCAAAGGTAGGATAATAGTAACTACCATTCACTGAATGAAATTTAACTCCACAGTGCGATGGGTAATGGGCCAAAAACCATGTGTGAAGATCATTGGCTTATAAAATTTCAATGCATTGTCTGATCATGTCATCACCCCTTCCTACATAGTATTAAACCCACTGCGCCTTTTAGACCAGTGTGAGCTAACATAGCACATCTGCCAATTAAAACAGAGGAAGAGAACTTGTTCCCTACCGTAGTTAAGATTTACTTACTGGCACATTTGCTAATAGAAAGAAGGGGGATAATTCTTCCCACTCAAAGGCAATCCATGCTAAAGAGTATTTGCCAATTAACTTGAAAAGGAGAATTATTCTTCCCGCTGACGAACACCGAATATGGATTGTTAGAAACAGCAATTGTTGATCATTACTAATCCCTGCTGGCAAAATTGTAAACTGATATTTTTCCACTTATAATATAAATGGTGTGGGTATATTTCTGGATGAAAGTTGGGTGAGAGACATTTAAGAACATAAGAAATAGGAGCAGGAGTAGGCCATTCAGCCCATCGAGCCTGCCCTGCCATTCAATCATGGCTGATATTCTACTGTAACTCCAGCTACCTGCCTTATTCCCATACCCCTTAATCCCTTTATAAATGATAAATCTATCTAACTCAGTCTTGAATATTTTCAAGGACTGAGCATCAATAGCCCTTTGGGGTAAAGAATTCCATACATTCACCACGCTCTGAGTGAATACGTTTTTTCTCAACTCAGTGTGACAGGGCTGACTCCTAACTTTAAGACTGTGACTCCTGGTTTTGGATATCCAACCAGGGGAAACAATCTCCCACTATCTACGTTGTCGTGCCCCTTAATAATCTTATAGGTTTCTATCAGATCCCCTCTAATTCTTCTATATTCCAGAGAATATAGGCCCAAATGAATCAACCTATTCAATTTCAATATGGAAATCAATTTCTATATGTAAATAGGTTGTTGCTGAGAAAGTTACAATGATGGGATGGAAATCTCTGCAGCTGCATGATAAACCGAGTTTACGTGAAGTAGGATTCTAAGTGTCTGCCATCAGGTAAAGATGAAAGGAGGTTAGAAGATACTTGGAGAGGTGCTGAAGGGAATGGTGAGAAAGCAGGAAAATTAGATCAGGCAAGATAACAGTCCATGGTGAAACAGGCTTGATGGTCTTCTCCTGTTCCTAAATTCCTATATAAAAGACAGATCATTAAAGCCACTGGAAAATCTAGTTCAACAAATCAGACTCCTTCAGCACCCAAACAGCTTAGAGTTAAGAACATAAAAACAGAAGAAATATCTGGGTGAAAGAATACAAGCTCCATTCAGTTCTCCTTCCACCATCACCTGTCACTCGCATGCCAGGTTCCCACAATATACACTATATCCTGAAATTTATTTCAGAACAGAAATCTATCAAATTTATTCTTGAATGAAGAACATAATGAGTAAGAGATTGGGGGGGATTTATTGGGAAGAAGATACTCTTTCTTTGAGATTCTCTACATCCAAGCTCAAACTAAACCAAACCCATCCCCCCCACCACACCCCCTCCGCTAGCTTGAAGCAGCTGTTAACTGGGATGCAGCAGAGGGAACACAGCTGCCCTATTGAGCAATCTACATCAGGACCAAACACAACATATGCAGCAGAAACAAGAAAACAATCAATTAACTGGAGCCACAGCTCAACTCCCCAATGAAGCAATGTCTCAAATTAGCACAAGTTCCATTAGCACAAGTTTCATTGGGTGCCAAAATTACGCCACTCTGTAGTTACAGGGTGCAAAGTGAGTCATAAACACTGAACTGCCAGCAATTTCTGGCGTAAAACCAATTAAAAGAGTCTAATTTATTTTAGAAACATATTCTTTGTGTACATTGTTTCCTATCTGTTCAGTTATCCTCCTTTTCTCTTCTGAAGGTGCTAACTTGCACTGGGAGCTGGTTCAGTGTGCCCTGGCATGATTTTTTGCACAAGAAATTAGGATCAAACAAAACACTAGACTTTGTGGGCACTTGGGAGAGAGTTCATGGTGAGGTGGTTGTGGCAGTAGCCAAAGCAGGATGGCTTCAGGTTGCACACATTCAGTTAAAGAAATTTAAGGCTGATCCAGGATTTATGTCTGATCAAGACAACAGTGGTTCTGAAATCAATAGTGGAAGCATAAATGTTGAACTGGACCTCATGTCTGTGGTTGAGTCACCAAAGGGTAAGAGAAGCCAAAGGAGGGAACATAGTGAAGGAAGACACTAGAACAACGGAAAACATGGAACCAGGAAAGTGTGACTTCACAGAGGTGCAGCAAGAAGGAAAGATCCTGGAGAAGGATAGAATTGTTGGCAGTATGTTGCCGAGAGGGAACTCTGATAACACCTCACAGAAATGACTTGTTTAGCACTTGAATGCAAGACTTTTTAATGTTAAGGAGGATCACATAATCAATGTGTTATTTGAAAGTAATAATTTTTGTATTTGATATAGTGTCATGTCGCCAAAACATCTCAAAGACATCCACCATGAAGTGGATTAATGTGCTGCAATGTGCCACAAACAGCCCTGATGTGGGGCTTTGAACCTACAACCATCTGACTCAGAGGTGAGAACACTACCACTGGGCCAGGCTGACACACAAATTAGAAACTGGTTTTGTCAAGACCCTGGCCCTCACTTGTGAGAACCAACAAATAAACCAGAGGATAATTATTATAAAGATAAAAATTGGATTATTGGAAGCACGCCAATAAATTCTTACCTGAAAGGCTGAAGCCAGACTGGTGTAGATTTCGCACTGGTTGAGGCTGTTTGGAAGGAGATGTTTTAGCTGATGCTGAAGGGGTTCCTACTTTAGGAGTGCCTATATCATAGACTGGGCCATCGTACATTCCCCTTGGCACACCACGGATCCTTGCCAACTAGGAGAAAGAAAGATGTACATCAGGACGGAATCGAACGACATGACAAACAAATAATTATTCTAGTCTCAGATTAAAGACCCATATTGGGATTTAAATTCATATTCTAGACTAACAGAGCTGGGTGAGTGCTGCATTGGGGGACATGTCATCTTTCAATTTTGACATTAAACCAGGCTTTCATTTTGATGACAGGATCTCACGTCTGTATTTGTGTTTGTGTAGCTCCCAGCAGGAGCACACCATGTCCTCAGTTCCATTATTGATGATGACGCCCACATCATTGTACATATTTCTGATGAATGTTTTCCAACTCTTACTAATTGACTGTAGAAAACAATCTCAGCTTTCCATCTTTGTTTCTGCCAACAGGGCAGGTCCTGCAGTTTAAGCCATCTGCTACCGTATCAGAGACAGCAGAACTGATTAAGGAGTCAGCCTGCAGGCCTGTCCGAGTTACTAGCCTGATATGGAAACATTGCTTCAGCTCCAGATGGAAATTCCTCACTTTTGCCATGAACACGTGATGCTTATGGAAACATCCACTTGAAGATGAGCTTAGTATTGACAGGTCAGTGGCAATTTATTTGATGTGCAGCAGGGGAATGTATAAATATTATCATAAGCCTGTGTTAATTAACACTAAAGTATCAGCAGAGCACCGGAAAAATGCAACCAGATGGCTTGTGATAAACGTGACAGTATTAATAGGGATCGCAGCACAATCCATGATGAACTGAGAGTTACACATCTCCACTAATTACTGATCTGGGCTAGAGCGACAGATAAGTTGCTCCCAAATCAGGTATAAAATATCTGAGTCTCACTGCTCTGGATGCCCTCCTATTCCTTGTGTCAGGATATACGTCCTGGAACGTGATCTAATATTGTCAACCCTGAATCAGTGTCCTTTTCTGGTGGTATGCTGGCCCTGGATTTACTCTCTTTTTCCTGTTAAGCTACCTTTACAGCTCTATAAGGTCACCTCTTTTAGAGGCAGTGAAAATAAATTCCACATGTGGGTTTTTACTTATTTATTTAAACTGATAATGTTTAAGAAAATATTTGGATTAATAAATGTGCTGACCCCAGTTACTGACCACCAATGTCATTGGTATCAACACGTGTGCAGTGATGTCTGAGAGATAGTAACTAAGATAATAATTATAAGGAACTATTGCTTGAAACACCAACTCAAAACTGATTAAATAAATCTAACTAAGTTCCACTTCAGCGCTGTTGAATTTTAATAAAAGCATTATTTTAGTCTAATTGCATTTAATTCTATACCTGATTTTGGTATTAACAACAACTTGCATTTATATACAAGCAGCATAACTTTGCACATGACAGTAGTGGAGTATGATGAGAGTATAGGGTCCGGCGATATATCGATATATCGCTAAAACCAGATATAATTTTCATATCGATACGCCGATATAGGCATTTAAAAAATATCGATATACCGGAAAATTGATATATCGAGGTAAAAAATCAGAATGTGCGCACACTGAACTACAAGACCCAGAATGCTCATCTCTATACACAATGCACAGACCGAGGTGCAAAGCCGCCATATTGTATCATAGTCCCCGAATACAATATACAGGTATGCAAGGGGTGGGGGGTGAGAGAGACGGCTGGGTGGGGGTGCGGGGGAGAGGGACAGCTGGGGGGTGGGGGGGTTGGGGGGAGCGAGACGGCTGGGGGTGGGGTGGGGGGGGGGGGAGAGAGACGGCTGGGGGAGTTGGGGGGAGAGTCGGCGGGGGGGGGTGTGGGGAGGGAGAGAGAGATGGCGGGGGGAAGGGGAAAGAGACGGCTGGGGGGGGGGGGGGGGGGAGAGACGGCGGTGGGGGGAGAGACAGGGTGGATGTGATAATATGCAGATAGATAGAGATGGGGGGATGTGAGAGAGACAAACACAGAGATGGAGAGTGAGAGACACAGAGAGATAAAGATATTTACCTCCTGAGGAGATAGGCCCCGAATGTGCGCGCACCCGGACCATGTGCGCACCTCGAATGCGAGCACACTTCGAATGTGCACGCCGTGCGCGCATGCGCAGTACAAAAAACCCGGAAATATCGATATTTTGGTATATCTCGATATGAGCCCATCGGTATATCTAAATCGGAAAATATCCATATCGACGGACACTAATGGAGTATGATGTCATCCGCAAACATGGGGTAAATTTCCACATGTATGCGGACGACACCCAACTGTACCTCTCCGCCTCATCCCTCAACCCCCAGACCATCGATGTTCTGATAGCATGTCTGTCCGACATTGAGTCCTGGACGAGGGACAACTTCCTCCAATTGAATGTGAGCAAGACCGAGGCTCTCCTGATTGGCTCAAGACAGCGCCTCCGCACATTGGGCGCTGCCAGCCTCAACATGTAAGGCTGTACTCTCCACCTCACAAAGCCAGTCAGGAACCTCGACATCACGTTCGACCATAAACTCTCCTTCCTCCCCCACACCCGTGCCTTGACCGGCTCCGCAACTATCTCACCCCCCACGAAACACTCGTGCACACGCACATCACCTCATGGCTGGACTACGGAAACTCTCTCCTCGTCGGCCTCCCCAGCTCCTCCATTCACAGGCTGCAGGTCATCCAAAACTCTGCAGCCCGTGTACTCTCCTGCACCCACCTCCGCGACCACATAACCCCCACCCTCGCCCGTCTCCACTGGCTCCCCATCCTCCAGAGGATCGAATTCAAGATCCTCGTCCTCACCTTCAAGGCCTTCCACGGCCTTGCCCCGCCCTATTTAACCGATTTACTCTCCCCCTATAAGCCCACCCGGACCCTCTGTTCAGAAGGACTTGGCCTGCTCCAAGCCCCCCGCCCGAACCGCCCCACCATCGGAGGCCGGGCCTTCAGCTTCTCCGCTCCCACCCTGTGGAATTCCATCCCCAATCCCTCCGCCTTGTTTCTTCCCTTTCCTCTTTCAAGGCCGGTTTGAAGACTTTCCTCTTCGACCGTGCCTTTTGTTCCCCCCAAACTTTTTGACCTCCGCTATGTGTTTCACCCCTTCCCGAACACTCCCCTCCCAGCTCGGGTCACACGCCTCCTGTGCAGCGCCTTGGGACGTCCTCCCGACATGAAAGGCGCTTTATAAGTTTAAATTGTTGATATTGTTGTTGTTGATGCTGAGATGGGAGAAGGTGACCGTAGGCACGGTCGAATAGGAAGATCTTCAGGTGTGACCTGAAGATGGTGAAATAGGGGCAAGGTGAGGTGATAGAAGAAGGATGCTTCAGAGTTTCGAGGCTCAGTGGTTTAAAACGTGGCCACCAATTGTGGAATGGAGAATACGAGGGACCCACTGAAGGCCGGAACCAGTTAAGTGGAGGCAGTGTGTTATGGGTTGGAGGGTAAGTAGGTCGGAGAGGTAGGGAGGTGGCAGAAGTTCAAAGGATTGGAAAACAAATGTGAGGATCTTGAAATTGATCCGTTCGGTGATAAGGAGCCAATGGAGCCTGGCTAGAACTGGTGTGCTAGGGTATGGAATTTAGACGGGTGACAATGTGGGCTGCAGAGTTTTCGATCAGCTGGATTCTGTGTATGGTGGAGCCATGGAGACCAGCAAAGAGGGCATTTGAGAAGTTGATTGGGGAAGTGCCAAACGCATGGCTGAATGTTTTGGCCGCGTCTGGGTACTGTCGGAGGTGGGCAATGTGGTGGAGGTGGAGGAAGGTGTCCCTGGTCAGGGACCGGATGTGAGGAAAGAAGTACAGCTGTGGGTTGAACTTGACGCCCAGGAGGCGCACTGGTTCAGCAAGTCTGAGGAATAGACTGGAGAGATTGAGGAGGTCAGAGCCTCGGAAATACAAGACATTGACAGGAGCCAATGAGTATGGCTTCTGTCTTGTTAACGTTTAGCTGTAGGAACTTTATGCTCAAGTCTCTGTCTGCCAGAGAAGTCAAGAGAACATCGCGGATCTGGACTAGTGTACTCCATGTGTGCAGATGATATCGCCAAGAGGGAGCATATTGATGAAAAAGAAGAGAGGGCAAGTATGGAGCTGTGAGGGGCCAAGAACGGTCTCCGTTGAGGAGATAAAAGTGACACTTGACACACTTGACAATGTGTTAAGTAGTACCGTATATCTCCGCGTATAAGGCGCACTTTTTTTCAGGTCGGAAGATCTCGAAAGTGGGGGGTGCGCCCTATACGCAGGTACAAGAGATTTTGAGCCTCGGAGATACAGTAAACAGGAGGGGCGGCCGGCGCGCTGTCAGCCGGGGTTCGGTCAGTGTCCGGCGGGGGTTGGGGGGAGCGGGTGACGGGGCTTCGGCCTCGGCCGCCCGGGCAGCGTTAGCAGCAGCGGACTTCAGTGCTGTGCTTACCTTCTGCCGAACCCAGTCTGCCTGCCTCCCTCCCTGCCGCTCTCCCTCCCTCCCTCCCTGCCTGCGTGCCTTCCTGCCTCTCTCCCTCTCTCTCTCCCGGGCTGCCGACCTGCCGCTCTCCCTCTCTCTCTCCCGGGCTGCCGACCTGCCGCTCTCCCTCTCTCTCTCCCAGGCTGCCGCTCTCCCTCCCTCCCTCCCTGGCTGCCGCTCTCCCTCCCTCCCTGCCTGCCTGCGTGCCTGCCTCTTTCCCTACCTACCTGTCTCTCCTCCCTTCTGCCGGCAATATCATTGAAAATGCTTCCGTTTTTTTTCACCAAGAAAAGGTTAAAAACGGGGGGGTGGGGGGTGGGTGCGCCTTATAAGCGGGTGCGCCTTATACGCGGAGATATACGGTACTTGAACCAGGATAATCCACTGAGGTGGATGAGGGAGGAGAGGTGATGGATGAGGATGCCGTGGTTGTAGAGGCCCAGGAAGAGAGGAAGCCTTGGTCAAACATTTTTGCCTGTGGAGGAGGAAGAGCTGTCCACATCATCAACATAATAATAATCCTTGCATTTGATATAGCGCTTTTCATGTCTTCTAGATGTCTCAAAGCGCTTCACAGACTATACCGTGCAGTTAATTGACTGTATATGTATGTGGATGAAATGCGGCAGGCAATTGCGCAACAGTCGTGGATAGAAGTGAACAATTCATTACTTTTTTTTGAAGGATTATCATAAGGTGTGTGGAGTAAGGAAACTTCTCCATTCTTCCAATTCCTCACCAGTAATGTTAATAAAAATGTAGCCTTCACGCTATTTCCTAGTTCACTAAAATAACGGGATTCATTAATCTCTGGAGAGGACGCTAAAGGATTTTAACTTTTCCTCAAGAAGGGGTGACAAGTTTAAAAATATCCACATTAATCCTGAGTTAAAGCCAGACATCACTAGGTGATGATAAATAATAATAATTCTTGTCTTCAATAATAGCTCTAACATTGCAATACAAGTTTTACAGGAAATTACTGCAACTTGTTTTGCAGTCAAAGGGCAGCCAGTCCAGCACAGTAAGCCCCCACAAACAATCACAAGGTTGCTATGCTATGTGGACTGGCTGACCAAGTTATGTGGAAGAATGCTGGCTGGGAGAAACTTGCTTCTCTTTTCATAATGCAATAGGATCCCTCTAATGTTCGCGGGGAGAGTGAGGGGTGGTAGAGGCACGGCGAGGGACTTGTTCCAATATGTGTCACATGTTCGAACATGAGAGGTGTCAGCGGGACTCAGTTGGTCACTTTCATTTCTGAGACAAAAGGTTTGTGTATTGAAGCCACGTTGAGACTGATCTTACGGACAGGGCTGACAATACAGCACAGGAATGTGGAAGCAATGCAGTGTTAGAAGTGCCGTCCTTCAGATGTGATGATAAACCAAGGCCCTGTCTGATGGATGTCAAAGATCCCATGGTATTATTCAGAAGGAGATGGGGAATTTCTCCCAGTGCCCTGGCCAACAAGCCCCTAGATTTAAAATAAATGAGCTTTCGCTTCATATCTGTTCATGGGACAAGGTTGTGTGCCAATTGACTGCTGTGATCACTTATCAATGGAACTGTACCGAAAAAGCTCTGCAAAGCACCTAAAGAGATATTATGAAGCTAATAAGGCATTATAATAAGGTGCTATAGCAGATATAAAGGATTATTGTTAGAGCAGATTTATCGCCTGGATCCCCAGGCCCAATACCTGAGATATAGATGTCAATTTTTATTTGATAACAACAGCAAAAATTACATTTCTAAAACAGATTTATAAAAACCAAAACTCGGGTGTATCAGCCCTGAAGCTGGTGAAAGCCATCATTGTGATCACTTCCTTCTCTCTCTTTCTCTCCCCCTCTCTCATGAATGAAAGTGGTGTCAGATGTTGGCGTGGGAATGTAATTTAAAACCTGCAGTCTCCCGCGCTCCCTCCCCCAACAGCAGCTTTCAGCAAAATAGGCAAATACCAGTGACCCCCCCCTCGCCCCCCCATCCGCCGACCAGCTGGTCCCATCAAACATCACCAACACTGGTTAGCTTTTTGGACACACATGTTTGCATCCAAGGGTGAAGGACTGAGAAATGTGTGGAAGTGGCTGGGTGGCCAAGCACATCTAGCTCCACTTCCTGTGTGAAGCCCTGACTTCCTCCTTGCCTCTTTCCTCAGTGCAGCTATTTATAGTTGAGGGATGGAATAAAATGGGAGGCAACGTGAGATACCCCACGTGCCAGATATGTTTCGGGGCAACTATCACAGCAACGGGATTCAAGATACTTTTCAGTAAATCCGCAGCTCATATGGTAGTTAGTTTGCAGGTGCAACAAGCAACTAAGAACGGCATGCTAGCGTTCATTTCAAAAGGTTTAGAGTACAAGAGTAGGGAAGTCTTGCTGCAACTGTATAGGGCTCTGGTGAGACCGCACCTAGAGTATTGTGTGCAGTTTTGGTCTCCTTATTTAAAAAGGACATACTGGGGTAGTGAATTTATGGAATTGACTACCCCAGAAGGCTGGGTCCCTGAACATTTTCAAGGCTGAGACTGATAGATTTTTTTAAAATAGAGGGATTAGGGGATATGGGGATAGGGCAGGTAATTAGTGTTAGGTCAGATGATCAACCATGATCTTGTTGAATGGCAGGGCAGGCTCAAAGGGCCGAATGGCCTACTCCTGCTCCTAATTCTATGGTTTTATGGTATCTCGGGATGTAAAGTGCACCTCCAGCAAGAACCCTGGTTACATAACAGGTGAGAATTTGGTGATCCTCTGTCTCAGAAGTGATGATATGTTTCAAGTTTTAGAAACGTCACGTACTTGGGGTTCCCTGCAGGAAACACATTACATCTCATGCTGCTTCTCGTTGTCCAGCTTTGAGGCATTATTTACACCAATCCCAGATAATCCCATTTACATGAGAGTCAGCTAGTTGGGCAGGGAGGAAAAATAACTTGGCATAAGCCCGATTAGCTACAGGGTGCTGTAAGACCCTCTTTTTAATAGTTTAAGAAATAAAAACACTGCATAAACTCAACACAGAGCTGCAATGTGACACAAGCATTAGAGACAAAACAGAAGTCTCCAGACTACATATGATTAGATCATCAGGACAAACTAGGACAAACTAATACCAATGAACTAATGGAAATGTCTGTGATATGTTTCGAAAGAGACTTTATAATGCCCTTCCAATGCTGCCCACTGCCTATCTCCCTGGATTTATATCCCAGTAAGTATAATAATCATTGCATTTGATATCACCTTTCACTTTAGTAGGGCATCTCAAAGCACTTCACAGGAGTTACTGTAACTAGGACTAGGCATTTTGCAGGTGAACTAGTTCCAGAGATCATCCTCATCACCTTAATTGGGTTATCACTGATTAGGGGTAAATACAAATAGGGAAACTTTGCTAATAAAATATGCAGTCATTACACTTTATGTGAAACACTTTTGAGACATGAAAGGTACTATATCTAATGCAAAGAGCAAGAATTACTATAATTATACGCATACAGAATATCAAATATATAAATGTGTGAGAATATGTTTGTGGTGGAATCACTGTCTCTCCTTCTTCCTTCTGGCTCAATTCTCAAAGCAGACATCTGTGGAGCTGGGTCAAGCATTCAACTGCTGGTCACTGTTATTGTGGAGTTTTAATGAACAAAGACCTCAAGTGTATTTCTGTTGACTGCCAATCAAGTTACATGAAGTTGAGTAATTGAGCCAGCTTCACAAATGCTGGCATTGAGAACATTAAACTTAAAACCATTGGCTCATTCTGTTAATATCTGTGAAAGTGGGCAATCAAGGCTCTCCTATGGTTTACTTGTACTTGGAACGTACATGGGGCTCAATCAGGAATGAGGAAGTCATGGCTCTTACCTGCTTCCGTGCTTTGATGCGCTTGTGTACATAGTCCGAGAAGGGCTTGCAAGGAACAAAGCGTCCATTTCCTGGAGTCACGTGGAGACTTCCATCCTCCAGGACAATCTTACCCTGGCTGATCACAACTATAGGAGCACCAAGCAATTCCATCCCTTCAAAGATGTTGTATTCTACAGCCTGATGCACAAGAGGGTGGGGGAAAAAAGAAAGAAGGTTTATTTAAGCCTGCAAGAGAGACAGATGTTCATATCAATAATGACAAAGCCAAAATAGCAATCATATTGTATATATCTGTAAACAAAGATGCAGTGCTGATAATAATCATCCTTCATTTAGTTATTGTTACTGTAAAGTAAAACATCTCATCTTCACACATAATGAGAGTCAAATCCAAATATCTTAGGTCATTTTGCACATACTAAGGTCCCATGAACAGCTGTGAAGTGAATGATCGATTTGTCTGGGGGATTTTTGGCCAGGACATGGTGAGAAATTCCCCTCTCCTTTGCAGACTGACCTGGAAGCTTTTATCGTCCAACCTGAACGGGGAGCTGATTGAACACTGGAGAGAACATTTAACAATCTGTTTAAAATCTGTGAACTGCTTTTGTAAGGCTGGGGTGAGTCCAATTCTGCTTGTTGGGCATTTGACTGGATGAATGCACTGCTGGCAGGGATGAGGGAAGGAGCAGGTTTGATCTCAATTATCAGTCCAGTGTGCCCAGGCGAGAGTGAAAATACTGTCAATTTGAGGTGTCACTCCTGACTGCTACATAGTGACAACCATCAACACCACACCCCACTTATAAATGTCCTGGACATCAGTTGGGGACGAAATTGGGCGTAGCTCTGATGCCCACCCCCAGTCAAACTGCTGACTTGATAAATTAAGATAAGATAATGAAAAATACACATGGGTGGAGAGGGGGGAAATCCAAACATCCCTCTCACACAGGATATTGCCCAACTGCCCAACTGGTGGCAAGGCCTAATATTTCTATTTGGTGCTAAATTCAGCACAGCTTTTATCCTCCAATAAGCAAAGACAGTAATAATCCTTGTATTTGATATAGCACCTTATCAAGTCCTTGAGGAGGCTCACAGCGCTTCACAGAATGTACAGAAAAGTGAATTGATTGCATACTTTGTGGGCAAAACATGGCACTCAATTGGATTGAAGTGATCAATTTTATTATTATTACCTTTTTTGGAGGAATTATTACCCAAGTAAAAATCTATCAATTGACGAACAACTGGCTTCCTATTTACAGCAAGGTAAACATAGTTGTGCGGAGTAAGGAAACTTGCCTAACATTTGTATAAAGTTGATCTGGCTGTCATATAGCCTTGGTTGTTGCTGAAGTTTAGGTTGAAATTGAGGGTGGGAATTAGACATTCCTTGTGTTCATGGCAACTCCATGTGCTGGAGTTTTAGCAAAACTTACAGGTTTACAGGTAGGATCGGGGATAAGTCACCTGAATAAGGCCTGTGCAGCTCTTGTGCTATTGTAATGCTACACATTCTAAGATGAACATTAGGAATAACCCTTTAGACTTCCATACATGTCCTCAGCGTTTGCCAACACTGTAAATGTACAATTCAACCCTATCCTTGTCTTCTTCTACCCGCCTTACTATTGGCGGGCGAGCCTTTAGCCACTCTACCCCCAACTTCTGGAACTCCATCCCGCAGGCCCTCCGCCATCCCCTCCCTGGCTTCCTTCAAGTCCCACCTCAAGTCCCTCCTCTTCGATGGTCCCATCGGCTACTCCCTTCTCTCCCTTCCACCACCTGTCCCCAGCTCAGCGCCTTGGGACGTCCTCCTGACACAAAAGGCGCTATACAAGTCTAACCCTTAGAGAGATTATGCATTTAAGTGCTTGCGGAAAATTAGAAAACATTGAAAAACAAGGCATTAAGCTGGATTCTGCTTTGCTTCCCCTTGCCTTACAGCAGAGGAGTGTGAGTTAGGCTGTCAGCCACGAGACAGAGGTTCAAGCACAGAGAGACATTCCCTGGGGGTGAGCCTAGACTTAGGGAGGAGGAGAAGAGGAGAAACAGAGAAAAATAACTAAGCACGCCAAGCCCTCATTGTATCGCACACATGGACATTGGCTTTCTTGGCAGTCAACTGACGAACGGAGCCATAGTATCTTGTAGAATGTTCTGGACAGGCTTTTGCTGTTGGTGACATGCTGTAAGTGAATGGAAGAAAATGCAAAGAAGACAATATGAAGAAGTCAGACCCCAAAGTTTGAAAAACAAAAGGAAATTAAATGTCAGGATTGCTGCAGTGCTGGTAGCAGTCAATAAACCAGACTATGATTTACTGCCTGCATGTCTGTGTTAAGAGCTGAACCTGCTGTAGCCAGCAAATCTCACAGCCAGCAAACAAAGGGTGCAAGAGAAGGGTGAGACAATGAGAGGAGAAGAGAGGAGGTAGAGGAGAAATGAAGAGAAGATATAAAAGTGAAGGGAGGGAAGGAGGAGGAAGAGGGAGAGAGTAAGTGTGCCTGAAGGTAAAGGATATCAGCCCACTAACTAGTAGCCAGCAGTCAATAAACGTTTTTAAAAGTGATCACATCATTGCACTAGAATAACCCTCCTGAGAAGTCAGTGGACTGTTCCCAGCAGCTGGTCTAATGTCAGGCTGGTTAGCTAGGTCAGGTTTTCTGCTGCTCACTCTCGACAAGCCCATGACCTGTAATTTATGGGTCTGGGCTGAAAGCAACAGAAATATGAAAAGCTGAAATGGCAGATGTGGAAGCTGCACCTCAGCACATCTGGTCAGTCAACGAGATAAATAGGAACGATCCATAGTCTGTACTAGAAAGAGGCAAGATAACATGTCCAAAAACACCAAACCTATGCAGGGCGATGTCTGGTTTGTAGTTAGAAAAATCAGGGCCACTACTCACCAGCTACTTTTCTCAGTGAATAACAATGGGGAAAAAGGCGACAGAGCAGTGAGGAACACAAGCCTCAGAAACCAACCCACCAACAACTTGCATTAATATAGTGCCCTTCACACGGGGCAGCGTCATTGAGCGCTTAATGACTTAATAATTCCAAGTCTGACTCCAAATCACAGGGGGGGAATGACCGTAAGCATGATTTGCCCAAACTTATCCAACATTTCACTCTACACGGGATCAAACCGAGGTCTCTCACTTGTGAGGCGAGTACTCTAACCACAAAGCTACAGGATTGATGGGGGGGTATAGAGTTCTGTGCACTTGAGTATCCCCTGTGTGCATGCATTTGTCACCTCCCGTCAGGATTACACAAACACACTCCTCGCCAGTCTCCCCAGATACACAATTCAAAAAATCCAGCTCTTGCAGAACTCTGCTGCCTGCATACTGACCCGGACAAAACTGCCTAACTCCACAGTAATAACGGCAAGTCAGTCGAGGTGAAAAAGATTCCGAAAAGGCCTCACCCATTTTCCTCACCCTATTGGCTCTGCTCGCTTATTTCTAGATATCTCTAAGCACTTCACAGAATATACTGTAAAATGAATTGACTGTATATTTGTGGGTGACATATCACCATATATGGCCAGGTTCCACTGGCTCTTCGTCGCAGAATGGATCAACTTCAAGATCCTTACACTTGTGTTCAAATCCATTTACTGTGGCACCTCCCTATGTCTCCAACCTCTGAGTTGCCCCACTCTGAGTCTGGCTCCTCCACTCTTAAGCGATCTGAGACATGACCTTGCGTTGAGGGCACTATGTAAGTGCAAGTTGTTGTGTCTGGGCAGTGGAGATTTTAATTGATTGGATATTGTGTATAATATAATGAAAATATAAGCTTTTTCCATGGGTGGAAAAGGATAGTGGAGAACTTGCGAGGAAGGGAGGGTGATATGAGCTAGATGGAGAAGAGGAAGTGGTCTGAGATTGGTCTTGTCAATCACCTGCATAGAATATGAATGAAGCCTTTGCTACAACAACAATAAAATTAATTTGTATAGCGCCTTTCACATTGTGAGGATGTCCAAAGGCACTGGACAGACAGTGTTTTGGACCTGATATGGGTGTAGGAATTGGGGATGGTGGAGGGATCGGTGGACGGAGGTTGATCGAAAGCATGGTCAAAGAAAAGTGCCTTGAGGAGATCTTGAAGTTGGCAAAGGATGGGACGAGCTGAAGGGATGGAGTTACAGAGGATGGAGGCAAGAGTGGCTGAAGACCCGTCTGCCAATGATGGGGCGGGCGACGTGGGGGGTCGTGAAGCTTGCTGAGCGGTGGGAGCGGACAAGTTGGTAGGGAGTTAAGAGATCACAGAGGTAGGGGAAAGCAAGACATGGAGGGTTTTGAAGGTGAGGACCAGGATCTTAAACTGTATGATGGGAAGCCAGTGGGGTCGGGCGAGGATGGGGTGATATGGTCACAGAGTCTAGTGCGTGCTGCAGAGTGCTGGATGATCTGCAGTCTGTGGAGCGAGGAATTGGGGATGCTGACAAGCTATATCTTTATTATTATCATTAGGACAGGAGACATAATTGGGGAGGGTGGGCATAATATAGGAACAGAAGAAATGTTGGACAAAAAAGGACCAAGGTCCATCTAGTTCACCTTCCACCTTCCTGGCATTCGCATGCACACACGTCCCAAACTACCTATGTAGTATATCCCATAATGTTATTTCCAAAAAGAAAACTATCTAATCTGTGTTTGAAAGAATCAACACTTCCTGCTTCAACCATGTCCTGAGGAAGCCTGTTCCATAGGTTCACTATTTGCTCACTGAATAGTGTTTGTGTAGATTCATTCTGAATTTACCCATCTTCAATCACAGGCACAGGTTTCACTATTCTCAACAAGTTGAAGCAGCCTGTCATTATCTATATTGTTTAGCCCCTTCAGAATCCTAAAGAGAACAATCATGTTGCCTCTCAATCTTCTCTTTTCCAGTGTGAACATGCCCAATTTACTTAGTTAGTTCAGTCCTTCCATACCCTCAATCATTTTAATTGCCATCCTCTGTATCTTTTCAATTTCCCCAACATCATTTTTGTACTGCAGAGGTCCTTTTCATTTTCCATACATATTATTTTCCTTCCATTCAAATAATAGTGCCGTCCAGAATTTTTTATCCCCATGTGAAGTGATATCTCCACATTGAATATCATCTGCAACTGATCTGCCCGATTCCCAGGTATATTCAAACCTCCTATCTTGTGCAGCTTTGCAATCTACTACCTTCACTAGTTTGGTGTCATCTGCAAACTTAGCAACTGTGCTTGCAACTCTTCTTCCCAGATCATTTATAAAAATATTAAACAAAAAGAGATCCCAAAGCAGACCCTCGTGGAACTCCATTGGTTCAAATCTGCCCAGTCTAATGCCATTCCCTGTACAGCTACCTCCAGCTAACTCTTCTGGTTAATCAGTTGCATATCCATTGTAATACAGTATACATTTGCTTTCTTTACTTTCAGTATGGGCCTCTCAAGAGGAACTGTATGAAATGCCTTACTGAAATCCAGATATACAACATCCACAACCTTATCCATCTAAAGCTCCCTTGTCCCACTTTCAAAGAAAATCTATAAATTAGATTGGCAAGACTTTCCCTTCATGAACCCATATTGGCTATCATTTATGATTACATTTCTGTCCAGATACTGATTGTATTGTTAATAAGAGTCTCCAGAATTTTGCCCACAATGAACATCAAACTAACTGGTCTGCAGTTTCCTGGGTCACTTTTCTTATCTTTCTTAAAAATAGGAGTAACATCTGCCTTCCTCCAGTCCCCTGGCATCTCTCCAGTGTTTTCTGATAGATTTGTGCCAGCGTTTCTGTGACTGCCTCCCTTAGTTCCTCAGATCCTCAAATGCAATTTATCCGACCCATGAGATTTATTTACCTTAAGTTTACACAGCTGTTTGGAAACTATGTTGGTAGTGATATGAATGGTGTCTGCAACATCCTTGAATTCTCTTTCCAGATCAGATAGGTTACCCTTCTCCTCCTTGGTAAAGACTGATACAAAAAACTTATTTAGCATTATTGTAGCCTGTGCAACATTATTTGCCATGTTGTCTCCCTAACCTACCTTCAGTGGTCCTATTCCATTGCTTGTTTTTCTTCTAACCTTAAAGAAGTACTGACTGACATAATATAAGAGTGGAACGGAAGTTCGCTGTGCTGGGGCAGTCACAAAGTCCCGGAAATGTCATATGTGAAACTGAACAGACTTTGCTGAGCAGGAAGGAGTGATATTGTGGCGTGCTCAATTACTTTTAGAGTCAGGAAAGACTTTGACAAATCTTTACCTCAGCACATAAAGTAGAAAGGGCAAAGACCACATATAGACTGTATATTGAGGGGGTTGCTAATCAACACAATTTCAAACGGGATTTCTTATTAAAGACTCCTTTCAGTAATCAGGATTGGTTAATAATTACATAATTAAGGGGACCAGCAATTTGTGCATAAGTTTACACATGGTGCATAACGCAGCTGTGTTTATACACCGGCTCGTTTCACTGAATATGTAATGCTCTGTTTGGTAGAGTAGAAAACATTGTCATTGGCTGTCATAATCGCAGCACTATCTGGAGGAAAAGAAAGGAAAATGGACAATATATTTATGGGCAATACCCACTGCATTCAACATTAAAAGATAGACAGCATCACCTCCAATCGATGAGATTCACTTGCTTGCATACTGAGGAGGTGGTGTGCGTTGGGAAGGATAGGAATTATGGTGTAAAAGTAACAATGTTTTACAATTCCTCAGGTAATATGGAGGGCAGTGGCAGTGAACGGCAGCTTGCTCCGAGAGGCAGTGCAGGCCTGATAGGGCAAATAGCCTCAACTGTGCTGTAAATGTCTATGATTCTATTCCTCGTGCTAAACAATACAAGGAGAACAACAACAACAACTTGCATTAATATAGCACCCTTCATGCAGGGTAGAGTCCAGCAGTACTTTAGGTAATGCTTTACAGAACACTGCAAATTGAATGCTTAACAGTATACAGTAGAAGCCTGTTTATCCGTGACCCGATTAATCGGATTTCTCGACGCCCTCCCGGGGCAATTCCACATTCCAGCAATCGCGAGTATGCTAAATTTGCACATGTGCACAATGCATGCACACTTATTAAACTTACGAACTTGGAGGTTTTTACTGATTGGTAAAATAAATGCTTTTTTACCGATTTTTTTTACCGATTGTGCTGAAATCTTTATTGGTAAATAACTACACAATATTCTGTTACTATTTAGTATATTATTAATTTAGTATGTTTTAAAAGAAGTACATTTTCTGTGTTGGGTTTTCGGCAACTTGCCGCCCGAACATCTAGCACAGTCACTTAGTCGACCCCCCACCCAAGTGTGCTGGATAAACAGGCTTCTACTGCATAATCCTCCTCTTGCACTTTTTCTAAAAAAAACTATTAAAAAAAATTAAGCAAGTCTATCAGATCAGAATATCCAAGTACTTGTGGAATAAAACTATTCAAAAATAATTTTAAAAAGGTTCATTATTTCAAAAGGTTATGAACTCAGGCAATTTAGAAACCTTTAATATTAATGTAATTTGGAAAACAAACATTAATATTAAAGGTGAACAGAGGGAGCACTGATGGGTTTGTGGAGATATTAGCTTCGGACAAATTAGCTTTGGTCAATTGCATCCTCCTTCTAAGAAGGAAGCAACAGTCTACTGAACTGGCATCTGGAGGACTAAGCCACTGTATGAAAGGATCATTATTTAAAGTGGGGCCATTCCCATTCTCAGGAGGAAACTGAAGGGGGGGATGGCGGGGCGCGGGGGTCAGAGAAGTACAGCAAGTCAAGCAGCAATATCCTATATTGATTCAGAGAAAACTGCATTGGGATTGCAGATTGAAGCAGGTGGATGTGCTCTGCTCAGTCCACTGGACTGGAACAGATGGTCCCCAGAGAGGTTGATGTGTACAGATCCACTTATACTGCAGTTGACTCTCCATGATTGTCATTCACATCACTGCTGGTTGTGAATCTAAACAACTCACAATACAAGCTCCGCTCCAATGGACAATCCACAAACAATAACTTGCATTTATACAGCGCCCTTCATGCCAGATGGCGTCCTGGAGCGCTTTCAGGGTTACAGCCCCGGTAGCTTATAATAGTCCTATAAACACTAAGATCTTCTCAACATCAAATTGTATAAACGCCTGTAAATCACAATTATTTAAACAATTATATATTATGCGTTTGTGGAGATGTTTTCAATTTTTCTGTGTTTGTGATTCACATTTGCTACAATTCATGTGCATAAATATACTGTATGTATACACTGTCCACAAAACCTCTGTCTTATACGTGCACACATTTTATATATATATCTATGTTGCATGTGCTCAGGCTCAGACACACCACACTGTCCCTTGCTTTAAAAATACAAGCAGAAGAACTGCTCCATTTATCAGAGATAAATGTGAAGCTGAAAAAATGGCCAGGTTCCAGGGATAACAAAATGGAGTCCATCCTATTGATTGCTTGCTTCTTTGGGGAGGTCAGAGATTTTGCTTACAATTACTTGTCCCAACAGGAGTGTCACTCATATAGCACATTCCCAGCCTTCCCTAGGCTTTTAGTGCTGATATAATCTAACAGCACTTCTAATAGATTATTCCATTGTATTACATAATTATGTACAATTTGCACACGCACTTATCTGTAATTTGAGTCTATTACATTAATTGCTAAAAAAAAGTGATGATTTTTTAAGCTTCCAAATGGATTATAGTGTGTGAGGTGCTTTATTTACATCGTATGAAGGACAAGAGGAAAGTTCAAAAGACGATTGATAACTGATAAAATTGTGGAAAAACAAGGTTGCAGTGGAAAAAAAGAGATTGGAGTTGAGACGTGACACAAGCCTCCTACATCAGATTTTCTTTGTGTTCAGCTCAGTAATACGAGAGGAGCTAGAACAGCCTCTCAAGATAAGGAAGTAACATTCAATTGCATTAGGACGATAAGCATATACAACTGGGGATTATATTTACACAGGCTGTTTGGATGGCCTGAGGGTGGGATAATTGGCTTTTTCAGTTGGTGAACAGGCCTACAACACTCACCATCCATTCAACTGATGCCAAACATCTGAGCAGATGCAATGCTGCTGCGGCAGACATTTTAACCCTCTTATATTTAGCATTATTTTTGTGAATAATTTTCCAATAATCCAGCTCCATCATTAACAAAATGGTCTCTTTAAACTATGTTCATTTCTCAATATCCTTTTCACATGTTGGTTTAAAGCAAAATTCCACAACAGTCTGCCCCGTAATTTCACAAGATTCAAAGCACCTCAAATTACAAACCCATAAAGACAGCAATAATAGTTAAAAACTCTTCAAAAGTTCCCCCGTTAATTTTTGTTGAGCAAATTTATAGACTCCCCCTTTTTCCCCAAAAGAAATTACAGATTGCAATGTTTCCTGCTGAGTCTGGATCGTATTCAAGCACATTAAATGTAGATTGGATTTGATAGTTTTTTTTGAAGAAGAGACTGCTTAGGCCAAATTCTGTTTCTGAAATAACCATGTTTACACAGACAGCTGAAATACTCCCCAAAGTCAAGTCTGTAATTGACATTTCATGTTAGATATACATCACTTGAATTGAAGACACATGTGGAGCACTGCAAAACAGTGGACTAAGGATTGTTGAGTTAGAAGTCTCTACCCGCCCTAAACATAAAAAAAATGTCAGATGTACAATCAACTCCGGAAGATGAACTCTACCTCATCTAATTCCCACTGAATCCAAGTCAGTAAATTTCCACAGCCCCTTTGAATTTGTATTGCATTAAAGGAATACTGTCTGCACCAATGAATATTGGACAAAGCATTTTATTCATTTGTTTGCTACATTGTGAAAAGTGTGAAAATGTGAATCCCACGCTTGAAGAAAGAACTTGTATATTTTTATAACATCTTATACCTCTGAAATATCTCAAAAGTGCTTCACAATAATCATTATTGGGCGTAGCGGCTGTTACTGTAGTTAAATACTGCAGCCATTTAGACACACACTAAAGTCCCAGAATTGATTATGACATGCACGATTAATTTACTTGGGTATTTGCTGGCTGACATCAGGACAAAGTCACCCTCCTTTCAAATAGTGTTACAGAATAATAATCCTTCATTTGATATAGGACTTTTCACATCTTCTAGACATCTCAAAGCCCTTCATATAATATACTGTAAAGTGAATTGACTGTATATTTGCAGGTGAAACACAGCAGCCAATTACGCACAGCAGTGTCCCACAAACAGTCATGGCTTGAAATGACCGATATATTATTGTTTTTTTTCAAGGGATTATTATCAGGCGTGTGGAGTAAGGAAACTTGCCCAAGGTTTCATGCTGCCTGGAACTGAACCCAGGCCCCTCGCTTGCAAAATGAGTGCTCTCACCACTGAGCTACAGGACTCCAGGGATCTGTAACATCTGCCTGAACAGGCAGATGGGATCTCGTGTGAAGGGCAGCACCTCCGACAATGCAGCGGAGGCTCCCTCCAGTATTGAACTGGATTGTCAGCCAAAACAATCAGCTCATGTTCCTATATATTCAACCCATTCAACAGCAATCTGACCCAAAGACAAGAGAGACCCATTCAAGTGCTGTTAGGAAAAAAAGTTTGATATAACTGTTCTGCTTCTTTCCTCCCACTAAAAACAAAGCTTCATAAATTATTTCTTAATTAATGCAATTGGACATTAATGAATACACCTTTAAAATATCAGTGCAATTAAGAGCTGCCTCAGGGGTGCTCACCAGATGGCACAGCTGAGGAGAAAAGGCACTTGAACTCACTCAAGACTTAGCTAATTGCAGCCTTTCAGACAATTAATGAAGTGTTGCACAGGCAGTGTTTAATCAGTACGGTGGAGTGAATGAGCTCCAGTGAATAAAAAAACTGAACAACTGGAGGAAAAAATCTGTTTAGTCAATATCACTTGCTAAAATCTCCAGAGCCTAGCAGTGGAATAACAGCAACCTCCCTATCTGCTGAGCTCCACAAATCCTATCATAAAGACATAACAAAAGGATCACTATTTTTAGCAAACTGATAAGACTCGTTTCAATGTAGTGCCAAACCGTACATGCTTGTGGGCAGCCTCACACCCACTAAGAATTGACCAATCTAATTTACAATAGTGAGGATTGCCCTGGCTTGATTTGAACTCAGGACTCAAAGCTGAGAAGACACTGCATTACCCACTGCACCATACACTCTTAGCTCATATGGGTGGGAGATTCAATCGATCGGTAATGTATACCGGAGTAAATTTTATTATTAGAAAATCATTAGAGACTTTAACAACTTAATAATACAGTAAAAGCCCATTTATACGGCACCCGTGGAATCTGGCCAATGCCGGTTAAAGCACCTGTTGGATATTCAGGCGGCCCGCAGCCGAAAACCCACCACAAAAAAATTAAGAGTTCTTTTAACACACACCATACACACCAGACTAAATAACAACAGATAATAACAGAATATTGTATTGGTACTTATTGTTAAAACTACTCTCTTGCGCTTCTCACCTTTACTGGTTGAGGTTTACAGTCCAGCGATTCTTTTTAAAATGGAGGACGCTAAGTGGATGAAAAAATGGCAGTGCAACTTTAAAGCCTTACTAACGGCAAACTGATAACCCTAGACTACTAGCGGCAAACCGAAATACTATACCTGCGCGACAATGTGGGCTATCAGCTAGGGGGGTTATCAGCTTGCCGCTAGTAAGGCTTTGAAGTTGCGCTGCTGTTTTTTTCACCCACTGGGTGTCCTCCATTTTAAAAAGAATCATTGGACTATAAACTTCAATCGCAGCATCATGGCTTCAAGCGCAGCATCTACCAGTAAAGGTGAGAAGCGCAAGAGTAGTTTTAACACTAAGTACCAATACAATATTCTGTTATTATCTGTTATTATTTATGCATTTACAAATGCTTCACCGCTATAGTTTCGGATAAGTTCCGGTTTATCGAATGGGGACTTTTTTTTGACGTGCCGGTTATACGGAAGTGCAGTTCATCGAGTCACGGATAAACGGGCTTCTACTGTACTAATAATCCTTGCATTTGATATAGCGCTTTTCACGTATTCTAGATGTCTCAAAGTGTTTCACTGAACGTACTATAAAGTGACTATATATTGGTGGGTGAAATGCGGCAGCCAATGCGCACAGAAATTGCCTTTTACGGTTATGAGACAAAAATTTTTATCTGAATCAATGAGCTTGAAACTAAATTATGAACAAGACAAGACAGATTACAGCATTGTCTTACCCATAGGACTCTTGCTTTAAAATGTATGATTGCACAGAATTTTTAGAAAAATTTTGTGTTAGTTTTTCACAGCTCCTTTTAAATGGCATAAAACTTGCTGAAATTATGAATATTTTAAAATTCTACATTCTTTGAAATTTGAAGATGGTGGTTTTAAAGGTAAATTGTTGTAGCATTTCTGCTCCTTGGATGATCTGAACTATCTGGCAAGGACAAGTTAATTTCTAAGAAGAAATCCTTAATGAGCAGACATGGATGACAGCCTGGAGAAGGCACACTCAGTGATTCTGGTGAAATCTGTCAGCAAAACAGTCAGTCAGTTTAAGCAGCCGCACCCACACCAACGTCAATTTGACAAATGAAGAGAGAGAAAGGAACTAGATGCTCAGCGTTGGGCCGTTCAAACCAGAATATGTAAAATCAAAACCAGGGAACAGGTGCTAATTGGGGCAAAGTATGACATGGAATATTTGGGTCGAAACTTTTGGATAAAAGAAATTCCTCGATTGAGTCATTGTGATAACCAGCAGGAATATGCAGATAAACCTCAGTTTGAACTACAGTCAAGAACCTACATGTTCTTAGCAGCATGTACAAGGCACAGATGGTGGAGCACCAGAAAGAGTCTTTATTGGTAAGTAGCTATACAATATTCTGTTACTATTTAGTATATTATTAATAAACAGTAGAAGCCCGTTTATCCGGCGCCCGCAGGATCTATTGGTACTTATTGTTAAAACTACTCTCTTGCGCTTATCACCTTTACTGGTTGAGGTTTACAGTCCAGCGATTCTTTTTAAAATAGAGGATGCCAAGCGGGTGAAAAAAACAACAGCGCAACTTCAAGCCTTGTTAGCGGCAAACTGATAACTCTGGACTCTACTAGCGGCAAACCAATAACCCTAGACTCTACTAGCGGCAAGCCGGGACCTGGCCAATGCCGGTTAAAGCGCCTGCCGGATATTCGGGTGGCCCGCGGCTGAAAACCCATTACAAAAAAATGAAAGTTCTTTTAACACACACCATACACACCAGACTAAGTAATAACAGATAATAACAGATTATTCTCTTGCGCATCTCACCTTTACTGATTTGAGGTTTACAGTCCAGCAATTCTTTTTTAAATGGAGCCAAGTGAGTGAAAAAAACTGCAGCGCGATTTTAAAGTTGTGCAACTTTACTAGCTGCAAGCCGAAGCCTTAGACTCTACTCGTGGCAAACCAAAATATCGCACCTGCATGACAATGTGGGTTATCGGCTAGCGTTACCGGCTTGCCGCTAGTATGACTTTAAAGTCATACACGCTCCGTTTTTTTCACCCGCTTTGCGTGCTCCATTTTAAAAAGAATTGCTGGACTATAAACCTCAACCGCAGCATCATGGCTTCAAGCGCAGCATCTACCAGCAAAGGTAAAAAGCGCAAGAGAGTAGTTTTAACGATAAGTACCAATATAGTATTCTGTTGTTATGTTATTATTTATGCATTTACAAATGCTCCACTGCTATTGTTCCAGATAAATTCCAGTTTATCAAATGGGGACTTGCTTTTCGGCGTGCCGGTTATACGGAAGTGCTGATGCATCGAGTCACGGATAAACGGGTTTCTACTGCAGTATGTTTTAAAATAAGTTAATATTTTGTGTTGGGTTTTAGACAACTTGCCCCCGGATTATTCGGCACAGTTAATAAGTCGACCCCCCAGAGTGTGCCAGATAAACGGGCTTTTACTGTTTTTCCAATTGGATTTAAAATCACAAATAAAGATACAAACATTGACACAAAATACAGCATGCAGTAGTACCCACAGACTGGAGTAGTGGTCGGGTGGGGAGAAGGAACGGGACAACAGGTACATTTTATTGTAGAAGAAAACCCACTACTAAATCTAGAGACTTATGAGCACTGGCTGCCATGATTTACTGGCTACAAGTGGGCAGGCTGCACTGTGGGGGTGCCCCCAGTAGCTAGTAACGTAGGGTTTGACATCACTACCTGTAACAGCACTAACTGAAAAACCAGGAATGCTTCACGGCCAGAAAATAAATTCAAAGGATGTCTGATTGAACCTTGTTTAATGTTGCTGACAACATTTTGGATTCTAACCCACAAAAGAGGAGTGGGAGATCGATCTGAGGAACAGCCTTGACTCTTTCCCATCCTGCAAGATACCAGTATTATACACCAGTGCGCAGTGCAAGTGAACCATGCTGAAGAGGAGGTGTGACACACAGTGTGGACAATACCTCAGTCAGAGCTCTGAGAGGCAAGAGAACAAGGAGTGACCACAGCAAAATCTTAAAACAATAAAATGTGTAGAGACATGGAGTTTGAGCAAGAACGGGGAAGAGTGGAATGGGCAGGTTAAAGTGAACATCATTTTTGTCTTTAAAAAATAATGTTTTATTGAACATTCGAATGAACAGTAGAAAAATACAACGTTATTCACTGTCTTTACAACTCTGGCAACTAAAGCAAAATACTTCTGTGTGATCAAGAGAAAGGCTCAATTCTTTGATGAAGTTACTGGCAGAAACTAAAGCCACATTTTTGCTACCTTTGATGTGAGTTTATAGTTGACATGCTGTAAAACCTCCAGCCTAGGAGGCACCGAGCATTTTACTCTGATCTCAGCTAGAAGAAAAGCTCCCATCCCCTGAGGCTAGGTTTAAGATGACTGTAGATTGAGGAAATTCAAATCCAAGCAACCCTGACAGATCCCACTTCCCCCCACCTCCCTTCCCCGGGTAAATTTCCACTGGAGAAATCTATTGCACATAGGGGCAAATGTCCCTTTTTGACACTGGATGGTGGTGGACGATGGTAGACTGAAAGAAGCACAATCGCGATATGACTGTTCTGAGATGAAATCAGAATTGAATGGAAATTCCCAATGTATTCATTACAACAACGAATAACTTGCATTTATATAGCATCACCATGTAACGGAATAACACAAAGAGCTTCACCAAATATTAATTTATTACTCTTACTCTAGGTGTCAACAATCTACTGGGACTAGCTGGTGATCTGTAATAATAATTCTTGCATTTGATATAGCGTGTTATCATGGCATTGAAATATCTCAAAGCGCTTCACAGAATGTGCTGTAAAGTGGATTGATTGTGCATTTTTGTGGGTGAAATGTGACAGTATATTATGTGAAGCACTTTCGAGATGTTTTGAAGACATAAGGCACTATATCAAACGCAAGAATTATTATTATTACAGGGTGACTCTATCATGATACTCAACTTTTAAGAAATGTATGCAGCTTTATTGTTAGGGTAACTGTTTGAAATATGTCTGAAGGAAAGCATTCTGATATTAAACCTAAACTCCAAGAGTTAAACATATAAACTGTGCAAGGCTGATCATCAAGCCATCAGACTCCAGCATAAACATCCTCATCCTGTTTACACCAACGGTTCACTGCAGGTAGTGGCTCAGCCCTAAACCTTTATCTCCTCTTAAACAAAATCTCTCAAGAGGCAGTTCCGCATGTCAATAATGATTCAGCCTTCGATTTCCAAACAAGATCGGAGTTCTAGTGCAAAGGGGAAAGATGATACAAACAATTTGCTGTACCCTGTTAAGGCCAGCGCTTAGAGGGATGATTTATGACTTGTGCTTAGTGCAAATTGGCTGTTATTCTTGCTATATATAAAGTACAATCACTACCACTTTACAGCAAATACTGTCAACCTGGACTGATGTAGGACGTGAATCTACAACCTTCTGATACCAGATGCAAGAACAATAAACTCAAAACAACATTTTCAGATCTGCCAGTTCAGCAGAACAAAAGGATAAGAGTTCGCAAAAGAACATAGTGATTATCCACCTAAGAATTAAGACTGAAATGAAGAATTTGTCAAATTCTGCATCTTCTGAAACAGATCATGAAATAATGGTATGAGCGAGTAAGCAGAGGGATTTGTAGAACAGTGCTAATAGAAGGAAAAGAGACAATATGCCTTCATAAGAACAGAGGAAAAGAAAAATATATACAGTAAAAGCCTGTTTATCCGGCACCCGAACGAACAACTGTAACGAGGGTATAACCGGCATCGCAAAAAAAAAGATCCGCATTCGATTAACCGGAATTTATGCGGAAAAATGCATTAAAAACATGGTGTTTTGTTGGTGTTTTCAGCCGAGTACCCGACACGCACTTTAACCAGCATTGGCCAGGTCCTGAGGGTGCCGGATAAACGGGCTTTTACTGTATTGTAGTTTCTATTGCACAAGCACATTGTACCTGGAAAGATAAAGTTGAAAATGTGACAACACGAGCTAGAACTTCGTGTTCCCTATAAACTAACTAACACATTGTGGTGTGGAAATCGCAATTTGACAAATCGTCAATGGCAGTCTGCTCCCAGGGTTTTGCTTTGGTCAGATGTTTCAAGCCTTTTTCTCCGCCAGATCTTGACTTCTGGTTTGCAAATATCCTCATTTTTAAGCAAATGCAACAAAATATTGGTGAATAAAAGTTTAGAATAGAAAGCTGTTCACTGACCGACTGGTGAGTTTTGGCAGAAACCGTCTTCACTGCATCAGGATCCCAGATAACCAGGTCAGAATCTGATCCCACGGCCACTCGCCCTTTCCGCGGGTAGAGGTTAAAGATTTTGGCAGCGTTGGTGCTTGTTACAGCAACAAACATGTTCTCGTCCATTTTTCCAGTAGCCTGTTGGGTCAGAACAGTTAGTATCTCTGCTCATTCCAAAGCCTTGCACAACTGAAACATAGCTGAGAACACAAAATATTTTGATCACATCTACATGTAGATTAGCTACTCATAAAGAGGTCACATTTACTTCCAATCAAGATGGCTTGAGCTGACTGAGCCCACGTACACTGAACTGATGCACTTTTCAAAGTTGAATGGCGCAAATTCCCCATTATATCGACTGCTGTGAGTTGGAAGCCTTACTGCCCACGATGCAAGACAAGAGCTTTCCAGGTCCCACTATGGACATCATTGTGCTTGGGGTTAGTTCCCGACAAGTTCCAACCTTGATTAATGGATTCTATGTTTACGGATACCCGTCAGGGGGACAGGGCTCATGTGGAGGATCTCACAATGGCATAGATTTGGTAGATGACTGCGAGGGCAAACTTCCTTCTCCTCAAATCGGTAGCCACTGTCTTTTCCTATTGCCAGATACAATATCTTTCACCCAAAGGGTCAAAATCTATTCAAGGCCTGGCTTACAGCAGAATCTCAGCACAAAAGGAACAGAACAGCAGCACTGTAAAGTCACGTACCACTGCTTTGTCCCAGAGGATGGACATTCGTTCTTCTGCTCCATTTGTGCCCTCAGGAATCTGGGTGAAATCGTCCTTACCAATCGCCTTCTGTGCCGTGCTGAATGTACAGTGGCTGCTTCCAACCACCTGCAAGTCTCCGCTGTGAAAGGACAGGTGTCATCAGCACACACCTCACCTCAAACAGTCAGAATAAGACAACTGTCCCAGCATCTGATCTGTATTCTTCCCCTAAACCCATCTTTTACACATATTTTCCCCCTTTCTAAAAAAGTGAAATGATCACTTTAATCCACGACCGTTTATGGGACACTGCTGTGGGCAATTGGATGCTGCTTTTTACCCACAAATATACTACAGTATATCATGTGCAGTGCTTTGAGATGTCTCGAAGACGTGATAAGGCACAATATCAAATGCAAGGATTATTACTGTTATTATTATTTCTTTAGATAATGCAAAAAGGGTTTCTTGTGGTTCTGGATCATGCCCCATTAATTTAAGCTTTTAAATACATTTTTGCTTCATATCGATAATCACCCATTTTTCCTTTGCTAAAACAGGTTTTAGCATCTCCAGGTCTGTGAGAAGAGCTTCTAGGTCACACATAGTCACTACAAATGTTTCTGGTAAAATAAATCCTGGAACAGTTTTGCTCCCTAGTTTGTCCATTCGAGTGGAGTGCGAGGTCCACAAATGTACAGGTCCTTTGCAATTTGCAAAAGGTTATGAAAGAGCTGTATTCCATTTTTCCTGTTAGGAATTTAGTGCCATAAGGAAAATATAAATATATATTTATTTGGTTAATAAAAATACTTCTGGGCAAAGGAGGGAAACAATCAACAAGGCTTCCATTCCAGGACAGTGTCCATGACCTATGGACAAGTGACCTATAAGGAGTGATGAAGTTCTGCCAGTGGATAATAAGAAGCCTGCTTTCTAAATTGGCTTTTCCAATTTTTGATACTTAATTCTACATCTCAGCATCCCGAGGCTCTACCCCGCACAAAAAACACTATATAAATGCAAGTTATTGTTGTGCACTTCACATCCTGGGAACGTGGGAGTCTTGTAGCTCAGCGGTTAGTGCACTCGCCTTACAAGCATGAGACCTGTGTTCGAATCCAGGCAGGTCAGGCCGAAACCTTGGGCAACTTTCCTTACTCCACACTCCTAATAATAATCCCTCAAAAAAAACACAATAATAAAATTGGTCATTTCAATCCATGACTGTTTGTGGGACCCTGCTGTGCCCAATTGGCTGCTGTGTTTCACCCACAAATATACAGTCAATTCACTTCACAGTATATTCTGTGAAGCGCTTTGAGACGTTTGGAAGATGTGAAAAGCGCTATCTAAAGGATTATTATTTGTTATTATTGACTTTACCTGGCTATGAGGGAAACCAGATAATCTGGAGTGGTGGGATCAGGGCTCAGTGGTGGCGAAATGACAAAAGCAGCAGCTTTGGCCCAGTTTTTGCTCCAATAGTTTGTTCCGTCTGTCCCAAGACTTGCACTGATTGGCTCCCCGAAGACAACGTTCCCTGGAAACCACAAAAAAAGTAAGATTGTGTACAGCCATTCTACAATGTCTTTGCACTAAAAAAGATGAATCAGTCACACCAACAGGAAGTGAAAGTTGAGCCCCACCTTTTTTCTTGGCTTGCGCGATGATGTCAGCAGCATTCTTACTCATTACTTTAGTGACATAAAGGGGACAGTTGGTCTGGCCAGCGATCGTGATTGCCCGATACACTGCTTCTGCTTCCAGCTGAATAACAAACAACACATTTTACAGGCTTGAGTCTCAATTTACAACAAAAACATTTGGCTCAAGCAGCTCCATGTGCCCCGGAGAACAGCAGTAACCTGCTACAGCAACATAGAAACCACACGTGACAAAGCGCTCCTAACTGCTGGCGCAGGGTAACGGAGAGCTCTCTGGTCTGTTCACGTTACACTCACCTGGAGGGGCCAGGTCCAAGGTAGATACAAATCCCTTCACCGCCCCTCCTCCGGCTGCAATCTTTTCGAGTCTCTGCCTTTCACTCTACTCATTCCTCACTACCACCATCAGTCTCCCACTGACACCAACCTGCTGCTCTCTGGAACTCTCTCACTAAACTATTTTGGCTTACTTTCTCTCTTCCCACCTTGTTCCCTCTCTCCACAAAACTGGGATGTTGGGGATGTAAGTGGGCCTGTTAAATTTGCATTTCATGTGGTATTCCTCACATCAAACAGACAAGAATGGATTCTTGATGTGCTTCAATGGTGGATTTGGATAATTCGAGTGCAGCTTGCTGAATGCTGTCTTCACTGTAGTTGGAGCACTGGCTTGTGAGCCGTATTGTTCACTAAAATGCTGCTGGTTAACGCAGCAATCCGCAAGCCAACACGGCAGGCACAGCTTCTCCAACTTCACTATTGAGAAGGGAATTTATGGATCCCTCACGCTTTTCTGCAAAGTTAAAGCCAGAGAGAGTGTGTGTATGAGAGAGAGAGAGTACAATGAGAGCCTGGGCAGGGAGCTTGGAAGTTAAGTGAGTGTTTCAGATTTGCAGAAGTCCAGTCCTCTCGGCACCTACCTCAGAGGGGTGGCCTTTAAACCACACTGATCACATAACTCATTCCATACTAAATATACTAACTATAATTATTACTGGAAAGTACAGTTTTGATTGGAGACATCTATTTAAAAACCTCACATTTGGTATAGAGACTTTCAAGTCAGAGACGTCTCAAAGCGCTTGACAATATTTACTTTGTAAAGTGCAGTGGCTGTGTATTTTGTAGGATAGAAAGACCCGGCTTCCTGGAGAAATGTTAGAATGTGTTACAAGTGTCATGGTAACGCACTGAATCCTCCTGTTACCATGACTGGGAATGTTGATTAAATCCCAGCAGGTTTCCATATCCAGCAGTGGGCTGGGAGCTCTGCCAGGATGATCACAATGCACCAAAGGATAGGACTGAACCGGGTTCCCACTGGAATTCAGTCGTGCCGAGCTGGGGGGGGGAGGGGGAGGGCTGTGTCATTACAGAACCACACCTGGAGATCCCCAATTAGAGTGTCTGCTGAGAAAGAGCATCAGTGCTTAGAAAGGCACGGTAAGACAAACACTATAGTTCTGTAAATCTTCACTGGGGAAAAGAAAAAAAAATTGCTGCTGTTTTTCTTGCACATCATATGATGCATGATATCATCCATGGCACTGGCACGCATTCCTGACCACTGAAGTGCTCAAGGACTCCAGACTTTTATCAGTGCGTGGTTTACATTGTAAGCACAGGGTATGTTGTTCCATAGTCGAGTTATGTTTTCACAAGGTAGTTATTCATATCTCATCATTTCAGAGTCTCTGCCACAGGAAATGGCCTCTTTGAAAGTCTGAATGTCCCCTCCAGAAACATCAGCTAAAAATTACCGAGTAGAAGAGACATTTTCTTTAGGGTTTTACCAAGCAATAAAAGCGAGAAATAAAACATGAGGATGAGGTGGGGCTACTGCTCTCTCCTGCGCTTGTTTGAGGCTTTTTATTTTATTTTTCGCGATTATTTTAGTCACCAGTTAAAGGGGGGAGATGTTGAAACAGATTCCCTACCCGCCCTCCCTCCCTTCCACTGTGAAAAGGTGAAAGATCGTGTCAGCCCATTATCAATCACATTCTGTTCCTAAACAGTTCAGGATGGCAGCACCATAGCCTGGTCACCTGAAAAGCCTTTCACTTGCTCAGAGGGAAATAGATTTACTCCTGGTGAGGCTCCATCTGCCCCACCCCCAACAGACACACAGGAGTTGAGAAGTGTTTGGTGGCATAAACTGCCTTTCGTCAAACAAATCTTATGTTATGCGATGCCATGAGATGTCAGTTCTGAGGAGAACTTGGGTCAGAATTAAGTCTCGTGCTTCAAGGTCACGGACAGTTTACATCCAGGGGAATAACTGCAGAAAAACTCAGGTTATTATTCGCGACCCTTCGTGTCACTGTTCATGTACTGGTTTTGGTGTTCAAGCCCATTAGCTGTAACAATTACTACACTGAACACAGAGAACAGGATTACCTCCTCTGGCCTGCTAAGCACGTGTCCTTCTGGACCAGTGATGCCCATTTCCAGCAAGCGCTTTTGTTCCTAAAAGAAAAATAAATTGTAGAAAACAGTTAGTAAGCAAGCATTTCCCGATGGATCAATGAACAATGTGTACATGCAGAATTTTTTTTTGAACTTTCTTATTCTGTATGGGAGGGCATCAAATCCCTTTATTAAACAGGGATCATCCTGTCCATTACAATTTTGACAATATGTCTACGCTTCTAACTTTCACTGACCAAATTGGTTGGTCAATATCAAAAAGGACCCAGTTCAGCCTCAAGGATATCCCACTTTCTACCATCTGAGTCCTGTAGCTCAGTGGTTAGAGCACTCGCCTTACAAGCATGAGACCTGTGTTTCGAATCATAGCAGGTCAGGGCGAAACCTTGGGCAAGTTTCCTTCCTCCACACACCTAATAATAATCGGTCCTGGGATCCATTATTGTGAAGCACTCTGAAACGCCGTCTGGCGTGGAGGGCGCTATATAAATCGAAATTTGTTGTTGTTATTGTCTTTACCTGATCAATTATATCACCATTTTCAGCGTGGACCTGCACTATCCCCCCAAGCTCTCCCACATACTTGCAGATTTCATAGAGCTGGAACACGAGGAGAAAACAGGTCAGTTTACACATGAACAGACCAAAGGCACATTATAAAATCTCACTGAAGCATGGGACAATTGGCAGACCACAAAAGGCATGTTTATTACAGCAATATATCAGGACAGTATGTACTAAGTGATCTACATTCAAGTTTTCCAATTTCAAGTCTAGAGACATTATCAACGAAACAAAGCTTTGTGTGAGATGAAGCCACTGAGCTCAACACCAGAAAGAAGGAAGGAGAGCAATAGGGAGAGGTTGAGAAAGATAAAGTCGAGGTTTACAAATTGCTTTTTAAAAATCTGGCTGGTAAAATACATAGTATGTGCTTAAATATATAGTAAGCGTAAATAAAGGATTACACTAGATTTCTTTCATTAAATCTAAAACGTGTGCCTTAGTCTCGAAGATTCAAGTACATTAAGCCTTTAGATTTTATCGCAATATTCACAGATGTAAAGCTATATTAAGCCCAAGTAAAAACATGTAGATTTTCTGTTTACCTCCACATTTGACATCTGATAGTAATCCTTGTAAGCCATGTAAACTAGGAAAGAGTTCACACCTGTTGGTGAAAAAACAGTTTAGAAAACGGTCACCCAGAAAGGTGACTTGCGTCAGCTGTACCAAGAGAGACGATAAGTTAGTGATGCACACCGCAATGTATCTAAACCTCTGGATATAAGAATCCACAGGACAGAGGTTCAGAATCTCCAGTAGAGGGGGAGTGCTGCATTGTCAGAGGTCATGTCCTTTGGATGGGAAATTATACTGCTTTTCCTTCAGGCGCATGTTAAAGATCCCTTGGCACTATTTGAAAAATGGAGAGAGTTTCTCCTGGTGCCCTGGACAACAACAACAACAACAAAATTACATTTAAAGAGCGCCTTTCGGACAATTCTCCAAATGAATTGGTTTTAATATGCCAGAGCAGCGTGACTGGAGGGTGCAAGGCTCAGTGCTGTGAGGAACAAGTTTATGGTAGACACCTATCCAGATTAACAGCCGAAACTCGCTACAAGGAAGGGTGGCTGAAGCCAGAATGCTGGATTATTGCCTTCTCATCACAGCAGGATGAGAAGATGGTGGAGTATGAATTCAGGAAGAGTAAGGCCAAATGGACCAAAGAGTCTTCTTTCATTGAAACTATTATAACTGTGCAATTCATCCTTAAATTCAACCTCCTGTTTCTCAGTTATGCCATGCCCCTCAGACGTTATATCAATAATTAATTTGTTCCCATTTCTGTTTATACATGACAAGCCTTGTATTACTTGTTAAATCACTTGGACTGAATAATTCATGGTAACCCATTCTTCTTTAAATCCCACCATCTGCAACCAGGTGTATGAACAAATGTGTAGAAGTCTCATTAATAATTCACTGGAGGGCACAGCTGAGACAGCAGTTCCTAGTGCAGCACAGCTCGCCATGTAACAGCCAAACACACAGTAGTTAACAACTGTTTCCAACAAGTACACAATGACCCCATCTGAGCCAACAATAATTTGCACTTACATAACATCTTTCACAATTTCAAAGATGGTGTGGGCACTCAAGCTATAGCTTTGCATTTAATGCCATTCACTTTGGGAGGAGACAATTTTTATAGATTTATTGTCAAGTGTAGTGACTGTGTACGCAACAGCCAATTTGCACAAAGTAATACACAAAAAGCCCAAGAGGGAGAACTGAAAGGGAAATAGGTGTATGGTGGTGAGGTGGGGGGCAAATGGCTACCTAAGCAAAGCACAGTATTCTTGAGGAACCTTAATATTCAGTAACAAAAATGCAAAATAATGCAGATGCTGGAAATCTGAAACAAAACAGAAATCGCTGGGAACACCCAGCAGGTCAGGCTGCATCTATGGAGAAAGGAGAGTGAGTCAACGTTTCGGGTTCAAGGCCCTTCGTCAGAAAGTTCATGGACCCGAAACAGGTTGATATTCAGCATCGTCATATTCAGCCAAGTCTGACCCTAATGCGTTGTTCATATGCTGGCTAGCAATAAAGAACAAGAACCATGTTGCTGAGTTCTGAGCTAGTCGCAACACTCTTCCCTCGGCTGACATTAGCTAACACAGTACAGACCAAGGATGGACCACAGCACATTGCTGGTGTATTTGGTGCAGCTGCTTTACTGAATACATTCACTGGGAGCCACTGGGGAAGCTCTAATTACCTTTTTAAACCTCAATGTAATTCTGAAATAAATTCAGTCGGGGGGCGGGGGGAAACAGGGTTGGCAAATGCAAACTGAAAAGGTCAAACAGAGAAGCAAAATATGGGTCAAAATCTGAGGCTGTTTAACAAGGGCTGCTCTCAAACACAGGGGTACTGAACTAAAGAGCCTTCAGTGAGCCTGCACTGCCTGCAGACTCCACGTCAATCTGTCCTCCAGAAAGACACAGAATACAAAAATATGAATTGATGTTCTCAGCCTTCAGACAATGGTCACACAGAATTTGGGGGGAAAAAATTAATTCAGCTCTAATTTAGAAGCTAGTTTTCTTTTGATATTCTGTAAGAGAGGCTGTTTCCAAAATAAGACTGAACTTTTACAGGATGTAAAATTCTGAAATGGTATTTTTTTAAGACAACGGTCTTAGTGCTAAGACGAGCAGCTTTAGGGCGCTGTTGTACAGAACTTTGACACACCGACCCCTGATGGAATCAAACAGTCAACAGACCTTTGTCTTTAACCAGAGTCTGGATCTCCTCTTTGACGCCCTCGTTCCAGTCGGTGATGTCCATGTGTAGCGAGTAATCACAGCAGGCTTTACTATCCGCCCATTCCCGCCACTTCTCATAAGCTGCAATGATGCCAGTCTCAGGCTCGGGGATCACATGGTCGACTGAAATAAAAATAAAACTTAGTCAAACTTGAGGGGCAGCCACCAGCACTCGCCCACAGTTTATGGATCATTACAAGAATAGAGCATAAAGGATGTCAACCAACCATTCAGCCCAGAGATATAAGTGCATCAGTCCCCTCCCCTATTATAACCTGAACAGTATTTAACTTCTTTTTTAATAAAGTGATATTTATGCCTCTACAAACTCATCTGGAGATTGTTCCGCTATTCGGAGTAAAATAAAGTTCTTTATGCGGAATACCTGTTGGTTTGCTTTGTTTGAGTTCCAATAACTCTAAATTTGCATTGTAACAGGATGCAAAGACAAAATGGTTTCCGCTAACATCACTTCTGGTCTCTGCAAATGTGAGCAAGTTCATCCTGTATGTATCACCCAAGCCTAGCAAACTGACAACACGGAAGATGGGCATTTTTAGCATGCGAGAGCAATGCACCAAAACCAACAGAGGTTCCGGAAGACACAAGACACTTCATCAGGAGGGCCACTAGAGAACTGTGGAAAATATTTGGAAATTCTGCATGAAAATGACTGGGGTGGGGTTGGTTGATCTATGCTACTGAGATACATTTTACACCCAAACTACATTTTCTCACTTTATTGATGAACTAAACATGACGAAATAACACATACTAGATTGTTGCAAAAAACACACCATTAATGCTGTCTTTAAAAAAAATTGTGTGGACCAGTCGGTGGGGAGAAACTCCAGCGTGACTACAGGGCTCCAGGGACTCATTATCTCCTGCCTCTCGGGGACATCACTACTTACACACAGAGGGGAAGAGACACACACTCACAGACACAGAGGGATACCCACACACACAGACACGGAGGGATGGATACACACACTCACAGACACAGAGAGACAGACAGACACACACATACAGAAAGAAAGACACACACAGACACAGAGGGAGACACATTCACAGAGAGACATATACGAGACATGTACGAGAAACAGACACACAAAAACAGACACAGAAAAACTCACACACACACACACACACACACATACAGAAAGAGACAGACACTCAAGAACATACACAGACTATCTGAACAGCGGGGCCCCAGAGTGGAGTGAAGCTGATTTCTGGCTCTCACTGCACATGTGCATCAGGTGTGGCCGCACTTTTCTATTGGCCCATCTCATAAGTAAACCTGCCATCTCACATGACTCATAGGAACAGGAGTACATTCAGCCCAACGAGCCTGTTCTGCCACTCTATTAGATCATGGCTAATCTCTAGCTCAACTCCTTATTACAGAGTTCTACTGTATAAGTTTAAAATTTGTTTTAAATTTTTCCCATTGTCTTTCTTACTTTCTCGTTTAATCCTAAATAATACTGTAATCTAGAATTTCTCCATCTAGACGTCAATATTATACACAGCAGCAATGAGGTCTCCTTTTAACTGTCAACTCTTATAGTTTGAACTTTGGAGATTTCAATTTCTCTTGACTCTTTCTTTCAGGATTAGAGCTGTTCTTCTCAATGGCATCTCAAAAACATGTTTGTTTAGTGAACAGGACTAAACACAGCTGTGGTGTGACCTGCCCAATCTCAGACTTGTACTCTGCTCCCATACCATCAGTCCACCGTTTTTAATTATCTACTACACTCCCCTGACATTGAAAGCACCGAGTCCACTTTATAGAGACGGAACAAAAAGATCTCTAGTGTGATGGGAAGGCATGGGAAGGTGGAAGGATGGGATCAAATGGCAGAAGGACCTTCCATTATCCAAACCAATCTTTGATCTTGTGAATGATCAGTGCGTGATAGATCCAATCTCGCAGTTGAGACACAAGTACATGCAGCTTATATGGCAGGTGATTCGTGGAAACATTATATACATACAGAATTCAACAATCTCAACATTAGAATCTAATTTAGGGCTTATGCTAACCGTTATTAAAATATGTGCAAACAATTATATATAATAGTAATCTTTGCATTTGATACAGTGCCTTATCATGTCTTCCAGACGTCTAAAAGTGCTTCACAGAATATACTGTAAAGTGAATTGACTGCAAATCTGTGGGCGAAATGCTGTAGCCGATTGCTCACAGCAGTATGCCAGAACAGTTATGAACGGAAGTGACTAACCTTACTTAGTCTAACAAAGCGCTCTGAGACGCCGTCCAGCGTGGAGGGCGCTATATAAATCAAAGTTGTTGTTGTTGTTGTTGTAACCCATTACAATAAAAGCCCATTTATCAATGACCCGATCAACAGGATTGCGCGCCCCCCTCCCGGGGCAATTCCCTATTCCAGCAATCGTGAGTATGCTCACTTTGCGCATGCGCACTCATTAAACTTACGAACTCTGGGCTTTTACCGATTGGTAAAAAATGCGTTTGTTTTTTACCGATTATTTTACCGAGTGTGCTAGAATCTTTATTGGTAAGTATCCATACAATATTCTGTTACTATTTAGTATATTATTAATACGGTATGTTATAAAATATGTAATGTTTTTGTGTTGGGTTTTCGGCAACTTGCCTCCCGATTATCCGACACGGTCAATTAGTCGACCCCCCGGACGGTGCCGGATAAACAGGCTTTTACTGTATTTAGAAAAAAATGGAAGGAATTATTATCCTCCATCTGCTAATCGACTAAGAATCAGGTTCCTACTTATTGCTAGGTAAACAAAGGCGTGTGGAGTAAGGAAACTTGCACAATATTTCACCCTGCCGAGAATCAAACCTCGTTCTCTCGTTTGTGAGGTGAGTGCTCTAACCACTGAGCCACAGGACTCCACAAAGTGCCTTATCACTTCATTGAGACATCTCAAAGCACTTCGAAGAATATACTGTAAAGTGGGATGACTGTATTTTGTGGGCGATGACTGTATTTTGTGCTCACTTGGCAACCAAGTGAGCACAGCCACGTCCCACAAACAGCTGTTCATTTCTCAGGCGTTAACAAACTTTACAAAAAAAAGGTAATTTTAAACAATTCTTCCTCTTTTTTCTTAAAACCTCCTGTGGATGTGCTCCACCTGTTATAAAACTCATTGAGGCCAATGTTTCTGAGCCACTGCCCTCTCCTCTCCAAAGATGCCTATAGATTCCTTCCATTTTTTTCTAAATACAGTATAGATTATGCAATTGTGACAAATGAAGAGCGTTACAGATGATTCTTCCTCCTTCACTCATAAACCTGACTGATCAGTACTGATTTGTAATGGAGTATATAGTAGAGGTCCAACCTGAATGTGCAAGTCCCAAATGCTGCACCACAAACAGGATATGAACATTGACATAAGGACAGGATGAGACGCACACCCTTTCCTTGTTTCCTGCCTTCTTATGATCTAATTAACCTTGCAACACAATTACCAGTCTATTGCAGCCACATGACACATTCATTCATGTGCTGTTCTTCTGTTTCACTGCAGTCTGTTGCATGTGAAGTCCCTGCTGAGGAATCCTATGCAACAGGAACAGGATCGCAAATGCCTTAAGCACATACACTCATTTCACTTAGGACTCTTCACCCTTTCACTAGCCACCTCCAATCATCCAGTATCTCTGAAAATAGCCCCTAGCTTCAGACTCCCTGTGTCATTCGTTGTCTCCATTGAATGACTGAATTGGTCTTTGTAATTTACTAGCATATTTATTGGACTGTTTGCATTTCATTCACAAAATAGTTTAAATTGGTGGGGGGGGGGGGGGGGGAGAAGTATAAATTGAACTTTCAATTAAGATACCATTGGCAAATTCTGTTCAAACCTTACATTGCATTTGTGCTGGTGTGTAGGTTATCATACTCGCAAGCAAGGGACCTGGTTGGGATTCCTGCAGGGTGAAAGCTTGGCAAGTTTCCTTACTCCACACACTTGATAATAATCCCTCAAGAAAAACCCAATAAGAAATTGGTCACTTCAATCCACAACCTTTTGTGGGACACTGCTGTGCTCAATTGGCTGCTGCTTTTTGCCAACAAATATGCAGTCAATTCACTTTACATTACATTCTATGAAGCGCTTTGAAACGTCTAGAATATGTAAAAAGTGCTATATCAAATACAGGGGATACTATTATTATCTATACAAAAATAAATTGTCCCTTTTTTTATGTTGGGCGTAGAAGAGATGGAAAAGTCTGTCTTTTTTGTTCTATCTCACAGATGATTAGATTCAATGGAATTCACATAGTCACTTCATGTGCTTATGAGGAACCTTCTTTGTCAGATGCTTTTCAATGGGGTGGAGCCCTTCCAGTCATCAGACACGACATACTTTCTTGTCTTTTGTCTGGTTGGATTTGAAGATTCTTTGAGAGGTGAAAGGGCAGAGTTCTAACCCACTGCACAAACCAATCACCTTTGAAAGAGCATCTGAGATGAGAGTCAATGTGCAATTACACACGGAACAAAACAAAAACTCAAAGGAGCACAACCCCTTTGGGAAATGTTCCAATTACTAGAAATCCACGTACTCACTAAAGAGTTTCATCCAATACTCAGATGGTTAATTTACTCCCCAGTGTAGAACCAGGCTGCCTGCACAGACCAGCAAACATCCCAGGTTCAATGCTCAATCTGTGGTGAATTAGCTGATCCCAGCTGGGATGGGGTCAGGGGTGCTAAAATTGCCCTCAGGGCCTCTGCGATATGGACAGGAAGGCTAGCCAGAGCTTCTGATGTGCTCATAGGATTCTGTGTGTGTATGTGTATACACATGTCAGGCTAGAGCAGACTCCACTCTAATGCCTCCCCCGTTATTGTTGAATGCTTCTGCTGGCACTCACTGTCTGGGCTCACACATAAAGAACGGGAGTCCCACAGAAACTGAGGTCCTGCCCTGCCTGTTCTGTTCAGGTCAATGATAAAGATCCCATTGGCACTATATGAAAAGAGAAGGGCGTTTCTCCCAGTCCTGGCCAACAATCCCCCAGATAAAATTGCTCTTTAATTTCATGTCTATATGTGGGCTACTCATGGTCTAGAGAATGCAAAGTCACTACGTGTTCCAGTATGTACTGTGAAGTGCTTTGTGATATCGTCCTGGTCTATACTAAAGGCAGGTGATATCAAAACAAAGTTTTACAGCATAATTCATGTTAATCAGAGCTTGCAGGAGGGGGGGAGAAGAGTCTTGCTATACATTTCCCAATCACTATTTGGTGAAATTTTCTTTCAATTATTTAAATTGTATTTGTTTGGACTTTGCTCTCTTTACGATCGAATCGTGGATCTAATCCCTAAAGGGACACCAAAGTAAGAATGAAAAGTTGCCCGTGTGGTTTAAAATAAGATTTAAGCCTGGACTCATCTTGCACAAAGAAACGTTGACACAAACCCAGTTGTGAAGTGATGAAGTGCACATAGAATGTTGTTAATGTTGGCTTCCCTCCTAATTATTTATATATATTATACATATAGAACTCACCCTCTTGACAAGGAACCTTTATATTTAGGTGAAATGGGTTTAGGAAACTGGGAGCTAAATGTGGAAGGTGGCAGTGGAGGAGAAAAGTGGATATAAAACTCCACAGGCCACACATCCCGAGCCTACATATTTGTAAAATCCCAAGTGTGCATATGTGAATCTGTTCAAAGACTTAAAAAGCACAAAATAATATTTCAGCAGTATGCTCTGTGCATGTGATGTGATTTGGGAGGTTCACAAACAAAAGCTGTGGGCTTTATACCTGACGCCCTTTGTGGAAACATTAAAGATTTATGCCTTGATTTTACGGTGCCATTTGCTGTCACCATTGAAATCCATATTTGGAACGCTCAGTACATATTGGGAATTCTCCCAATTTTCCGACTTCCCCGCTGCCTTGAAAAGGTTTTTTTTTATATCCCCTTGGCAAGAATTTTGAGTCGTTGCTATGAGCAGCTCGTGTTGATGTGCAACATGTCTAACACAAGCCAGAGCTCAAGGTGCTGGTGATTTCTCTGGAGGAGAATTAGTCCTTTGAAATCACGGGGGAAAACTCCTCAGAAATGCTGCAGGGGCTTCAACCAGGCGGTAATGACAGGGACATGAAAACAGGCCTCGATAGTTCTTGCTGTGCCCCGGACTGCTCGCTAAGCTTATGAACAGCGACCCTTTTTTAGAATAGAGGCTAATGTGCAGCCAGGGTTTAATTCTCCTGATGCCTGCATTCATTTCCCCCCTTCACACCCTCCCCCCTCTTCCTTCCTCTTCTTTAAACTGTTCCAATGTGCGTCCGTAATGTATTGCCCAAAATAGAGGAGCGAGAGTTATTTCAGGAAACACTATTGTGAAGTAACACTATTCTCAACTTATCTTGTGCTCTGAAGCTATGTTATTACCTATAGTGAAAGCAGACAGGTCTGTGTGCAACGAGGAATTAAAACCAGGCATTATTTCACTGTTAATAGCTTCCATTCAGACTGGCATGTAGACTTGGCTTGCATGTGCTTAGAAGCACTTCTAATCAAATGGTTAACCTTGATCCCCACTTAGGGTTTACTGCTGATTTTGTTGGAAATGAACATTCTTTATTTCCTTTATTTTAAATTCTGACAACTTTGCTCCAAAACAGATGGTAAAGTGAACCACTTAAATATTGGAAGCCACAACGTCAGTCTCTTGGTACAGTATGTACACAGTATATTCTGTGAAGCGCTTTGAGACGTCTAGAAGATGTGAAAAGCGCTATATCAAATGCAAGGATTATTATTATTGAAGGAACTGAACAAGACTTGTCTACATGCCAAAACCGTCGCAATGAATATAACTAAAATATACAAATATCCTATTCATATTATAAGTGAATATTTATAATATCTATTTGCATAAGAACACCTCCCCACTCCCCCCACACTCAGTGTCATGCTCTGCCAGTGTCAAATCACTCTATATAAATGTAAGTTGTTTTTTGTTGCCTAAAAGATTTGTTATGCTAAATATTTCCGATATGCATAAAAAGGCCATTCTAATTTGCCCATTACAGAATCAATGTCAAATGAACCGAAGAGACACTAAATAGCATGTTTGACTTCTCCTCTCCTATTGAAGGCCAGGTTTCTTTCCTTACACTGGCTGCTTGGTTAGGCCCTGCTTGCTTACATTTGGCAATAGCTAAACCGTTTCTACGTTCAAAGTGCTCAGTGAGAAAGTGCTTTGAAACTGCGCCTCAAGTCACATTTAGCTTTCATTCATGACCTTTAGCTCTTTAGATTCTGCATGTGGACAAACAAGGTTTTGTACTCTACCATGACCGATTCACTTCATGATTAACACATGACATTTCCCTTCAATCTTTCTTTCAGTAAATACAGAACAGATCCTTGACTGAGCCTCTTGAGTTCCTAGAGGGCAATATGGTTAGAGATGCATTTTGAACTTCTAGAAAGTGACTCCTACCCAACTTATAGAGATGATGGGGGGGGAGAAACTGTCTTCTTACAGCAAACCTTAGACGGGAACTGGGAACAAGGATGCTTCCCACTCGGCTGCTGTTAATCCTATAAACCAAAGGGTGGTCCTAGTTGGAAAAGCAGCACAAAGTTTTGCCACAATTGCAAGTTATGCAGTTATAGCCGATTAAACTCCAGTGGTATTCTAATGCCCACTCTGGAGTTTCTAAGCCTTCTGCCTCACCAACCTCTGCTTAAGAACTCTCTGCAATTAGGTAAACAAGGTAGGTCCCGCTAGGGAAAGTTTAAATTTAATCCAGAAATGAGGAAAAATGTCCATGGAAAAGCAAAAGGACGTATGCATTTTGGAACTCAGTCTGGTTTGGATCTCTTAATGGGTGATGGGTCTCTGTGTGTTTCAAACCTGGTTAACCACAACAAAAAGTAACTTCAAAAAAATCTTCTCAACATGAAATAGATACACCCCCATCCAGTCCATAATCGGCATTCATTGCAAAACTGGCTTACCTTACAATAGAGTGACAATTAACCACAACAATCAGTATTGGACCCAATGCAGCTAACCAAAACATAATAAGAACCGTAATTGGATATCGCATAAAATACAAATATTCTTACTAAAATTTTCTTCCATTGGGAGGTATACTGTCACTACAGTGCCACACTTTGAGAGCCATTCTCTGGCATGTTCGTTCTCTCTCACTCTGCTCCTCTATGTGATTTTCTATATCTCTTTCTTGAACTCTATATCTACACTGCACAAAATTATAAAAAATTACCCTTTTGTGGCCAACAAAATAAATCAAATGTACGCATTGTAACTTCACACAATGTGCATGAACAGGTTTTTTCCCAGCATTTTATGGAATATCCAACTCACATCCCTGGATCCTAAGCAGATCCATGGATAGTTGAAATGTGGATAACTATCATTCTACTGTACTAAGATGAAACTATTCAGTAGAAATAGACATCTTTATTAGTTGGTACTTATGTGATGAGCCTAGGTATTCAGTGTAGGGCAGCAATGAAGATGAAAAGAGCTGGTGAAAAGGTCAACGTGAAAAAATAGAAGAAAAGCCCAACTCTTCCCATGTCCTAAACAACAATAGGTAAGTCAAGACGTAGTGATTAAAACCTGCCTACACTATGTTTCATTTATCTGTAGATTCCAGCAGGAAGGGAAGACTGAGGGAGGTGAGGAGTTTCAAATAGGTGTGATCCTGGACAGGTTTACAGCAATGTAATTTCCCTTGTGAGCTCACAAAATTGTTAATTCACTTTACAGTATGCCAAAGGTTTCGCCCTGCCTGGAATTGAACCCCAGGTCTCTCACTTGTGAGGCAAGTGCTCTAACCACTGAGGTACAAGTTTGGCTTAGATAAAAAAGGCCATTCATTCTGTCCAATCTCATCCCTTCTAAAACAGCCAACCCACTGTCCTTCCGATACTGCATGAAGCTGCTTTTTAAATGAGTCAATTTCCTGGCCTCTATCACCTTTGAAGGAAACCTATTTAGATCATTAATTACAACAACAGCAAAATTGCATTTATATATCACCCTTCATGTGGGGCAGTGTCTCAGAACATTTAATTAACTTTAGCAGAAAGAGAAATTTACTAACCTGTCCTGAAATTGCCCTTTACAATTCTAAACCAATGTGTTCTTGTTCCACTGTCTTTTTTCAGGCACTGGCAGCATCAACCTCCATGAATGCACACTCTACCTCATCAAACCAGTCAGGAACCCAGGTGTCTTGTTCGATCCTCAACTGTCTTTCCTAGCCCACATCCAAGCCATGACCCACTCTGCCTCCCTCACCTCCACAACATTGCCATACTCCGTCGCTACCTCGCCGCTCAGGCTTCTGAAACTCCCATTCATGCCTTCATCACATCCAGGCTCGACTATGCCAATGCCCTGCTTGTTGGCCTTCCCAATACCTCTCTCCATATGCTGCAGATTATTCTTAACTCTGTGGCCTGTGTCCTCTACTGCTCCAAGCTCCGTGACCCCATCTCCCCCATTGGCTCCCCATCACTCACAGGATTCAATTCAAGATCCTGCTTCTCACCTTCAAAGCCCTCCATTGCCTTGCAATGTTGCTGTGACCAGAGCTATACACTGTATTCAAGGTGTGGTCTGACCAGAACACTAGACAGACTAAGTAAGACATCTAGAGATCTAAACTAACTGATTTAGCAAAATAGCCCAGCATCTTGTTTGCCTCGTTTATTGTTGCCTCACATAGTCAATGACAAGTCATCTTTTTCCCCTAGATCTCTTTCAGCTAAGAGTGAAACCCAAACAGCACCGACAGCTAACCACTATATTTACAATCAGCTTGAATATCACTGAAGCAACTCCACCACAGAAGAATCAATATTGTCAAGAGATAGGTTGGCATCACGTTTTATAAACCTTCTCCGGATTACAAAGAGGGAATGGAAAGGAAATCCGAAGACTCTAGGGAAGGCAGAAATTAAAAGTGGAATATACTACATATGCTAAAGCCACGGCTCAGAGAGCAGAGTGTTCGGGAACACACACCAATAGATACATTAATTTCCATTGTGTCCCGGCATCTGTGGTTTTAAAGAAAGTATCCAATTTTTTTTTGAAAACAGATGTGAGGTGCTGCAGTTTTATATAGTGAAATAAACACAAGAAATGTTATAAAATAATGATATTAATGTGCATTCCATTCCAACAATTGAACTCTGGAATTTCCATGTGTAGGTTGGGATGCATGGAATTCTCAGTTTGGTTTGAATACTCTTAAGCACGGTGATGGGTTTCCACATGTGCCAGACACCTGGCTGACCACAAAAAATTATTACAGTACAATATTAACATCAGAGCCTTTGTCTTAAAAATTCCATTTGCCTGTATAAAAAGTGAAGTGCAATGTGTTTAGTGTAAAAACGTACTTCAAGCAACTGAAACTTTTTTTAACTCTTAACGTTTACTCACTTATCATTGTGGTTCCACCCGCCAGGGCAGCCTTGGTTCCCAGAGAGAAATCATCAATGGTGGTTGTCCCCTTGTAGGGCATCTGAAAGTGTGTGTGCACATCGATTCCCCCTGGTATAACCATCTTGCCATGAGCCTCAATGGTCTTCACTCCTCCAGGTACAATTAGGTTGTCGCCCATTTGCCTAGGATAGGAGTCAAAGTAAGTCAGATACTTGATACAGCGAGCTGCACACCAATCAATTACCACGTCAGGACTTTGAACTCACTCTCCACACTAACACTGCAATACTCACAGTCCACACAGAGTCTCCAATGCAACGCTGGGGGTGTACTGCACTGTCAGATGTGCCATCTTTTGGATGAGGCATTAAACAGAAGCCTCTATTGAGACTGACATTAAAGATTCCATGGCACCAATCGAAAAGAGAAGTGAGTTTCTCCTTGTGTCCTGGCCAACAATCTCCCAAATAAAATGGGTCATTCACTTCATTGCTGTTTGTAGAATATCGCTATGCACAAATTGGCTGCCATGTTCGTCTACAAATTCAGAATCCCTACACTTTGCAGAAAAGTCCTCTGAAGCACGTGGGGTGTGGGGTGTGGGGGTGGAAATTGAATTAAACTCAAAGAACCACTGCTGTGTGGTTTACACATCAGTAGACAGATTTTTAAAAATATATTTTTCTTTGATGAGAACGTGAATAGAGAACTCCAGCTTGTGGTTACTCTCCATTGTAACATGTTACACTACCCACTGTGGACCTGTCAGCACCACTTCAACAACACAGTGAAAATGCATGAGATGGCACATGATTCCCTCTGGCTGAGGGCAGTCAATTATGGCTAAGGGAGGGTCAACGGCAACACTCTTGGTCACCAGATGATGAGATCATGCTGTTCGGAAAAATATGGAAACACAGCACTTGCTTCATAGGATGTTTCAGACTCATTCCTGCACACTGCAACTCGACAGAAGCCAAAATTCACTGTGAAACTTATGTACAGTAAAAGCCCATTTATCCATGATCCAATCAACTGTAACTTCCGTATAACCGGCACCGCAAAAAAAAGGTCTGCATTTGATAAACCGGAATTTATCTGGAAAAATGCATTTTTGGGGTGTTTTGTGTTGCATTTTGGAATGTTGATTTTGGAATGCTGCTATTAGGTACCTGATGGTGGCGCTAGCTCAGAATGCTGCCGGTACTGTACAGCAATACACTCTCCGGAGTGTACTCTTTGAGAGAGGCAGATGGTGAGTTGATTTAGCTTTAATTTAGCCACAAAACACACACACACACACACCCTGAGCAAAGCTTGCAAATCAATGCATATCACAGATTTGTTTTAATAAAAAAACCTGCAATGCCCGATCTGGTTTTTATTTTTAAAAGAGTGCAAGTTAGTGCACACACACACAGGCATCACAAGGCTTTTTGGAAAGAAAGTTAACTGAACTCTGCTTTCTCAATAACACATTTGCTTTCCTCTCTTTTGCCCCCAATGAGAACAGTGTCATTGAGACGTGTAACTTTTGCACTAGTTTAAAGATCTCTCTGAACTGCCTGGTCACTGTGTGTAAAATGATTATTATTATTTATATATTATATTATTATATAAATGATTATTTAGTCTATTATTAATATGCTATGTTTTTTTAAAATGTAATTTGTTTTTTAAAAATCATAATTTTTTTTGTGTTGGGTTTTCGGCCGAATATCCGGCAGGCGCTTTAACCGCCACTGGCCAGGACCAGAGGGTGCCAGATAAACAGGCTTTTACTGTATTACAAGCTCCCAAACTGCCTCATTCACCTCAGATTTCACTCTGTGTTCCTGCAGTGAACTTGAGCATTGTGCAGTCAAGGGATTGCACGTTGTGATCACATGAAACTGACTGGGAATAAAGATCTCCTTTTTCTATATTGGTTACAACATGGTATATGTTTTGGGATTCTCATCCCAGTTCTGACTGTAACTCAGATCTGACCTAATTTGGCAAACTGATGTGTAAATTGAAAGTCATTGCACTGAGAGAGTGGAGGGCACTTACCCGGGAATGAATGTTGTTTGGAGCAGTCAGAGTGCATTTCGCCACTGGAGATTATAATCTATTCTAACACTTCTGCACTGTATTGAGGAAGTACTGCATTGTTGTTTGTACTATCTTTCAGGCGAGTCCTATCTGTTCAAACAATGTCCCATTGAAAGGAAAGGAAAGGGAAGTTTCACCTGGTGTTCGCCTAACAATGCCCCAGTTTTGATGAAGGGTCGGGGACCTGAAACGTTGACTCACTTTCCTTTCTCCATGGATGCTGCCTGACCTGCTGAGTTTTCCTAGCAACTTCTGCTTTTGTTTCAGATTTCCAACATCTGTAGTATTTTGTGATTTGTTAATACTTCAGCTAAATTGATCTCAAATCCCTGCTCTCACCAACAAATCACATCTCCAGCAAAGGACAGCCATCAACAACAAAAATCTAATTGGTATTCTCTAATTTGAGACTAAATTGACAGCATAATTTCATTGATAAGGAGGATACCTTCAGGCTTGGTTCCTGGAATACTGTACTGCAAGTTCTCCATGTTAACCCAAACCATCTCTATTTCACCATAGCAATCATTTTTCAATGTTGAAATGCTCAACATTTTGGAGAATAAAACCTTATGGCTCCTAGCTTGTTATACAATCAACAAAAATGTAGATTGAATTCAGCTAAACAACAATGGCCACAACATTTCATTAAAAATCACGGAATAACCATGAATGGAACTTCTAGCCAGAAGCAGCAGCAAGAAGACTTTACGAAAAAGCTGCCTCCAGGCAGCAGTACAGGGTGTCTAAGGGTGACTGTGAGTCAATGTGGGTTCTGGTGATAACAAGGAACTGAGACAAATTCATTGGAGCATTGTTGACCAGGCAATGGAAGAAACCCGCTGGTATGTATATAGATATGTCCCCAATGTTAGAACGATATTTGGCAAACTATGTTCACTTGTCCAATAAGTAAATTCCCACTACTTTGATGCACAACTTTTCTTAAAGTAACAGATGTTATTTTACATGTTCGAGAATAAAGAACCTACTTGATGAGCCCATCCTCCATGTAGAGATCAGCGTAGAAGGACTGGTCATCGTTGACAATACGGCCCCCTTTGATCATCAGCCGGTCACTCTGCAAAAAGAAACCGAAAAAATCTTTTAAACAAAGATCAATCACGCCAATGCTCTTGCAGTTGCCTTTGATATTGGGAGCGGAACCTGGGGTTCTCTGCCTTTGATCACTGGTTTCATTCTCAGCCACCAGCAAAAGGTGGCTTGATGCACAAAGGCACAAAGTAAAGGCACCATTGGCTCACCTGACAACAATAACTTACATAATAATAACAATAATTTATGAAGTGCCCTTCATGTGGGGTAGTCCTGGAGAGCTTGACAGTGGTGCGGTCTGGCACTGGGCCACGGAGAGAGGGAGGTGACCATAAGCCACAATCAAAAAGATAGATCACTAGGCAGGATTTGAAGGTATGGATGGAAGGGGCAAGGAGGAGGGGTTGAAGGACAGAGTTCCAGAGTTTTGGGGTGTTGTTGCTGAAGACACAGTCACTGATGGTGGAGCAAAGGGAATGAGGGACAAACAAGGAAGCTGGAGCCAGCCAAGTAGGTAGTGGAGTGGGATGTAAGCAGATTGGATAGGTTGGGAGGTGCGAGTCAATGAAGGGATTTGAAAAACAGTGAGAGGATCTTAAAATAAATCCATTTGGTAATTGCGAGCTAGTGGAGCTTGGCAAGGATAGTTGTGATGGGAGGCAGAGTTTTGGGCGGGTGTGTATCCAGGTGGCAGAGTTTTGGATTAATTCATTCTGTGTATGGGTGAGCTGGGGAGACCAGTGAGAAGGGCACTGGAATGGTCCAGTTGGGGAGTGACAAAGGCTTAGACAAGGGAGAGCTCAAGGCAGTTAAGGAATTCACACTTGTGGCAGAGAAGACATTGATGGGAGTCAAAGATTATAGCTTCCGCCTTGCTGACATCCAGCTTCAGGAAATCTGCGCTCCTCCAGGTCTTGATGTCCATCAAACAAACTGACAAGACGTCAGAGGACTGAAAGTCGCAGCTAGTGAAGTAGTTTTAGGTGTCACCCGCATACATGTGGAAATTGACTCAACATCTCAGATGACATTGCCAAGAGGGAGCGTGCAGATATGTTTTCCTCAGTTTTACAGTTTTCCCCAGGAATTCTTTAACATAAAGTGGAAAACTATTATTTCTAAACACATTCTGTTTCTTAGTTAGCAGCTTTTCAACTGGGCAAAAATATAAAATTATTAACTTTGATAAAGCACATTTACGTAAGGATATCCTGTAATATGTAGTTGACTGTATTTTGTAGGTAATCCACAACAATATCCCACAAATAGTCATGAAGTGAATGATGGATTTTATCTGGGGGAATGGTGGCCAAGACATCAGGAGAAACTGCCCTTTTTCATTTCATGACATTGGATCTTTAAAGTTTAATTCAAAGTACAGTAAAAGCCCGTTTATCCAGCACCCGATCAACCGTAACTTCCATATAACCGGCACCTCCCAAAAAAAGTCTGCATTCGATTAACCGGAATTTATCCAGAAAAATGCATTTGAAATTTTTTTTTGGGTGTTTTCGACTGAATATCCGGCACGCGCTTTAACTGGCATTGGCTGGGTGCCGAGGATGCCGGATAAACGGGCTTTTACTGTACTATTTTGAGTTTGCCCTATTTACATCATTTAATGTGTTATACAGTGTCTCGATGCCCTCATACTACAATCCATGTATGATGCACCTCTAGTGTCTGGTGATATATCGGTATAATTTTTCATATCGATATGCCGATATTGGAAATTCAAATATATCAATATATCGAAAAATTCGATATGTAAAAAAAATCAATATATATCGCAAATATTGGTATATCGTGATATATTGGTTATATCAATATAATGCGGACTTTTTCAACTTACCTTGTCGATATTCGAATGCGCATGCACACCAGAATGCGTGCACACCCCCGAATACGCACGCACCTCCGAAAGCGCGCACATGCGCAGGACAAAAAAAAATACGATATCGATATATCAGTATATATCGATATGGGCAAAACCGACATATCGATATCGGAAAATTTCGATATCGACGGACCCTACGCACCTCAATGAAATGCATGCTCTCAAGACTATAAATTAAGCTTTTCATTTTTATTCTCCTTTGGGCAAAAGCGCTCTACATCAGTGATTGTTGTTGCTTTTTATGAGCCACGATGACCCGTTCAGCTTGAAAAAGAATCAGCTACAGATCATTCTCTTCTTTGAAGAAAATTCATTTTGCATCACAGTGATGGGACCTTTACTCTCTGCCTCAGGGATTCTGAGCACCAGGGTGAGAGTACCAGAGTAAATGGTAGAGCGGAGACCAGATTAAATTTGTCAGTAAAATAGTTAATTTTACAATTCTTTTGAAAACATATTATACAACTTATAGTGAAAGGCAGCAATTATTACAAGACACCAAAGGCTCGCTCCATAGTCAAATCCTTAAAGACTTTTGAATAATGAATGGAACAGCTGGGTTTGAAAACATTCAATACAAAGAGAATATTAATGTGTTACACGAGCATTGTATTTGTGTATTCACACATTCACACACACACTTGTGCATGTGTGCACACACACACATAGATATGTGTGCATATGAACACAACCAGACATATGTGGGCATGATCACAAACAATCATGCACACACAACACAACCACAGTATATGCACACGCAACATACAAACATGCGTTCCTAAACACGTGTACAAAGCTTTGGACAATTGAGCTCAATGCAAAATATATCACCTTTTATTTTTTGTCCATGTTTGGGTGGGGGTGAATGAATGGAAATTAACAACAGTTATTTCAATAGCTCTTGTGGGTAGTGTGTTTTCATTAGAGGATTTAGTTCCCTGTCTAAGCTGCAGGCTACAAAGGTCTGGACTGAAGTGTGTGAAACAAGTTACTTCTCATTCGATGGATGCCCAAAGCCCAAGGAGACTCTCAGGCTAATGAATGCAGTGATAGAGGAGTTTAAGCAGTGAGTAGACACTCTCTACACAATAAAAAGTAGCTTCACCTCCAGGATCAGCACAGGATTAAGAGCCCTAAATCAAACATCAGTGGCACAAATGTGGATGTTTAATATATAGCTCGAGATGCAGTTTTTTTTACATTTAAAGTATTTTTATTTGAAATTGGAAAGCATACATCTTAAAATGCAGGGGGTGAAAATTGACTTGTGATTGAACATATTGTATGAAAAATGCAGTAGCTGATGTTTTAATTTATTGACCGGTCTTCCCACCCTCTCCCTTGGGATTCCTTCCCCCAACCCACAATTCTCTGGACTTTAATCATAGTAGCTGCCCAGTGGACCACCTTATTTTGTCAATTAACATGACACCCGTGTTAGCTACTCTCTAATCCTGTGGCTATGTTAAGCCTGCTAGCCTGCACTCTGTGGGCCCTCAGTGCAATGGGCAGAAGTAGCTCAGGTGCATTGATTGTCACAGAGTTGGGGTATGTTACATCTGCAGACTAGTCAATAAATTAAGTAGTCGATTGGCCTCATTTTTCAACAATGTTGATTTAACACACCACAATTCCCAATTTTCCTCCCACAGTTTTACTATATCAATGGACTGCCCTTGCCCTCTGGATCTCCATCCCAGAATCTCTTTGGCTTGCATCGGCTCTGCCTCTTTTTCTCTCTCTCTTTGACCACACAGTTAATGTCAATTACTGTAAAGCACTTTGCAATGTTTGATGAGATAAGGCACTCTAAAAATCCACACTCTTTCTTGTGGGTTCTTGTTCAGAGGGTACAAAAACATCACTGACTCTAACTTAACCACCGCCGTCACCCAGAGCAACTGAGACTAGAGTCACATGGCACAGTCTTCACACACACTGCGTTATTGTCTTTGCAATCAGGCGGCACACATAGCAGCACTGGCAAGGGCTTGGCTGGAATGGGCGGAAAACATACACAACACTGGCATCTCAACTCTTAAAGCTTTCATATATAATTTGCATCTGAGCAACATTTAATGTTGGGAGGTGGCGTGGGGAGGGTGGGAGGGAAATATCTTTGACCACTGGTGCCAGCAACTTGAACAAGAGGAATTTCTATCATAAGAGAGACCCCAAAACGTGTTTTAAAAGAAAAAAAATCTTGGCAGCAAGCTAAACAGTGGATTAAAGTGAGAACCCAAGCGAGGAGTCAGGCAGTGGAGTCACAACAAATTCTGAATCGTAGATTTTGCTTTTGAAGTTGGTAGGATGTGAAATAGGATAAACGTGGAGTAGTTGCAATGAGAACACAGAGGTAATGCAGTAGCTGAGAAGCACACCGAACTGATCAATAAAGGGAGGCGCCCACTTACAATGGTCGCAGTGTTTGCACTGCCAAACTTGCTCTTCTGGCTAACAGCAAGAGTAATTGGGACAGGAAGTGAAGTCTGGGGAGGCGATCTGTGTGTGCATTAACATTTGGTGATAGTTAAGGAGAAAATTTTTTTTACAACTTTTTTTTTCTCTCCTCCCAACACACCCACCCAACGAGAAAAAGAGGCAGGCACGAAAAGCACTCCTGGCTACTAACGGTTACAACTTGACTACGATGCCCTTGCAATAAAGCAACCTCTCAAGACATGGGAAATAGTGTAGTAATGCCCCGGCACTCACTGTTTCCCATTATGAGTTTAAGATGCAGGCAGTCGGCTCTCTGACCGAGTCCAAACCTGGCTTTGTGCAGAATAGTGTAACGCTACATATTGTGAAAGAAATTTTCAAAACAAGATGCCATACAAGAGTCATTCTGTGTTCAGAATACAGGAGCTCCTTTTTACTCTGAACCAGCCATGCTATAAAGGATGCATTTTATGATTTTCTGTTAGCAAAAAAAGCCTTTTAAAAAAAAGTAGCGTACATGAGAGGTCATAGTATATCCAAGAGCCTTGTTGATGGAATCCCTTTCACAGACTGACTATAAAAATACATTTTCCGAGCCTGGTGCTGGTTTCACCCATTCAGTTTTCCTTACAGTCTGAACCAATACAGTAGTCAAAAGAATTCCAACTCTATCAGTGTCTCTTCCTGTGCGGGAAGGCTATAACTCTTCTGGCAAAATGAAACAGATAAAAAGGAAATGCTGGGTTCAATATAAACCCATTGTGGCTCAAGACTGGGCACATTAAAGCTTCACAGTCTCTGTGCAATGTTTAAGTAATTGTTAGGTACAGCAGTACATACAACCTCAGCCTCGCCTTAGAAACATAAAAAACAGCTACCTATAGCCAATAATTCATGTAGTATCAAATGTAAATGAAAGGTTTTTCTTAAGAAAAACAGGAGCTTTTTTTCTCCTCATCTATTAATCATTCAGCCCTCCCCATCAGATTTTAATACTTGGGCCTGGAGTCTGATTGAGGGTTTTTTTATGCACTGGGTGGTTGATTCCCTGGATTTTAATTGGGTTAATTAAGAACCTTGAACGCAGTGGTGCAGCTGTGCATGTGAAAAGGCTGCTCCCAGAGGTCTCCTCCCCTCCCCCATGCCCTCAACCACCACACACACACACTAAACTCCCAAGATGGCCATTCCTGGAAATCAGTCTCGAACAGGATGTGCCTCGTCATGTTCAGAATGAATGCCATACGCTATTTTAAGACATGGAGGTGATGCCCGTACTTTTCCATCAATTGCTTTCGGATGCCTTCAGTATAAACCCACGTTACTAGTGTGTCTGTATCTCGGATCAAATGCTTTTGAGTGTTTCTCACACACAGACTGGGCTGGAGGGTCTGTTGCCCTCCCTATAACAAAGGCCACTGGCCCCCTGCTTCTAAACCGCATTAACATGCATTCAGCGACATTGAATCACCAACTCCTCTGCAGTCTTTGTTCCCACCCACTTCCCTTCCTTAAGCCATCCCCGTCTGCTTTCCTATAGGACTCCGAGATGGATTCAACTAAAACACAATTATTTAAAAAGAAAGGAAAATGCTTTCAGCTAGTTCTGTCGCGCTGAAGAGGGAACGCAAAATCAGGAATAAATCATTAGTCTATGAGCCACTTTTGTTAGATCATGGCAGCTCTTCATCTTTCTACATATCCCTTAACATCCTACCTAACAATACATACCTTCCCTTTAAACAGCTCAATTGATGATTCTGCATCAATGCCCTTCTACAATGCCACACTCTCACCAGCCTCTTTTTGAGAAAAGAAATGTTTTCTGGCTTCACTTTGAACTGTTTTATTATGTTCTGTAAGTGTGTGCCTTATGTATAACAGTGACATTGATAACTTTACAAACTTTATGATGGCTTTGATGGTAAAATCAGGTATTAAAGCATCAGTAAAGTATCAACGGGTGTATTGGATAGTAGGGTCCGTCGATATGGAAATTTTCTGATTTAGATATAATGATGGGTTCATATCGAGATATACCGAAATATCGATATTTTCGGGGTTTTCGTACTGCGCATGCACGCGCATTTATAGTGCGTGCGCGTTCCGGGTGCGCGCGCATTCGGGGCCTATCTCATCAGGAGGTAAATATCTTTCTCTGTGTCTCTCTCTCTCTCCATCCCTGTGTTTTTCTGTCTGTGTCTCTGTCACATCTCCCCCATCTCTACTTATCTGTATATTATTACATCCACCCCCCACTAACCCCCACCATTATATCGGGTTTTAGCGATATATCGATATATTGCTGGACCCTATTGGATAGTGAGTCAGGGTACTTTATTCAACTAATTGAAAGCCCTAATTAGTTGATCATAAGTATCCCTTTTTCAGTTGGACTGCTGAAATGCCTTGTACTAAAATTATCAGCAATTGTTACTGGCCTAAAGCAGTCATTATTTTACTAAAGAACATTAGACTGCAAGCAGATCGGAACAGAAGAATGGAAGAGGCCATACAGCCCATCAAGTCTGTTCTGACACGTTCTTTTAACAGATCTTTTTATTTCCATTTTCTCACCTTTTCTCCATACATCTCAAAACCTTACTTCCAAAGTGTTTTCCTACGACTTCAAAATGACACTTCAAATCAGGTGGACGTCCCATCTCCCTTTCAAATTTCACATATCCAAATTAATTCTACCTCATCAGCCATCTGGTAAAACGCATTCCATACTTTTGCAACCCTCTGTGAAGAAACAAAATGTTTTCTGATTTCACTTTGCCTGGCCTCTAATTGTAAGATTAACAGGAACATAGAAGCAAATACACGCTGATCCCATCTATTCACTCAATATATAATACTGATCTTTTGTCTCACTATATTGTTGGTGCGCCTTCCAATACCTTGCCCAAATGGGCATTTTTCACATATGCGCCTTGACATTGAGTGCTGGCAGATTGTTCAACTATGAGGGGCTAGTGCACTTGCTTCACTTAAATACATGTACTCAGGGATCCTTAATTTCACGCAATTTATTTAAGAACAGATAAAAAAATCAATGCTTACTCTACGGACACCAACAATTCTCTTCACAAAACTCATGTTGCAATGGCTCAGTCGATAAATTCACAGTGACACCCAGCTGGAACATTATAGACCAACAAAGGTCCCAACTTGATCTGCAGATGCTGCTGAATTAGTTGATCTCAGCTGTAGTAAGATTCTCAGTAACATTTGAGTTATGGGGAAGAGGATGGTTTAATGCTCCTGATTGTTCTCCAGTGGAAATCCATGTACATAGATCTTGGTTGCAATGTTTTCCAAATGATCCAACACCCAACCAACACTAACTGTCTGAGCTTCTCCAAAGTGCAGTTTCTGTTCATTTGGGATGAGTGCTTGGGGTAAAAGGGAGTGGAGTTATGGGGGGTAGACATCAGTTTTGGGTTTGACAGATGAACATTGGGGCAAGCGGGAGAAATGTGAATGATAGAATGCCCTTGCTATGAGGTCATGTTGGCTGTCATCATTCCTCACTGACTGGCTAGAGTAATATTAGCAGATGCTTGAGACATCTATTGGCAGGGAAATGGTGTCTTCAGACCAGGGAAATGGCGCACGGTAGTGGAGCAGAGGGTGGTGGAGGAGAAGGGTTTCAATGGGAAAACAGGTTTTGTTTTTTGATTGAAGAAATACAACACAATTTGAAACATACCAAACAAAACTATTTGGAAATTAACTTTCCATTTAATGGGGCGCGGTGTGGATTATAATCCCTGGAAAGCAGTGCGCCTGCCGATTAACAGCCAAGTTACTACTTATTACTAGGTAAATAGAGACGTGTAGAGTAAGGAAACTTGCCTAAGGTTTCATCCTGCCCAGGAGTCGAATCCAGGTCCTCTCGCTTGCGAGGTGAATGCTCTAACCACTACAGGACTACGCATAACACAAACATTGCAAGCCAGAGATGTGACCCTTCTTTCAACATAAAACCGTTTCTCTCCCCACCTCCCAGCTGCGGCTGTCCTTTTTTTTTTGCTGTGCTAATATCAGAGACATATAATCTGACAAACGTGGCTGTGTTTTATTGTTGCAGTGTGTAGTCAGGTGCAGTATTTGTAGAAAATCATCAGGAAAAATTAAGTTATCAGTGAAGTTAACTGGAATGCTGCAAAACAGCTGTCTGCCACTAGAGGGACCAAACTCAACTTTGCCCCCTAGTGGAAGAAACCTTATGTTGTTAAAATGAACATTTGGAGTATCTCAGAAGTTACCTGTACGATGATATATTGCACTAAAATTAAACCAACATAAAATATCTCTTGAATGAAACCAGATGCCATTGATTCCCATTATTTTCTGAAGAAAGCTTCAAGTTATTTCTTTAGTTTTCCCTCTGATCAGTTAATGTTTCTGATTTTACATCTGCTTTTATAACGTTGTTGCTCTTTCTATAATTATGGGGCCGAGCCAATTATCTCAGCCCTCTCACAGTGAGGAGAGATGGTAAATTGTGCATTGAGCCATTAACTTGTTGCTCAATGATTGGAAAATAGCAAATTAGATGAAATATTCCACAGTAACCACCTGATACATTCCACTTACAAAGAGAAATTGACGCCTGATGACAAAGGTGAATTCTACCCACATTTCCCCAATTGGATCAAAGTTAATTATAGTCAAGTTCCTCTCATGATAATGATCTCCCTGACAAAGAGGAACCGAGTTGATTCACCATGGGAAATTCTTGGGTGTGTTCAGATTAGCTGCAGATCGTAACTTGATGTGAGGACCTATCCCCAGTTTAACTCACAAAACCCACTCTCACATATACAAACACCTTCCCCTGAGACCATATCAACTGTAAAGATGATCAAACAGGTCGAGATGGGGCTACCTCACTTTCTTTTCTTTCTCTGATCCTTCTCTCCCCATAACCAATGCGCGTCTAAGCTTTCATAAGTAAATAAGGCCCAGTCCATTTGAAGCCACCTCACACTAACCCCTGATATTCTTCTTTGACTTTCTCCACGTATCAGACATGTTACAATCTCGACATTTGTAACCATTGTGCTTATAAGAACCGGTTGCTTGTGGTAAGGAAGTGGCTAATACAGAGAGAGTGGGGGAAAGAACACAGAGCTCCCTGTCTCCCTCTTTGGTTCCTCTCCAGGAGAACCATGAAAACTTGCTTTTGCCACAACCCTATGAGTGAAGTTCCCCCAAATGAAAAAGGAAAAACCTAGAGTAAAAGTGGACCACAGAAACTAGCTGCACCACATGTTCAAACCCCAGTCTGCGGTAAATTAAGTAAGGATTGGGACACCACGTTTGTCTCAGTACGTATGAGCTAAGCGTCAAAATTCCTTATCCCAATAGCAATCCAGTAATCCCCACTGAAAGGTAGAAACGTGTTGAGTGAGGATGGGATTGGTTGGGTGGAATTGCACACTAGTCAAAACATCCCATTGCCACTCACTATGTAGGCTCACACTTGACGAACCCTGAGCGAGGTACGGAAAGGTCCACGTTTAATGCTGCCCATTGTGTCTCAGTCCCTTCAAGAGAGGATCGAAAGTGTTTTGGGGGTGGGATGTGGGGCAAACCCACACAACCAAAGCAAGTAGATGGTAACACGCAGCAGCCCTGGGATCTGAACTCATCACATTCGGTATATCAGACACATGTTCCACATCCGGCATTATTGGACAATAAACTAATTGGGAAACAGTCTCATTGTCCTGCTATGTTGCTCGACTTTAATCTAGACCACAGCTAGCCCAGGACTAAGGTGCAGAAAGTAGCTCCAGTCAAACCTCAAGATGATTGAATATTACAATAATATTCCATGCATCTGATACAGAGCCTTATCAAGTCTTTTTGAGACGTCTCAAAGTGCTTCACAAGACACACCAGAGAGAGGGTGGGGGTGGGTTGTTCTTGAGGGCAGTAAATCCAATTGTACAAAGAGGTCCAATGTGTTGAGCTGTGGCTGTGATGGGAGTTAGTGCCTTCATTGTCAGGGTTAAATCAGCTCAACCTTCCCCTCCCTCAACTCCCCCCAACTCCAACCCCCAGCCACAAATACAAAAGGTTTACCTTCAAAATCACACACAGTATGTGTAACACCAACGCAATGAAATCCTGACATAAAGTTAAACAATTGCCAAATACATTCCTTTCTATATTTTTGTTTTTAAAACAAAGTGATGATTGTGGTCCACCTCCCCCCCCCACCCCAGAGAACAAATCTCTGTTGCTGTTAAGGTACTGACTGGTGAATTTGGTGATCCAAGTCACACCCTGAACCTGCTGTCAACTCCTTTGTACCTTTTGTCTCTCCTCCTACCCTGTCCTGTGTGAGTGAGTGAGAGAGAGAGAGAGCCCCAGCCCGTTAGTGATCAGAGACAAAGGCGGCTGATATTCTCAATGCAAAACCCAGAGACAATAACTAACCTCCCCCCACCCACCCACCCACACACACACAGAGCCACAGAGAGAGCAGAGCACACACAGACACACACAGACACAGACCTAATGGCTGCAACTTGCCCACCAGCCATTCCTTATATTACAATCAGGTTCAGACACCCCCAGAAACCAAAGCCCTGACCCCCCCCCCCCCCCTCTCCCTCTCTCTGTGTAACCCCAGCAGACACATATCAGGCACCCACCCTGATGTGGGTGTGTGTGTGTCCAGTTTGCCAGACACTCACTCACTCCCCACTTGGGGCTTGTTTTCATTTCTTTTTCAAACATGTTATTGGGGTTTAGTGAGGGGCTGGGGGGGGGGCAGTGTGTGTGTGGGGGGGGGGGGGGCAGTGTGTGTGTGTGTGGGGGGGGGGGGAGTGTGTGTGTGTGTGGGGGGGGAGTGTGTGTGTGTGGGGGGGGGGGGGGAGTGTGTGTGTGTGTGGGGGGGGGAGTGTGTGTGTGTGTGGGGGGAGTGTGTGTGTGTGTGGGGGGAGTGTGTGTGTGGGGGGGGGGAGTGTGTGTGTGGGGGGGGAGTGTGTGTGTGTGTGGGGAGGGGAGTGTGTGTGTGTGGGGGGGCGTGTGTGTGTGTGGGGGCAGTGTGTGTGTGTGTGGGGGGGCAGTGTGTGTGTGTGTGGGGGGGCAGTGTGTGTGTGTGTGGGGGGGGCAGTGTGTGTGGGGGGGGAGTGTGTGTGTGTGGGGGGGCAGTGTGTGTGGGGGGGGGCAGTGTGTGTGGGGGGGGAGTGTGTGTGTGTGGGGGGGCAGTGTGTGTGTGGGGGGGCAGTGTGTGTGGGGGGGCAGTGTGTGTGTGGGGGGGGGCAGTGTGTGTGTGGGGGGGCAGTGTGTGTGTGGGGGGGGGCAGTGTGTGTGTGGGGGGGGCAGTGTGTGTGTGGGGGGGGAGTGTGTGTGTGTGGGGGGGGGGCAGTGTGTGTGGGGGGGGAGTGTGTGTGTGGGGGGGGGGGCAGTGTGTGTGTGGGGGGGAGTGTGTGTGTGTGTGTGGGGGGCAGTGTGTGTGGGGGGAGTGTGTGTGTGGGGGGGGGCAGTGTGTGTGTGGGGGGCAGTGTGTGTGGGGGGGGGGGCAGTGTGTGTGGGGGGGAGTGTGTGTGTGGGGGGGGGCAGTGTGTGTGTGGGGGGGAGTGTGTGTGTGTGTGTGGGGGGGGGCAGTGTGTGGGGGGGGGCAGTGTGTGTGGGGGGGAGTGTGTGTGTGGGGGGGGAGTGTGTGTGTGGGGGGGAGTGTGTGTGGGGGGGAGTGTGTGTGGGGGGGAGTGTGTGTGGGGGGGAGTGTGTGTGGGGGGGGGCAGTGTGTGTGGGGGGGAGTGTGTGTGTGTGTGGGGGGGAGTGTGTGTGTGTGTGGGGGGGGGCAGTGTGTGTGTGGTGGGGAGTGTGTGTGTGGGGGGGAGTGTGTGTGGGGGGGGGGCAGTGTGTGTGTGGGGTGTGTGTGTGGGGGGGGAGTGTGTGTGTGGGGGAGTGTGTGTGTGGGGGGGGGAGTGTGTGTGTGTGTGGGGGGGAGTGTGTGTGGGGGGGGGGAGTGTGTGTGGGGGGGAGTGTGTGTGTGTGGGGGGGGGGAGTGTGTGTGTGTGGGGGGGGGGGGGGGCTGAGATTATAGATCTTGCCTTCAGAGCTTTTAAGAAATGTATTACATTATAAATCGACCACTTTATTTGTTAAAACAAATACAACGCAGTTTGTAAGAGACACAGAGACAGACAGACCCCCCCACCCCCTCCTCACTGATCTGTAAACCCACGGGAAGCTTACAGCCAAAGTACAAATACATATCTGTATACTGTATATACACATACATGAAACACAATATATAATACACCCCCCCCCCCCCCCCTCACACACACACACACAAATTCAAGCAGATGGAGTGAGAAGCCTCCCTCCCTCCCTGTGTCTCTGTCCCCCTGGTTTGGTGGTCTGGGGAGAGAGGCTTTCTCTCTCTCTCTCCCTCTCTCCCTCTCTCTGTCTGTCTGTTCTCCAGCTAAAGTCATCCGAGACAATTAACCTGAGATCCGCGCACACACAGACACACACAGAGACACAGACACACACAGAGACACAGACACACACAGAGACACAGACACACACACAGACACACACAGAGACAGAGACACACACACAGAGACACAGACACACACACAGAGACACAGACACAGAGACACAGACACACACAGAGACACAGACACACACAGAGACACAGACACACACACAGACACACACAGAGACACAGACACACACAGAGACACAGACACACACAGAGACACAGACACACACAGAGACACAGACACACACACAGACACCACTCGCCATCAGTCTAGCCCCGAGCCTCCCTGGCTGTGAGAGGGGAGGGGGAGATAACGATCAGACACCTACCGTTATACGAGGAATGTTCTTCTTGCCTTGGTATCCAGACATGACGGCTTCGCTGCGAGTATCAGCGGGCAGGAGGATCGAGGACAAATTAGTATTTTTCGGGGGAAAAAAAACCTGTAGTTTTTCCCTTGTGTTTCCCCCCCTCCCTGTCTGTCTGTCTGTCTGTGCGCGGCTCCTGCTACGCGAGGTTTGTTCAGGGCGTGATTTGCTCCCGTTGCCATACAATAGCCGCGCTGTGCTGGAGAGAGAGAGAGAGAGGGGGGGGGTGGGGGGCGCTGACTATAGGCTGCTGCGCTGTGGGGCTGGGTCCTGCCTCCAGCTGCTATTGATCGCTGTCTGTAGCGCCTCGCCCTGCCCTGCCCTGCCCTGCCGACCCCACACCGCCAGGCGGCGCTACAGCAGCAAACCTGAGCAGGAGGAAAGCCCCAGACTGTCTGTTCAACCCACCCTCCCACCCTGACACCGCTCAAGTTTCATTATTTACATATTTAATGGTATTTGGAGGTGGGGGGGGGGGGGGGGGGGGGGAGGCAGATTTCAGCCCAGTTTCCACGCGTGGCTCCACGAAACCGCCCAACTTGGTGTTGGTTACCAATCCTACTCCGCTGATAATAATAATCCTTGCATTTGATGCAGCGGCTTATCACATCATCGAGACGTCCGAGAGCGCTTGCCAGGAATACATTGCCGAGTGGATTCTGTGGGCAAAACACGGCCATCGCAGCAATGTCCCACCAATGGCCCTGGAGTGAGGGACCAGATTCATTTTGAACGTGTGACATCCTCTCCATTTCAGTGTTGACCAAGCTTCTCTCTTTCCCACTGATGGACACCCAAACTGCAATTCTACCCATTCTAACTGCAGGCGTGTACATTGAATATAATATTTCCAAATTGGGCTTCAGTGAAGAACCCAAGAAATGACCAGGAATAAATATTGTTTCCCATCTTGCACTGTGCAGTTTCTATCACCATCCTCGCTTGGCTTAGTTAGTGACAGTCAAACCTAAACTTTCTGGGCTCCTGGCTCCCATGATATTACAGTATATTCTGTGAAGCATTTTGAGATGTCCAGAACTGTGAAAAACGATCTCAAATGCAAGTTTTATTATTATATTAGGCCTCCTGACTAGAGACTCCACTCAGGCTGTGCACCTGGGCTGATTGACACTGTTCCATGGGCAACTCCGTGATGAAGTGCATGGAGCACGATTCCTCATCAGATTGTAACTGTACAGCAAGTTACTGCGAGCCTAGGTCTGGGCTGACTGATGGTCGCAGGGATTCCCAGGTAGATCAGAGCTCAGAGAATCCTGGCTTCTCTGGGGATACTCATCAGAAGTTTATCCAAAGCACCATCTCTCTCTCTCTCTCTCTCTCTCTATTTATATATATATATATATATCTACAGCATATATATCTTGTGGAGTCCTGTTGCTCGGTGGTTAGAACACTCGCCTTGCAAGCAAGTGACCTGAGTTCAGTTCCAGGCAGGGTGAAACCTTGGGCAGGTTTTTTCACTCCCCATGCCTGATAATAATCCCTAAAAAAAATTGGTCATTTCAATCCACAACTGTTTGTGGGACACTGCTGTGCACAACTGACTACCATGTTTAACCCACAAATATATAGTCAATTCACTTTACGGTACATCTGTGAAGTGCTTTGAGATGTCTCAATGGTAAGGCTTATAAAAAGCTTCTGGAGCCTTTGCACTTCCTGCCCCCCCCCACCGTGTGTCTCTCAGCTCTGTGCCCTGTCGCCCCACCCCCCCACCCATCCCTTCCCAAAACCATCTCTCAGACCCAGTTTGGGAACCAATGATCTAGCTAACTACTGGGAAATCAGATGACAGAGGTCCAAGAGTAAATCACGCAATGGACTGAGTGGCTTCCAACTGCGCAGTTAATTTCTCAGATTGAGCTGCTGTGCATTATCAGCGTTTTCTGATTTGATTTCAGATTTTTCAAGTTCCTATGTCTGTGGACATTCCCCATTAGGTTTTCACATTAGTATTATATTATTCCATCTTCCCCCTCCGATCCTTTCTCTCCAGGGACAGAGACTTGGGGATAGTTTGACATTCATCAGGTTCCCTTGACTACCCCCAACAGTCAACACACACAAGCCCAGACAGAGGATGTCCAACAGAGTGAGGCAGTCACAACCGAGGACCACACATGTGGAGAATGACCATTTTGCTAGCTCCAGTCTACCTACACTACACATACACTACACACCAGCAGCAGACATCACCTCAGACAGAATGGTTCTCTCTTCCCCTCCCCATAAAAAAGCCTTCAGATTTTAAAGGATTACATGGTACTATATTTCTGTAAGTATAGTGCTTACGAAGGGGAAAATCTGATTACCTTAAGAACATCAAATTGACCTGAGTTGACAACTGGGCCATTAGAAAGGGGATAGTGCAGCTTTAAAAGCCTAATGGTTTAGTTACTATTAGCTTTCAAGCAACATTATTCAATTTTCATTGATCCACTCATCAATTTCAAATTAGTTTAACTTTTTTTTCCAAATACTGTATAAGCAACCAGGCATTAATATTATTAATAATAATAATCCTTGCATTTGATAAAGTGCTTTTCACATCTTCTAGACGTCTCAAAGCGCTTCACAAAATATACTGTAAAGTGAATTGTCTGTATATTTGTGGGCAAAACAAGGCAGACGATTGCGCACAGCAGTGTCCCACAAAGAGTCGTGGATTGAAGTGATCCATTTTTTTTGAGGGATTATTATCAAGTGTGTGGAGTAAGGAAACTTGCCCAAGGTTTAGCCCTGGTGGGAATCGAACCCAGGTTTCTCTTTTGTGAGCCGATGGCTCTAACCATTGAGTTACAGGACTCCACAGTGCATTACGGGTGCACTCAGTCCAGAAGGTTCCTAGTAATGGATCAATGCAATAAAAACTATTTGAAAATAGCAGAATGGATTAAGTACTGTCTTCAGTGGAGCTTGGGTTTGGAGGGCTCATAACTGAAGTCTTTCTTTGCTGCAGTTGAAACACACTCTTCTGGGGGACTCATCATGTGGAGCTCCAATAACTTGACAATAGGAACACCAGAAAAGGTCCCTTTGTGAGACTCCTCCCCCAGTTCGTACACCAGCCTCTTGGCAAGGTATTGGTGATATCCATCTTAAATCAGGCTACTCCCAAGATCTGGACTCTATGTAGTACTCAGTTAGTCATACATCTCCTTCAGTGACTGAGTTTTCAAGGCCAGCAGCCATGTCCTCTGGCGCATTCTACAAAGGACTGCTCTTCTTGTGTCAACTCCACCATATCCTCCAAATCCTGTACCACTGACCCTTCTAACCATCTCGTCAATGGAGGAGTCCTGTAGCATATTGGTCAGAGCACTCGCCTCACAAGTGAGAGGACCCGGATTTGATTCCCAGGCAGGGCAAAACCGTAGGCAAGTTTCCTTACTCAACACACCAACCAATAAGTAGGACCCCGGTTGTTAGATGATTGGCGGATTGCTTTCTGGGGCTACTAAACCTTAAACAAAATTAATAATAATATGGTCACTCAATCCACAACTGCTTGTGAGACATTGCTGTGTGCAATTTGCTGCCACATTTTGCCACAAAATATACAGTTAATTCACTTTACAGTATATTCTGTAAAACGCTTTGAGATGCTTTGAGACTGTATGATGAGGTGCTACAATCAAATGCAAGCAATATTATTATTATTATTATTAATATATTGCACAAATCAATCCCATAACTCATGTTTGAGATCCTTGGGGATTTCTTGAGACTGAGGAACTTTCGACTCTATGCTTCAGCCGTGCAAATTGAATAGCTCTAACATTTTCTGCATCATTTACCTGACTCAACACTTCTCCATGCTCTCTGTTAGATTGAGAGTCTGAAGTATAAATCACCCCATGTATTGGGACAGGCTAGTAATAATTCTGCATACAACTAGGGTTCGTCGATATGGAAATTTTCCGATTTAGATATATCGATGGGCTCATATCGAGATATACCAAAATATCGATATTTTGGGGGTTTTGTACTGCGCATGCATGCGCGCATTCGGAGGTGCGCGCGCATTCGGGGCCTATCTCGTCAGGAGGTAAATATATTTCTCTCTCTGTGTCTCTCACACTAACTCTCTCCATCTCTGTGTTTTTCTGTCTGTGTCTCTGTGTCTCTCTCCTCTCTCACATCCCCCCCATCTCTATCTAACTGTATATTATCACATCCACCCCGTCTCTCCCCCCCAGTCTGTCCTCCCCCTGCCACCGTCCCTCTCTCCCCCCGCCCCACCGCCGTCGTCCCTCTCTCCCCCACCCCCCTGCTGCCGTCCTTCTCTCCCCCCCGCCGCCGTCCCTCTCTCCCCCACCCTCCCCCCGGCCCCTCTCTCCCCCTCCCGCCCCCCAGCCGTCTCTCTCCCCCTCCTGCCCCGCCCCTCTCTCCCCCCAACCCCCTCCGCCGTCCCTCTCTCCACCAACTCCCCGCCGCCGTCTCTCTCCCACCCGCCCCCCGCTGTCTCTCTCCCTCCTCCCCTCCACCCCTTGCATACCTGTATATTGTATTCGAGGACTATGAATACAATATGGCGGCTTTGCACCTCGGTCTGTGCATTGTGTATAGAGATGAGCATTCTGAGACTTGTAGTTCAGTGCGCGCGCATCACGATTTTTTCGATATATCGGCTTTTTTGATATATCGATATTTTTGAAATGCCTATAACGGCATATCGATTTAAAAATTATATCGGGTTTTAGCGATATATCGATATATCTCCGGACCCTACGTACAACGGCTGCTTCACTTGTCCTCACGGTCTTCAGTCTATTTAACCTGGTCTGAAAGCTTGTGGCTGTTGACATCAGTCAATATAAAGGCTATAATTGGGTATATAATTCCTGTATTAATGAGCCATTCAAAGGAACTCACCTACCTGTGCCTTGGTTTAGGACTGAGGCCATCTTGCAATTGCCTCCAAGTTTTCTGTGACTGACCGCTGTTTGCCATCTCCTACCCAGTGACCTAGCCACTGTAGTGTATCTCTGCCATGTCTACAGGGCGATTTCCAGGCTTAACTATCTGTCCTTCAGCCAGGAGTCAGCCCAGTGCATCTTTCACAGGCACCAGTTGTCCCTCCCAATTCTGGCTAAAGACTGAGATGTCATCTTTGTGCACAACTTCATGGTCTGCTGCCCCCTCCAGGATAGAATCCACCAGCCACTGCAAAGTGACTAAGGCATTCTTCATCCCAAATGACTGAACCCTAACCCTATCACCAGAGTAAATTGAAACAACATTTTTATTAAACAAAACTCTTTAATATTTATTACTTCAAGTCTACATTGGGTCTACTAATAACCCAAGGTAAATTGAAGCTCCTGCTCGTGGAGGCCCTTGGGCGCACAAGTCATGTTAAAATACCACCCGACATTTAACAGCCTAACCCAGGTAACATCAGGGAAACTTCACAGAATGGACCACTTTGAATGCACAATCAACTATTTTGTGTTACGCAGCTCTCAGAGAAACATAAACTGAATCCCTAGACATTACTGACACAGGCAGAATCGGCAGGCCAGAGGGAGGTTACACTGAGGCATACATTTATACTTTTGAAATAAAACCTAAATTATGTACTGTATGAAATAGATAGTTGGGAGGGAGTGAAAAGGCTGTTATTCAATCTTTTCTTCATTCTCGTGGTTTGGAAACATTAGCAGAATTCCAGCTTTTCTCTCCCTTTCAATCTCTGCTTGAATGTGTAATGCTGTTGGATGCGCAAATTCACTACTATACACTTCAAGTCTCTCATGGTTAATAACGCATTTTAGGTTCCCAAATAATTCAAGCTCATTCAGAGTTTAACTGATTATTGATTGGTGCAATAAAGATTGAGGTTCTGAGAATCCAACTTAGTCAGATCATTCTGTTGTGTAGATGAGGTCACCCCTCACCATTCATTAGCGCAGCCTGATTTTACCGTATTACTGTATTTATTTCATTTTATAGTTGTCGTATTTAAGAAGGGTTACTCTGTTTCTATGGTGATGACTTTATATCAGAGTCTGAGACCAAGTGATTACACCAGGTGCTATTAGACAACACAGAAGAAGCTCATTGTTTCTGGGCTGATGATTGCTATTCCTCTTCCTAGTTTGACATTCCAGACAGACTGAGTAATTCATGCGCTATACGAAATACAAGAGTTATTACAATGCATCATAAGCAGTTTGTGGGACACTACTGTGCATATTTGGCTGCCGCGTTTCGCACACAAATAATATGTAGTCAATTCACTTCACAGTATATTCTGTGAAGGGTTTTGAGATGTTTTGAAGATGTGATAAGGTGCTATATTGAATGCAAGGATTATTATATTATTATTATAAGTCCACTCCAAAAAAATGTCAAGAGCGCAATTGTCATGATCTCATGGGCCTGGCAACCTGTGGCCACTCTCCAAAATTAGATAAGCAGGACGCTTCCCATATATTGGAAACTCTTAAGTCTGCTTTGGATGCTCTTTAGCTTGGTGCCTCATCCAGCAGACCAGTATTCGTGTGTAAGTTGTGGCAGTGTGCTTCAAGCTTCTCCTTCATCCAACATCTAATTCCACCTTTCAGTAGGAAGAGGAGTGTCTCTCGCAATCACCAATAGGAATCCAGACAATATGAATTGTTTCCTAATGAAATTCCCACTGTAGCCCGAACAGTTGAGTGAACCAAGCATGGGATTTGAACATGCATCTTCCTGCACTATACAAAATGTGTGCTCTAACAAATGATGTGTGTTTAGGCAGACCATTCGGAGAGCTTTGTATTTGCACTTTGTTCAACAAAAAATGAACTTAGTGAACATATCTGATTGGTTACAGCAACACTATCCCAGTCATAAATAAAATGCTTATTAATACGTAGATTGACATAGAAATTCCAAGAGGCCTGGTCCCCATTCCTGGAAATTTACACTCTCCTATTAATGTGACCTCTATGATCGTAGGCCACTTAACTTGAGCTCTTGGCTCTTGAGGCAATGTCTGACTTGCCTATGTTTTCTACCCTGCTTGGTGAAGTTATGATAGTACATCTTAACATTGTCTCCACTTCATTTTGTATGTAGTAATAATACTGTAATCCTTGAAATTGATATATCACCTCACTTCTTTGAGACGATTCAAAGAGCTTCACAAAATATACTATGAAGTGAATTGACTGTATATTTTCAGGGCGAAACATAATATGATATGAAAAGTGGCATCACATTTATATAAAGTTAATTATTTCATATTAAGTGAATTTTTTCTTCTCATTTTCTATTTAATTTGCTTTATATTATACAGATCTCTTGATCAATATTTTATAAAGCTGTTTGTAACTTGTATTCTTTGGAAAAAAAACTTTGATTCCAAGTATATTTTAAATACAAGAAGGTATTTTTTCCTTTGCCTTTTTAAACCAGAGAGGAAAAAACCTTTTATGTGTCTATCAGGTCACGTCCCTACAACATTGCAGAATTTCAGTGCCAGAGAGAGATTCAAATGAGCAATTTAAAACCATATCAGGCTGTGGAATGAAGTACAAAATAAAAACAAAGGAGGTCTCTTACCTCCAAGAGGGTTCAATTCCAAGTTTATTTGACTCTCACTTGTCCTTTCTCCTCCATATCTGCACCATGACTAGGACTGCCTTCCACCACCTCTGCAAGATACACCACGGCCTCACCCCTCAGGCCGCTGAAACCTACATATGCATTTGTCACCTCAAGGCTCGACTATGGAAACTCCCTCCTTGTTAGCTTGCCCAACTCTTCCCTCCACAAGCTGCAGATCATCGAAAATTCTGCAGCTCATGTCTTCTCCTGCACCAGGCTCCGTGACCCCATCATCCCCAACCTTGCCCACTGGCTCCATATATCTCAGAGGATAAAACTCAAAGCCCTGTATGGCCTTGCCCCCTCCTACCTCTCTGACCAGCTGACCCCCTATCCATCTATCCACTACCTCCTCTCAGCAGGTTTTGCTCCATATCTCCTGCCCAACCATCGGCAGCGGGGCTTTCACTGCCCCCACTCTGTGGAACTCCATCCCACAATCCCTTTGCCTTGCTCCCTTCCTGGCCTCCTTCAAGACCCTCCTTTTCAACCTTGCGTTCAGCTGCTTTCCTACCTGTCTGCCCTCTCTCATCCCAACCCTGTCCCCCCCACGCTTGGGTCCTGACCCCTGACTGTTCAGTGCTCGGGTACTGACCCCTGACTGTTCAGTGCTATGTTTATGCTACAAGAGATAGTACCAGATACTCCAGCACACAAGAGGTATCAGCAATCATGAAACCTGGGATCGATTCTGTGTGAGAGACAGTGTGGACTCGCCAATTGACAACATAGCCAAGGACTTTCTTGCTTCTGCAGCTGAGGTTGTAAACAAACTGAAGCTACAACCTGTAAGGCAGCCATCTTGGAAGATTAGGATAATGACAAAAGAAAGGACAGCCATTAGGATAAATCAGAAGCCTTTCAAAAGGTTCCGGAAGTTTCCTCAGAACAAACCTATGACCAAGTGCAGCACGAAGCTAGGAATGTCATCAGAGAAATGAAGTGATCGATGGGCTGGGTCACTCCGACAGGGAGTGAAATTGGACAAGGACAATCCCAAATCTTTCTTCCGCTTCCTGAAGTATGTTGTTGGCCATGGCCAGAGTGGTCCCTCTGGGCTTGGACCAGTACTGGACAAGTCCAGTGTCTACAACAGGCACATAAGTCCTAGGGAGTCTTGTAGCTCAGTGGTTGGAGCACTTGCCTTACAAGCATGAGACACGTGTTCAAATCTAGGCAGGTCAGGACGAAACCTTGGGCAAGTTTCCTTACTCCACACGCCTAATAATAATCCCTTAAAAAAAACAGAATAATGAAAATTGGTCATTTCAATCCACGACTATTTGTGAGACACTGCTGTGCGCAATTGGCTGCCGCATTTCACCCGCAAATATACAGTCAACTCATTTTGTAATATATTCTGTGAAGCGCTATGAGACGTCAATAAGATGTGAAAAGCGCTATATCAAATTCAAGGATTATTAATAATATTATAAGGGAATCTTTGGTTCTGGAGAGAACAGTATGTGTACTTTGCGTCTGACCCAACAAAGACACATCTGGAAATGTATTGTATATTGTCCTGTTGCTAAGCATCTTGGAGGCAGAGGCAACTTCACAGCACGCACATCTGCTTCTCAAGGCACCTCACAGGAAGGACCAGGAATGAACAGCTGGTAATAAATAATAATAATCAACCTTGCATTTGATATAGCACTATTCACATCTTATTGACGTCTCAAAGCGCTTTACAGAATATTCTGTGAACAACAAACAAAATTACATTTTGATTGCGTAAAGCTAATTGACTATATTTTGTGGGTGAAACACGGTAGCCAATTGCACACAGCAGTGTCCCACAAGCAGTCACAGATTGAGTGACCAATTTATTATTATTTATTTTGAGGGATTATTATCAGGCGTTGGAGTAAGGAAACTTGCCCAAGGCTTTGCCCAGCCTGGAAACAAATCCAAGGCTCTTGTTTGCAAGACAAGTGCTATGAGCTGAATAAGTTCCATGTCCTGAGTAAGCCTAGCACGAGTCATTGGATGTGGACCTCAAGAATATCAAGGTGGCTGGCATATCACAAACGGTCATATAAAGGTCCACCCACCATGCTGAAGACAGATGACACAAAGCTAATTGATGAGGACACTCCTATTTTGGGGGCAACAGCTGCTGGAAAGCATCACCTAGAGTCTGAATTCATGAACATATGTTCATTTGTCCCGTGCCTGGAATCCATCTTGATTGGCCTGTAGAGAGGAAAGCAGCTACTGCTTAAACTCTGCACCTCCAATCGGTAGAACCATCACCCAATGAGAAGGGACATGTGCCCAAGCTGTGGACAGGAAGACTGTGGCAATGCTCTCACACATTTCATGCTGAGATGTGATGCCCACTGAGAAGCTTGCAGTGAGTTCCTTATTCCTACCATCCACCTAGTGAGGCTCAAACCTGTCAGATGTTGAATGATCAACTGGTGACGATCCTCCTTGGGCAGAAAGTGAAATGGGTCTCCTTGTAGCTGAAGTGGCTCCAAAGTGACATGCCTGGCAATGGAATGTCAGAACTCAGCCAACCCTCTGTGGCGACCTCTGTAATTTGATTCCTGAGCGAGGCGGATCTGCACTATTCCAAACCAAGCTGAGATTTCCATGCATCCCACCTACTCTCCAGGGTACTGCTGATGACAGCACAGCCAGCCGGGCTCATCACTGGGGCAGGTAGCCACCCCAATCAGCTCCTGTTAACCCTGCAAGCCAAAGCTTTAAAGGGCAAGGTGGTCATAGTTGGACAACTAACAGGAAAGTGTGCTGGATAGCAATATCACTTGCAAACTATGCAGTTTTAGCTGGTTAGGCTCCAACACACTCTAGGGTCCCCAAGCCTTGGCTCTTGCCAACCTGTGCCTAATACTTTCTGGAACTTGGTAAACAGATGTGTCCCTCCAGGGAGGGAGTCTGCATTCCATTCCAATAATCTAACTCTGTGATTTCCATGTGTCGGTGGGATGCATGGAATTCTCAGCTTGGTTTAGATACTCTTAAGCATGGCGATGTGTCCAACTGCCAAAAAAATAAATGGGACTTTGCTGATTCAAACAGCCATTGTGTTTGTTTGCCTAAACAATCAATGCACTTGGCATGAATTACTTATGAAACAATTTGAGTTGCTTTGACTTGCTATAAAAGTGTGAGAACTTTCTTTCAAAAACAACACTTTTTCAAATAGGATTAGATGAAATTGTACTGATCATCAAGGGAGTCAATCCCTCTCTCCCCCATCCAATCAAACCCTCACTTTGCCAGTAATAGCTATATCTGCTCGCCAATGTGACAACAGAACAACAGAAGTGGCACCAGCACCACATATGCATGGAAGGCATATGTCAATGTTTGTAACAAAAGAAAGCACATAGAGAAACATTATTTTTGTATTTTTGTAGGAATACCACTATTCTTTCATTAGAGGGTGACCAAAAAGTTGTGATATATTTGGCTAATAAGTCTTAATGAAATCATGATATTTTTCATTTGTTTTAGATAGTAGAGAAGATATTATGACTTTTTATGACTTACCTTGTATAGGTAACCAATCACTTATCATTTTGGATCAAATTGGAAAATTTGAGTTCTGGTGACTAACCTGAAATGGTTCAATGGGAGCTATATGTTCTAAAGTTCATCTCTTTGTTCATTCCTATATAGATGAGCTTTTAATAGACTCTTGTATATCCTAGAGAAAGTGAGCTGAGATATCCAGCAATCCAGTTCAATTGAACCACAGATAACCTTCATTAGGCAGATTTACTTAGACTAAGATTTACGGGTCTCCAGAGCTAAAAACTAAGCAGTAACCCAGGTGCAATGAATGGCCGGCAACCAAAGCACTTAGTCAAAGGGCTGATGTGAGTGAAGCACTTTGTGATGGGTCAGAACAACAACTGTGCAGTAATGGTAGGTGACCTTGATAACAAGGAAATGCATTGGGAAAGGGAAAAAGAGCGTACTTAATAATGATCTAGCAAAATCAAGTGAAGCAAAACCAAGGTGCATCTGCGCCTTGGGACGTCCTCCAGGACCCTGGAATGTCCTCTCAACAAGAAAGGCGCTATACAAATCTAATTTTGTTGATGTTATTGTTTATGTTTCTCAAATTAACTCCTATAGTCTCTTCAACAGTCTCTTCAACACTGCATCTTAATTGTTCAATTATGTTTGAACATTTCAGTAGTTTTATATTATTTTGTATCATTAGAACAATTTGATTTCCTCCTCCTCCAATTTAAAAAAATTCTAGCTCACCCTTCGTATCGCTGCCATTCATGTAGATAAAAGGGAGGCAATTCATTCACAGATCAGAGTGTGCTCTGCGAGGAGGGTGCTACATAAGTGCTAGTTGTTGTTGTTGTTGTTGACAGAATATGAGACAAGCACAACTGTGAAGCCCAACTCACCCACATTCACTTTGTCTGTCAAACCTCACTTTAGGATCTCTCAAAGGATGAAGTGCATCATTGGACCTTATCCAACATAAACATGTCCCCAATGTAATACAGTCAGAATGTCATGTGTTCAAACCCCACGTCAGGAATTTTGAGTTCATCATCCAGGCTGACATTCCAGTACAACATTGGGGAAGAGATACCTGATTAGAGGTGCTGTCCTTCAAATGAGAAGTTAAACTGAGGTCAAATGCTAAATAACGTATGGCATAAATCAAAAAGGGAAGTGAGTCTCTCCTATTGTCCTGGCCAGCAATGCTCCAAAATTGGTCATTCACTTCATAGTTGTTTGTGGAACAACAAGAACAACAAAATTACACTTTTATAACGCCTTTCACGGAACATTGCTGTGTGCAAATTGTCTGCCATTTTTGCCTACACATACACAGTCACCACACTTTATGCTGTGAAGCCCTTTGAGACATCTTGAAGATTTGCTCAGGTTCTACAGGACATGAAGGAATTTTTATTATTACCGATGCCACAATGTAAATAGAACTTGCTAAACAGGGCCAACCAGTGCTAACAGCTTACCTGCTTTTTATGCAATCGCCACACACTTCACTTACAACTTCAATACGATCCTTGGCCCGGCTCATATCCTCTTAGCTTTTATCATTCTATATATATTCCCACTGTTTATCTCTCTATAGGTCTCATCACTTTGCATTTGTTCGCATCAGATAGCATCTGCTATTTATCAGCCCAAGAGCCCCAAATACTAGAGTATCAGTCTTAGTCTGTGAAGACCATGTTTGCCTGAACATTTAAGTTTGTGTAATTGTGTAATATTAAAGCTTTAATTTGAAAGCAATTTTTTTCAGCAGTTCTTAAAAGGAACCAAAATGAAGATTGAATTTAGGAATTTTAAGATGAAGATGAAATGGGCTAAAACCAGGTTGAATTATGAGCTTCTGATCCCTCTGTATTTAATCTACTTTTCCCTTGTCATTAGTAACATCCTGTTCAATTTGTTACATTCAGCGTTCTCAAACAACAATGTTGGTGCTTTGGTAACTCTTATGTTCCCAGCAGAATGGACCAGACAGTGTGTGGCTTCCTTTGTGGAGTGCTGGAAGCTGCCCAACGTGATAATTCAGAGAGTCACCTCACCTCAATATCAAGAAGAAACAGCCCCATGCCATAGTTACAGAGGATAAAGAAGTCCTTCATAGGAACTAGCATTGCCATGGCTGCCGCGCTCTTAAAGGCTGGAGTACACATATGTCAAGTGAGGACAGTGTTGGGCATGACAGTGATTCTCTTCTTCTCTTCCCCTCTTCCCATTCCCCCTCCATTTAATATCCATTGTCACTCGTGAATAACGGCTATTTGAGCAAGATCCTAGAAATCAACTGTGGACTTGTACACCCAGGAAAGGAAAACTAATCAAATTATCTACAGGAATAGATGTCTGGCTCAGTTGGTAGCACTCTCACGACTGAATCAGAATGTTGTGGGATTAAGCCCCAAGTCCAGGACTCAGAATTACTTTGACCCAGGCTGCCCAGCAGTGGTGGTGGAGCTCTGCATTGTCAGAGGTGCTGTCCTTCGGGTGAGGAGTTAAACCAAAGTCCTATCTGACTCTTCAAGTGGACGTTAAAGATCCCATGATGCTACTCAAAAAGAGAAGGTGTTTTCTCCTGGTGTAGCAAACACTAACAAAAAATAGTCATTTCTTTTATGGCTGTTTCTGGGACATTGATGTGTGCAAGTTGGCTGCCACATTCACCCACAAAGCATAGTCACTGTACTTTACAGTACATCCTGTGAAGCGCTTTGGAATGTTCTTCCAATATGCAAGGACTATTACCATATTACAGTAAAAGCCCATTTATCCGGCACCCCCGGGACCTGGCCAATGCCAGTAAAAGCGCCTGCCAGATATTCGGCTGAAAACGCGACAAAGAAAAACATTTTTTTTCAATGCATTTTTCCGGATAAATTCCGGTTCATCGAATGCGGATTTTTTTTGCAATGCCGGTTTTACTGAAGTTACGGTTGATCGAGTGCCGGATAAATGGGCTTTTACTGTATTATATTGGCATGTCAACAGGACAGTAAGCGGACACACGTGAAAGAGACAACCTCCGCCCATTGGTTCTGCCACAATAAACAACGCAGAGAGACATGATCTATACTTGCAAACAAACTAAAAAGGTTCCTCTGACTCATGAAGATAGTGGCTCTCTGATGAATCTAATCGAAACCTTATGGTAACTTTTTTTTTTAAAAGCTCTGAATGTAATCTTTGACGAGTGAGAGAAGTAGTGTTTTATGCTGAAGGCTTATTCAGACAACTATGCTGGAAATCAGTACCCTGCAATTTCCCATAATAACTAACCCTGCTGTAATCTGCTTCACTAATCAGCAGTGTAACCCCAGTGATTAAACCTGACACAACAGCAGAGGAAGGAAGCCATGCCAACTTATCTTTACTGGAAACTTTGTCCTGAGTTCCCAACAGTATCTGGCTGGCACTTGAACTACACAGTAAACGAATGACAGGATTTTTTTCTGCTTCATCCTTTACTTTCCCATTGCTTTCAACCGGTTCAACTGATCTGTAGCATTATCTCTGCATTATTGCTTACAGAAGGATAATGCATAGTTTAATACAAGGCAGGAAAAGAGGTGGAAAGAAAGAGGTATCGGCGATGAATGTTATGTCTTAAAGAAGAATGAAATATATCTTACTAGGCCGTGTACAGATCTTACTGAAATCTAGGGCCAAATTAAAAACAGATTTTATTTTTACATTCAAATTCTTCTTTTTTGATAAATTGTTATTGAATTGGATTGGATTTGGAGGTCTATCATATGTAACTGTTTCCCTGGCTTTTAAAATCTGTCTTAATTCAGAATTTAGTTAAATTAAAAAATGGACTGTAGGCTGAGTGAAAAGATGTTCTCTGAATATTTGTCAGTGATTCTCTTTCTCAAAATTAAAGACAGTTGGGATTGGAAGATACACAGGATATACACACTGTCCATTCAGATTCGAGATTTGGGCATCAATTCCATCTATTTTGAAAACTATAATGATTTTATCCAAAGGACAACTGGGACCAACTGTGCGTGCATCCAGTGTACATCCAACCCCAGCATGGCTAGAGGTTCCCTAGAATCTCTGCTAACACTGGTTATTGTTTAGCTGTACTGCCAGAGTCTAAAACCAACTGAAACCACATAAATTGCCTTGGATACTGTTGTCTGTGAAGCAATATCAATGCAATAGCAACAAAAATTTGCATTTATAAAGCGCCCCTCACATGGGGTAGCGTCCCAGAGTGCTTGACGGTGACAGAGAATGACATTGAGGTGGGGGGAGGGGAGGTGACTGGAGGAACAGTCAAAATCGGCAGGTCTTCAAGCATGACCTGACACTCTTCAGAGTGTTCCAGACTTTCAGGGTGGCGGGGCTGAAAGGGCGGCCACCAATGGTGAAACTGAGGGCATAAGGGACATGCAGAAGGCTGGAGCCAGTTGAGTGGAGGTCCCGGATTGAGGGTTGAGGAGTAAGCAAGTCAGAGACATAGGGAGGTGCCTGGGTATGGAACTATTTGAAAACAAGTGTGATGATCTTGAAATCAATCTGTCTAGCGATAGAAAGCCAGTGGAGTCGGGATAGAACTGGTGTAATGGGGGTACAGTTTCATACAGGTAGCCGAGTTTCACACGGGCAGCGGAATTTTGGATCAATTGGATCCTATGTATGGTGGAGCTGGGGAGATCGACTAAGAGCATTTGAGAAGCCGAGTCAGGAGATGACGCATGGATGAGTATTTTGGCTGTGTCTGGGGTAAGGTACGATCAGAGCCAGGCAATATGGCAGAGGTGGAGGAAGGCGGTCATGATCAGGGACTAGATATGAGGAAGGAAGGACAGCTGTGGGTTGAACCCGATGCCTAGGTTGCGCACTGGTTCAATAAGTCTGAGGGATAAGCCAGGGAGGTTTAGGAAGTCAGAGCCTCAGGATAGAAGATGTAGCCAGGAGTCTATGAGTATGGCTTCTGCCCTGTCAACATTGAGTTGTTGGAAGTATTTGCTCATCCAGGCCCTGATGTCCACCAAACAGGGAGAACATTGGCAAAACAGAACCTGTGCAGAGTGACTGGTTGTGTGTGTGGGGGGGGGGGGAGGGAAGTTGGCTGACCAGCAACTGGGCAGGGAGGGGGTTCCAGGCAGCATGTAATGGGTTTTATCTGGGAGATGGTGGTTAAGAGGGAGGTGGGAGTAATCAGGACAAAAGGAGTGTAGGGAAGAGAGTGGGGGGAGGTGGTTGTAGGGGCTTTTGGTGAAAGGAGGGGGTGGTGTAGACAGTCTGGGTGTTATGAACGAAAGGGGACGAGGATGTCGCCGAGTGGATATTTTCAATCTTTGACAGAAATAAGTTTAGGATCTCTTCACACGGTGTTTGAGGTGAGGTTAGAGGTTGCTTGGTGGTGGGGGGGGGGGGGGGGGGGGGGGGGGGTAAGGTAATAGATGATGGAGAAAATTGCCTTTGGGTTGTTTTTGGCCTCCAAAAAGGCAGTAATAAATAAAATAATGAAAGGAATTAGACCTAAGCGAACTGACACAATGCTAATGTTGTGTGAAGCAGAGATGCAGTCACAAAGGCCATGGTAACTGGATGCTGCATTCCTTATAGCTTTTGTCACCATAGTGACCATCAATGGTAATTGCTACAGAGACAGGACAGTGAATCAGCAAAGGGACAAACTCGTCTGGTTTTAAAAATGCAGAAACAAGTTGCGTACACGTTCATGCCAATCCTGCCTGGGTCTGCGTCTGGGTTAACTCTATTGACATTATATGTAGTGTTCGGAATATATCAAATTCTGTAAATCCGGTCTTTCATTTTCAGGCCAGTTTTCTGTATGTTCTTTTAAGAAAGCAGGTTTGAAAGTTAAAACAATGCACCAAAGTCTGAACACTCTGCATTGCTAAGCTAACACAGAAAGTGTGAACCCAGGCGAGACATTACCCATGTCTATTAACCGCTGTGGGTAAATCCATGAGTAAGGAATTTCCTTTGTCCCTTTTTTATGAATCAATTTGTTTCCAATTTTATGATGAATATTTTTAATTGGTTGGTAATGACATGATTAACAGCGTCTGTAACTCCCTCGCCACACAGGGCTTGCGCATGGGCACGTTACAGGGCCGTGAACCTGACTGTTTATCCGATCCCCCACCTCACTGGTCAGTCTTGTGTCAAGTGTGAACGCACTAGTGTGACTGACTCGGCGGCTGGAGCTCGGGGATGAAGCCAGGAAGAGGTTAAAGGCTGAACAGCCGCATTCTGGCCGACAAACTAAGCTGTTGATGAAACTCATCTCAGGTTAAATTAACTTTCCTGTTAATTTACTGTCGTCGGCCTGTCTATTTGCAGCAGAAGCAGCCAGACCCGGAGCGTCACTGATCTCTGACTTATCCTTTGGCATTTGCTCGCAAAAGCTGCTATCATCGACATGCTTGAATCTGGAAGCAATTTTAGATAATTTGGGGGTTGATTTTAACTCTGAAAAGTGTGGAAAATCCGAAGCAACATTTCAAAACAAAAAATAATCAGGGAAAAATTCCCCCCCCCTTCGTGTGTTCATTTTCAAAGTCGGGTTATTTTCAATGTTCCAGTGAATGTGCAGACTCCCGGTGTAATGATTCAGGCGTCAAGATTGTCTGCAGCAAGATTAGTGTGATTCTCAAACAGTTATTTCTCTAAATAAATATACTGTGCACAGTGCAATATATACACTAACCACGAGAGCACAGATCACTTCAGGTTAGACCCGTGCGGTCCCACAGACCGTGTACAGTGTCCACCCGCCACCGCCTCTCCTGCTCCAGCCAATGCCCAGCCTGAGCCGCTGCAGTGATTGCGGCTGAGGGTGAGCGGTACCGCAGTGCAATTCCAGCCAGTCGCCACACTGCGGCCCTGCTTTCCTTCCCTATCCCCCCTGTCTCACCTGTCTGTCTGTCTGTCTGTCTGCCAGGGCAGAGAACAGACAACAACCGCCTCTTCTCGGCATCAAATCTGTAGCTTCACACAGCGCTGGCTCCCTCCCCCCCCCCCCTCCATACCACCCCCGCCCCCCCCCCCCCTCCACACCACAACCCCGCCCCCCCTCCCTCCACACCCCCCCCCCCCCACACACCACACACCCCCAGCAAAAACACATCGCAGCCACAAAGAATAATCCTAATTCACAAAATGCGGAAGCTTCACCGACGCCTAGTATTTGGAGAACATTATTCGTACTTCCCCCCTCCCCCCCTCCCCCCCAAAAAAATAAGTTTCATTAAAAATCGGATGTGTTTTAGATAGTAGATTTCCCGGCTGTAACCTGTCTGTCTGTCTGTCTGTCTGTCTGACAGCCGGCCGGCCTCCAGATCTCACACTCGGTTTCGTTGTTAACACACCGTGTCTAATCACTCAAGTTTATTAGTCTTGAATCAGTTCCACAAACACAGTCAAGTCACTCGCTCGTCAGATCAATGGGCAGAATAGCATCCCCCCCCCCCCCCCCCGCCCCAAGTCAGCCCTGATCTGATTGTTTGGGTTAATCTCTGTATGTCACAGACCCAAAGCAATCCCCGCTCAGTATCCGCAGCCCAGCCACAGCCTTTAGTGAATGGGGGACTCAATGAAGCTGAACTTTCTCATCAGGGGTTACAGTGATTTTATTTAAAAACCTGATGATGGTTATATTACAAAACACACACACACACACCAGCTTCACACTTTACACTAAAGTAACAGACGCCTGTGGGTGGGAACCGAATAAACATTAAAACAAACATGTTTTCGTTTTTTTCTCTGCGTTTAATATGAACAGCGAGAACATGATTTAAAACGATCAATAAAGTTTACTGCTAAACACCGTCTCCCCACCCCTCCCCTTATACACACACACACACAGATAGACACACACACACACACACAGATAGACACACACATAGATAGACACACACACACACAGATAGACACACACACACACACAGAGATAGACACGCACATACACACACAGAGATAGACACGCACACATACACACTGACTGACACACACACTGACAGACTGACTGACACACACACTGACACACACACTGACAGACTGACTGACACACACACTGACACACACACTGACAGACTGACTGACACACACACTGACACACACACTGGCAGACTGACCGACACACACACTGACAGACTGACTGAGACACACACTGACAGACTGACTGAGACACACACTGACAGACTGACTGACACACACACTGACAGACTGACTGACACACACACTGACACACACACTGACAGACTGACCGACACACACACATACACACTGACTGACACACACAGACTGACAGACTGACTGACACACACACTGACACACACACTGACACACACACTGACACACACACTGACAGACTGACTGAGACACACACTGACTGACAGACTGACTGACTGACAGGCTGCTCACCTTACTGTCCTCCTGGTTTTGCAGCCTTTCCTTGCCGGGGGAAGCTGTGATTTGCACCCCCGGGTTGCCCGCTCTCCCCGGCGGCTCGGACACCTCGCCGGAGACGCTGCCGGAGTCGCTGAAAGCCTCGGGATCCCGGGACCCATCGAGCGGGTGGCCGGGGCTCCGGGAGCCTCGGGAACTCTTGCGACCCACGCTCAGGGAATCGAAATCCAACGTCTTGCTCTCGTACGCTCCCTCCACCGCCGAGAACATGCCGCCGTATTTCTGCCGCGGGACCTGGCTGGCTGTCCCCGGCCTGGCCAGATAGAAAGGCAGGTCCTGCTCCCGGGCCCTCCTCCCCTCAGCCATGGTCCAAAGGTGGGAGAGCGGCGCACAGGAGTCGGGAAGTCGGTCCGTCGGTCGGTGTCTGTGCAATGAACCGCTAGTGGCGGTGTGCGCGCCTCCCTCTCAAATAATCCCTTGACACGGAAGTGATAACGTCTAAGCGCCGCAACAACACTGAGTACATGTTACAACACGGCGTCTGCCGGGGTCTGCGGGCAGGGCGGTCTGGGGGAGGGGACACTGTGATCAGGAGGGGGTCAGGGCAGCCCGACACACACACACTCACAGAGACACTCACACACACAGCTCAGGGCACTAAGGCATCGGTGTCATCACCTCTCTCTGTCTCTCTCTCTCACACACTCAGTGTAAACCACACACCTTTACACCCCTCCGCAAGTTGGTCTGTAACTCTCAGAGGAAGATGAGACCTATCGCGCTCGGATGACCCCTCACCCCCCCCCACCCCCCACCACATCAATCAGTGATGGATCACAGGGCGACCTCCGCTCACTCTCTCTCTCTCACTCACTCACTCACACTAACTCTCTTTCTCACTCTGTCACACTCACTCTCTCTCACTCTCTCACACTCTCTCTCTCTCTCACACTCACTCTCTCTCTCACACTCACTCTCACTCTCTCTCTCTCTCTCTCTCTCACACTCACTCTTACTCTCGGGGAAAATCAAGCAAAACTGCGCCGCGAACCTGCCCGGGAAACCAGACGCATTTATTTTGTTAAAAGCGGAAGGTTTTCAAATGGTGAAACACATCGCAGCCGGAGCCCGGAGCCGTGTGTCAGACCCACGGCCTCCCCGGTGATACTGGTTTATTCTCTTACCGATGTGTGAGCTGCGGCAGACTGGGGGGATCACCGGCCGACACCAGTAATCATTCACGTTAGAAACATAAACCAACCGTGTGTCACCATCAGACCTCACGCCTGGCTGTGTATTGTGTATTGAGGGCGGGAATGAATGCAGCCGGTGTTCTCCACATCGCTGAGTCAGGAACCCATCCCGACCTTTTATCAACTCACAATATATACCTACTGTGTGTGTGTGTGTATATGTATAGATATATAATCACGGTCTATCACATTCAACCCGTTCCAAGGAAGAGCGATACACACAGCCGCTTGTCCCAGAGCTAAACGCCAGGCAAGGCGGTCATCCCAGCTCTATTCACATCAGACATTGCCCCCCCCCTCCCCCTCCCCACCACCCAATATGGGAAATATCACAATAAAATTGCTGATCCACTGAACCCCCACCATGTCGCTCATCAATTCCCCGATCGTGTTGATCGATCGGGAGGCTCTGGTGGTTATTATTGGGAATTGTGGTCACCAGCGAGTCTCTTTCTCTCCACGTCTGTAATACGATTAAAAAGAAAAAAAAACACTCATTTGATTTGGTTCGTCTGGTAGTCGTCAATTGTCTGAAAACGTACAGTCTGTGAGTGTACAGATTCCCCAGACCAGACTGAAGGGCTTCTCAAAACCTCTACCCACGATTGATGAGACTGTGAGTTTTCGGTGTTTATCGCTCTAGTATTCTATCAATTGTTTTAATCTGGAGATTTGAACCTTAGGCGTTTTTGTCATAGACATTTCCCAACAAGCGCTCTCGGTGCACAACCCTTCAATGTTCATACAATCGAGCTCAGGTTTCCAATCCCATCGCGACCGGTTGATTGATTTAGTTTTTCCTTGGGACATGTTTTATGGGTTTTGTGCTCCAACTAGAGACACCGACTGAATCCTAAACACAGACCCTCCACACATTAGCGTGTTGTGTGTGTGGTGTGTGAGAGGCAGCGTTCCCAACAGGAGCTGTCCCTTCAGCACTGCCATTGATCTGCCTGACACGCCATCTGAAGAATTCGATCAGAGCCAAGCCAAATGTTCCATTGATCATTTGATCAGTGTAATGAAATGACCAGCCGCCATACCGACGTCTGACTGAATCCAACACAGTTGGTAAATTCTCTTTCCCAGTTGCCTTGTGCTTTAATGATTCTGCCTTGTTTCTGCGTTGAAGTTATTGTAAAACAAGACGCGTCTGTCCCAAGAGATTATTGCTACTCGATAAAACAATTATTTGCAGGAAGCTCATTATCTGTAAAAGATTAATTTCCTTTACCTACTAGAATGCAAGTTTATTAACCCTATAATAGATGGCCATGGCGGGTTTGGGACGTTAGAGATTTGAAATCGGAACCATATTTCACTCAGTTGTTAAAATAAACTTTCTCCTCCTAACTAGATCATTATTGGAAACTGACATTGGGTGAGAAAATATAATGTCTCAGTATCAATGGCTCATGGATTAACCATCCATGATTGAGTAGCCTACAACATGTCTTACCCATGTTTACACATGAAGAATTAACTTCCATTTTTATGGTATCCCTTATATATCTTAAAGTGGAGCAATTTCTGTCATATGTAGTGAATGAGTTTTGGAGGCACAAAACAGCAAAGAAACAGCAAAGTTCTACAAATAGCCATGAGATGAATGGCCAATTACTCTGGAGAAGTGTTGGTCAGGACAGAAGGGAGAAATTTCCTTCTACTGAAAAGTCTTGCACAAACCTTCACACCCATTGAAGAACAGGCAGGTGGAAGAAATTACACTCAACAGCTCATCCAAAGACAGCAATGTGATACTCTGCATCAGAGTGTCACAAAGCACTATAGAACAGCTAACCGAGTGGGATAAGATGAAAACAAACGATGTTACTCTTTAATATGTGTTTGAATTACATTCAAATGAATAACTGATGGAGGAAACATTGTTACAACACCATGAAACTCTATTTCTAACAAATTTTCCATTGCACAAGTTAATCATTGCTATTATTAATTACTACAGTGAGAAATGATATGCAATAGCTGTTGGTGAGTAGTTGTACATCGCCTTGGGATGTCCTCCTGACATGAAAGGTACTCTATAAATGCAATTTTGTTGTTGTTCTTTTGTTTTTGATATTAAGGAACATTCAATCAGAATTGTTCAATGCTTAAATATACTGTGCTATGTTCTTTAATGTGAATTGTTAATGATAACACAAACCAATGAGCTGTTAGTAAAATGTTCATAGTTTCTACATAACTATGTGACGAGAGATGTAAAAAGGGACATCTCATCAAATAATAATATAATAATAATCCTTGCATTTTGATATAACGCTTTTCATGCCTTCTAGACGTTTCAAAGTGCTTCACAGGTTAGTAAAGTAAAGTGAATTGAATGTATATTTGTGGGTGAAAATGACAGCTGTAAATAGCAAGTATGTTTACCCTCTAGGGGTAGGTCTGGGAACAAATCCAAATGCAACAAAATATCTGTTTCCAGTCTAGTCTAGTGCTCTTGAAATGTCCTGAGTCCCATCAATTTCCACTCTAATAAAACAGAACAAGTCCATACTTTAACTCACCAGAGCACAGGGGACAGGGAATCATCCCACTCAGCTCCCTTGAGTCTCGCAAGCCAAAGTCCTAATGGGTAGAGCTGGACAGAGGCTGGAAAGCTTGCCAGACAGTGATATCAATGGCAAGCTATGTGACTTTAGCTGGTTAAACTCTAGGAGCACCCCAATGTAGTTTAGTCCCCAAACCTTTGCTCTTGTCAACCCGTGTCTAATACTTTCCAGGATAGGTAAGCGGGGAGAGAGTGCACGTTCCATTACAACTTTCTACCTCTGGAATTTCCATATTCAGTATATGGGTGGGATGCATAGAATTTCTCAGTTTTGTTTGGATAGGTTAAGCTTGGTGATGGGCATATGCTGACCCCCCCAAAATAACCAGAGCACTAGCACTAATTCAGGCTGTTTGGGAAAAAGCTGCTGTACAGTAAGATAGAGCAAACGTGTTTTGAAACATCAACAATATGCTTGTCTGAAAATCAATCAAACTATTGAATGAAACAATATCCTTAGAATTTGTACAGGAAGTAAAAAGGAAAATTGTAAAATTCGAACTAAATTGTACTTTTAAAAATCCTGTCAACTCCCATACATTTCGCCAACCAGATATACAGTCGATTCACTTCACAGTACAGTATATTCTGTGAAGTCTTTCAGATCCTCAGTGAAGTTAATGAAGTAATGGCAGTATACTAAATATAAAGGATTATTATTATTCACAAAAGAAGGAGAGAGCTGCAGTCTGTTTTTATGCTGCTGCTTCTGGAAGCAATCTCAGTAGGAATGACATAAATCGTTTGCAGCTACCATTAGCATCCCAGAGTGTTATTGGACATGTGTAGGGTGCAGGGTAAAGCTGCTTCTACTCAGCCTTATCAAATGGTATCTATCATTCCCATGGCAAGATAATCATTAGCAAATATATATTTCCACTTACAGGCCACAGGCATTTTCTTAAAGTTCAAAATCTTAAATACAAATGAACTTATTCATTCATTGTATTATATTTCTATAACAGAGACCTGTAATGATGGATGGACACAGTCACAGTCTATGATTCCATGTGAGTGTGTCCTCTTTGACTACGCATTAAACCCTCTTTCCCCTCTCCACTACTCACCCCAGTTTGGGTGCCCAGCCAGCATTGTCAAAGGCTTTGAGAACTGATAACTCCTGATGTGCTATATCAAATGCAAGGATTATTATTATTGTGTGAGATACTATATAAATTGTATTGTTTTACTTAATGCTTTGTGTATATCGATAGTGCAATGTATTATGTACAACAACAACTTTCATTTATTTAGCTCCCTTCATACGCATCCCAGAATGCTTGAAGTATATTCAATTATGTTGTAAAATAACTGTATCTACTTTTGTGAACAGGTACTAGTGCAATTAATTACAGCTGTTCCATTACCTCTAACCCCCATTATCTCTAGAGTCACTTTTAAAGAATGTCACAGAAAATTTACATAAATGATTCCATTACAGAGCAGGGCATCTATGTTACAGTCTGACATTTTAAATAACCATAATAATTTAATCAGTACTAGAACAATTTTTTTAATTTCTGTGTGTCAGTGACTAGAGGGCATCAAAGTTAACATGTGAATAAAGAAACAGATTATGCAAATTATTTTTGCATAAAGAGTTAGTGAAGTCTTGTAGTTTTGTGGTTAGAGCACTCGGCTCAGAAGCAAGAGGATCTGTTTTGACTCTCAGGCAGGTCAAAACGTAGGACAAGCTTCCTTACTCCCAATGCCTCTATTTATTTAGCCATTAGTAGGAACCTGGTTGCTAGTCGATTGGGATTGTGTTTCCGGGGCAATAATTCCTTCAAAATAAATAAAAATAATTTGTTAACTCAACCATTCATCAATCACAACTGTTTGTGGGACATTGCTGTGTGCAGTTGGTGTGTTTCACACCCAAATTTATAGTCAATTCACTTTATGGTATATTCTGTGAAGTTTTTTGAGTCACCTAGAAGACATGATAAGGCATTATATCAAATGCAAGTATGATTATTATTAGAATGTGGATGACCCCTTTGATATGGTGTTTGTAGCAGATTTCATATTAGCTTTTAAAGATGAACTAGTTGGAGATCTGAAAAGGATTACTTTGCTGGAGTATGAAGAATGGAATGCAGATAAATGGGAATGAATGGTTGCCGTATTTCACCCACAAAATACTCAGTCAATCCACTTTACAATAGATTCTGTGCAGCACTTTGAGATGCCTTAACCGTGTCGATAAGGCCAAGGATAAACTAGAATCTGTAGATTTTCAGCCTTGTGCACTGGGCACTGATATGATTGAAGGTAAGTAGAGCAGCAAGATCAATGTGGAAGTGGCTTTGAAGACCAAATCTTGTGATTAGCTGGATTGCAACACAGATGGAGTATGTGTGAGTTCAGTGCAGATTCTGTTATGGACATTGTTACTGTCTTACATGAGGCTCCTGCTGTGGCCTCACTCCCAGATTTATCAATCAGTAACAGTATGTTTAACCTCCATTGACTCTCTTTGCACTTACTTTGTTCGCTAAGTATTCAACTTGTATTTATTGTGCTCGAGAATTTGAAATACTCAAAGCTAAAACAGTTTTGCATTGTTTTAATAAAGGTCTAGTTGATTAACTATCCGAATAAACATTCAACTGAAAAGTTATATTTTTGTTTGACAAGAAGTATTGTGTGAAAGATTCAGTATGTGTTGGTTGTAATTATTGAAAAGACTAAAAACACTGATAAACTACTGAATTATTGAGGTGACAACTTAAATTGAATTTTCATATCCACATGCAAGCAACTAAAAAAGGTCACTAAGTATGGCTATCGTTGGCTATATCTGAAAGCTTATTTATATTTGTAGCTTTTAATTTATGTTTATTTATGGTAAGATATTCCTTTGACTTAATTCTGAACAAAGTGAGTGCAGACCACAAAGTAAACAGACAATGGATTTCCATCAACCTCTTTATTTAGTAATGTTCTTTCCTCTTCTGAAAGGCATTCAAGTCCTTTTTTTTTACTAGTGTACAGATCTTTGTTACCTCATGGAACTGTCCATTGTTCATGCTCAAGGCTTGACAGTATAATTAGGGTAATCACTCGTGGGGAGTGAACATCACTCATGGGCAAACATCACAGCCAACTCCCATCCTGTCCTACATGAGCTCCACACCATATTACTCACACCTGGGACCTTTTTGGATCCACATGTTTCAGTCATTGTGCCTTGGGACAATGTGAAAGCGCTCTACAGATGTAATCTTGTTGTTTGTTGTTGTTGTTGTCAATCCTCTGATAAATTTGATAAATATCAATTTCCTTTACAATGTCTTAGAAACAAACACCAATATTTATTTTGTGGAAGCCATGGTACAGTGGATAGAACTGTATTTGATGGATCAGAAGCTTGATGGTTCGAATCCTGGTCTGTGAGTTTACTTGTCTCGAGTAAATTAGCCTATCCTTCCCAGGGCTTGGGAGGGTACCAGTGTGCCTTCAACAGAAACTGAAAGGGAGAGAGAGCATGGCTGAGACTGCAGATGCAAGACCAGTAAGGTATTTTCTTCTGTTGCAAGGAGGAAGGCTATTTTGAAAGTATCGCTATATACTCGCTTGGTGTATATAATTCCATTTTGATGGTGGAAAATTGTTGCTTCTTTGAAGGAACACAAAGACAGAGGGTCTAACCAGAAAGGATGCCTGTTTCTTGTCCTTATACTGTTAGTGTACAGGTGTGGCACCCAGGTTGGGTGTGGTTGGGCTCATCTGTGAAACCTTCTACACTGACACAGCACTTACTGCAGAGTCTCACACATGGACAATAGCTGCTTGGGTAGGGGACGGTAGGGTGATCTGTGCTAACAAAACACGGCCCCCAACCAGCACGAAAGGCCTTATTTGCCAATGAGGTGAACAATTAGCAAAATGGACACACTAAACACTTTAAAAAAAAAGATTAGTATTATATTGTAGACAATACCAGTGGAATTCTATTAACTTTACATGAAACATCTGGGGCCTCTGCCAATTCAAACCTTAGCATCTGTGTGAAGCAACTGATGGTTTCAGTTAGTAGAGAGCCAGCATTTCCAGGTAAAGCCTACTTGAAATCATTAACTTTCTTTTTGCCGTCTTTTATTTCACCATTGTTCAATCTGCTGCAGATCCTAAACTACAACATACAGCAAGGTCAAAAGTTGAACCCACAAATCCCAAGCTTCCTATGAAATACCATATGAACAGAGTAGAACCATGCCTTTAAAAATAAATAGGTTCCTTGTTGATACTTAAGGGATAACACATGCTTGGATGTGTGTGATTTAAACCCTGTGGGTGTGTATAAGGGATGGTAATGAGATGGCAATTTTGCCTCTCAAGAGTAAAAAATTTGTCACAACTAATGAGGTATTCTTAAAATTGCCATTCCATTCTTAAGGCAAGCTAATTCCATTATTCGTTAAAAGAAATTCTTCCCGTTATTTATTTTTCAGCTGTAATATACAGCTTTCAGATGTTCCTGAACACATGATAACTTACTTTGAAGCATAGTGACTACAACCATATAGATGGGTAGAGCAGCTTATCCATCATAGAATCACATCACATAGACTGTGCAGCACCAAAACACAGGCCATTCAGCCCAACTAGTCAATGCTGAAAAACCAGAGTAGATTTCTTTTCATGGACCCATCCCATGGGAAATTCTCTTTTTACTTTGCTGTTGCAGTTAATCTTTTTTGCTGCTCGGAGCTTCTCCTGGTACAGAATTCTTGATTCCCTGCCGAAGGCAACTTACGCAGGATTCGGGTGCAGAATCATTATAATTGTAATTTGGCTATGCAAATGCAGGTGGGATATAACAAGAATGCCATAAAGTATGACATGATGTACATAAATCCCTGATTGAGTAAGCATATAAAATTGAAAAAACATATCCTTAGGCTGCTGCCTGAATGTTTTAGTTATTTGCTCTTCAGTCAATAGCTTGTCCTCTGAAAAATAAACAGCACTACAGCTCTCCTTATCCTTGTACTAAAGGGGTAGGATATTGTTGGATACTGTGCTTCATGCTTCAGAGGTGAGGAGACAGCAGACTTTAAAATGAAGCCAGCATTTTAAAATGTTCAAAATCTGCAAAATTTGATATTTTAAAGCAATGCTATTGATGAGAGACTCTGGGCCTGATCTGGCTTCTTCAGTGCAAGTAAATATAGTGGGGGTTCCTAGGTGTTGTTACCTAACAGATGATTTCAGTACAATAGCTTTGGATTACAGATCTAAAATGGGATAGAGTTCTGATGTGCAATGCAGTAACATCTAATAATAACGAAACGCCAATGCACAGATGTGTGTGATCTGGTAGGCTTCACAATCTGTTACAAACCATAGAGGGAAACATGTAGATAGCTATTGAACTGAATGGTTGTACACAATTCCCTCAGGCTCTAGCATATGTGAAGCAGAGTGCTAGATAAAGTCTGTTTGATTTTACGGAATCTAATTTTATCCCTCTGTGCCCAGCCAGATCATCCAAACATTTTGTAATGAGTTAATGTTTGCATTTTGCAAAGGTCTGTGCATTTTCTGTGATGCCCCAAATTCAGTTATCATTAGAACAATACGGATGATATCAACTATGGGCCAATGAGATAACATCTTAATTGTTAGAACAACAACAACAACTTTGATTTATATAGCGCCCTCCACGCCGGACGAGGTCTCAGAGCACTTAATTGTTGGAATGAATCCAGACCTCAACAATTACACATTCTGTTGGGGTTGGATAGTTGTGTATATCAGCTTGTTTGGTGTTGATAAAATTGATCTTTTGGTGCAGCTGTGGATATTGGTTATGAAATTGAGCTCAAGTTCAGCAACGTTTTTGGTTGTGGTCATTAGGAAATGATTCAATATTCCTCAATTTCTCCTTAGGAGCCCAATATTCCAATCATGAATCAACCACCACATGACTCAGACACAAATGTATTGCTGAGTCATGCTGTTAGATTTCTCACAGAGCCTGTGTAGGCTTGATGGACAGAGTGCCTTCCTTTTGTTCTCTAGAAATCACAGTGTGAACTTTGCAAAATTTCATATTGTATATCAAACAGTATGAAACACGGCAGATGTCATCCCTATGCTTCTAGGATGCACAGCTAGTATATAATTTGTCATTTACTATGCATGATTGTTCAATTGCTCAACTGGTAAAGCCACTGTCCAGTGTCAAACCACATCATTTACAACCAGAATGTCGTATATTACATCACCCTTTTCTATTGCAATTTGTCTCAAGTTAGTAGGGCTTGGGAGGGGAAAGGAAATCAATTTAATTTCCTTTTCCTGATCTCATTCCAGTGAGCTCTGCCAGAAAGTAAGTACGACTGGACACTGAGTGCGGACAGGATTGGCTCGGCATTGGCAACCAATAGTACATATCTAATAATATCGAATTATAGAAACTAACAGCACACATAAAGGTCATTTGGTTGATCATGTTTGTGTTGGCTTTTTAACCTAACCTTTCTCTATTCTCCACTCATTATTTGGGTTAACAAAGTGTATCGGTACAGTCAAGATTCAACGGGGTAACACTTAACACTACATTCTTTCAAAATGAATGCCACCTCTTTAAAAAAGAAATCTGCGTGTAGGGAAGCAATAGAGAATCTTCTTAATTCTGTACAACAAGCCCAGAGAAGCCACACTAAGCTTAGGGAAACCTGGAAGCATAAACTTGTAGGGTGGTCCAAGCTGGAATGTAATGTGCTACAAGGTTAACCATTTATTTTACAAAGAAAAGAAAATTAGAAGGACAAAAGCACCGTGACAGCTTATTTACTTCTCAGTAAGAAGAAGGCTCATGTTCCTCCATCTAAGCCTTGGTTGAAAAGGCTGTGTTTATGTATTGCATGATTTGGTGCTTTTAGTTTCCTGTTTAATGCACATTCTTATACAAAGCAATTCCAGGATCCCGGCAATTCACAGATTCCATGTTACCTGTAAAATCTGATTATTTCCAGAGTTAAAACAAATAAAATTCCCATGTATACGCGCGTGTGTGTGTGTGTGTGTGTGTGTGTGAAACTGCTACACATAGACTTTCCTAGTCTATCCCTCGGCATAAGGAATGGATTGTATTGAGATCATAAATTCACCTAAACAAAATCCTTGTGTTTTCTATAGCTCCTTATCACATCATCAAAATGTCTCAATACGCTTCATAGGATTTTATTGTAAAGTGTAGCAATTTTGTACGTGTAGGAAAATTTAAGCAAGCAAACCGAATAAACCTCAGCTTGAACTGGTGTTTAGTTTATAAATAAAACCCAACTGTCACATTTCCATTGCAGAAAATCCTTCTAGAGTATTTTCAGCTTCAGTACGCACGATACAACACAGATATTCCAAAGGTATGAAGTTGTATCCATAAAATGATTATCTTAGAAATTATTATTGTGCAGAATTTTGGAAACTTCTTAAATTCAGTCTTAATTTGAGAAATATATATTTAAGACATTTTTGCAAATTAAATTTGAATTTTACAAAAAAAATCCATTACCTTACATATTAAGACAATGGCCTTATGATTAAAGCTGTGAGATTTGGAGGTATCTGATCTTAGATACCAAGGAATCAATGATAGATGACTCCACCGTGAAAAATCAGTACTCTGCAACTCTAATTGATTGAACCATCATTCTTCAAGAGATTGAATGAAGAAATAAATCCCTTGTATGTTCCAAAGGAGCTTTTATTCCTTTGTGGCCTCCTGCTGTGTTCAAAAATGCTGGTCAAAGCACTTTATATTGTCATTATAGCCTTGTGTTCCTCAAGAGGCATTATGAAAGGCACTACCTAGAGGGCATCGTGTCTCATTTCATGCTGTGTAAGCGACTTCAGCTTCACGATTCTTGCTACTTGTGCAAATCATTCAGATCCTTGTTGCCTTCAGTGGTATTAGCATCACTTCAGGCCATCTGAATTATAGAAAAATTCACCCCCAGAGTTTATTTCGAGGTCACTGCAACTCTGGATAACAGGATATACAGAAAACAAGTAAACATTGAAGTGCAGTAATTTAATCTGTTGCAAACGATTCATGAAATTGATAAATATCAGATATCTTGATTGGAGGATAAGTTTTAAAAGGTTGTAGGTGTGTGTGTTTTGGGGAACGGTGGGAGGATGAAGAATTTATGTTTAGCTAAACCATGGTGTAGTCTGAAGACTGATTGACACATTTTTATTCAGTTGTGTGTGTCTGACTATGGGCTATGCTATTGGCGCCAGAAATTGACCACGGACCATAGCTGTTGAACTAGAAAATTCCTTTGTCCCGCACATCCTGAATGTACCACTCCTGTCGTTTCCATAGTAAACCCACTATGTGGTCTGCCTGCTACTGCCAGCAGCAGCATACAGCCAGACAGCAATTGTTCAGTTCCAAGATGTCAAACAGACCTAGGGCAAAGAGAGAAAAGAGTACATCGGGGACACTTAACTGAGCTTGTCGGGAAGACTTTATGAGAAATATAGACACCATCAAGATGCAGTGTAGGGAATACAAAGTAACCACATAGTACTGGGTCAGAAGTGCAGCAGAAAACCTGAAATCATAGTGGCCATTAACAATAACGACAAAATTACATTTGTTTCGCCCGTTTCATGTCATGAGTAATGCAGAAGATGAGGGCAAAAAATATGAAAGGTAACAATAATCTTAGTTAATAATCTTAGAACAGAACAGAAAACGTATGTAACAACAACATCAACAAAACTACATTTGTATAGTGCCTTTCACAAAAAAGACGAAGAAATAGAATTATAATAATCCTTTCATTTGATATACTGTATGTTCTTATCACATCAAAGCATCTCACATCACTTCACAAAGGTTTTCTGTAAATTGAGATGACTGTATTTGAAGGGGAATATAGCAGCCAATTTTTAATCTGGGAGTTTTGGGCCAGGACACCAGAAACAAACCAAGATAATGATTGCAAGGAATAGAAAACACAATCTAAACATTTTTTGTAAATATATTCACAGCAAATGGTCAACAGGGAGGACAATAAGGTGGGAAATGTGGTCCTCAAATTTAAAGCCCTCCACAACCTCGCCCCACCTTACATCCATGACCTCCTATACCCTTACCAAACTAGCCCCCTCCCTCCACTCAGCAGGCTCTGGCCTGCTCCATGTCCCCCGCCTCACACACCCCACCATTAGTGGGCGAGCATTTAGCCACTCTGCCCCTAACCTCAAGAACTTCATTCCGAAGTCCCTCGCCGTTAAAAAAAAGGAAAAAAAAAATTCGATGGCCCTTCGCGACCCTACTGAGGAACCCCACAACCCTGATTTGGGTCGGGACCTGAGATTGGGAGCCACTTGTTCACATAAACAAGCCTTGGAACAATAAAGTTGTTTTTAAAAAAGTGATACTTGAATTCTAAATAGGGGCATAGGATACACAAGTAAGGAGGTTATGATAAAGCTCTATAAATCACTGGTTAGGCTTCAGCTAGAGTACTGTGCTCAGTTCTGGCTGCCACACTTTAGAGAGGGTGCAAATGAGATTTACCAAGTACCAGGAATGAGGAACTTCAGTTATGAGGAGAGGCTAGAGAAGTTAGGATTATTCTCCTTGGTGCAGTGAATATTAAGGAGAGATTTAATAGGGATGTTCAAAATTATGAGGGGATTTGATAAGGTGAACAGGGAGAAACTATCTCCACCGGCTGGTGGGTCAGTAAGCAGAGGACACAGATTTCAAATAATTTTTAAAAGAACCAGTGGGGCAATTGAGGAGAATTATTTTCACACAGTAAGTTGTTCAAATCTGGAATGCCTGAAAGCCTAGTAGAAGCTGATTCGATAACAACTTTTAAGAGTGAAATAGATAGACATTTGGGATTTGCAGGGCAACTGGGGAATGGGGCTAATTTTTACAGCTTTTTCAAACAGCTGGCCTGGACATGATGAACCAAATGGCTTCCTTCTGTGCTGTCTAATTCTATAATTGTATGAAATCTTATGGAACATTCACTGAACAAAAGGGTGGGGGGGGGGGGGGGGGGGGGAGGGGGCGGGGGTTAGGGTTGCTTCTCGGCCTTTTGGCTAAGAACAAGTATAGTATATCTTGTCATCAGTTATGTGTTGGGCTATGCTCCTCCTTAGTCATGTGGGGATACTAGGATCTGAACCTCCTTTATAATTCATTAATGAGAAATTGAGCTAATGGTAGGAGAGCATTGCCTTTGGCCCTCTATTGGCTGGTTTTGGGATTGCAGGGGCCCTAATCTGAGGAATTTAATGTGCCCTCTAAAGAGGAGCGGAGAAACTGGAATTCAGATGTAGCCTGAGCTCCTGTATCTAGGCTCAGGCCGTGCTTGCCCAGATCAGAGAGGCCATTTGGCCTACGACCTCCTAACCCCATATCAGCTTGTTGGCTCCCTCCACTCTGCGGCCTGCACTAGGCCCCACTCTATCCACCCACCAATGGCGGTCAGATATTCAGCATCTCTGCCCCCACACTCACAAACTCTATCCTACAATCCCTCCACCTCATCCCCTTTTTTGTCTGCTTTAAGTCCCTTCTTCCTCTTTGACTGTGCCTTCAGCCACCCTCCCATCCCCACCCTTTATGCCCTAAACCCCTCCTGACCCCAACTTCCAGCTTGGCTCCCAATCCCTTGATTGTCCAGTACCATAGGATGTCTTACTTCTATACAAGTATAATTTGTTGGTGTTGTTGGCCACTGACTTCCTCAGGTGAAGAAAGGAATCAGGTCTGTGTCATTGACAATTTGGGATTTAGATGGGGGGGGGAAGGGGTGGGGGAGGGGCGTGGTCTGCGGAACAACTCCTGTTCCTGTTTGATGGAGGTGACTTGGTCTAATTCAGTTTATTGCATGGGGTGCGGGGGTGCGGGGGGGTAGGCCCCAGACCCCAGGCCCAGCACTGCCCTGTTTTGTCCTGTAGTTCAGTGGTAAGAGCACTCAGGTTTTCTCCTTTAGCTCAGTGGTTAGAGCATTTACCTTGCAAGTGAGAGACCTAGCTCACTTTGTGGCTAGATGAAACTTTGGGCAAGTTTCCTTACTCCACAAGTTTGATAATAATCTTTCAAGAAAGTAAAAACAATAAATCCACTCAATCCTTGATTGTTACGGGACAATGCTGTGAGCAATTGGCTGCCACATTTTGCCCACAAAGATACAGGCAATTGATTTTACTGTATATTCTGTGAAGCGCTTTGAGTCATCTAGAAGAAATGAGAATGGCTATATCAAATGCAAGGATTATTTATTTATTAAATACAGGCCTTGATGATCTATTGGGGTTTTGATCAGTATGAGAATAACTGTGATGGGAATATTCTTTTACAAGGGCATTATACAGGTACAGCAACTGACTAAGAATTCACACTAGAAGAATTGTTAAAGCAGAAATGATAAGGCATATGAACATTAGAAAGCAGTGCATTAACTCAATCAATTCAACTAATCAGGCCCGCTCACTTCACAAATAATATACTACAGCATGGACTTTGTTAACCAGCCTATGACTCTGTGAACAGAGAATGGAGTTTCTCCTAGTGTCCTGGCCAACAATCCTCCAGCTTTGACTGATTATTTATCTCTTGGAATTTGTGAGATTCTGTTGCAAAATGACTGCCGCATTGCCCTATAACATTTAGTCTCTATACGTAACAGTAAATACTGTGAAGAACTCCAAAGCATTTTAATGTGATAAGGTACTATGAGATTGCATGTTCCTTCTTCCTTTTATTGCTGTGCCAGCAAAATGACTGAAATTGCATTGAGCGTGCCCAATATTTTCCATTACTGAACCTACAAATCTAAATCGTAAGCAATTTGAATGTTACTGAGGTTCATAAATTCAAACAAATTTGAGGATTAATGCCACACGTCTGCCAGCAATCACATTTATCACAGTTTTTTTTTAAAAAAGCTCTCCACACAACAAAAACAGCAAAAGTATTCACAATACAATACTGTACAATTTACACTTATGGGGAATTTCACATGGGGAGGACTACCCAAAGTGCTTGACAATTCCTGCTGGGCAACAGAGGTGAGAATGGAAGCCATGCGTGTGTGGGGGTGGGGAGGGGCTAGAGGAGCGGAAAGATGACTGAAAGAAATACATTTTTAGATGTACCTTGTACGAGGAGATGGAAGAAGCAAGTTGGAGAGAGCCAAGTTGGCATAGGTGTAGAAGGTTTTAAACGTAGGGTGGGGTAACAACAACAACAAAATTACATTTATAGAGTGCCTTTCATGTCGGGAGAACATCCCAAGGCGTTGAGCAGGTGGGAGGGGGTGGGGGGTGGGGGGGGTGTTGGGGTACGGGCAAGGGGACGGAGAGTAGGAAAGGGGGGAGAGTTAGGAGGGCAGCAAAAGGCACGGTCGAAGAGGAAGAGACTGGCCTTAAAGGAGGAAAGGGAGGAAACGAAGCAAAGCGATTATAGGATGGAGTTCCAGAGTGTGGGGACAGAGAGGCTGAAAGCCCGGCCACCGATGGTAAGGCGGTTCGGGCGGGGGACATGGAGCAGGCCAGAGCCTGCTGAGTGGAGGTGATGGGCAGGCTGATAGGGAGACAGCAGGTCGGAGGGATAGGCGGGGGAAAGGCCAAGAATGGCCTTGAAAGTGAGGACGAGGATCTTGAATTCAGTCCTCTGGGGATGGGGAGCCAGTGGAGATGGGCGAGGATGGGAGTGATGTGGTCGCTGAGCCTAGTGCGGGAGAGAACACGAGCTGCAGAGTTCTGAATAATCTGCAGCTTGTGAAGGGAGGCGCTGGGAAAGCCGACGAGGAAATAGTTCCTGTAATCGAACCTTGATGTGATGAATGTGTGAACAAGTGTTTCGGCAGCATGGGGGGTGAGGCAGTGGCGGAGTCTGGCAATGTTGCGGAGGTGATGGAAGGCAGTTCCAGTCATGGCGCGGATTTGGGGGAGGAAGGACAATTCAGGGTTGATCAAGACGCCCAGATTCCTGACTGGCTTCGAGATATAGCGAGTACAGTCTTGAATGCTGATGTTGCCAGTGTCTGAGGTGTGGAGGCGCTGATGTGAGCCAATCAGGATGGCCTCAGTCTTGTTGACATTTAATTGAAGGAAGTTGTCCCTCGTCCAGGACTCGATGTCGGACAGACATGCAATCAGAACGCCAGTGGTCCTGGAGTCGAGAGTGGAAGCGGAAACGTAGAGTTGGGTGTCATCTGCATACATGTGAAAATTTACCCCATGTCTGCAGATGATGTCACCAAGAGGGAGCATGCAGAGGGTGAAGAGGAGAGGGCCAAGGACAGAGCCCCAAGGAATGCCGCATGAGACTGTGCGAGGGCTGGAACAAAAGGTATCGGGTAAGATCTTGGAGGGATTTAACTGTGAGAATGAGGATCTTGATCCGCCGGGGGATAGGGAGCCTGTAGGGCCAAGCCAGCGAGGGTGATAGGCTTGTGGAGCTTGTCCAGGTAATGGCAAGTGCTGCAATGTTCTGGATGGTCTGCAGCTTGTGGAGCAAAGAGCAGGAGAATCTGGCAAGCAGAGCGTCGGCATAAGCCTGGACATAATAAACATGGATAAGCTTCTCAGCGGATCAACAACTTCAAAGATTTTTTTTTAAACAATTTATGGAACTGATTCCAATGTATTTTCTGTTGATTGTCATTTCATTTCTCTTGTTAATTCAGTCCGATAATTTCAGATATATATAGACCTTTTTTTGCGCATTCCATTCTATCAAATGTTTCTGGAATTTCCATGTAGATCTGGGATGCGTGGAACTCTCAGCTTGGTTTGGATACTCTTATAATAATTATCCTTGCATTTTATATAGCGCCTTATCATATCATTGAAATGTTTCAAAGCCCTTCACAAAATATAATGTAAAGCGAATTGACTATATTTTGTGGGTGAAACCGGTGAAAGATTTCTCCATGCGTCAGATATCCAGCTGACCCCCTTGAAATAATTCAATGTCCCAAACAAGGACGTAAAAATTACAACAACAAGTTGGATTTATAAAGCGCTCTCCATGCTGAACGACGTCTCAGAGCGCTTCCCAATAATAGATCCCAGGGCTGGACCAGGGGGAAGTGAAACAAGATGACCGAAACCACGGTTGAAAAGAAAGGTCTGAAGTCGAGCCCTGAAAGTAGGAAAAGAGGGGGCGAGCGAAGGGAGTGAGGAAGGCAGTTCCAGAACCTCGAGGTATAGTGGCTGAAGGCACAGCTGCCGATAGTGGAGCGGAGGATTCAGGGGACATGGAGGAGGCCAGATCCAGTAGATTGAAGGCAACGGGTACTGTTGTGAGGAGAGAGGAGGTCAGAGAGGTAGTGGGGTGCAGAGGAATAGAGGGATTTGAACACAAGATCAAGAATCTTGAAATCGATCCTCTCTGTGACAGGGAGCCAGAGCAGTGTGGCAAGTATTGGGAGCGAAGTTTGGTATGGATAAGAATGTGGGTGGCAGAATTCTAGATGACCTGGATTTTATGAATGGTGGTGGAGGGGAGATTGATGAGGAGGGCATTTGAATAATCCAGTCAAGAGGTGACACAGGCATGGACCAGGGTTTTGGCGGGTGAGATATTGGCGGAGACGGGTGATGTGTCGGAAATGGAAGAAAATGGTGCTGGTGAGGGACTGGATGTGGGATAGGAAAGTTCAATGGGGGTCGAACCTGATGCCTAGGTTGCTTACGGGTTCGGAGAGTTTTAGGCGCAGGTCGGGTAGGTGATGGAGGTGAGAACCATGGGATTGAAGACATTAACGAGAGCCAAAGAGTATGGCGTCCGTCTTGTCAAATTAGTCATATTACTGATTATTATTCCACATTGTTTTGGACATGTGCAGTAAGTGCAGTTGAGTTTGATAGAACTCATGAATATGGATTAAACTAGCTTTTTGATTGGAATCAATATTTGGGGATTATTTAGAATTAAAATGAACTATTGTCTTTGAACTAAATACATTTCAGATTTTGTGTGCCTTCTGTTCAGTAAATCTAGAAAGAGAAACATCTGTTAATGTTGCAATGCTGAATTATTTAATTGCCAGAATTATTTAATTAACCCAGAAAGCATTTTTAATTGGTTTCTCATTGGATTAATCAATTACACATGTACTTTACTCCTGAGATCAACAGCAGCTCACAGCACTGTGATCAACATCTCCACTCTCACAGTCAACATCATGAAGTCTGGAGACAAGTGCAGATGAAGAAACCCTTTGTCCCAATACAGGAACAAACAGTTTCATAAGTGAATCTAGTGTCATAGACTCAATTATCCTTCTGGCAAAGGAGCTGTTAATATTGTGAAAGTTGGGCCAATATTGCACATTTGCACACAAGATACCGTCACTCCACTTTATAGTATATCATGTGGAGTTGCTTTACGATATCCTCCTGAAGGGAAACAGCTAAAACTTCATGCATATAGTGCCCTTCACATGGGCATCTCTGAGTGCTTAAAAGAGCCTAATGTCGAGCTGATGAGAGGCAACCATAAGTCAAAAAGGAAAGTCTTCAGTCATTGAAAAGAGGGTAAGGAGGGGGAAATCAATCAATCAATCAATCAATCAATCAATCAACCAACCAACCAACCAACCAACCAACCAATCAATCAATCAATCAAAATTTACATTTATGTAGAGCCTTTCACGTCGAGAGGACATCCCAAGGCGCTGTACAGTTAGGTAGGGACAAAAGCAGGGTGGGAGGGGTCGGCAGGATGAAGAAGAGTAGGAAAATTGACTGTGTATCTGTGGGCAAAACGCGGCAACCAAACCCCGCACAGCAGTGTCCCACAAACAGTCATGGAAGGGACCAGGGGAAAAAGGTGGGAAAGATGGCAAGGGGAGGGGTCGGGGTAGAGGGAAGGAGAATAGGAAAACCGACTGTATATTTGTGGGCGAGGTGGTGGATTGGGGGAAAGAGTTCTAAAACATTAATCTCTGTATACAACAACAACAACAACAAACTTACAGTTGTATAGCTCCTTCATGTTTACAAAATACATTTCTGATTGTACACTAAGGGTGTAGTTACTGAAAGTGCAGCTGCAGATGGTGGAGCAGAGAGCTTGAGGAGCAAAGATCAAATGTAAGGGCTATTATTATTATTGTTTAAGATTGTTTTCTCCTGTAGAGTCCTTTTGCCACACATCTTCCTCGAGTGTTACATCCCTCGCCAGCCAAGAGGACAAGCTGAATGTCTGATCCAGGTCTTCATGATATAGTATACAGCATTACTGGTGAGATCGGGAATTCCTCATGTTGTTGGAACTAATTTTCAAGAATATTTCCACAGCTAATCTTTCCTAAGTTTAAAAAAAACACACATGATTCTCGCTATCTCCTCAGCCCACAAAGAAATGCATAGGGTGTGGTTAATTTGCTCTCAGCATGGTCCACAGCACAGAACATTAACAAATCTTATTTGAATTTCGCTTAAGACTTGAAGTAACAGTAACTATAACGATAAATAATAATGATCCTTGCATTTGATATGGTACCTTATCACGTCTTTGAGTCCTCTCGAAGAGCTTCACAGAATATAGTGTAAAATAAATTGACTGAGTGGGCATTTGATTGGAAAAAATAAATACAGTATATCAGACAATCCATGCCATCTCACTAAGATAAGGCAGAGGTGAATAATACATGAAACTGTCCCCGGCAATGCTGCATTGCAGATTTCATTCATTTACTGGCACTGCTCTTGCTGCTGATGCCGCCGCACATGAGTCATGCAGCCATCCATTAGTGCAGTTTAGGTCTTGTACTAACAAAGGGTTTCAATCAGAAAAAAATATTCAAACAACCCATCACTTAATAACATTGTAAATGACATATGCTAAACCTGCCTCACTTGTAAAGCTGAGCTAAACGTTGCCATCTTTACAAATTTAAAGGCAAAAGCTAAGTCCCTTTAAAATATTTTGTTTAAAAAGTTGCCTTTTCAGCAGCTGCAGATGCATCCCACTGAAGCTTCATCTAAAGAATACACATTGCCACATGTTACAGTAAATCCTCATAAACACACGAAAGGTGCTATATCAGATGCAATGAATATTATTAAAGTATTGTAATGAGATTACAGTTTCTGTGTGGTTTCACCCAATATCAAGCTGTGTTAATGTGGTATAAAATATACACCAGAACATAAATGTCAAACTGATTTTTTGCCAATCTACACCCATCTCCATCAACTGTAAGTGCTGGGATGTGGATCTGTGGGTCCTGGAAACTTTCTGGTAGTTTGCCCAAATTCTAATGTACCACCAGATAGTGAGTGTCAGCAATTCTGCGGAACATCACAACCAATCCTAGAATCTGTTCTCACATGATGGTCACACATGTGCACATTCCACTAGTCACTGGATTATATTATCAATAATAATACAATTATTCAATTCACAGTGTCTCCAACTGCTTCACAGGTGCTTGCTATCAAATGCACTGACCATATTTGTGTGCAAATATGACAGCAATTCTCTGTCAAGCACTTGGATACATGTTAACAATGTAGGCAACAACAACAACAACAAAATTACATGTGTATAGTACTTTCACGTTGGGATGATGTCCAAAGTCATTGGACAATCAGTGTTTCTGACCCAAGCTGGAGTCGGGATTGGGGAGGGTGGAGGAAAGGGAGGGGAAACACGGTGACCGATGGCACTGTAAAAGAGGAGGGGCCTGGGGTGGGACTTGAAGGAGGCTTGGGATGAGGTGAGGTGGAGGGATTGCAGGATGGAATTCCAAAGATTGGGGGCAGAGTGGCTGAAGGCTCAATCGCTGATGGAGCAGAGAAAGCAGATAGGTTGTTAGAGGGTTAGGAGGTCACAGAGGTAGGATGGAGCAAGGCTTTAGAGGGCTTTAAAGGTGAGGACCAGGATCTTGAATTGAATCCTCTGAGTGATGGGAAAGCAGTGGAGTCATGCAAGAATGGGGTTGATAGTGTCGTGGAGCTTGGTGGGGGAGAGGCCCCAGACTGCTGTCTATGGAGGATCTGCAACCTATGGAGGGAGGAGTTGGGGAGGTCAACAAGTAGGATGTTGACATAGTCCAGCCTGGACATGATGAAGGCAAGAATGAGAGTTTCAGTGGCATCATATCATATCAAATGCAAGTATTACTATTATGATAATCTTTCTATATGGTTCACAGTGTGATTGCAGTTTAGGGTGAAAAAAACTACTGATTGAAGGGAATCGCGGGGTAGGAGAGAGGCATATAAAGCCATCCTGTGCTGTTTACTAATTTATGTCCTAAATATGTGGGTTAGTGAGGGTGGAGGGTGGCAGGGGTTGGAACCACAATTCATAACAGGGAAATTGCAAATAACATCTCCTGCCAGCAACCAGACAATAATAAACGAAATAGACATAATGCTGGACTATGTTGCCAAATCAGTTGTTTTCAGATTCCCAGAAGTCATACTCAAGTGGTACAGTGCTCTTTCAGACTGAACCTAGAACACTATGTCCACTTCTGGTCACCCCAACATAATAGATCTTCGAGCCCCAAAAGGCAGAGGAGAGCAGCAAGGATGATCCCTTGCTGGTTACATAGGTTACTGAGCTATGATTGAGCAATGATGAACACTAGGCTTGAAAGGAGAAATCTCAGATGAAACCTTATAGACGTGTATAAGCTTTTAATTGAGATTGAGAATGTAAATTCAGAACAATATTTTTGGATGCACTGAGACAGCAGAACAAGTGGACCCAGATTTGGGGCTGCAAGGGGCTCTTTCAAAACAAAATGAATTATTTCTTTACTCAGCGAATAATTAATGCCTGGAACAGAACAGATTACCAAGAAAGATGGTGCCAGCACATTAAATTGATTTTTTAAAATGATATTGATGCTCTGATGGTGGGTATTCTGGAAAGATGAGATCAAATGGGCCAAATAACCTTTTTCATGCAAACCTTGCTTCTCACCCTCTAATCTAATCAGTCTGTGCACTGATTTGTAGGAATCAAAAAAACACAATCTATCTGTTTGTGGAATGCTATTTTCATGGGTCAGTTGCACATATCTGCTGTTAGCGCCTTGGGACATCCTGCCGACGTGAAAAGTGCTCTACAGATGCGATTTTGTTTGGGATTTACAACTCCATTTTAACAATATTGCATTTTCTCCCAGCAATGCAGTACAAAGCCATCATCCACAAAACACGCAGTCGCTTAACTTTGCAGTATATCCAGTATACCCTTTGAGACATTCTGCTAACATGAAGGCCCTATACCAAATGTAAGGACAATAATAATAATCCTTGCTTTTGATACAGTGCTTTTCACTTCTTCTAGACGTCTCAAAGCGCTTCACAGAATATACTGTAAAGTGTATATTTGTGGGCAAAACCCGGCAGCCAATTGTGCACAGTAGTGTCCCACAAGCAGTTGTGGATTGAAATAACTAATTTATTATTGTTTTTTTTCCAAGGGACTATTTATTATCAGGCATGTGGATTAAAGAAACTTGCCCAAGGCTTTGCCCTGCCTGGAATCAAACTAGGTCTCTCGCTTGTAAGGTGAGTGCTCTAACCACTGAGCTGCAGGACTCCACAATGTACACAGAACATTCACTGGAGGATGTCTCCAAGTGTAATGCACTTTCATTTTTGATGAATTTCCCAATAGTGACACCAGTAGTGTCAAGATAGGAAGCTGAGATAACAGCAGCTACACAAACACGACTTCTCCTTCCCCAAGAAGTGATCATAAATATTTGCAAAACACATAGACAGACCAATTGAAAATATACAGAGAAGCATGCCCAATTGTGTAGTAGATAGAACTGTATCTTATGGACAAAAAGTTGCTGGTTTAAATCCAAGTCCAAGGTTGTAGGAGGTTCAATTTTCTCGAGTCATCCCAGGGTTAGGGAGGGTCAAACCAGCCTGGGTTCCTTCTCCTGGGCCCTCTACAGCACCCTCTACTGGTAGTGTGCTTGTGTGGCAGCTAGTCAGTTGGGGGTGGGGGTGGGTGGTCAGGTTCAGATACAGTTGAATAGCCTGGGGACACTCGGTGCCAAGACCCAGACAGAAACAATGGCCACTTGAATGGTAGAGCCCATCTCAACAATCCCAACAAGAGGAGGTCAGACCAGGAGAGTCTAGGCGTATGCCAGTGGGGATACGCCTAGACTCAATAGAAAAATACATGGACACATATTTTTAATATAAAAAGTCACACACAGAAAACAAAGAACTCCCGAATGATGCTCAAGAGGGTGTGTTGACTTCAATATATACCCTATGACTTAGCTTCTTCTGTTTCCCTTTTTCCCTAGACAGAAGGAACCTCTGCCCAACATTTTTTCATGATGATGCAGCCACTTTTAATATGCTCTGCGGCTTTGCTACATGTCTGCTGCCCCACAATTTCTGATTAATGGGCTGCATTGCAAATGCAATGAGGTTCAAGGTCATTTAGGAGCACTAGGTTACAATGCAGCTTTCAATAACAAATTCACAAAGAAAGCAGGAACGTTTACACTGCAGAAATAAACAGGACAGGAAGGGAATGGGATCTGTGTATGGTTAACGCTGCATGGGTAAGCAGAGCTTGTACTTATCGGAAAACTCCCCCAAGGTAATCGGGTGTCACTGTTGGACAGTCTTTGTATCAATTTTTTATTGCTAAAAATGACTTGTGAGTGGCCAGCAGCCAAGCATCAACAAATAAACCCTGGATGACCTCCCCCCGCCCCCCCCCCCCCCCCCCCCCCCCCCCAGTGGCTGCCTGCTTTACTAACTGTATAGGGGGTTACAGCTTTCTGAAGCATCACTGAAAATCCTTCCATTTTCATTCACGCTGTGTTTAAACACAATTCAGTTTGCAAAATTGCACAGAGAAAATACATTTTCTCGACAGGATTTGAGTTCCCATCTTCAGGGTTCATGTCCTTGCCAGTAAATCAGTATTGTCTGGTATTCGGATTATCTCTCTTTTGGAATAAATCATACATTGGTGAACTGTATAGTTTTGTCTGGTCTGAGTCATGCCATTCTCATATTCTCATTGTATACAGTGCCATTATACAGTTTTAATCGCCCCACCCCACCCCCCATCCATCTCTTTATACAGTGTTCTCATAGAATCTTACAGCACAAAAGGAGGCCATTCGACCCATCAAGTCTGTGCCGGCTCTTTAAAAAGAGCAATTTAATCCCATTTCCCCAGCTCTCTCCCCCTAACCTCACAAACCCGACCACCCCAAATAAACGTTTACCTCTCTTTTAAAAGTTATTATCGAATTGGCCTCCACCACCGTTTCAGGCAATGGATTCCAGATTCGAACAACTCACTGAGTGAAAACATTTCCCCTCACCTCCCCTCTGCTTCTTTTTGAAACTATTTTAAATCTGTGACCATAAGTCACTGATACACCCACCAGTGGAAACAGTTTTTTCTGGTTTACTCTGTCGAATCCCCTCATGATCTTAAAAACCTCTATTAGGTTTCCTTGTAACCTTCTCTGTTCCAATGAGAATAAACCTAGCGTCTCTAGCCTTTCCTCATACCTGAAGTCCCTCATTCCTGGTACCATTCTGGTAAATCTCCTATGCACCCTTTCCAATGCCTTAAAATCCTTCCTAAAGTGTGGTGACCAGAATTGAACACAGTACTCTAGCTGAGGCCTAACCAAAGTTTTATAGAGGTCTAATACATCTGAGAAAAAAAAGCATAATTGGTGCCAATTCCAGGACATTAGGTCATCGGCTGCCATGTTTTGCCCACAAAACATAATCAATTCACTTTACAGAATATTCTGTAAAGCGTTTTGGACGTCTCAAAGACATGATAAGGCACTATATTAAATTATTATTATTATCAGATCACCATGTCGTCACTTCCATCTTGCAACATGGACCAGGCAACTTCAGCATGTTCTGGAAGCATGTCGTCTGTCATGATTGCTCTCGAGAGTGTTTCTAGCACTAGGAACACAAGTGAGAAAGGTCGCAGCAGACCAGCCTGCTTCCTGCAAAGCGGTGTGTCACACTGGAAGTCACTTTATACAGGGTTACCCCTCTTAATCAAGTGCCACTAGTGATCCTCTTAAATAAGAGAGGTTACCCTGTACAGATAAGTATTTACAAATACTCATCAATTCACAAGATCACAGGATCAGATGGGATGAAACAGGCCTTCAACCTGTTTGACCTCATCCTTCAAGAATACCCAGGTTACCGTCCTCCCATTACTACATTGATCTGTTGTGATGGAAGGTTGGTGGTCCAGTGCTCTGGCCTCAACCATCCTTCCTCATAACCTTCTCCAGTCATTAATTACCCCCTGGGTAAAGAAATATTTCCTGGTATCGATCTTCACAATGCCTTTTTACAACTCTTGTTCTCTTCTTGCAAGTTTAGCCTGTGTTAAAGCATTATCATATGAAGTGGCTCTGAATCTCCAAAGTCAGTCCTAACACCAGGTGCTAGACATCAGAACACCAATGACAGTGGTGAAAAAATCCATCTGGTAGTTTTTAATAATACAGTAGATTGAAAATTGTGGTAATTCTTAACACATTCAATAACAGGCTTTCAAATTAAAACTGAATTTCAGGCCAAGGATTTTACTTCAATAGACATTACATTTAGATAATCCGAATGTTTGAATCAACTCCAAACCCATGTCAAAGAATTCCTGTTAAAGTATCCAAGCACAATTACAAACACCACAAGTTTTTGAAGCTGCTCGTCTATGTGGCATATCAATACAACCTTCATCCTTTTGTCAACTAGTCAAGAGATTAACCATTACATAAACTTGATGTTCTGTCAGTGGTAAGGAACTGCTTGTGTCTGATATACCAGAGGAGATAATATCAGCAGAGGTATATCAGTGTATCATCTGTCTACGCATAGTAATGATCAAAACCATGTGCAGTTTAAAAGTAATAGTAAATATGTTAACACAAATAACACAGGGATCAGGTACAAAGCTCTGATTCCAAGTAGTACATTTGAATGCCAGACACTGCCGCTGTAAGTCTCTTTTTGCTGAAGCCATGGGTTATGTAATGAATATCTCAGTCGACAGATTGAGTACACTACCTTTTTGTCAATGATTTTATGAGGTTCGGCTGTCATCATATAAGCACTTCTCCATCAAATGCAGTGTTAGCCTAACAAATATTTCCCGTGAAAAATATGTGCCAAAGCACCCCCTTCCCGCTCCCTCCTCCCACACCAACGCTTTCACCAGTGGCTCTACATGAAACAGTCGTGCAGGACAAGAAGGGCCGGGGTTTGATCCTCTGTCAGTGCTGAGTTAGCTCATCTACAGTAGGTGAGGTACGATTAGCTAACGCAGTCCAGCCCTAGCAAAATGGCTAGAGTTCCTGCTCCTGATCCTGTTTGCCAGAGATGCTTCTCCACTGTCAGCTCCCACTTACTAGGATCACACTTGAAGAATGGCCATTGCATCAGGAAGGGAAATAATTAAAAGGACAATTTTCCCTGAGCTTCTTTCAATTTTCTTGCACTTGCTCACAAGCAACAACAATAACCACTAAATTACATCCGTAGACCAGCTTTCACGTAGGGAGGACGTCCCAAGGCGTTGGCAGAGTAAATATGGAAACAATTTAACCTTGCTAATCTCAACAATCTCTTTCACTGTTTTTTAAAATTCCTTCCTTCCTTCCTTCCTTCCTTCCTTCCTTCCTTCCTTCCTTCCTTCCTTCCTTCCTTCCTTCCTTCCTTCCTTCCTTCCTTCCTTCCTTCCTTCCTTCCTTCCTTCCTTCCTTCCTTCCTTCCTTCCTTCCTTCCTTCCTTCCTTCCTTCCTTCCTTCCTTCCTTCCTTCCTTCCTTCCTTCCTTCCTTCATTCATTCATTCATTCATTCATTCATTCATTCATTCCTCGTAGCAATCTCTCCTTGTACTGCACTGTTTTTCCTCTTTTGTTACTTTGGTGGATTCTCTCTCTCCGCATAGCATTGCACTGCACTGCTTTCCCTCTCCCTATATCCCAGTGCATTCTCTGTATCTGTACTGCAACACTTTCTACCCCTCTGTCTTTGAGTACTGCAGTGTTTTCTCTCTATCTCTATACGATTGGGCTCTCTCTCTCTATTGCTATCTATCATCCATCGATGCATACTCCATCTCACTGAGCCAGATTGACCCTCAACTACCCCACATCCATGCTGTGACCTGTTCTGCCTACCTCCAGCTCGCCCGGCTCCACCACTGGCTTTCCCCTTTGGCCATTGAAACCCTCATCCACACATTTATTGTACTGAGCTCGACTACAGCAACTCCCTGCTTGCCGGCCTTCTTAACTCTTCCCTCCAAAACTGCAGCATCCAGAACTCTGCAGCTTGTGTCCTCACCCACAACAGGCTCCATATCCCTATTACCCCACCACCCTCGCCCGGCTCCACAGGCTTCCCATCCCCCAGAGGATAGAATTCAAAACACATACTTTGCCTTCAAAGGCCTTTCTCCTTCCTACCTCTGTGACCCGCTATCATCATATCAACCTGTCCAATCCCTTCGCTTAGCAGGCCTGCTCATGTCCCCTGCCCACCCGGCCAGCACCACCATCGGGCAGGCCTTCAGCCGCTATGTTCCTACCCTTTGGAACTCCATCCCACAGCTCCTTCCCTTCACCTACTTCCTTGTCTGATTCAAGGCTTGTCTGAAGACTTTCCCGTTTGACTGTTCCTCCAGCCACCTTCTATCCCACCATCCCTGCCCTCCACCCACCACAGATTCAAGCCCACAACTCAAGTCCAAATCCATGACTATTCAGCATCTGCTGATGTGGAAGGAACTATACAAATGTAAGTTGTTGTTGTTGTTATTGTTCTAAAGCAGAACTTTCACTCAATCCTCTGCTTATTGACTTCCCAGAAACATTTACTTCCCTATCTACATACTTATACAGCACTATAGTTATTTTGCTGTACTGTACCACTTACTGCAACAACCTCTGGACATATGTCACTGTGAATTGGGAAATGTGAAGTGGGAATTGTCATTGAGAAACAGCAATCTACACAGCAGCAAAGTGCATACCTATACCTGTGGAAGAAACATGCTTACCTGACATACTTGTACTGCATACATAGAATGATGCACAGGGAAATAAGTCACTCAGTCCAACCACTGTAGTATGTATAAGGGATAAAAAGGGTCCCCAACCTGGCCTTGATCCTCATGGTCACCTTTTGTGTGCAGCTGTCTGAGGCTGTGTCTGGAGCCCTGTGACACCAGAAACAAATGCCGCTATGTGCTGGGTTTCTACCTGTACCTGGTGTTAAGAAGGGTGGGTCTGGAGGAACTGCCCCCAAAACTTTCCACACAGTTGGAGCCAAAACACCAGTCCAATATAGAGAGTTTCCTGTAAAACACCTCTCCACATGCCCGCGCTATCTCCAAGTGGTCCGCACGCCAGGTAGTCAAAATGGGGAGAGGGCAGAACCGATTGGGAGGTACCCCGTGACGATGGCCAGCTATGTCTGTCATCATCAGTCCTGACCAACAAACATCAGGGCATGGCCTGGCTGGTGACTAAAGGAGCATTCATGCACGATCGAGGTCGGTACCAGTCAACTTGCTGCCCTTGGGTCGGCTGCAGAGAGGAGGAGACTCTGGACCACCTCTTCCTGGAGTGTAGTTTTGCAAGCGCGGTTTGGAAAAAGATGGAGTGAATACTCTCGTGTTTCATCCCTGGGGACCCACCGTCATGGCACTCAGTGCTGTATGGACTATTTATTCACGGATACTCAGATCGAGCTCCACCTCGAGTGTGCCTGGAGGATCATAAACTTGGTACCTTGGGCATTGCTGAAATCAGGTGCTCTTCTGGCTGAATAAGGGGATGGTGAGAGGCTGTCTCAGGCCTGCGCATACTAGACTCTGTGACCACATCACTCCCACCCTCATCCTCACTTTCAAGACCATACATGGCCTGGCACCCCACCAATTCTCTGACCTGCTGTCCCCCTATGAAGTTCCCCGCACTCTCCATTCAGCGGGTTCCTGCTCCATGTCCCCGCTCTACCATCAGCGGATGGGCTTTCAGCCTCTCTGCCCCCACACTCTGGAACTCCATCCCACAGTCCCTTTGCCTCGCTCCCTCCCTTGCCTCCTTGAAGAACGGTCTCAAGACCTTCCTCTTCGATCATGCCTTCTGCTGCCCTCTCAACTCTCTCCCTCCCCTCCTAACTCTCTCCCGCCTCTCCCCCCATCCCGCCCTTCTCCCTTGCTTGGGTACCGACCTGACTGTCCAGCACATTGGGACTTTCTCCCGGCGTGAAAGGCGCTCTGTAAATGTAATTTTGTTGTTGTTGTTGTATGTACTGAGGGAGAAGCTGAAGTTCAGCTCAATTGTGAGCAGCGCATGCAAAGACCAGATGGGGCCTGACTCTGGCAGGAAATACTCCTATGCAAACCATGTGAAGGACACCCATTCGGTAGCCCACGAGCGCACCGAAAACGGTTGTAAATAAGCGCAAGGTGCAGAAGGACGCTCAACATGTAACCAAAGAGCGTCCCAAAAATGCATGTAAAGTAAACATGTGCCTGTACGGTGCACATCAGGGCGCCCTCCAAGAGCGGCCGGTGACATTATCAGGGTGTGCGCAGGTGCGTACATGGTTGTGTTGCACACGGGGCAACTCCCGACTGTTTTAATGGTAGCGTACCCAGAAACATGTGAGCACAATTTTTGTGCGGGAAAAGCAATGTACAGTTACTATGAACAAAGGAATGGTATTTTTGCGTTTTGGAAAATGAAAAAAGGAGATATTGTTGTTTGGTTTCGATTTATTTGTAACTTATTTATTTATGAAAAATAAATCTATATATTTGTTGTAACATAAATAATATAAATATATTTATTTTAAAAACTTTAATCATTTTTTAATATAAAAACTGGTGAAAAAGGGATTCTGCTCACAAAATGTTCTGTGGTGCTTGCTTCACTATGTTACAATAGGCATGGATCAAAAACATTTTTACACAGATTATTTTTATATTGTATACCGCATGTCCTAACAACAACAACAGCAACAACTTGCCCTGATATAGCACCCTTCATGTAGAGTAGCGTCTCAGAGTGCTTAACTCCATTCACACAATTGTGTTCGAAAAACAGTGGAATCCAAACGTTTGAAGGGAATTAGACCCACATCTGGAAAACAAAAATATGGAAGGGAATAGGGAGAAGGAAAGGAATAACAATTGAACAGATGTACTCTTACAGATACGTGCAATGGCATGATGGGCAGAATGCTTTTCTTCTGGGTTGAAAAATTTCCTGAGACAGCAAACCATTTCATGTTTGGCTGATTTCACCGAAATGTAGCGTACAGCTATTGATGGGAGACTGCAGCGACGTGTTTGTTTTACAGAAGCTGAGGCTTCCCTTGGGAGTTACACATTACATTAGTGCTATTGATCTCTCTATCTCACATCTGTTCATATATTTAACAAAGCACGCAACGTATGATCTGTGGGAAGGCACAAACCGCTTGAAGCATGACACTCAGAATAGCACTTGCCTCAGTGACCACAATCCTTGGTCTCCATGTGCCTGCACAGTTTTTTCGTCCAACTCAATAGTTTCTACTCCTCATATGAAGGAGTTTGACTTTTTTTTTGCTTCTACTGGGAACATTTCCACAAGGGACAGTTGCTCTCCATTACCTCATTCAGTGACCATTGGCCATGAATATCAACAGGCTATTCAATTCCTTTGCCACACTCAAAGTCCAAGCCCATTTCCAGAAGGTGTCTCTGGATAGGGATAAGGAGCAAGAATTTCACTCGTTGTTTTTCTACTGCTACTTCCTCCCCACCTCCCACATCACACTCTGGTTCCTACCCATCTCTCCCTGCACACCTTGGACCTTGTCTCTTCTCACTTCCATTGTGTCCAAAATGAAGCTCACCAGCTGTTCACTTGACCCCATCCCTACTCCTTTCCTTAAATCCCAGCTCCATCAACTTGTCCATCTATTGACAGACACCGTCAATAATAATAATAATAGTAATACTAATCCTTGCATTTGATATAGTGCTTTTCACATCTTCTAGATGTCTCAAAGTACTGTACTTCACAGAATGTACTGTAAAATCAATTGACTGTATATTTGTAGGAGAGATACGACAGCCAATTGCGCAAGCAATATGCCACAAACAGTCGTGGATTGAATGACCGAATTAGTATTGACTTTTTTTGAGGGATTATTATTAGACATGTGGAATGAGGAAAGTTGCCCAAGGTTTCGTGCTGTTGGGAATCAAGCCCAGGTCTCTTGTTTGTGAGGTGAGTGCTCTAACCACTGAACTACAAACTCCCACCTGATGGAGGCAGGGAAGAGTCAACCAATTCTTGCTCACTGACACTGTTCCTATCCCTTTAAAAATAGTCATCATTCAGGCACCAGAAGCCCAAACTATACCTTGTCTTAGCCTGTGAAACCATTTATAATAATAATAATGATAATAATCCTTGCATTTGATATAGCGCTTTTCACATCTTATCGATGTCCCAAAGCACCTCACAGAATATACTGTAAAGCGAATTGACTATATATATTTGTGGACGAATCACGAATCATTTTGCCTTAAACTTTATTACTGAGGACATTTCTTCAATTCCTTCTTGAGTGAAAGTCGGTTTTGCACAATTCTTAAAGAAAAACTCCAAATTAATATTGAATTGAAAAATTTGCCCAAATTCTGAGATATCTTAAATTTAAATAAATTTAGTAAATTTTAGTACAAAATGATATTGTGGATTAAAATTATGCCAAATTTGATCTTCCAGTATTATCAGTCCAGCGCCTTGGGACGTCCTCCTAACGTGAAAGGTGCTATACAAGTGTAATTTTGTTGTTGTTCTTGTTTACACTTTTGAATGCACTGTATCCACAATGTGCCTCAGCCCAAAGTGTGATAGGGCTCAACTGTCTCCTACCATATTAGTGCAACATTTTCCACTTCCCATCTCAGTCTTGTAGTTCCTCAGAGCAAAATTGTCAATGTATAGAGTCAAATTAGGGGCTGTTTGATGCTACGGTTCCATGCCAGCTGGGAACTTCTTGAGGTCGACCAAATGCATTTCACATTGGATCCATGGAGCCAGGAAATAAAGCGGACTTAGGTAACTCTGGTTTTACAGTTTTAGCTAGTGATTTAACTTAAACCCCAATTATTTTTTGCAAATGTGGAACAGTTGTTCTGTTTTGTTTGACTTGTCTCCCAATACAAGTCGAGAAACTCTAATAAGCGTACAACAAAGAGCACGGTCTCCTCCTTCCAGCAACTAGAGGTCATGCATATCAGGATGAGACAATCAGCCAATGCTTTGGATATTTATGCTGCTGTCTGGCTTCCTTATCTTGGTTTTGACGGAGTTTTGGCAGCAGAAAGAATTTAAAAGTTGAAAAGGTCAAAGTACAATCCTTTGAGTGGAGCTACGATGATTTATGCTAATGTGTTTTGGAGTTTCTAACTTTACTAGACGATAAAACTAATAGCAGATTCAAAACAGCTCTAAAGACTCAATGGAAAAACATAAGAAACTGTTCAACTTGACACTAATACTAAGAAAAGGAGCGTTGAGTGTGACTCTGGGCCAATTTCTACTTCATATTGACTGAGGTGAATGTTAGCATGGAACCAATACTGTGGTTCTTTTTGAAACACTTGTCCAATTAACCAATCTGTATGGCTTCACAGTGACTCACATTATAGCATTTTATAAATAATATATTACCATGCATTTAATATGCAGGAAACTGGGTTTGAAACAATAAATTAGTCAGTTCTATTTGACTACTCTGAATAAAAGGATGTAGTTTCTCCCAATATCCTAACTAACATTTGAATAGATACATTGTTTATTTACTTGATGGCTGCTTTTGGGACCTTGATGTGTGCAAAATGGCTTCTGCATTCATCTACAAAAATACTCTACAATTGAGCAGGAATTTCAACATTTGTAAAATGCAATGGGTCCATGAAATGTTTATTCTCAATATGAGCCTTCATCCATCCTCATCCTCACCTACTATGCCCCCTATATTCTTCTCCCTCAGGTATTTAATGAGCTCTTAAATTTGTTTGGTGATTTTTGCTTCAACCACAGCTTCCAGACGTGATTTCCACTTCCTCAGCAGGCCAGGAGCTATTTTATATTAATGCTCTCTTGTTGTAGACTCACCAATAAGTGGGAATAGCCTATTGATCTTCATCTTATCGAACCTTTCCATATGTATTTTATGAAACCACACAGATGTAGGAACAAGCCAGATGTTGGACTCTTGATTGCAAAACAAATAGTTGAAAAAAGCTATCTTGCAAAATTGCAATCTTGGGGGAAGAGGGGGTCAATATCATTGATTTTCGTTGAAAACAAGAGTGACTATGATTAAAAAAATTCTTTACCACAGATCATTCAGGCAGGTTTATTGCAACAAACATAAAACTATTTAATTACCTTTCTTTAAATGGAATTCTCTTAAAATGGGAAAGGAGTTTAAGCCATTAATAACAATGAGCAGTAACAACTCACTGATCCTTCAAATAATAATATAAATTCTTGCCTTTGCTATTTTTGCTTTAATCTCAGGAGGACGACTCATAGCGCTTCACGGGACTTTCTGTGAAGTGTAGTGAATGTGTATCGTCTATGGTTAGCAATGACCCAACAACAAATAACACTAAATTACGTTTTGTATAGCACGTCTCACATCGGGAGGACATCATAAGGCGCTGGACAGTCACAAAGTAAATGAACAAGTGTTTCTAGAGGATTATTGGCCAGAGAAGAAAAGAAGAAGAAACTGAAGGAAACTCTCTGGTGATTTGTTTTCATATACGTGTAACTGAAAATAATTGTTAAAGTCAAAGGGTTAGAATTCAAACTAAAGGTATTCATAAAAGGTAACAGTGGATGATGCAGAGAATGAAATTAGGTACTTAAGTCCTGCACCAACTTGCAGCATGGAGGATATGTCAGTTGACATCTTTGAGTAGAAGTGGATGGATTTTGTTAGGAAATAGGACAGGGTACTGTCAACATTAATAATACATAAAGGCATACACTCTTAAGAAATTAAGAAATGTTAGCTCAATTTACTTTTCTTTAGATGAGATACTAAGCCAGAGTCCTGTCTTCCTTCTGCAAGGTGGACTTGAAAGATCCAATGGCACTGTTGAAAATTCTGGAAGACATTCTTCAAATGAATTGATCAGTCACCTCATGGCTGATTGTGGGAGTTTGTGGTATAGAAAATGACTATTAATTTATAACTTAGGACGTCCTCCTGACGTGGAATGTGCTAAACAAGTGGAATTTTGTTGTTTTATGTGATAGCAATAATGTTTCCATATTCTAAGCACTATATAAGCTATAAAAATTAATGTTGGTTTTTATTCCTTCTGATCAAATTCAACAAAATAAAAGTGATGCTGCTTCAACAACAACAACAACAAATTACATTTATAGAGCGCCTTTCACGTCGGGAGGACGTCCCAAGGCGCTGCACAGGAGGCGTGTGACCCGAGCTGAGAGGGGAGTGTTTGGGAAGGGGTGAAACACGAAGGGGAGGTCGAAGAGTTCGGGGTGGAACAAAAGGCACGGTCGAAGAGGAAAGTCTTCAAACCGGCCTTGAAAGAGGAAAGGGAAGAAACGAAACGGAGGGATTGAGGGATGGCATTCCATAGGGTGGGAGCGGAGAAACTGAAGGCCCGGCCTCCGATGGGGGGGCGGTTCGGGCGGGGGGCTTGGAGCAGGCCAAGTCCTGTTGAACGGAGGGTTCAATAGGCTTCAATACTCTTACCTGGAACCTTTCATATTTTAAGAGTTTAACCTTTGTTTTTAGTGCCACTGTTCTGATAAAATGGCCCAAATTAACATGGATTGACCTGTGTGTAGATGAACTGTGCATCCCTGTAACCTGAAAGACTAATGCTATGTGTTCCAGGTGGCACATTTGTTTAAATTGATTTATCTGATGGGAAAAAGTGGATCACCCAGACAGGCAGCGTTTCTGTCTGTGAATGCAAAAACAGAAATCAGCATGCGGTGCCTGCCAACTTCATCTGAAATGCATTAAAATAAAGTCAACTCTGATTCTAACTAAACTGGCCTGTGTGGGGTTAACACAGGAATATTCACAGAGCTCAAGGGGCCGTGCTATAACTGACTGTAACTGAACATCAATCCCCTAGTTACAGTTGCCTCTTGAGAATAGTTATTGATCATCTAAGGCCCAAAAATCCACATGATTATTTTGACTGTAAAATTTAAGACCCCCTAGAATTGCAGAGAATTTTTAAATTTAGTTTATGTTTAGAAGTCGGTTCTTTTTTAAAAGATGTGCAGAAGAATAATATAAAATTTTACAATGAAATGGGCTTAGATGATAAGACTTCTGGTAGCTGAGAACTCCACAGGCTTTGGTCCCTTGTGATGAATTATTTTCTCCAATGTCACAGTGCTGCTTGAACCTCAAAGAAGCCTAAAGTCTCATCATTAGACTCTACGTATAATCATTTAAGAGTTAGTTAATACACATAAACTCACATGTGCTGTGAATGCAACTGTAGGACACAATATTAACTGTATGTTTGGCTTGTTTTTTGAATGTCCCCTACTACAAGTTACAATCAACAATCAAGCCACAGACAAATTTTTGAATCCATCTATACAAATGTTTCTATCTCTGTTGACCGTAGAAATTATGAAATTTCAGGTTTGGAAAATGTTCTTATCAAATCAGAACAGTGTGTTAGTCAACTAGAGTTTGTATGTCACTGGACAGGAGTAAGGGTTTGATTCCTCATGCAGAGAGATCCCAATTAGAATAAAGAAGGGGTTGCTTTTTAACAGTGAGTCATATGATATGGAATATCCTATCAAAAATGATAGTGGAAGAAGAATCCTTCATAATTTTTCAAAGACAATTATTTGGAAAGGAAAAGAGGTAAAAGTCTGTGGGGGAATTTGAAAGTGGGTAACTCTTCAGACGGCCAGCACAGGCATTCTGGTTGTACAATTTCTCTGATTCTATGTGCTAAACTAAGTGGAAATGTAAACATGAATAGTAAAGCGAGGGAGTGTATGGGGGAAGGAGAGCAGTCTCTCGTCAATAAGTCCAAGAGCAATCCTTTGTGCAATCATTAGAGAGGTAGGGGTGTACAGAGGAGAGGAGAGATTTAAACACAAGAGTGAGGATATGAATCTGCTCCGTGACAGGAAGCCAGTGCAGTTTGGCAAGGACTGGGGTAATCTGGGCATCAGGTTTGACCCCCAGTTGTCCTTCCTCCCCCACATCGGTCCCGTACCAGCACCACTTTCTTCTATCTCCGACACTTCGCCCATCTCCGCCAATATCTCACCCCAAAAGTTGCTGAAACTCTGGTCTATGCCTTTGTCACCTCTCGGCTGGACTATTCAAATACCCTCCTCATCGGTCTCCCCTCCGCTACCATTCATAAAATCCAGTTCATCCAGAATTCTGCAGCCGGCATTCTTACCTGTACCAATCTCCGCTCCCCGATTACTCCAGTCCTTGCCAGACTGCACTGGCTCCCTGGAGAGGATCAATTTCAAGATCCTTACTCTTGTTTTCAAATCCCTCCAATTCTCTGCACCCCCCTACCTCTCTGACCTCCTCTCTCCTCACAACAGTATCTATTGCCTTCACTCTACCGGACCTGGCCTCCTCCTTGTCCCCCGAATCCTCTGTTCCACCATCGGTGGCAGTGCCTTCAGCCACTACACTGGGAGGCTCTGGAACTCCCTTCCACACTCCCTTTGCCTCACCCCCTTTTATCCTATTTTCAAGTCTCAGCTAAAGACCTTTCTTTTTGACCGCGCTTTTTGTCACCTTTTTCCCACTGCCCCTGGCTCAGCCACGGGATCCGTTATTGGGAAGTGCTCTGAGATTCTGTCCGGCATAGGGGGCACCCTGTAAATCCAGATTGTTGTTGTTGTAATCGAGGTACTTTGTTTAGTGCGGGTGAGAATGCGGGTGACGGAGTTTTGCATAAGCTGAATTTTGTGGATGGTGGAAGAGGGGAGACTGACATGGAGGATGTTGGAGTAGTCCAGCTGAGATGTTGTAGTCTTTATGATGTGATAAGGTGCTATATCAAATACAAGGATTATTAGTATTATTTAACATCACTCAATGGAAAGCATTGGCAGATCATTTGTTGTGGGCTGGCTTCACAATTAGCTTGGGGCTCAGACACAAGACATGGAATAAATAAGGGCTTGCATTGTGGTTACTTAGCACTGTATACACAATACAACAACAACTTAATTACACCGCGTTTTAACCAGCGCACACTAGGAGATGTGAATCAGGGATCAAATCGACGATTGGTTATTTGTGAAATGTTTTGTCTGTAAACGAAAACCAAGGCAGGGAAGCCAAATCATCAAAGTAATCATTAGCCTGTAATTTGGAAGCTTTGTATCCTGTAATGAATTATTGCATTTACTGATCGCTCGATACTTTAAAATTATTTTTAGAGTTGGGACATTGAATTTTTCTGAGATGTGCACATTTATGCTAATGTAAAGTGAAAATCCAATCTGAAGCAAGTCGCACAACCTTCAGTTCAACGAGGATATATGGTGTCTGTCATGTTGCCACATGCCCAACTCCAAGCCCATAGGATAGAAATCACAGAAATTTAAAGGAAAGAAGAAGGCCTTCCAATCCACCGAGCATGGGCTAACCCTCCAGTGCTAGGTTGGGGGAGAGCTGCTTTGTGAGAAGGACCATATTTTGGATGAAACGTTAACCCAAGGTTCTGTTTGTCTGTTCAGGGCCAAGTTAAATATCCCAAAGGTTCTAGACAAAAAGAGAAGGTAATTTCTATTGGTATCCTGACCAACAATGACGCAAATAAAATTGGCCATGCACTTCATGGCTGTTTATGGGACATTGCTATGTACAAATTTGCATCCAATTTGGTTATCAATAAACAGTCACTACACATTCCATTATACTTTGTGACATCGCAACAACATACTATAATAATATATTGTATCAAATGCAAGGCTTTCTAAAAATAAGGCTTTCTAAAAATGTTCTAAACCACCCCCTTTTGTTTCTCCCCCTTATATCGTTATCACATTTTCAACCTATCAGTTAACATATTCTTTTTTATTTTTCCTTTGTCTTCTTTGTCTTCCATATCCTGCCTCCCCCCACTCCAACGTCCTTAAAAACCTCTCCCTCCAAACAAGCCCCAATTCTGACGAAGGGTCGTGGACCTGAAATGTTGACTCGCTTTCCTTTCTCCATGGATGCTGCCTGACCTGCTGAGTTTCTCCAGCAACTTCTGTTTTTGTTTCTAAAAATAATATTGTGTGAAAGTTCAATAGTTTTGACAGAAACAATTTGAAGTATAATTCATCGATGGGTAGGTTTATTGTAAGATTAGAGTCTGCAAGAATAACTCATTGTAAAGTCTGGCAAATGAGGAAACTAAAATTGGAAGCTTGATAGAATTCCAAAATAAAACTACAACAGAGAGAACATATCAAGAGATTAAAGACTCCAGACATTTGGAGCAACTTGAATTTTGTGTGTATGTGTATGGAGTTGAGAGAAGCTTAGCATGGAAACTCTTTGATGTATTTTCAGAAGAACTCAGGTTAGCTTTGGGTCTTACAAATATATACCTTTCTGAAGGATCTGAAAGGTAGCGGAATCAAATTGAGCGCAGTCAAGAACTTGGAGAATGAAGCAGAGAGAAATAGATAGCACAAGGCACAGAAAGAACAAAAGTAAAGCTAATGCATTTAAATAATTTAGTGTCTTTATCTTGTTCTTTCTCCCACCCTACCAGATACATAAAAAACAAATGTACAAGGAATATGATTAAACTCACAGCAGCGCCTTGACTTTAATCAATGCAGGATAATGGACATTAACCTATTAAGTGGTGAGTTCTGGTCAGGTTCAAGCCTTAACAATTTATTACAGATGGGGTAGTAATGAACCTCGTTGTGATGTAGCAAAAGTATTGTCTTCTTTGGTGAAGGTTTGTGCTCATCACATCGAGGGATGTCAGTAACCATTTCTTTACCTCTTGCACTCAGCATTAATGACTAGCAAAATTGTACAGTTCCACTAAATTACTAAAATAAAACCCAGGATATCTTTAGGGGAGTCCTGGGCTCTATTTTTGCTTATTGACCGTTACCAAAACTCTCTTTTTATGGTGAAATTTGGTGATAAACTGATAAATAATAAACTTTTAACTGACTTGAAAGGCACTATACACATGTAATTTCTTGTTGTTTATTGGACCCTATAAATTAAGCACTTCCAGGTCAGGTATACACAGACCAGCAAACCAGTAAAACAGCCCAAGTCAGCTAGTTTTGATAAAATGCAGAGCAAAACTCCCTCTATACTGATCCCTCAAGTACTCTCAGGTCAGGTTTAGTTACAGGTTAGATAGAGAGTAAAGCTCTCACGACTGTATCATCAGATAGATTGACACCTCACATGCAAAGCAGGCAGCTCAGGCTCAGGCTCTGGCTCAGGCCCAGTCTGGTAACTTGTGGTGGATTTCAGAAACTCCCAAAGAGCAAGGTTGTCAGGGATTCAGTTTATTCAAAACCATGTTGCTAGGGAGTGACCACAGGACATGAAGTAAAGGGCAGGAAACTTCAAAATTTTGGGCCAAGGCTACAATAACCGCAAAGCAGGAAATGCAAATAAATGAGTCAATTTGGGATTAGAGCAAATGTGGTAGATTAGGAGTTGGTGAGACAATGACCTGAACTATAAACCATCATTTAGGAGCTCTGCAGTCCCAAGAAAGCAAATAGTTGAATTCTTGCATTAAGCTCGCTGATAAACTTAGTGTTCAAAAATCTCCCTGTCATACTCTGGCCCTCAAGTCCCTGCACTTTTTCACTGAGGTCAGATAGATCTATCTATCACAGAGTCATCACTTGCTCTGCTCCGATACAGTTTTCTTGGCACAGAATAGTACAGCAAGTCTTTCTTTTTTGTTTGTTGATAGTGATGGTTAGTTTATACAGAGAATGAAAGTCAAGCGCGAATGGTCAATGTAACACGCTTCTCTGCTGTTGCTGGTGTTTTCGATTTCCTGCTGTTTCATCCAGCAATGCCTATGCTCCAAGTTCATAACAAAAAATCCCTTTGAAGACAAGTCTAGCAGAGTTCCATTTAATTTACTGCATTCATTATTATTAATTATCAATTCAGTGTCAGAAGCAATGGAGGAGTGAACGTAGAATGATATAGAATCACACAGATTGCCTTGGCACAGAAACAGGCCATTCTGCTGAATTAGTCCATGTCAGTGTTTATACTTCACACAAGCCACACAAGCCTCCACTTCTCCTATCATGGAGCCAACAGATGACAAAATGGAAACAATTACTATGCTTTGTAGTGGATTAAGTATTTGGGGTTCTGAATTAACTGTAGAATTTAACTGTAATAATAGCTATCCACAATCAAAACCAGATCAATTACAATCCAAATGCAGAGGTTCTTCACCACCTCATAATTATTTCTTAAAACTTATAAAATTGGTTCTATTCCATCTTAATCTGTCACTGAGTTTCTCCAGGTGCAGTGACTTAATTTCCCGTGTGACATGTCATCAGATAAAGGCCAGGAAGTCTAATTCATTTACATTAGTAAAAAACAGATGACCTACTGCTTAACTGTTGTTAATGTACAAACATCAATGGCTTAAACATCTAATCTTATTTAATATTAACTTTGACCTGCTACTTCCTGCAAAAGCCTTGTGGGCAAATGCACTGACAGGCTGAATATCCTCTTAGATCTCTGATGTGAAAGTTGGCTTCATCTTGCTTCTCAGTTTTTCTCAGTTTTTCTCTCACTTTCCTATTCCTTACACGTTTAGTCATATCTACTGTACTATGGGACTTGGCCCCTCGCCTGACTTCTCAACAAAACAAATTTGCCATTTGTCACACATCTGTTGACTGTGCTGAGAATAGGAGAATTATCAACTCTTTCAGTAACTGTGCAAGTGCAAGATGGAAGGTTAGAGTACAGATAGATAGTGCACAAATAGTGTTGTAGTTGGATGCTGCAATTCTGCAATCCTTGTCATGATGTATAAAAATCATAATATTCCTTTCATTTGATATAGCGCCTTATCACATATTCGATATGTCTCAAAGCGCTTCACAGGATATGCTGCAAAGTGAATTGACTGTATATTTTGTGGGTGAAGTTGAGTAATGTGCATCATTGAGTAATTGAGTATCCAAATTTTTTTAAAAGAAGGATAACCCTGCTGAAAAGCGATCCATCAACAACAACAACAACAAATTACATTTATAGAGCGCCTTTCACGTCGGGAGGACGTCCCAAGGCGCTGGAAATTGATTAACAAACTAGATGGGAAAATAACCAGGTGTGTAGAACCAAGCACAACCTCCTTCATTATGTTCAGGCTAATCATTGCTGTAGGTGTTCAGCAGATGTACTTGAACTGCAGTAAAGCTAAAGAAGTTCAGATGATATAATCACAATGTTTAACAGAACACAAATGACTTGAAGGAGGTCAAGGAGGATGCGAGGTGGAGGGACTTCAGGATGGAGTTCCAGAGGTTGGGGGCAGAATGACTGAAGGCTCGCCTGCCAATGGTTAGGTGGGTAGATTGGGGGATGTGAAGCAGGCTGAACGGAGTGGGTGGGCAGGTTGGTAAGAGGAAAGGAGGTCACGGTTGTAGGGTGGGGCGAGATTGTGGAGGGCTTTAAATGTGAGGACCAGGATCTTGAATTGGATCCTGTGGATGATGGGGAGCCAATGGAGACTGACAAAAAGATAAACAGACAGAGAGATAGGCAGGCAGGCAGGCAGGCAGATTTACATTTCATCTCTCATCCAATGACACTACTTTCCTCTCCTGGGATTTAAATCTATGCTGAACTGATTCCAGGTCTATCTCAAATCTCATACCTACTCACTGCCTGTCTCTCTCTTCACTGTAAAATTGCTTCTCTCTTTGACACAAACAGAAAGCTTAGGAACAATTCCTATGTTTTCTCAAGAAGTCAATTCCTCACATATTCTTTGCCGATATAATTGGAAGGTCAGTGAGAAGGGAAATTCAGTCTGAAGGTTAATATGAGATAGAACTGTACAGAACAGCTCATCTAGAACTGTAGCACATGTCCTCTCCTGCACCAGGCTGCATGACCATGTCATCCCCACCCTCTCTCAACTCCACCGGTTCCCTATCCCCAGAGGACAGAATCAACCTGTGCACTGCAGCCTGCTCCATTCCCCTGGCATCAGGTGGCGTCACCATCAGTGGCGGAGCCATCAGCCTTTTTGTCCCCACCCTCTGGAGCTCTATCCCACATTCCCTAGGCACCTAGGGACAACCTTCTGACCTGAAAGGCACTTTTAAATGTAATTTTATTTTGTAATCAGCTCTTTTAATTATGTTGTGTACATTATGGAAAATAAGACTACGATTAGGATCCAATCCCTCGCACGTGAAAGAGCAATGGTGCAATTCACTCCTCGTCCACTCTATTCCCTGGGAAAGTTCCATATATAATCCATAATGACTGATGAAGACCTGTTTATTTATGTCTGCAGCTTCTCCTGTTTCCATTCACAAGCAGATACTGTACTCATCCAGTCCCTTTTTGACTTAGCATCAAGCACGTTTGTTGGAAGTCTATTCAAATATCCAGATACAAATAGCTCACTACCTCACACATAGAATTGATCAAATGGCTTCATTTTGTACTATAAATGTTCTATAATTCCATGATAACATTGAGGATTCCAAAACATGTGATAGAACATACCTGCAATGCCTAAAGTATTAGAAATTGTGTATAACAACTACAGATTTTCCGATTATGGCTTTATTTAGCTTTCTGCTGTGAGTCAGTGTAATATATAAACACTTTGCACTTTTGTAAAATATGCAAATCGTTTCCAGCCTTATTGACTTGGCGATAGCACGTTCGGACCAAAGTTGGTATTTCCATTTGAAGAATATGTGGCAGAAGGTCTCCATAACAGAGATAGAAACAAGGAGGTAACCAGGCATTCTCACGAGTGTCGTACTGACAGTTTGATGGATGGGCTCAGCTTCTCCAGTATTTTGGCAACCAATCTCAAGATGTACTGACAACATTCTGCCGACAGAAACTTCATAGTGCAAATTGTGCAGCAAACTCCATGCTGAGTTGGCTGAGCCAGCGCTCATTGTTTATTCAATTAGCTTGCTGAACCTCTTATTTAAAGAAGGAGTTAGCAGTTAACAGATGGTTAAGTTACACTGTGTGGCCATGGTGTCACTTGCATGGTAGTGTTTTGACTCACTTCATAAAAAAGTAGTCAGAAAATCTAAGACTGTAATAGTATATGTGAGGTCAAGAACAGGAATAAACGATTGTGAGCAGGAAGCCAAGACGGTGGTGCAGAAATCTTACTGTAATAAGCCTCCACAGGATTTACTGTAGAGTGCAGTAACAATACTTTGTAGGCAAATCAGAAGAAATCAGCTCAATATAAGCAATGTGTATCAGGAGAGGGGTGGGGATTCCAAAACACTGCAACCAGTGTTTTGGAATAGATGGAGAAATTAGATTTTTCATTGCAGATTCAAGAACACATTGGACATTTCTCAAATTTCTTTGCATGGTTCTCCCCACGAGGAGTGAGGAACTTGTTTTCCTTTCTTATTTGTTCTCCCTGCGACGTCCTCCCGACATGAAAAGCGCTATATACATGTAATTTTGTGGTTGTATTATATTTTTTTACATTTGTATTCCCTCCCACTGTAACAAATCAAATCCAAAGATTATTATTATTATTATCTCCCTTTGCACTGCAAAGCCATAATGGATGTACGTATTTGAAGATGATCCCTGGAGAAAATGCAGAAATTGATGGCCGAGACTAATTTGATATACAAATGTAATTTTGTTGTTGTTGTTGATCAGTGCTGGGGACCTGCTGCATTGTCAAAGGATTTTTTTCTTCTGATAAAATGTTGATCCAGGGTTAGTATTTGCCTGATCAAATGCATGTTAAAGATCCTATGGCACTTTTGAAAGAAAAGGGGATGTCTTCTGCTGACCTTGCCAACAATCCTCCAGATCCCCAAAGATCACTTGAGGGCCCCTTCTATCTCTCTGACCTGCTGCCCCCTATCAACCTATCCACTCCCTCTGTTCAGTAGGCTCTGGGCTGCTCCATGTCTCTCACATAACCCTCCTACCATCAACATCCAGGATTACAGCCTCTACCCCTATGCTTTGGAACTCCATCCCACAATCCCTTCGCCTTGCTCCCTCCCTTGCCTCCTTTAGAGTCCGGTTTCAAGACCCTCCTCTTCGACCGTGTCTTCAGTCGCCGTCCTATTTCTCACCATTCACTCATCCTAACCCTGCTCCATACCCCTCCCCATCACACTCAGGTCCTGACTGTAGACAAAGTTAAAGGTTTTTTCACCTACAAATGCACACACACACTGCATTTTACAGAAAAATCTGTGAAATGCTTTCAGATGCTTTATGTGCTAAAGTGCTACTTCAAATGCAAGGATTTTCAGAAGCACTAGTTACAGGATTTCACGTGTGACCTAATCAAAGTATCTTTCATTTCCTTATTCCGAATTTTGATTGGAATTAATTCTTTGCCTTCAACTGGTTTAGGAACATCTGTGATGGGTGGAGACGAATGGTGCTTTCATTATTTTCTGACAACCTTGACATGCTGTAATGTTGTTTTAATTACAGTCACTTTAATCATGTTATGTACCTCACCACAGGAAACTAGTGCAAAAGAATGTGTTATGCCTGACATATTAATCTGTGTTTCTCCTTCTGGAAATGCTTTAAAATAAATAACTGATAATGAGGAAGAACACCGAACTACAATGTCCCAGATTCAGACATCGTCACAGCAGATATTGGCCTTGTCCAAAATACTACGGCACAGCATGACTTGCTCCCTGTCAGGCCTTCCATGTTCGTCCAGTTTACAGATTCCTCGCTCTTGGGCTGGTTGTCAGGGTGAAGACTCCATAAACTATCTCTTCCATGAGGGTGTGTATGAGAAGGTCGCCTGGAGACAGACAGCAGCTGCTCTTGTGCTATGTTTCTGGTGACCCACTGGCATGGCATTTGGTGCTGTATGTCATAAAACTAAACGCAAAGCTTTCAATTTAATCTTAGTTGAAGAAGGATCAGGGAAAAGCTTGGCTAAATCTTTGTTGCATTGCCTTTCGGTTCACTTTAGTGCACACATCTGTGGTTGCAAAGAAATAGTTCAGGCTGGGCTCTTGGGTTTGGAAGGCTAAACTGGTGTTGCTGTACTGCTTGTTGCAGTATGGGGAAGGTAAAAGAAAATTCACTGACTCTAGTCACAATCATGTTTAATAAGTCACAATCATGTTTCACTGGTGAGTGATAGGGAAAAGGTTGTATGATTATTTATGGAGCTGATTTCTATTTGTTGCTCAAAAGCAATTACCACCACTAAGACATGTACCGTAATGTATCATCTATTTATTTTGAATCATGAATCTATAGTGTGTGATCTTTGTAACAGTAACCAACAGAGATCAGCACCCTCAATGGCTCAATGAGTAGGTAAGTGAAATGTGCCTGTAATGAGGAACATGGACCAAGAATATTGCAGATCCAATAACAGATCACAGTTATCTGACATCAACCAGATAATGAGGATGGCTCTATTGGCATTAATAATAATAATAATCATCCTTGCATTTGATATAGCGCTTTTCACATCTTATACTGATTATACTGTGAAGTGAATTGACTGTATATTTGTGGGGGAAAATCGGTGGCGCATTTAGTGGACGATATGATTAGGTTAAGAAGTTCCAAATAATGTTGTAATTATTTAGCCAAAGAAGGCACAATGTGGCCAGTCCAATTGCTATAATTTTTATGACACCCCCATCACTCCCACCAACACCAACACAATTTTATAGTTATTTCAATTTACCATCAGAACATATTTTTGTCTGGTTTGGGCGATTCCTTAACTCGTTGAATAGTAGGCACCTGATCCCTGGTGCCTAAGAGCATTGGAGGTATCATTTTCTCTGAACATGTTGTACACTGATTTATTGAGTTTTTTCAGACTTTGCCTTCTGAGATTGCAGATTGTTGACATTTGCGAAACTCAGTCTGATCATCTCTCAATGACAATGTCCTCCTGTGTTGTGTAGAAAGTCACATTCAATGGGGCAAAGCAATGGCACTAGATTTCTCCTGATGAAGCAGCCAGTATGTCTACTTCCTATAAGGGCACATTGGGAGCCCCATTGTTCCCATCAGTCCAGGGAGATCAGAACGCTAGCTCTGAGGACTCAATGATCAGGCTGAGTTTCGCAGATGTCAATAATCTGCAATCTCATAAGGCAAAACCTGAAGAAAAAAAAGGTTTAAATCCCAATTTTCTGATCTGATTGGGACATACAAATAAGCTCCAGTTATTAATAATTATTCCTTTAAAAAATTTATAAATTTATTTCTGAATCCATGATTGGTGGTAGGACATTGCTTTACGCAATTGGCTGCCACATTTCACCCATAAAATATAGTTTTTGAAAGCAAAGTTTTTGAAAGCAAAGTTTTTGAAAGCACTTCTGTGATGCTCTTTGAGATACCTCAAAGATGTGATAACGTGCTATATCAAATGCAAGGATTATTATTATTACTGAGAAGAAATCGATTTGTAAGTGAAGCACTTAACTTTCCGGGTCTCTTGCTGGTGATCCCCTCTCAACTGAGCTCCCACTCTCAACTGTACTCTCTAGGGCAGGCATTCAGTCCAATAATTATTTTTACTTAAGGTAAGTGTTTGGCCCGGAGATAGCTGATATTTAAAGACACTCAATTGTTTGAACAATTAATAATTAAAGAGCATTAATTATAGGGGTCAGTTTAGTACCTTTTAAGTTCTAAATATCACAATGGATGTACGTATAGTGAATAAATTACCTTAAAAAATATATTTACAGTAATAGCAACACTATCTTCCTATCATCACAGTGTCAAGTTGTTTTTAAAATGTGTCCAGTGTGCTGATCTTAACAACCTTCTCTAGTATCTCATTTCATTTGTTACAATCAGAAACAGACCAACAATCAAATCTGATGCTTCTGTGTGATTCACGCTCACCCTAGTTTCTGTCTTTATCAAATGAGCAATCAGGAGAGTCAGCCTTATGTTCAGTACAATAATAATAATACTAATCATAAATCTTGCAATTGATATCTCATCTACGAGATATTTCAAAGTACATCACAGACTAGACAGAATAGTGAATTCAATAGTACTGAACGCAACATGGTTAGCAGTTAGTTTATAAAGATTATATAGTTAGTATACCACCCCAAAAGCTGCCAAAACCCTGGTCCATGCCTTTGTCACCTCTTGGCTGGACTACTCCAATGACCTCCTTGCCGGTCTCCCCTCTGCCACCATTCACAAAATCTAGCTTATTCAAAATTTTGCCGCCTGCATTCTCACCCGAACCAAACTTTGCTCCCCGATTTCCCCGGTCCTCGCCAGACTTCACTGGCTCCCTGTTTAGCAGAGAATTGATTTCAAGATCCTCAATCCCATGTTCAGATCTCTCTATTCCTCTGCACTCCCTACCTCTCTGACCTCCTCTCTCCTCACAAAAGTACCCGTTGCCTTCGCTCTCCTGGGTCAGGCCTTCTCCTTGTCACCCGAATCCTCCATTCCACTGTCACCGGCCGTGCCTTTGTCACTACGCCCCAAGGCTCTGGAACTTCCTCCCTCACTCCCTTTGGCTCGCTTTCCTATTTTCAGGTCGCACTTGAAGACTTTTCTTTTTGACCGCTCTTTTGGTCACCTTTCTCCTCCTTCCCCTGGTTCTCCTCCTCCCCCTGATTCCTTTATGAAGCGCTCTGAGATGCTGTCCGGCAGGGAGGGCACTATATAAATCCAAGTTGTTGTTGTTGTTGTAAGCAGCTATATCAAAGTCTCCAGCAAAGCCTGCAGTGACAAGGCATCTCAAACCGATTAAAGTATTATGGTATTAGCTCCTGCATTGATATGTTTTCCTCCCCAACTCTAGCATAAACCCCACTGAAGATTGGATGGTAAGTACATTAATTTAATACTGTAATCTATAAATCTTATAAAATATAGGACCTCATTGTAATTCGGCTAATTCCGTTTAACTTCCTCAGACATCCGACTATGTTCATGTGCTCTATATACAGACCTTGTCCTATCCCTATCTAATTTCCCGATGCTGAATTCCACCAACTTTTTGTATTAAAATGGTATTTTAGGTTCAAGGTCTCTTGGCAAATAACATTTAAAAACCACAAAGGTTTCAAACGCTTCCTTTCTTGGCATTAAACATTAAGACCACTCAGAGTATCTTTTGGAGCCCTTGCCATTGAATTACATCACTCTTAATTTAGACTGATGTGACCTTCAGAACTGTGTCTCAGTGGGAACTATTTCATGAGTTTACGGATTCCAGTCCTCAGCACATAAATTGCATTTATCTGGTTTGTATGAAGAGCTAATCCATCCCACGTGATTGCCCAACAGAAGAAGGAAACAACAATTATATTCACCATCCCTCTAAGCCAGTTCCTGGATTTTCTACATATTTTGTGATTATTCAATTTAAAAAGTTGCATGGACTTTATTATGTGATTTATAAATTGTTAATTTCTTCAGTCATTATCGACACTAAGCTTGGTCACAAAACTACAATTGACTAAAGGTCTTCCAACTGCAGGGTAATATTTTAATTCACACTCAGAAAAAAAAGTAGGGAGGAGTGTAAGGTAATACAGTGCAGTATACACATTGGAAACATACAGGAACGTTTCAGTTCATGTAACTTTCTCTTGTTTATTTGAGGGATAATGTACCATTAGTGGCCCCACCGCTCCCTCCCTTCTTTAGGGTTAGGGTTGCTAGTTGGGCGAGTGCCTGTTGGTGGTTGGCATTGAGGTGGGGGAGGGGGTTTGCTGATAGGGGAGGCAGGTTGGCAGAGTTGGGTTGTGTGAGGGTGGTTGGGGGATTGGGTATGGAGAGAAGGTGGAAGAGTTGGGTAGGTTAAGTGGTTGGGATGTGGGTTGGCGAGAGAGTGAGTTGGGCAAAATGGAGGGGGGCTGGGGAGGTGGGGGTTAGTGGTTGGAGGAGGAAGGGGGGTTGTGGTTGGGGAGCGGGTTTGGGGGAGGGGTGAATGGGAAAGAGGTTGGTGGTGGGGAAGAGGATTTGGGGAGATGGATTGGGGGAGGTGCTGAGCCGACAGTGTCACGATGTCCTTTCAACATGTAAAAGGTGCTGTGTGAATGTTGTTATATTTCTGGAAGAGAAATACAAAATATTGCTTGTGCAGCCCATGGATCTTTCTCAAATTGGGAATCTGGCCCAAGGCAGCCAAAGGTATGGACCACCCTGATCTATATGACAAGAACAGGATCTGCACAATGATAATACCCAGTATGCCTTGCAAGTGAGAGGATCCAGAATTGATTTGAGGGTGGGGTGAAACCTTGCCAAGTTTCCTTATTCCACACACCCCTGTTTACCTCGCAGTAAGTAGTCCCTATCCCTACTTGGTTGTGAGTCAATTGGTGGATCACTTTCTGGGGGCAGTAATACCTTCAGAAATAATAATAATAATTTGGTCACTCAATCCACTGTTTATGGAACAATGCTGTGCAGAATTGGCTGCTGCATTTTAGCTCAAAAATATACAGTATATTCTGTGAATCGCTTTGAAATGTTTCAACACCTTGATAAGGCATGATATCAAAAGCAAGGAATATTACAGGTAGCAGCAACTGAAGTTGTGTAATATGCAATGCAGAATAATCTATTTTTAAGAAGGATAGATTGTCATTAAGGTTTATCCTTCTTAGTGTCAACTCATATCACAAATCACATGGCCTTGGGTGAGGAGTTATGGATATGCACTTTTTTTTAACTAAATTTACAAAATTCTATGCATTTTGTGATTTGTAGCACATATAGTAAAAATCTATTGATTTACTGTACTGTGGGAACCACTACACCCACCGCAAGCCACAAACAGCATAAAGTGAAATACCAATTTTATTATTTGAGGGGATTGCTGGCTGAGAGAAACAGTTCCTCTTTTCTTCTGTTTCCATAATACAATGGGATCTCTAATGACCACCTGAACAGGCAGAAGGGAACTTGGATAAAACAATAACATATCCAACAATGCAGAACACCCCAACACTGTACTGGAGTGTCAGTTTAGACGATATGAGTTCGAAGTTTCAACTTGGGACTTGAACCCACAATCTTCTGACTCAAAGGCAAGAGTGGTACCAATTAAGTCAGGCCGACACACAAAATGTATAACAATTCCAGAAGTATGCAACCTACATATGGAAATTACACCATGTCTAGAATGCAACGCACACTCTCTCCCCGGGGGATGCACTCCGCCTAAGTAATTCCAGAGACTTTTAGGCGCAGGCTGAGAAGAGCCAAGGCTTGGAGACTCCAGAGTGTGCATTAGGGTATTGCTGGAGTCTAACCCGCTGAAACTACATAGTTTGCCACTGTCTGGCAGGCTTCCGGCTGCTTGTCCAACTAAGCCAATCCTACACATCAGGGCTTTGACTTGCAGGGTTAACAGGAGGTGAATAGAAAAAAATCTCTGCTCTCAGGTAATTAGTTGTCTGTCCAACCATCACAAATTCTCTTAGAGTTATTTTTCTGGATTCATTTCAAAACCTGTAATGGGAAGACAGTAACTTGGACCTTCTGGATGGATGAAGAGCCTCTTAGTGTAGAGTGCCAAACTAACGTAATAGGAGACACCTTGAGTGCCATCTTCTGCACATCTCACAGCAATAGGTTTGAGCAATGTGAGAGAAAACTTTAACTTAGACATTGGTGGCCTGGTTGAGACTGAGTAACGTAGAACAATTTGAGTATAAAAAGCAATGGAAATTTAAAGTTTGAGTCATAAATTCTTGCTCTGTGGTTATTGCGCTCTCCACCAATGACCTTTTAAACTGCTTCTTATACATCTTCACTAAAGTGTGGAAAGGCTGGTGACTGGAAACAGAGAATATTTCCCAATTTACTTTACACTCGGATTTTGGCCTTTCCAAGCCTGGTCTCACATGAGTCAGCTGCAATACAGAATTCCCCCGATACCCCCGTTAATTGAAATCTTTGAGTGAAACAGACAGACAAAAGCTTCTAATGCCAGACAGCGCAGTTTGCAATAAAACCAGCATAAACATCACAAGGAAAAATCATTAACAGTATACAATACCATAGAGTCATCAACCCCGACCACCACACCACACGATAACTGAGAGATTAACCATCAACTGAAAGGATTGTAATAAATGGGCAACTAAAACCTTTAGTTTAAATTAAACCAAATGAAGGCTACTTGATTTAAGATCCAGTTGCAATTGAAAGACAGCTCAACAATGCTACCAGTACTAAATTATATTTGTCTGGTCTGGTAGATTGAATATAGGTATCAAATCTGAACCCACATCTCAACAGTGAAATGACAACACAATGTGTCAATCCACTGCTCCCCTTCCCCCAAACCACTTAGCAATTACCAATATAGGCCTTCAAAAGCATATACAAGTCACCCAACCAGGCTTATCTTTAAAGGGGACTTACCTTCCACTGTTTTTTTCCCCCACAAACTTAAATAGTGCCTTGGACCTACATATTCTAGAATATTCATAAAGGGTTGAAGAAGGGGATTAGAAACAATCTTTACATCAGAGGATGGGTGGAATGTGGACCGATCTCCGATGCAAAATGTTGAAGCAAAGTTAATACAGTAATAACAATCTATATATTAGGTATATAATCTTTCATAATTAAAGGACATCTTACAGTGCTACACTGTCAAGTGTAGTAACTAGGTACTTTGTGGGCGAACATGTTCAATTATCGCTTGGGAAATAGAATAAAAATGAATATTGGGAGCAGTGCTCAATTGTACACAGTTGTATTGACCAGTAACTAAAGTCACTTGAAAAGCACATGATGATTACATGAAAAAGCATCTGTCCTGCTAACAGTAAAACCCTTGTGCATTCGAAACAGAAAAGGCCTTCAGTGCAGGCAGTGAACTATATAAAATAATCTTATTCCCAACCGTATCGCTCAAACCCAGGAAAGAAACTCATATCATTTTATGAACGGCGTATGCAAGTTAATTTCAAGATTTTGTCAAATTAATTATTTTCTTTGAAGGCTGTAGGTTCAAACTCCATGTGAGCAGTTGGCTTCACGACAGTCTAGTTTGACATTCCAATGCACTTTAAGGCGAGCTTTTTTGTTAAGTCATGCCATCCTATAGCTGAGATATGAAATCAATACCTTATTTGCCTGATCCCTGAGCAGATATTAACAATCCCATGACTGATTAACAATCCCATGTCAGCGCCTTGGGACGTCCTCCCGATGCGAAAGGCGCTTTATAAATATAATTTTGTTGTTGTTGTTCTAGAGAAGGTCCTGGTTTCTTAGACACCAATCCCCTTGATACATTGCTCATTGAATCTTGGGATTGTTTATATGACTTTACTATGGTTAAGGTGGTAAAGGCCAGGAAACTTGGCTCAGTTAAGATATAACCTTTTAAAGTTAAAGTACTTTTTAAGATCCAGTTTTTAAAAAGAACTGCAAAAAAGAGTGAATTTGAGATTTTCCAAACATTTTGCAGAATAAAATCCTGTTCAGATAACGGTCTTAAAATAAAACATTATGATTGTTTTCTCAGTAAAAGAGTAAAAAGAGTATTTTAAGTAAAAGAGTCTCAAACTACTAAAAACAAAACAAGTCTTTAAGGCTTTGACAAGTTGTAAGTTGTATCCCTGCAGCCCTTGCAGAAGCTATAACAAAGTAGTCATCACAATACTGTCTGCACACCACATTCAAAACCAATAAAAGCTCTGTACTGTCCATTTCATCCAACCTCATTATAAACAGTGCTCCACACAGTGCCTCCACTTGCTTCCATTCTATTCTTCAATGAGCAGCACTGAGGTTTTGTGAAGTACAATTTCAGGGGAAGAAATTATACAAAAGCACACTTGTTTCTCATCACCAAGGCATGGTTTAGCACTCGAGTGGTTAAAGACAGAGACACCCAGACATACACATTATGTTGGGCCTCGAATTATGTAAATATGCTGGGGCATCTGCTTTCAATAGACATTTGCCACAGAGTTCCAAAGAGTGACTCATCCTTTTACATCTGATGTAGGCTGTGATAAGTACAGAAGCGCTCACTTAGAGCCATGCTCTGTTACATAAGGGGCCCTTTTCTCATCTGGGAGGGGAAGGTTAGCAGATGCCAGCTGGTGACATTTTGTTTTACAGGATCTCGGATAAGATATGCTTTATCAAACAACAGGGGACTAAAGTAATTCCCATTTATGCGCCATTTTATTCTCAGACAGCTGAGAAATGAGAGACTTTGATAGTTGCTTTAATTCTCTCTTACTACAGCTTCCCGAGTACTGTGGACCGTTACCCAACTGGAAAGCGTAACCAATGAAAATCTGAAAATGGCTGGTCGGAAGTTTATTTTTAAAAGAGAAGTTGCTCTCCTTTCTTTCCCTCTCCAGCCATCATCATTATTGCAAAGCACCCCCTCTTGTGGTGGACCTTACAATTACTTCAAACAAACTCAATTACGTAATGATAATGAAGCCAAAAGAGTAAAATAATCCTGAGTTGATAGGCAACTGAAACAACCTCAATCTTAGTCTGTTGGGTAGATTGCTAAAAACACAACTTACTGAATTTAGTTCTCCTTTCCAAGACATGGCAGACCTAATGTAACACATGCATGAACTCACAACTTACTGCCCCACATAACACGCATGTACAATACCCAGTCAGCTGCCAACACTGAACATTTGGGTGGGTAGGTGGGTCAAACACCGGATTTAGTTAGAGCCCCCCTCCCCCCCCCCTCCTACCGACCCCATCCATCGACCTTATCTCCGCCACTCCGTTCAGGTTCATAAACTCAGATGTTGTAACAACGCATCCAAAAAAGGTGACCAGTCCCAGTCAGTGATTCTGGATCAGCAGGCCACTGCTGAGATCACTTCATGTGCAAACGGAAACTTACCAGAAGGAACAAAGAGAAAATATGGATGTGATTGGTCAGTAACTCCATGGCTGTTTGTGGGACCCTTGCTGTACGCAAAATCCATCCACAAAATACAATCAATCCACTCTACAGTATCCTGTGAAGCGCTTTGAGACATTTTCACGATGGGCACTGTATCAAATGCAAGAATCATTATTACATTCTGTAATGAGACACTTCATCCTAATGATAAAATACAGCCACGCAGTTCACAAAAAGCTAATGCTAAGCTATGCTTTAGATCATTCCCATAAAGATTTATTTTTTCTCTTTATTAATGATAAATGTATCTAAAACTAACTTACTTATCTGATGCACTCTGTGCTGCTCTTTCACTTTACAGCAAAATAACAGCAGACTTACCACAGTGTTCTGCCAATGGCTACAGATGTTGTGTCAGAATGTTTATAGCAGTGAGAGATTCAAGCTGCATGTTTGGATGCTGTGAGTTTCAGGTCAATTTCAGATATGTGACATTGGTCAACCCATATCCTCAGTCCAGCTGTGAAAGCTACAATTTTCAGATTGCAGCTTTTATATTCAACATGACTCTTGCAAACAATAAGAGTGAAATAACTGGATTAATATGAACGTGGGAGGATGTACCATTTTTATAGGGATTAACATGTGGGATCAAATAGTATTGAATGAGTTGTTATCGAAAGTAGGTCCGGTTCTGTACTGAGCCAACTCTGCCGTCCCCAAGCTGTGGCTCTAACCAACACTTAATACTCATGAAGGTAAGGTGGGTGTGTCCCTCCAGGGAGAGAGTATGCATTCCATTCCAGACACAGGAAAATGGTTGTGTTCATGTGGCATCCATATGTGGCACTCTCAGTCTAGTTTGGATATTTAAAGCATGGTGATGAGTTTCCACATGTGTCAAATATTCAGCTGATCAAAAAGCTCAGGAAGTGCACATTTAATTTTTTTCCGCCCCCTCATTATTTATTTATACAAATCATTTAGCCATGGATCGAAATGCTTTAAAATTTTTTTAGAATCATCCCTCTCACTTTTCTCTCAGTAATCATACAAACCTTACCAAAGGCTATCAGTACAATCAGGCATTAACATATGTAGAGGTTTAGAAAAACAGGGAAACATGTAAAATTTGTCAGTGTGTATCTATAATGGGATTAACCTACAAGGTCAAATTTAATACATCGCCTAATGGGAGGCATTAACTGTGTAAGTGATTTGAGACAACCTTTCTCTTTCCATTAAGTTTTTGGAAGCAGCGAAAGTATAAGTCAGTGTTATAGGGATTTAAATGAACGTTCTGTATATCTTATGAATACAAATTGATGGCTGATATTTGGAAAGTAAAGGATGTTAAAGGGATATGGAGCTAAAACAGGAATTGGGATTAAAAGATCTATTGTGACCTGAAAACTGGTGGAATAGGGTCAATGGCTTGAACAGCCTTCATCAGTTGCTATGTTGCTAAACACAAGAAGAAGCCAAAGTATAAGGAACAAGAAAGAAGCCCAATATCTATGGCAACAAGCAAAACCTTATTGCTAGTTTATTGTTTTCATTAATATTTTAAAATCTATTGGGAGTCTATGTCCAACCATGGGATTGCTGCCGAGCAATCTTTTCTTGTCTCTTTACCAACATTGTTTAATGTTGAACCTTGCCACTGGAAATTAGGCCAACTTTGGTTATATTTGGGGAGTTTTGCAATCCATCGCTTCCTTTTGAGTAGCCTTCACTTCCTTCTCTCGGATTGTTGCTGTGAAGGTTGGAGAGGCAGCACCTGTGAATAATCACTTGATTTCCAATACCGATCGTTCGCCTTTACAAGTGGTTGCTGTATTTCACAAGTTCAACCCAAGGCGATTCATGCAAACTAACTTTCTGATACTCAGGGGGCTGTCATGAGTAGACTACAACAAAATTCTGAGTGAGACATAGAAACTTAAAAATGAACAGACTGAAACAGACCATCTGGCTGATTTTGAAGCAAGGATTACAAAATAATCATACACAATATCTTGCACACCCTCAAATACTTTTTTGCTCCCACGTACTTTGGGATTTTCTGACACAATCAGTTTCCCTTTGTGTGCACACCACAAATTGGTCACTCTTCATGCACTTTGCTTAAAGTTGTAAAGCAAAATAAACTGTATGTTAACCCTCTTTCTTCTGGGCTTGAAATTGTGCATTTTGGAAAAGGTATTCTGTTGGTTGGTATGTTTACTGACTCTAACGATGCCTATCTCCTTCAGTGTCTCTTATGTTCCAAGCTATCTTTTCCTTATGGCCTCTTCATCATATTAGTACTCATTCAGGGAACAGATTTTATACTGTAAATCCTATAAAGTGCTTTGAGACAGGATGTGAAATATGCTATACCAAATCCAAAGATCATTATTAATAAAAAAACATAATAGTACAATATTACTACAGGCCACAACTGGAGAGCTGTGTCCAATTTTGAATCTACTGAGGAGATTTATGAGAATTCTAGGGCTTCAGTAATCAAGAGAGATTTCAGAAGCCAGGTCTGTTTTCAATATCGCAAGGGAATGTTGAGATAGAGGTGAGGGGGATAGGGACCTGACTCAGGTTTACAGAATAATGAGGCATTTAAATAAGAAGAAATTGTTTCAATTGATGGTAGAGTCAATGAATAAGGGATATGGTTATAAGGTAGCCACAAGAACAGTGAAAGGAGAATTTCAGAGGAAATTTTTACCCAGAGTGTTAGAATGTAGAACATCCTCCTGAGCAGAGTGTGGATCTTGAGTCCATTGTAGTTAGGCAAAAGACAGAGAGGGATTTGAAGGGGTCTGGGGATAAGTGTGGGTTGATGGAATCAAATCGATAATAATAACAATATCTTTGAGTTTGGTAAGCCTTCACAAAATATACTGTAAAGTTAATTGACTGCATATTTGTGGGTGAAACACGGGAGCCAATTGCACACAGCAGTGTCCCAGAAATAGTCATGAATTGAAATGACCAATTTTTTTTTTTTTTTTCTTGAGGGATTATTATCAGGCATGTGGAGTAAAGAAACTTGCCCAAGGTTTTGTCCTGCCTGGAATCAAACCCAGGGCTCTCGCTTGTAAGGCGAGTGAGTGCTCAGGACTCCTTGATCTGTTAGCCGATGCAGACTTGGTGGGCTAAATGCTTCTAAGAATATTTGCATTGTATTGAAATCCTTTAATATACAGTTACACAGATACTGGGAGACTGTGAACTGGCTGATATGCTTTCTACAAAGTTGTTGCAGTGACAACGTCATGGTGCCATACTAGTTAATCAGTTCACCGATAAATCACAGTACAAAGCAGTGTTCTGTTAGCCTCTTCACTACTTAAAAAATCTCTTTCCCTCATGTAATATTTTGCACTGTGCAGAGGATGACGACCACACCCTTTTGAAGCAGGAAAATCTGAGGCTTTAAGTCTTACAGTCTTAACCCGAATCCTTCTTAATTTCTAATTGAATTATTAAATATAAATTAATATATCTCTATGACAACCAGACATGATGCTACAATATTTAAGGCTCAAGGTATAAGTTATGTTTTTTTTACAAGGTGATCAAAGGAAGACTTTCAAATGTATAAATGCTTTTCTGATATAAATAAATTTAAATAAAGACATTTGTTTCATATTTAATAATTGGTTATTTACTCCATGGTTGGTTGTTGGATATTGTGCGATGCTCTCTGTCACATTTGCCTATAAATACAGTCACTACACTTCACAGTAGATCCTGTGAAGCATTCCGAGACTTCTTCCTTGATGATATGATAAGGTACAACATCAAAGGCAAGGATTTCAATAACTGTAACTTCAATATTAAAACACTACAGTTACCCAGTGTTTCCCCATTCACCCTGCAATACCGTCTGATGCTAGGTACAGATCTACATATATACCAGCATCAAGAATTTCAATATTCAGTATTATAGTAGTCCTTGTTTGTATAATATTATCTATTGACTCCCCACCCAACTGGTCAGATCTCATTTTTGGAGCCAAGTGTTTGCCAGTCATTCAATCCATGTGATGGGACTTCATGCACAGGCCAGAATGTCATAAGCCCAGTTTTGTTTTAATGCTCTGCAGAAAGCCAGGACTGTGCATTCCAGGTAGCTTTGGAGCAGTTTAGTACATACTATATTGATGTGGTTTGTCTGGCCCGAGTTCCTGGTTACCCTTATGGCACAGCCTGCCCTGAATCTGCGGGGATTAAAACATGACCCGATTGCAATGTGCAACCTGTTCAAATAGCCAAGTGCCAAGAATGAAAATTGCCAAGTCAGCATTACCATCCACTCTAATCACTCAGCAAGGAACTACATTTACAAGAGATTATCATATAGATCTTTGGAATAAGCCCCAGTTAGATTTATAATCTCTGCAATACTGTTTGATAAATGTGCTTTACTCAACTCCATCGAGGAACTCCACGCAGTCCATTTGCCTTGCTCCCTCCCTTGCCTCCTTCAAGGCTGGCTTCCTCTTCGACTGTGCCTTCGATCACACTCCTGACCCTACTCTCCTTGCCCTCCAATCCTTCTGATCCCAAACCCCAAATCAGTTCTAAATCCCTAAGTGTACTCCATATCAACAACAGCAACAACAAATTACACTTGCATAGCACCCTTCACATCAGAAAGACGTCCCAGAGAGCTCAACAGTCAGGGGTTTGGTATTGCAGGATAGAGTTCCGGAGTGTGGGGGCAGTGATGCTGAATGCCTGAATGCGGGAAGTGCGGGGTTCTGAAGTAGGCCAGTGTCAACTGAGCAGAAGGAGCAGACAGGCTGATATGGGGTTATGAGGTCGGAGAGGCAGGGGAGAGCAAGACCTTGCAGGACCTTGAGGGTTAGAATGAGGGTTTTGTACTCGATTCTCTGAGGAATAGGAAGCCAGTGAAGCTGGGCAAAGTTCTTGGACCCTGGTGTGGGAGAGGACACGAGCTGCAGAGTTCTGAATAATCTGCAGGCTGTGGAGGGAAGAGTTAGGAAGTGCAGTGAGCAGAGAGTTAAGATGTTCTACTGACATGAAAGGCACTATACAAATGTAATTTGTTGGTTTGTTGTTATTGTTCATTTAAGTCACTTCTCACAACGCTTTACCAAAGTGCCCTACTTCTATACACAAATAATATCTCAGCCATGTTTAAAGATTTCTGACACTGTGTGAAGAAAGATTTTTTGATCTCACCTTTAACCAGCTCTATTTTTGCACTCTTTGTTCCCATTCCCAATTAAAAGTTGACTTCTAATCAACCAGGGATGGATGGTATTACCATGATCTCCAGATGTGTGACATCATCCTTCCAGTGGGCCCCCTTCTCATTTTGTAAGGTTTTGTCTACCCTTATCTCTTTCTTCTATTGTTAGGTCCACATTGTGTTGTTTCCCTCAATCTTCATCCTGCTTTTACTGCCCAGCTGCTTCCTTCTTATCACAGATATTTTAAGAGACCTTTCTTTGATCTGGCCGATCAATTGGTTCCTGATAGTTTATTCTAATGTACTATCTTCCTGTTTTTCTAAGCTGCAAACTATGTGCCTCAACACACATTCCTCTCTATTACAGCATGAAATTTGCAACATTTCATCAAACATTATATTTCGCAATCGAGTGGACATGGGTTGAATTATCAGGCAGGGCAAAATGTTGGACAAGTTTTTTGTTGCTTGACGGGAAGCTGAGTTTTGAGATTAAAATTCTTAAAGCCATTGGTGCTTAGCAGCCTTCCTTATCGCAGCTGTCCGTTCAAAATCTCAAAAGACATAGTGATGCGGTGTTTGCATTTCTTTTCACCAGTGCAGCCATCACTAGGAACTAAAAGCTTCCTGTCAGTGAGTGCCCTGAACACAACCAGATTCATCCACATTAAAGATGTTCTTGGGTGCAATATAGCCAGCTGTAATCTCATGTAGTTGCTCCTTCCAGACGTTAACAATAGCAGTCACCCTTTTCAGCAGACACAATTGCCGACCCAATGTTGTGTCTGGACTTGAAACTCATTAGATGCCTTGATTGAAACCAGTCTGCCCGAGTGAAGCTGCAAAACGGAGTGCTTTCCCTTGTATCACAGGGTCAGACCTAAGCATGTGGGGCCATGAGCAGGCTGGAACTACCCCCATGTTAGTTTATGAACGTCCTCATACTAAATTCAAACACACACACTGTATCAGGCTGTTGATTTTCTTCAAAAGCCTCCTTTTTAAGAATGCATCCAACTTGTGTTCTGCCAATGCCATAGATCATAGCTAACTGTCTTTGACTTGTGCCCTCAATGTTTTTGATTACGTCCACTTGCTCACATAACATCAACTCATTCGTTGGCGGCATGTTTACAGCACTTGGCAAGACTTGGTCGCAGGAGGTCAGGTTAGCCGCAGGCGCCGGGCGAAAGTGATTTTTTTCGCGTTACTTCCGTGATCCCAAAACTCCCTGATTGGAGTCCAAACCACCCACAGTAACAATGTTGAGCAAACAGTGTGAGAATCCCAAGAAATAGTGCACTGTGTACGGGTTAGCAGTGGAGGGGGTGTTTGTACTACATTTGTAACAGAGGAGAGCATGTCATAACAACAACAACAACAACTTTGATGTGTATAGCGCCCTCTGCACCAGATGGTGTCTCAGAGCGCTTAACAATAACGAATTCCGGGGGCGAGACAGGGGTAGGGGGAGAAAGGTGACCAAAGGCGTCTTTGGAAGAGAAAGGTCTTCAGCTGAGACCTGAAACTGGGAAGAGAGGGGACGAGGCGAAGGGAGTGAGGAAGGGAGTTCCAGAGCCTCGGGGCGAAGTGGCCGAAGGCATGGCCGCCGATGGTGGAGTGGAGGATTCGGGGTACAAGGAGGAGGCCAGACCCAGTAGAGCGAAGGCAACAGGTGCTATTTTGAGGAGAGAGGTCAGAGAGCTAAGGGGGTGCAGAGGAGTGAAGGGATTTGAAAACAAGAGTACAGAGTACAGGTGTACGGAGTACAGTTTCCAAGTTTGCAGATGACACTAAGTTAGGGAGAATAGTAAATAGTGAGGAGGATAGTAGCCATCTGCAAGAGGATATAGACAAATTGGTAAAGTGGGCAGACACATGGCAGATGATGTTTAATGCAGAGAAGTGTGAGGTGATGCATTTTGGGAGAAGAAATGAAGGGAGGCAATATAGGCTAGATAGTACAACTTTAAATGGTGTGAAGGAACAGAGAGACCTGGGGATTTGTGTTAGTGACTCGTTGAAGGTGGCAGGACAGGTAGACAAGGCTGTTAAGAAGGCATATGGGATACTAGGCTTTATAAATAGGGGTATAGAGTACAAAAGTCAGGAAGTGCTGACTAACCTCTATAAGACTTTGGTGAGGCCTCAGCTGGAATACTGTGTTCAATTCTGGTCACCACACTACAGAAAGGATGTGAAGGCATTGGAAAGGGTACAACGAAGATTTACTAGGATGGTGCCAGGATTGAGGGACTTCAGCTATGAGGAGAGGCTAGATAGGCTAGGGTTATTCTCTCTGGAGCAGAGAAGATTGAGGGGAGACCTAATAGAGGTTTATAAGATCATGAGGGGTTTCGACAGGGCAAATAGAGAAAAACTATTTCCACTCGTGGGTGAATCTGTGACTCGTGGTCACAGATTTAAAATAGTTTCAAGGCGAAGTAGAGGGGAGCTGAGGAGAATTTTTTTCACTCAGCGAGTTGTTCGAATCTGGAATGCATTGCCTGAAAAGGTGGTGGAGGCTGATTTGATAGCAACTTTTAAAAGGGAATTAGATCTTTATTTAGGGAGAACAGGTCTATTAGGCTATGGGGAGCGGGCAGGGCAGTGGGATTGAATCGCTCTTTTCAAAGAGCCGGCACAGACTAGATGGGCCGAATGGCCTCCTTTTGTGCCGTAAAATTCTATGAATCTATGAAAAAAAGAGTGAGGATCTTGAAATCGATCCTCTCCAGGACAGGGAGCCAGTGAAGTCTGGCAAGGACTGGGATAATGGCGGAGTAAAGTTTGGTGTGCGTGAGAATGCGGGCAGCAGAGTTTTGTATGAGTTGGATTTTATGGATTGTGACCAGGAGGGGAGACCAGCGAGGAGGGCATTGGAATAGTCCAGCCGAGAGGTGATAAAGGCATGGACCAGGGTTTCAGTGGCTTTTGGGGCGAGATATTGCCAGAGACGGGCAATACGTCAGAGGTGGAAAAAAGTTGAGCGGGTGAGGGACTGGATGTGGGGGAGGAAGGACAGTTGGGGGTCGAACCTGATATCTAAGTTGCATACGGTTTGGAGAGTTTATGGGCAGGCCGGGTAGGTGGAGGAGGTGAGAGCCGTGTGGTTGAAGACGTTGACGAGAGCCAAATAGTATGGCGCTCGCGCTCATCCAGGCAGGCTGACAGAACATCAGGGGACTGGGGGTCGCAAAATGAGGTGGAGAAATAGAGTTGGGTGTAATGACCCGATTGACCCAGACTGGGCTGGGGTAAGAGATGACTGAGTGTGCTTTCTTGAGGCAGCCTTTAAAAGTGAGGAGGTAGGCGGTGAGTGAGAGAGAGAAAAATAATAAATTGTTCAGTCAATCCATGATTGTTTGTGGGACACTGCTCTGCACAAGTGACTACTATGATTTGTCAACGTAAATCTCACTTTACAGGTTATTCTGTGAAATGCCTTGAGACATCTCAAAGAGGTGATAAAGTGCTATATTAAATCAGGGATTATTCTGACTATTATTATTATATTATTTCAGGATGGAGTTCCAGAGAACACGATGGTGTTGTGCTGAGATTGGAATCACCTGGAGATTTTATGTTGTGTACTCACCATAATGAATACTGGGCCAAATGATGGATGTACATCTCTCTATAGTATCGAAATGCTCCCAACTAATATCAGGCTATATCGTGGTGGCAGTAGTAATAGTCTGGGAATCACACACGCTGATGGAGATCTGGGGAAGTGTTGCATTGACATAAATACTTTCCTTCAAATGAGTCAGTAAACCAGGATCTCATCTATCTGTTTCCAGACTTATATTTGTTTGCCTAAGTGTTGAAATAGCTGAAATAAAATGTACCTGTTATTTAAATGACTATATTAGGTTATTCTTGATCAGCCTGAACCACGCTTACATAAATTTTTGATAACGGCAAATTAACATAGTCTTAAAGTAGTCTAAAATGAAAGAATTCACAAACTGATGCTGATCTAGTTTGATCCGAAACAACAACAAAATTACATTTGTATAGCGCCTTTCACATCAGGAGGATATCCCAAGGCACTGTACAGTTACTGCTTCAGACTGAAGCTGAGAATGGGGGGGTGGGGAGGGGAGGAAAGAGGGGATAAGGAGTTGCTGGAGGGTCCATCGAAGAGGAGAGTCTTGAGGTGAGACTTGAAGGAGGCCAGGGAGAGGATGAGGTGGAGTTCCAGAGGTTGGGGGCAGAGTGGCTGAAGGCTCGCAATGACTGTCCAGTGCCTTGGGACAAACTCCTGACGTGAAAGGCACTATACAAATGTAATTTGGTTATTGTTCAGTGCGTTCAATTAAGGTTTTATGGTAATAACAATAATTTTTTTAAGGCAAAAAAATCTATGGAATTCAGCTACGATTTTAGCATGTGTTGCGGTATTTTACTTCCCAAATTCTATCATTAATTCTACAAATGTTTGAATGGAATTTCCCCCTAGGCTGTTTAGAGAGCTGGCACAGGCACAATGGGCTAAATGGCTTCCTTCTGTATGGTAAACCTCTACAACCCTATTTGTGGATTTGTTAGATTTGGCTTTTTATGATTTTATGAGAATAAAATATAAATTTGGTGCTTTGTCACATCATCCAGTTAATCAGTCAGCAAATCTGGATATCAAGAGGAATTAAAGGGTGGGTGTATTCAGGAAATATTTATTTATATAGATGTTGGAGTTAGAGGAATTATGAGTATAGTGAGTAAGCAGGAGTATAAAATTAGACCAGGTTAGTCATGTAGAGAAATTACACCATTACAGACCTAATAGACCGAAATACATCATTCCATGCTGTAAAATTATATGACTCTATAAAAGGCACTTAAGATGTTTCAATTTAAGAAGTCTGTATCCATTGTCTGACTCTTTCCAAAAATATATCCTGATCTATTTCCTAGTGTTATTTGCCCTCTGTGAGTGTTTTGATGAAGTAACAAAAAGGGTAGATGAAGGTAGTGCAGTTGATGTAGTATATATGCATTTTCAAAAGGCATTTGATAAATTGCCACATAAGAGACTTGTAAGCAAAATAGAAGCCTATGGTATTAAGGGGATAGTGGCAGCATGGATACAGAACTGGCTGGGAGACAGAAAGCAGAGAGTTGTGGTAAATGGTTGTTTTTCTGACTGTAGGGAAGTGTAAAGTGCTGTACCCCAGGGATAGGTATTGTGACCACAGCTCGTTTTGATCTATATAAATAACCTGGATTTGGATATAGGAAGTACAGTTTCCAAGTTTGCAGATTATACTAAAATAGGAAAAGTAGTAAATGGTGAGAAGGATAATCTATATCTACGTCCTCTTGGAGCAGACTCCAACAGGGTTTGGACAGAATGGTAAAATGGGCAGACACTTGGCAGATGAGGTTCAATGTGGAGAAGTGTGAAGTGATGCATTTTGGGAGAAAGAATGAGAAGAGGCAATATAAACTGGATGGCGTAATCTTAAAGGGGTGAAGGAACAGAGAGACCTGGGGTTTATATAAGTAAATCTTTGAAAGTGTTGGGAGGGACAGCTAGATAAAGCTGTTAAAAAAAAAGCATAAGGGAATATGAAACTTTATAAATAGGGTCATAGAATACAAAAGTCAGGAACTTATGATAAAGCTTTATAAAACACTGGTTTGGCCCTCAACTGGATTACTGTATTCAGTTCTGGGCACTGCACTCGGGGAAGGATGTCAAGGCATTGGAGAGGATACAAAGGAGATTTGCCAGAAATGAGAAGAAGCTAGAGGAGGTAGGATTATTCTTCACGGAGCAGAGAAGATTAAGGGGAGACTTAATAGCAGTTTCAAAATTATCAAGCGATTCATACGTTGAACAAAGAGAAACACAAGCGATTGGTGCTGGAATGCTTTGTCTAGAAGGATGGTGGAAGCCAATTTGATAACGACTTTTAAGAGAGCAGATAATTACTTGTGGAGGACATGTTTGCAGAGTATAGGGAGAGAATGGGGAAGTGGGATTGATTTGGACAGCTCTTTTATAAGAGCTGCCACAGACACGATGGGTCAAATGGCCTCCTTCTGTGCTGTATAATTCTACGATTTTATGATTTTAAGATTCATTTGGTGGTGTGCTAACTTTAGAATTTTTTTGCTACCTTATTTGGTAATATTCTTATTTTGTCTTCAAAATTAGCCATCAAAGAACTAATACTCTTGATAAAATTCCCATGGAGAACAGCAGGAGAAACATTACCCTCTACAGGAGATGAGGATTATTGTGGTGGACTCTTGTTTTATGGCAGGGATGGTGTTGTTCTCATTAAGCTATGTGCGTATTTGGCAGATGGAGGCAAGAATTCCCTAGTTGCAACAGTTTGGCATGGACATTGGGCCTAACGTCTGTCGGCAGAGTGGAAGATCATTCCTTTCACATAGCATAGTCATGGGCACTCTCGCTTATTCTTGGGAAAGAATTGCCACATTTCAAGGACAGTTGCAAGACTTCGCAGAAAGGGATTCACATTTTGCTTCATTATTCTGGTCGTGTCTTGGAGAAGTTAGGTTAGAACAGGGTCAGACAGGCACCCTCTGGGATTTCAATGGATAGTTTTGTTTGAAAATTGCTTGACTGGGCCATTTTGTTGTCTGTTTTGCAGCTTTAATTCAAAGAGGGAATGATGTGATTCACTGTAAGTAAACTCCAGCTGTTATCCAGATGCAGTAACAGAGAAAGAACATGAAATCCATGTCTTGTGGAATCATAATTTCCCTGGGAATCATTTCTAATATCCAGCAACTGATCTGTCAACTTCCCTAGGGGAGCAAGGAGCATGATATATAGTACATCTGAAGACTCCCAAAAGCAATTAGTGCAAACATTTTGTCCTGAATAGGACAATTGAAGTTCAATTGGAACACAAGTCCAACTGGAGTACTGCTGTGACAGTTATAAATCAGTGTTGGCCACCCACTACAAAGGCTGCTTGATGATTGAGTAGCACACCACTATATGGTGATATATGAATCTTTGGAGATTTGATTTAGGCCAGAGTTAGGCCAGTATTTAAAAATATAGAGTGGACTTTCATTACAGACGTGGATTTGAATTTAGGATCTCTGCATGTGGAGCCACTTATCATAAATTACATTAGAATTTACAACACATCTCACACAATTTATTAGTTTCTCCACCCAATAAGTTGGTTTATGACTACACCCTCGGTGTCTGTTTCAGTTGATTTTCAACTTCTTCTGAACACGTGTTACTGTCCTTCAGGCACCCAGAGCTTTCTGATGGCCGTAACAATTGGATTGGAGACACAGCTAATGGAGACGGTCGAGCAGACTGGCCAAAATTCAGTTTGGGATTCCAAAGCTCAATTACTACCATTAATGGTGACACACTGAGAGATTGTATCACATGATTGAAAGAAAACATTGTTTCATATTGTAAGGAATGTTTATATGGCAGATCGCAAATGTATCAGGAACAAAAAAGGATCGCATTCATACAGAGTATTTAACAGAAAGAGGCAGCTGCTATGCATGATGTAGCTAATCAGGCTTTCATTGGTAATGTCGCTATTTCTTAATACCGTACTGTATTTTGGTGCTTTTTCTCACATGTAGAAAATATTCTCCGAACCAGCATTTAGGAACATAGTCATAGGAGTAGGCAATTAGATCAAGGCAACAACAACAAAATTACATTTATAGAGCACCTTTCATGTCAGGAGGACGTCCCAAGGCGCTGAACAGTCAGGTCAGAACCCGAGCAAGGGGGGGAAGGGTTGGGGTAGGGGCAGGGGAACGAAAAGTAGGAAATGGGGGAGAGTTAGGAGAGCAGCAGAAGGCATGGTCGAAGAGGAAGGTCTTGAGACCGGCCTTGAATGAGGAAAAGGAGGAAGCGGGCGAAGGATTGTGGGTTGGAGTTCCAGAGTGTGGGGGCAGAGAGGCTGAAAGCCCAGCCATTGTTGGTAGGGCGGTTCGGGCGGGAGACATGGAGCAGGCCAGAGCCCGCTGAATGGAGGGGACAAGCAGGCTGATAGGCAGATCTTATAATACAATGTCCTTTTGTTTCCTCGATATCCCTTAAAATCTTTACTTCTACAAGCATCTATATGTACCGACCTGGAGTGTCAGCTTGTCTTAGTAACATGCTTGCTTCTGAAGTTAAGAAGTCAAGCTCCAAGAAGGAAATACACTCAAAATCTTGGCTAACACTCTAGTGTAGCAGTGAGTGAGGCCTGCACTATCAGAAGTTCTGTCCTTTGGATGAACCATTAATTACATCCTGTTTGCCTCTTCAGGTTAAAAATGCCTAAAGCATTGTTTCAAACAAGCAGGGAGTTTTGAAAAGAACAGCAGTTTCTTTCAATGTCATGGACAATATTTCACCAGATAAATAGAATTTTTATTTCAAGGCTATTTATGGGACTTTGCTATGTATGATTTGCCTGCTGTATTTGCTTGCAAACTACATAGTCATTCTACTTGATTCAATACCTTTTAACACATTTTATTTTATTTGTTACTGTTTTTTAAACATCCCAATCGATTTCACATCTACAGTGTATTCCATCCTCTTACAACAGGCTGCAAAAATATGTTCTATGATCTAATTTCACTTATAAATTTAGTGAAATATAATGGCAAAACCTTATCTGTAGCCACCTCAGTACTGTATTCAAGCTATGTTGGTCACTCAATTAATGACTGTTTGTGAGACACTGCTGTGCGCAAATGAGTGTGTTTTGCCCCAAATATAAAGTCAATTCACTTTACAGTGTTTTGTGTAACATCTAGAAGATGTGAAATGCAAGAATTATTATTATTATATCCCCCATTTGTACAGTGTTTTAAGTCTATCAATCAATCTACTGTACATTGAATGTTAAACAAAACTCCTATCACAATTCAAATAATTTTGCTAAAATTTGACAATTATCAAAAGGTATTCAAGTACAAAATGAAAAGTTATATACAGGTACTACATTTTAGAAATGATAATTTCAACATGGAGTTTTAACACAATGCTTAATAGTCTTCAAACTAAACCTTTGAGAGTTCCACAAAGGGCTATATGGATTCTGTGTATAAAGGGCACACTCTGAGCCTGTCAGTAGGTGCTGTAACCATTCAGCTGTGAGAAAGATGAAAGGTAAGAAAAAGTTATCTGCTCACAAATGTCAGACTATTTCAAGCACCAGCAGGATCATTTATATAGAATGCCATAGCATGGAAATATAAGGCCCACTCAGACCAACTAGTCTGTGCTTCACATCTATACATCACATGAGCCACTAAACACTACTCACATTATTATTGTTAGATAATATTCCTTTATTTCTCAAAAGGATATGTTTCTCTTGAATCTGTACATTTTTGTGTATACATCTCTTCCCTTGTTACTCAATGAAGCTCAATGATTATTTGAATCAAGATTATTCAAATTCAGAATTAAAAAAAGGGGAAATGGTGCTTGTATTAACTCTATTCAAATTTATTCAATAGAAATTCGGGTTTCACATACTGCAGGAAGGAAATTAATATTGGTAAATTGGTAGAGATTCACATCTCATACAATTAACATTTTTACAAATCTTCAATTGTAGCTGCTTCAAAAACATCAGTCTCTAAGGGTTTGGAGAGTGGGTGAATTTTTAATTAGTGGGACGGTAGGTAGCACAGGAATGTTTTGGGGTTGTAATAAAAAATGAATTGGCTGAAACATTGCCAAAGTAAGCTTGAGGTCAAAGGATACCTGAACAAATGTATTTCTTGGCAACAGTTGTGGAACACTCAATCCCATTGAATGCAGACCCACTGAATGGAAGAAATGAGCACTGAAATGTTATCGAGAGTTGCACAAATAGAATTATAGTTACTTTGCATCTGAGAGCCAGAGCAATAAGTGACAACTGTCAGAGTAACATATATAACAGAATTCATTGAATATATAGTAACAAGCCCACGTATAAGCTATCTTTCTAAACATGTCTGCAGTTAATGTAATAACTGTGTCATTATAAAATGCCATGAGAGGCACAATGCATAGCACTTGTGCAGTCAGCGCTATATATGGAACCTTCTCATTAATGTCTGAGCTGGAGTCGAGCTGTACCATTATGTTTTATTTAATTGAAGTCTAGCTGGAGGCCAAAGTGCCGCCTCGCTACCAAGTTTGACAAAATACAGCAGAGAAGATTAGATGAATTTAATTGTATATGTACCCATCACACTTATCCTTGCCTGGCTTCACTGGCTCCTGACCTCCCAGAGGAGTTTTAAAAAATCCTCTTCCTTGCCCTCAAAGTTCACCACGGACTTCCTCCTCCCTACCTCTGTGACCTGCTAACTCAACACAAACCTGTGCGCTCTCTCCACTTAGCGGGTTGCTGCACGTCCTCTGCCTGGCTTGGCCCATCCCTGCTCCCATTCTATCCAATTGGATGTTCCAACCACCTTCCTTCGCAACCCCAGGAAGGATAGTCACAAGAGGCAGGGTATTAAATCAGGAATAGGAGCCCTAGTGCTCCCCACCACTCCCAGCCACAACCGATACAGTTAAACTATAATATATTCATTGTGTTCTCCCTGCAGATGAGAACAGCTGTCTATACAGAACAGGGATGCAAGGACATTTGTGGTCTCAGTCCCCCACCATACCACACCAGGCTTGGATTCACCCATAGAGCCACTGGGATGTTTTGGAGTTTGTGATCTCTGATGCTTACTGTATGCCAAAATAATAATTCTCACTGTCATTTACAAACTCTGCTTTCACAAGGTTGCTGTAAGTGAAACTGTAACAATTACTTTAACCTCAGCTGGGGGTTACTTGGTCAAAATACTGATCGAGGGTGCAAAGCTTAGACATTTGCATAAATCACAATGTAGATTCTACAAGGTTGTGGGAAGCTTCACTGAAAACACATGTTGCAAATTGCCTGAACACACTATTTATTCACGCTACACTTTGCATGATTTACTGCTGGCTTTAAAATGTAATAAAGCTAATACTTAGCCCATAAGGTAATGTGCATTTATCAAGCAAAATGATAAACAGGCGGTGAGCATTTGTTACACCACTGGATAAGCAATTTCATAGATGTCTGTGAGTGTATATTGTGGTACAGCAGAGTAGTTATTGACCACTTCACCGCAGAGACACCTTTCAACCAGAGTGAATTGTCAGAAAATCATTTCAGAACCAAACACGTCCTCCCGTCAACTACAGTAGTCAGAGAAATGTCCGAGTGTAATCACATACCAGCTACAATTACTACTGAGTAGATGAAAGACCTGATGACTAGTGGCAGAAATACATTTGTAATTTCCTTTGATTGAAATCCAAGTGTTAAGAAGAATCAGCAAATAGCTTTGTAAGCCAACAAAAAGCTTTGGATTTTGTAGTGTGTGAAAGGTTACCCTGAGACGCTCAATCATCATAGTCTAACAAAGACTTCCTGAAGTACAGTATGTAGGAGTGAGATGCAAGAAGAAACCCATGACTTCACTTTGGTTTTCTTTCAAGTGTAATACAATGTTGATGTTACGTTTTAAAAAAAAACTCCGAATATGGGAAAGCGTGGAATACAAGTTTGGAGTTTGCAGCAATGCTATACTTTTTATATGGGTAACAAATATCACATTCAATTATCCTTTGCAACATTTATAGCACCGTATACCATTTGCCTCCCAGACTCCCTCTGGTACTTCATAGTTTGTGTTCGTTGAGAGCACTTACATTTAGATAGCACTTTCGGAGAGATAAGAGGCTCAACGGTTTCAAAATCCACTGGCTGTCTGGACAGTTCATGGCGACAAGAGACAGGGCAACATAGCACATCACACAGTCAGATTGCACATGCTTTGCTTAGCTAGGGCATTTCTTGCATGATTGAGGTCCTTCAAAGTTCATCGGAGAAACACAAGTTAAGGCTGAATATCACATAAGGCTGAAACTCAGTTATTTAACAGTGAGACTGAAATTGGATGAAAGTCAATTAAAATTGGTCTGTCATGCTTCAAATCAGTGAGATAGAGATGTACCGTATTGTTCCAAATATAAGACGTGATTTTTCTTTGAATTAGAATATTTCTACTGGTGAGTACAGTACTGGTATATTCATGGACTGCCCAGATGTATGCTACAACATAGCCAACAACAACAACTTGAATTTATCCACCCTTCACATAGGTTGCATCTGAGAGTGCTTAACAGCAGTGAATGAGTGTGCATTATAGACTTATGGCATGTGCATCAGGTTACTAGGGATGCGGTTTATATACAGATTAAACACAGATCTAGTGATGTCATGTATTTGCATGAAATTTCACAATGTTTGCACATGCATAGAACTGGATTTTGCTGGTATTCGCAAAATAGGTATTTTACTGTACATTTAAACAGAAGGGAGAGAAACAAAAGAAAGGCTAAAAGTCATACTCAGATTAAAATTAAGGAGACTCAAGGTGAAAGTCTCTAAAAGGACAGGCAAAATGCAATATCATGGCAGTTATGAAGAATATTCTAAAAATATTTGGAAGCAGTATCGTGGTTATTAAATATAGCTCAAATATATCTACAAAAATTAAGTGGGAGGGAACTCATCTTGTATTTGAGTTGCCTTACATTTAGCATTTTATATTTCACATTTACAAATGGATTCTCTGCAGATAATATAAAATGATGCTTAGTTAGACCCCTTTGAATGTCTGGGTAAAACATTCAGCCTATCAAAGAGAAGAATATGACTGATACAAATTAAACTTTACTCTTAAATTTTTAAATATAAATCTTTCTTCTATTTCTGTGTATCTTGTTAAGGTCTGGGCTGTTTTACATTGTGTATGAAGATATAAATTGTAGTGTTTACTGTACTTTGTTAGTATGAAATACCAATTACTCTGATATCTTGGTGAGTGCAGGCAGCGCTGTTAGCACAGCTCTTCTTTGCAGTGCATTGATTACTGAGCTGGAAACGCAGGGGTTAAAATGAAGCTGTGTTTCAATTTCAAAATGCAAGACATAAACATGTTGTGAAACTACACATTATGTGCCCGCTAGTGTTTCTGTCACTGCAACCAGCCAGCTGGCTCAGTGCTCCAAGGTTAGAAGAGAAGTTGAACTGGAAATTTTGCTTCATTACAACAAAAACATAATTACGTTTATAGAGTGCCTTTCACGTCGGGAGGATGTCCCAAGGCGCTGAACAGTCAGGGGTTGGGACCCGAGCATAGGAGAGGGGCAGAGTGGTGGGGAGGGGAGGGATAGAGATGGGAGGGCGGCAGAAGGCATGATCGAAAAGGAGGGTCTTGAGATCGGCCTTGAAGGAGGCAAGGGAGGAAGTGTGGCAAAGGGGACTGTGGGATGGAGTTCCAGATTGTGGGGCAGAGAGGCTGATTGACCGGCCACCGATGGTGGGGCGGGACGGGCAGGAGATATGGAGCAGACCGGAGCCCGCTGAACAGAGGGGGTGGGCAGGTTGCTAGGGTGTCAGTGGGTTGGGGAGACAGGAAGGGGCAGGGACATGGTTGCTCTTGAAAATGAGGACGAGGATCTTGATCATTAAAACAAGAATAATACACAAAACTGTTTGGATTCCAAGTACCCTGAAGTGACATCTGCAGAATCTAACAGCATTTCTCAACCTTTCACATAAAGGTTGAGAAATGCTGTTCCTATTATTCACCACTGCAGCAGCCTCAGCAATGTTCTCAGCCTGGCTCATTGGAAGTACTGTACTCTTGCGTCTAAGTTAGAAGGTTGCAGGTTCAAGCTTTGTTTCGGGGCTTTGAACTCACACAGTCTCGACTGACAATGAATGCTTTGCAGGGCTGTTTTGCATTGTTGGAGTTGCTGTCTTTCAGATATAACTTGAAAGCAAGGTTCTCTCTGCCTGTTCAGATGGATATTAAAGATCCATCATAGCACTATTCAAATAGAGATGTGGGGTTTCCCCAGGTACTCTGTGATTAATTCAGCAAACAAAATTAGTCATTTACCCCATGTCTGTTTAGTGGAAACTTGCTGTGATCAAACCGGCTGCCCCGTGCGGTTACAAAATGTACAGTGACTACACTTACAGTAACTCTTATGAAGTGCTTTGAGACAACCTCTCAATGTGAAAGACACTATATCAAACATGAGAATTAAATAAACATATAAGAATAATGTTATAAAAATAAGAGAGCAGAGGAATTGGATTAAATTAGACAACTTCAGTTTGGGGAACTGATATGATGGAAATACAGATGTCTCTCTTGTTGGATGAAATGTCTAAGATTGTGTTCAGAAACAAATTAAAACTAGCAGTGAGATAGAGTATTGCACCACTAACTTTTAGCCCACAAGATTTTATCAAGAATTGAGGTTCCAAAGGCAAGACTGTTTATTCACTAAACACAAATTGGGCCAGAAATCTGATGCAGCCGACAAACAGGCACAACCACATTGTAAACATTGTACATATCAAGTAAACTTATTATAGTCAGCTCAATCTAGCATCTCATTGACTACGTTATAAATAAGATCCAAAGGAATAGCCAACTTCTGGGTTGTCATTAGTGTTATTTCCTGCATGTAAAGTGCATGCGCAGGAAATGACATTAGAGCTCTTCCTGCCTATACCATGCAAAATAACATTGCGGCCTGTCTGACATCCTAGATGTTGCCATGTTTTTATCACGGACAGCTGGCTAGTAGTTATGGAAGCTGAGTATATTCTGCTTAGTGGAGTCCTGTAGCTCAGTGGTTAGAGCACTCGTCTTACAGGCATGAGACCTGTGTTCGAATCCAGGCAGATCAGAACGAAACCTTGGGCAAGTTTCCTTACTCCACACACATGCCTAATAATAATCCCTCCACAAAAAAACCTAATAATAAAAAATTTGGTCATTTTCAATTCCACGACTGTTTGTGGGACACTGCTGTGCGCAATCGGCTGCAACTTTTCACCCACAAATATACAGTCAATTCACTTTGCAGTATATTCTGCGAAGCGCTTGGAGACATCGATGAGATGTGAAAAGCGCTATATCAAATGCAAGGATTATTATTATTATTCTTATTAGATGCTGCAAGCGAGGCACCATTTTATTGACACTATAACAGCGCAGTACACTCATTACCTGAGATTCTCAACACTCATTGCCTGAGTCCTCCTGACACCTACTACCTGAGGTTACACTTAAAGAATAGATCATTAAGGGAGGTAATGGAGTGCCCTGAAACCATTCCTAAATGTAAGTCGGTGTTTTAAACAGCTGCAAAAATAGTATGCTAAACTAACAGATAGCTTCTTGTAGTTGGTCACCCAGTTTGGAGCAGTCATCACATCACTTTGATAGTTTCACAATACAGTATAATTGCTTGCAGATTTTAGAAAAGGTTTCTCCTGTAAAACATTGTGAAAAACACAATGGCCTTTTGCTAAATTGCTATGTGAGGTTACAGTGAGAAACGCTTTGAGCGTATAACGTCAGGTACATCAAAGTTCCTGACTTAAGTGGCAGATCCCCGAAGATTAGAAGCGGAGCAGCATATCAGTCAGGCGATCTGCAGAGGACAATTACTGCATTTTTGCCTATTAACTCAATAAGAGTGAGGCATCTCTCAGCAGCTTTACAAACCAATCTACATATTCGCTTGGAAGGTCAGGGAATGGGGATTAGAGCAGATAATACCATTTGGAGCAGCTAGAACCATTTTATGTTCCATGGACCAAATACCTTCCTCATGTTCTGTAATTTTTATGAATCACCTGAGATATCCAATAATATTATTGGACCAGTTAGTCTGTCCTCATGGTGAAAGAGAATGATCTATGAGGATTTCCCTTCAACAAAAAATAACACAACCACCAGAAAAGCGATATCCTGTGAACCTCTAAAGAAAATCCAAGCGTGGAGTTCAAGAGTCTGGAGAAATTAAATATTTATCAATAGACCGGATAAGTTCTCATTCCTTCCCTCTCCTTCAAAACATTCGGTATGGAGCTGACATGTTGAGAATCATTTCGATTCTTTAGTGCCAGTTGATTTATTTAACAGCTTGAATCTCTGCCACAAATTGAGCAAACACAAAACCATTTCAACAATATAAATAGAATGGGCAAATGCAGATCACAGTTCATATAGCGTCTGAAAGAGAAAGTTAGATTGATGCATTGATGGGTGAACATGCTGAATCCTCTCCTCAGAACACAAACACAAACTAAATTCCAAAACTTTTTTGAGAGAATTGCTTTGGTTGGTAGCACGCTCGCCTCTGAATCTGAAGGTTTAAAACTCACAATCTAAGCTGATGTGTCAATGAACACCATATTGGGAGGTGTCTGCAGATGAGAGATGTTAAACCAAGTTCTTGCTGGCTGTTCAAGTGGATGTTAAAGATCCCATAACACTATTGGAAAACAGAAGATGTTGCTGGTGACCTGGGCAATAATCCACTAAATAAAATGTCATACATTTCATGGTTATTTGTGTGACTTTGCAGTGTGCAATTGGGTGGTGCATTCTCCCATAGAATATCAATCGACTTTACAGTATATCTTATGAAGTGCTTTGAAATAATACAAAACTTGGGATTTACATTGCTTCTTTCATGACTGGAGGACATCCCAAGGCGCTGGACAGTTGAGGTTTTGCACACAATCTGAGTTTGGATTCAGGAGGGCTGGGGGTCGAACTGTAAAGTGGAGTAATTGTATTTTGTGGGCAAAACGCAGCAATCACTTGTAGGACAGCAATGTCCCACAAACAACCGTGAAGTGAATGCGCAATTTTATTTGGGGGATTGTTGGCCAGGACATTGAGAAAAATTCCCTTCTGTTTTTGAATAGTGCCCCAAAGGCAGATGAGACCTCAGTGTAACATCTCATCTGAATAATGGCATCGCTGATAATGCAACACGGCACCAGCCCTGCATTGACTATAGCTGAAACGACATGATTCCATGACCTGACATGGCTTCAAGGTCCAGTCACCTCTGGTGGGATGGAAGCAGGCATCTTGACAATGTGATAAAGCGCTACATCAAATGCAAGGATTATTATTATTTTATTATCATAAATATGTCATCAATGCAAATAAATCTTTGCTAAGAAGCCTCCACCAATCCTTTGTTCAAGAGGTTTCAAATGTACAATGACCAGAGGTGAGATCCTACAAAGATTTAATACTTCAAAGACTACATCATCTCTTTTTGAGGTTCAATGGTCTGTACCTCGTGCGAATCACACTGAGAGCAATGCAGTGATTTTACCTTATCAATTTTGCTCAAAGTGAGGAAGACAGTTTGATTAGGACGAGGAATCAGATTTATAGTAATCAGCATGCCTGCTGTACAATGTGATGATAGTAGGAACTACCTTTAAATCTAATCCCACACTTTAACATTGCAGCTTTCATGTTCTCACACAAGAGAATTTCCTGATGTGCTCTTACCTCCCCTCCTGTAAGTGTGAAATGCATAAAGTACCATGCAAATGCACCCAGGAAAGTGCTGACACAATCTCATTATATATTTTCAGCAAAGGAGTAAAGAAATGTAATGGTTGCAACTTGCATACCTCATTAATGTTCCATTGCCACTCATACAATGGGTCTTATGTGTTAAAAATATATTTCGTTTGACGGAATCTGGTTACTTTTCCCTGGGGAGGTCTCCGTCTGTGTGTGTAATTGCCACTGATTGCCAGCTTTCTGTGTTTTCCTGTCTATATCGGTATGCTATTTTCCTACGGAAACAAGGAACTGAAGTAACTATGGAAACACAGTAAATGCAAACAAAATATTTAATTTTCCTAGGCATTCTGCCAGTCAATATTGATATGTTTACAGAGAACTCTGTATGGGATGAATTGAGACTGCTTTTATATTACATTGAATGGCCTTAAGCGCAGATATACCAGTCAAACTATTAATTTGTCATGTCCATCTTACCGATGCATTGTACAGTTTTAGTTTAGTTAGGAATTATATTATAGTGTATAGCATAGCTTGGTAAAGCATAGTACATATTGTATGACGTAGCACAAACATCTTAATGATTAGTGTATGCTGTTAGCTTGGCTCAGTCTCGCCTACAGTGAATTTGTTATATACTGTAATATAATAATAGTCCTTGCATTTAACTTGCACTTTTCACATGTTCTAGACATCTCAAAGCGCTTTGCAAAATATGCTGTAAAGTGAATGGACTGTATATTTGTGGGCAAAACATGGCAGCCAATTGCGCACAGCAGTGTCCCACGAACAGTTGTGGATTGAAATGACCAATTTTTTTTCCCGAGTGATTATTTCAGTAAGGAAACATGCCCAAGGTTCCACCCTGCCTTGTGACCTCAAACCCTGCAGTAGCACTTGGCCTCCTAGTTTTAGAATAACACTCCATTGTGGTAGAGCCTCATTGTCAAATGGACTGTTCTTCAGATGAGATGTTAAACCAAGGTGGCGGGCCCTGTCTGCCTCTTCAGGTGGACATTAAAGATCATATGACGGTATTCAAAAGCAAAAAGAGTTTCCCCCAGTGGTCTGACTGACAAACTCTAGATTGATTGGTCATTCACCTCAAGGCTGTTAGTGGAGTATATCTATGTGCAAAATGGCTGCTGCATTTGTTTATGAGACCATTCAACTTTACAGTTATTACATGGAGGTGTTTTGAGATGTTTCAACATTACAGACTATAAAACAGCAGACACCTTTGGGAGGAAACATAATTGACAAGAGAGTCTTTGATAGGTAGCTGCAGAATCACCAGGTTATTGCAGAGATACACATAATGTCTGTTACTGTCGATCGTCTGTAACTGAACTTCAATCATCGTATTGCTCTCTCTCTGCCTCCAAATGCCTCTAAAAACCTATCTCTTGGACAATACCTTAGGCCAACAACCTTAAACTCACATTTCTGTCTGTGCTGAAAGCTCTTTATCTGTTGTTTCAATGAGATGTTTAACCTCTGTGGAAGGCACTCCATGAATGAAAATTGTTGTTGTTGCTGTTGAACTGTCCAGATGTCAATGAGCTGGAGTGAGCTCAAAATGTCCAGGCAGCAGCTGAACACCACTGTGTCAGAACCCAAACTACTATTTAAGTACAGATCATCCTGAACTTCAATGTGATCTGAATTTAAGCGGTAGTTTGGCCTCCAACACAGTGCAATAAAGTAAATTTTTGAACAAATATTGCTCTTTCTCCACTTCTGAGCATCTCATCCTTCAGTATGGTATGGCCATCTGCTCTAAGAGCCTCACCTAAGTGGCAGTTCTTCACATGCAAGGCTAGGAATAAAGTCTAGCCTAGCTCATGGCCTAGCTCAGATCCTTTGGCCTTTAGTGCTTGTTGGTTCAAGGAGGAAAATCAACCTGAATTAGTGTTGTTGACCACCTGGTGTATTGTCTTCACTTCTAAACCAATAACCTGAAGATTACACATGAATAGTGGTTACTTGGGTACAGAGGCATGAATACCAACTGGCTGTAAACCAAAAAAGAGTCAAACTTCTTCAGAGAATTCAAGGAGAGAAATTAGTAATGTAAGGAAAAACGAGACCATTATAGGTTAACTTGCATATTAAGCTTTTAACAAAAGGTATTTACAATCGCAAAAGAACAATGGGTGCAGATATTAGTCGGTAGTGGGATATCCGAGGATCAATATTTCCTGCTCATTTTCCTTTTCCTTTGGTCTTAGTTATAACGTTCACTTTTAAGTTTCTATGTATAGCTCTTCACAACAACATTAACAAAATTACACTTGTATAGCGCCTTTCACATCAGAAAGACGTCCCAAGGCACTGGACAGTCTTTGTTTCAGACCTGAGCTGGGCGACAGGTAGCGTGGAGGGAAAGGAAGGGATTTGGAGTGACCAATGGGACTGTCAAAGAGGTCTTGAGGCCAGGGAAGGAGGCTAGGAAAGGGAAGTGGCAAGGTGGAGGGACTGCGGGATGGAGTTCCAGAGATTGGGGGCAGAGTGGCTAAAGGCTTGCCCATCAATGGTCAGTCGGGGGACGTGGAGCAGGCTAGAACCTGCCGAGCGGAGGGGGAGGCAGGTTGGTAGCGGGGGTTAGGAGGTCGCGGTTGTAGGGTGAGGAGAGGCCGTCGAGGGCTTTAAATGTGAGGACCAGGATCTTGAATTGGATCCTCTGGATGATGGGGGGCCAATGGAGTTGATGAGGATGGGGGAGATGGAGTCACGAAGCTTGGAGCAGTAGAGGACACGGGCCGCAGAGTTCTGGATTATCTGCAACCTTTGGAGGGAGGAATTGGGAAGGCTGACAAGCAGGGCGTTTGCCTCGGCAAGCCAGGATATAATGAAGGCATGAATGAGGGTTTCAGCGGCTTGTGGGTAAGGTTACGGCAGAGTCTGGCAATATTGCAGAAGTGAGGGAATGCCTAGCGAGTCATTGCTTGGATGTGAGGGGAGGAAAGACAGTTGAGGGTCAAACAAGACACCTAGGATCCTGACTGGCTTGGTGAGGTCGAATGAGCAAACATGAAGGTTGGTACTGCCAGCCCCTGATATGTGAAGGTGCTGGTGTGAGCCAATCTGTAGGGCGCCTGTCTTGTTGACATTAATCTGTAGGAAGTCAGCTCTCATCCAAGACTTGATGTCTGACAGAGTCGATGTTAGAGGCAGAAAGATAGAGTTGGGTGTCATGCGCATACATGTGGAAGTTAACCCCATGTCTATGGATGATGTCACCAAGGGGGAGCATGTAGATGTTAAAAAGTAGGGGGTCAAGGACAGAGCCCTGGGGGAACGCCACAGGTGACAAAGCGGGGACTGGAATAGAAGGCGTTGGTGGCAACAAAGTGGAGACGATGAGAAAGGTAAGAGTCGAACCAGGGGAGGGCAGGTCCGAGGAGGTTGAGCTGGCAGGAGAGGCGGTGTGGGAGGATGGAGTGGTCGACGGACATGTTAAACACATTCAGTGGTTTAATCTTGCAGTTTTGGCGCAGTGCCCTGTTTGGCCGTGGGTTCATTGTGCGAGTGACTCCACTTCTTTTTCTGGATATGACTGCATTCCTCCTCTGCTCAGCCCACAGAAACATCTGCATTACATTTCCTGAGTCACTTCATGAGTACAGATGTGAGGCTGGCTGGTGGCCAACAGCAAACAGTGCCTGATTAACCACTGCACGCCTGCCAAGCAGAGCAGCTAACATTCGAGAGGCTCGGCTTGGGCTGGGTTATTAGCAGCTTAACATTCAGTTGTCTTCATTTCACAAAGGCGGTTGGGTCACGGAGATAAGGTTAATGAAATTCTGACTAAACTAAAATACAGGCTGTTTGACCACAACACACAATAGTTTTCTTGATTATTGCTGACTTGCTCTATGTACTGTGATCCTTGTAATAGATAGTGCTAAGGAAATTGAACTGTCTTCTCACTTTGCACTCGATGTTCACAAGACAATTTGATACGAGATCCTTGTATTACAAGCCCCTGATGCAGCACCAAGTATTTTCTATGCTATTACGGAGAAAGTGTTTCAAACAAAGAAACAGCAATCCCTTCAGCAGCACTTCATGGTCTTTGACTTCAGGACATTCTCTTAAAATGTTAGAAATGAGAAAATACAATGTAATATATATTTATATAGCTTCTTTCATATGCTCAAAGCACTTCACACAACTGACTTGGAAAATTGAGTTGGGTGGGGTAATGGCTGAGATGGGGTGGAGGAGCAAAAGATGACTAAAAGCAGCGAGGTCTGAGGCAGATTTTAAAGGTGGTGTCAGAGGGATTCTGTGACCCCTGTCTGGAGTTCCTGCAATATGAATTTGCATTTATATAGCACCCTTCACACAGGATGGTGTCTCTGTTTAGTTTTTCAGCTATTCTGAAAAAGAACTTGTTTCCTAATTTAAACTGAAAATTTAAGAATTTTCTAATGTTTTGTTTGACCTCACTTACATTGTATGATCTTTGTCGCTGAAGTCTGCATCATTTTGTGTTATGCACTCGCAGCTCCCGCAAACCCAGCCAATATAGGGGCTTTACAGCTCCTGGCATTCACTTCTTTAGACAGGGCTGAATTTGCTGTCAAGTTCAGGCTCCACTCACATGTTGTTCCACTTTTCCTTAAATTACTTCTCAAGCACACGTCTGCGCACACACAGGAACATGCTTCAAGTGATTGTAATATCTCGGCCACAATGGGATCAACAATAACTGGTAAATTACCTGGGTTTCCCATTACATCATATGTTTGTGTTTTGTTGCATTATTTCCTGCTTTAACTTACGCCAGGAAAAACGGGTGCATCAAAGGTCAACTCGGCTTGAAGTAAGTCAAAATTATTGCACTGATATGTTTTATAAACATGTCTGGTCTGAGTTTCTTTAATTAGTTTATAGATGTACATGCAAGACGGAGACAGTGTCATGCAGACTGAAGGTCCCATATTTGATCACCAATCTACACTAATTCAGCCAATCTCAGCTAAGGTAACAGTTGAGGTGCTAAAATTGGCTTTTAAAAGGATGGTAACAGCAGTTTATCAATATAAAGCACTGGTTTCACAGTGTTTGTCCAGCTACAACAATCCAACCAATTAGGGCTTTGTCTCGTTGAGTTGAGGATATCCTACTATGAGATCAACAGATTTGCGGATCTTAGCAGTGCCTTTACTGTTGACCTGCCTAGTTTTTAAATGCTTTCTCAGAGTTGGTTGAAATCGGGAAGATTAGTATTTTGATCCTAAATTTGGTGCTCAACAGACTAGGACGGGAATAAAAGAGAGGAGCCACGCAAAGAAGACAATAATCAATTTGTATAGCTTGTGCCTGGAAGCTAGTATTTAATATGTAGTCTTAGATATTGTTCATCTGTAAATCCAATGACTAAGTCAACCCAGGTGCCAGCTAGGCCAGTTGGTAGCAATTTTGTTCTGAGTCAGTTGTGCTTTCAAGGCCCATGAGACTTGAGTTGATAGACCAGACATACTTTATTGCAGTAATGAGAGAACACTGCATTATCAGCATTATAAGGTGACAGCTTGGCTCAGTTGATAGGACTTTTAATTTCTGAGTCAGCTTTTAGGATCAAGCTCCACTTTAGGACTTCAAACTCACACTATCTATGATGAGGCTATAAATAATAAAGTGCTGGGGGTGATGCTTAATAATGTAGCAAACTCTAGTCAGATTAACGATCCCACTATTTGAAAAGTTATTCCCCTGGGTCTTAACAATATTCATCCAGAAATTTGGGTCATTCACCTCATGGTTGTCAATGAGAATTTGCTATGTGCAAAACTTACTGTTGTGTTTGCCTATAAAATGTCACAACATTTGATAAGAATTGACAGTATTTACTGTGAAATGTTATGTGTTTTGGCCTGATAAGATGCTATAAAAATCCACATTTTGATTCTATTCTCTTCACCTAGCATTTGAGTACCTGTCAACTTCAGTGAAGGAGCACAGGATAACATAATGGAACTAATTTCTATTCAGAATAGGTGAAGCTAAACTCCTTTGGGAAGGGAAGGAAAAGGAAAGTTGGAGGTAAATTGGAATTATCATGCCAATTGAAAATAATTGTGAGATCCTTTAACATTAAGGATTGAAGATGTCAGCTCCTTTGATGTTTATTTTCTAAGTGTTTTATGCTTTTAACCATCATTTGGGAATTTTCTAACTATCTCTAGTCAAGTAGCTTTCTGACTCTTCCGATATGAAAGGAAACTGGGGTGAAAACATCTGAACAATTTATAACAGCGAATCTCTGTTAAACAGAGAAAAGTAAAACTACTGTTATTTTGCAATCCGATTAACCTGGTCTTCATTAACTGAAACCAGGAGCTGATAATAGTTGAAAGATTGCTCTTAAGGTTGTACAGCTTTGCTGCCATCATGTGCCAACCAGCAGATATTGCAGGACACAAATCAGGAAGAGGAAAAGCTAAACATCTCAAAGCGCTCCGCAGGAGTTATGGAAAGGTGTAGTGACTATGAATTTTTAGGGGAACCCAGCAGTCTTTTAATCGGCAACAATATGGGGAATGAGTGGAGCTAATTGGGTAGCTCTTCCAAAGAGCTGACACAGATATGATGGGCCGAATGGCCTCTTTCTATGCTGTAGGATTCTATGAATATGAACCTTCCACTTAGGAAGATAGTCTTAAAGCTCTTCAGAGAGATAAATAGAATTTTTGAGCTAGATAGAAAGGAGGAGGAAATATGAGGGTGCTGCTCAGGGCATGGTCAAATAGATAATGTATCTAAGATGGTTTTGAAAGCAATCACAAGGCAAAAGGTTTTAGAAGAGCCCCAGATTACAGGGAAATAGTGGCTAAGAGTTTGAAAGAGTGTAAAGCATGAGAATGAGACTAAAATAGATAGCACAGGTAGGTAAGGAGATCAAATATGATATGTAAATATATATGTGTGTATATAATTGGGTGTCCCACAAACAGTCATGGATTGAAATGACCAATTTTAGTATAATGTAGGGATTTGATGTCAGAAAAAGGATCTGCTTCAGTGTTTGAGGAATGAGCAATGACTAGAAAAGCTAGAGAGGCTGTTTAAGTTTGAGAAAAGAAGACTCAGAGGGGACCTCATAGGAAGTTTAAATGGGAATGAAAACATAAACCTGGATTTAATAGCTGTGGCAGTTTTAGTCGTATGTACGGCTGCTTTGCCTCCCGTTCTGACTCTCTTCCCATCACTCTCCATGCTGCTCGTGCCTCATACAACCTCACGAGAGGCAGCACTGAGAGTGACAGGAGGCTGCCACCAGTAATTGCCCATCACCGCCCACCCCACCAGCTGCACCCCTGCTCTACAGGAGAAATGGGGAGCAGGTAACAATATACACATTATTATACTGACACACAAATATTCTAGCAGGGGCTAGAAGGTTAGCCCTAGCTGATGTTTCCCTCAAATCCAAGGATGTTAAGAGCAATTGTACCAGCCCCACCACCTCAACAGCTTGGACACAAGAGCCTTGTGGCTCAGTACAACATTGCGCTCAGAGTAACAGCCACATGTGGTATATTTAACCATTGAACCATAAGGGATACATCTTGTAAAGTTAGCGCATGCAAATTTATATGATTAATGGCCATCTTTCCACAATAATTTATTTATTCTGCTCTTTCCCACCCTGACAAGTCTACAATTTATATATGAAAACTTACCCGTGATGATAGCCAAATCAGAACAATGCAATTAAAACAATTATCATCTCAGCTCAGCTCTGCAACAGCCAGTTTTTATAGACTATTTCATCAAGTATTCGCACATCAGCATTTGTGTGGCCAAAACGCATTCAAGTTGATAATATTTACAGTGCTTTGGAATGTAACTTTTCAACCTCTTTGACTGAGCCATAAATATACAACTCAAAGCCTCTGGTTGTGGCCAAATTTGTTGATGGTACTGATATCCGCCTACCGTGCCACTCACTAAAGGCAGTGAACTGACTAATGCTGTACTGTGTGGAGCGAGGCTAGCTCAAAGCTTTGGTGCTCGCGTGGCACTCTTTATGTATGGAACTTCCAGGGATGCTTCCAAGTGCAAATGACCTATAATGACACAGCACAGCTGTTTCCGCACGCACAAGCTAATAGCCAAAGCAGTTTAAAACCTCATTCCGTATGGCACCCATACTCTCAATTATTGTTGAAACCACAGCTGGAATACACAGCCTCAAGTTAGCCTGTCACTCCAAAAACAGATTCAAAAGATTTCCAAAAGCCCTGGAAGCTGCAATAATATGTATACTTCCGATGTGTGGTTGGCATTCATATGTGGAACTCTCAGTCTGGTTTGGATACTTTTAAGCATGGTGATGGATTTCTGCTTGTGTCACACACCCGTCTTTTTGCCCACAACATACAGTCAATTCTGTGAAGTGTTTTGAGATGTCTAGTAGCCGTGATAAGACATTATATCAAATGCAACTACAGTATTATTATTATGTCTGACAACAAAAATAATATTGAATCACAATAATCCATGCATCCCAAGTCTCAAATGGGATTTCCCATTGTAAAGAGACACCAAAAAGATTTTAACAATTTATTAACAATAGCACTTTGAGGTGGTAACCTGCATGAAGGGCACTATATAAATGCAAGTTGTTTTCGTTAATGATGTAACCTCCAGTAAATACCTTTTGGTTTGGTTACACTAATGTTTTGGCAATGGGTTTCTGCATGTCTGGCATTCAGGTGCCTGATCAAAACAGAGTGAAGGAGGTCGAAATTGGGGACGGTGGAGGGTGTAAGGAGGATTTAAATCACAGTTGAAGAGGAGGGCCTTGAAGTGGGTCTTGAAGGAGGCAAAGGATGGCGCAAGATGGAGGGACTATGGAATCGAGTTTCAGAGGGCGGGGGCAGAATGGCTGATGGGTGGAGTGGATAAGATGGGGGACATGAAGCAGGCCGGAGCCTGCTGAGCAGAGGGAGAAGAAAGGTTGATAGGGAGCTAGGAAGTCGAAGAGGTAGTGGGGAGCAAGGGCTGGGGGGGCTTTGAAGATGAGGACCACGATCTTGAACTGTATCCTCTTTGTGATGGGAAGCCAGTCAAGTCAGACAAGGCTGAAGGTGATAGGGTCATGGAGCCTAGTGCAAAAGAGGACACGGGCTGCAGAGTTCTGGGTGATCTGCATGCTTTAGAGGGAGGAGTTTGGGAGGCCAACAAGAATGAAGAAATGTTTTCGTTCTTTTTGTTGATTTCACTATACTGTATTTGTCTGTATACTGATTGAAGAACATAACCTGTGCTAAAAAAAAGGGTCTGGAAAATTTTATTCCATTTGAGAAGAGAGGCTGTTTGGCTCTCTTTCCAATGATCCTTAACACCATTATCATTGTGATATTTAAGTGATTATGTCATGGGCTTGCCAAACGCTTCATAGCAAGATGGTGTCATTATAATATTCTGTGGTTTACATTATCCAGTATTGAGGTTCCATTAATGCTGACACACACTGTGGTATTTTGCTGCCTCTGCAGACATCAGACAGTCTGCTGACGTTCATGTTTTCAAAACATATCTTCCATAATCTTCAACTAAAATGTTGTATTAATTCAATCAATATGCTGCCGTAAAAGACTGAGCCAAGCATCCATTTCATTCAAGGTACGGATTCAAGTGCAGGTTGATCAATAGTTTGCAACTACGGCAAAAACACTGCAATCAGAAAATGGTAAGAGCAAAAATAGGTACTGACAGCTACTATATAATTCTTTAAAAGGAAGGGTTGATGCCCGCAGAGGCAGGAAAATACCACAGTGTGTGTCAGCATTAATGGAACCTCAATATAATGTAAGTCAGTCACAGAATATTATAATGGCACATATCAGCAATATATTCCCCTCCCCCCACCACCTCACCCCACCCCACAAACTCCATTTCACTAAATTGATCAGAGGGATTCCTCCCTCATAAGGCCACCAAGAACTGCATGACACTTCATATCCTATGCTTAGAATTAGACATGAAAAATACATCACTTGATGGCTCACCTATAGATGGCAAGTTTTGAGCACCCAGTACCCTGTGGGACATTCATTGTCCTTGATCCTCATCTTAAGTTTTAATTCCCTCAGAGGCCTTGCCCCAACCTACCTGTGATCTTCATATACCTGGCCAAGTCCTCCTCTATCGGTGATTGGGCTTTCTACACACACTCTCCTGAACTTTATTCCCAGAGTCTCTCGGACTTGCCCCTTCCTTCGCCTTCATCAAGATGTGCCTCAAGACCTTCTTGCTTGACCTTCGGTCATCGTACCCCCAACCCCCACACTCCTTGACTCCCCCCAGCTTGGGTGCAAATTCTGGATTGTCCAGTGCCTTGAGACTTCCTCCCAATGTGAATGTAAATTTGTTGCCATTGCTGTATTTGTCAGATATTTAATAAAAACCCTTGCATTTGATATAGCGCTTTCATGTCTTCTAGACATCTCAAAGCGCTTCACAGAATCAATCAATCAATCAATCAATCAATCAATCCTTACATTTATATAGTACTTTTCACATTGAGAGGACATCCCAAGATGCTGTACAGTTAGGTAGGAACAAGAGCAGTGGGGGAGGGATTGGGGCAGGATGAAGAGGAGTAGGAAAATTGACTGTATATTTGTGGACGAAATGCGGCAGCCAAATTGCACACAGCAGTGTCCCACAAACAGTCATAGAAGTGGGATTAAGGGAAAAAGGGGGGAAAGATGGTAAGGGGAGGGGTCGGGGTAGGGGGAAGAAGAGTAGGAAAGCCGACTGTATATTTGTGGGTGAAACACGGCAGCCATATTGTGCACAGCAGTGTGTCCAACAAATAGTCGCGGAAATGGGGGCCAGAATATACTGTAAAGTTAATTGACTGTATATTTGTGGGTGAAAATATTAATCTTTTAATAAGAATCTATCAAACCACCCAGTAGGGTCTGGCGATATATCGATATATTGGTTATATCCGATATAATTTTCATATCGATATGCTAATATCGGAATTTAAAATATATTGATATATCGAAAAATTCGATATGTAATAAAAAAATCAATATATCGCAAATATCAGTATATCGTGTCCAGCGATATATCGATATATATCGGTATAATGCAGACTTTTTCAACTTACCTTGTCGATATCTGAATGAGCGCGCACACTGGAATGCGTGCGCATGCGCAGGACAAAAAACCCCCCGCGATACCGATATATCAATATATATCCATATATCGGTAGATATCGATATACCTCGATATGGTCAAACTGATATATCGATATCGGAAACTTTCGATATTGAAGGACCCTACCACCCAGAACTGGAAAAATACTTCTGAAAGAAACTATTGGCAACTCGTTACCAGCACATCCATTATGGTGTGTAGTGTACATTGCAAAGCAGCTCTGATATACGGATAAATTATACTCCGACGCTCTATTATTTATCACATAAGATAGCCCAGCGCCTTAGGACGTCCTCCTGACGTGAAAGGCGCTATACAAATGTAATTTTGCTGTTTTTGTTCTTGCCAACATGGGTGGGCCAGGAAAGCACAGTACATCAAGCAGCTCAACATTGGCTTCCTTCTCCATCTGATAAATTGTTGCTTTCTCATGAGACGCATGGTGCAAGCCAACGCCCTAATAGCAAACAATGTGGTTTTAGCTGATTAAGTTCCAGCAGCAGAAACACTCTGGAGTCTTGAAGCCTTAGCTATTGCCAACCTGCACTTGGAATTGGATAAACAGGGAGCCTCCATCTGGGAGGAGAGTGTGTACTCCACTCCAGAAAATTAACCTTCCCATATGTAGGACTCCCAGTCTGGTTTAGATATCCTTAAGCATGATGATGATTTTCTGCTTATGACATCCACCCATTTAACCCCCATAAAACCTTGTGAAACAAATTGGGGTATATGATGTAACCATAGCAACTGCACTGGTCTGATCTGTGGAGCTCCTGTAGCTCAGTGGTTAGAACACCCGCCTTATAACAACAACAACAACAACAATTTACATTTATATAGCGCCTTTCACGTCGGGAGACGTCCCAAGGCGCTAAACAAGAGGCGTGTGACCCGAGCTGCGAGGGGAGTGTTTGGGAAGGGGTGAAACACGAAGGGGAGGTAAAAGAGTTCGGGGTGGAACAAAAGGCACGATCGAAGAGGAAAGTCTTCAAATCGGCCTTGAAAGAGGAAAGGGAAGAGGCGAAACGGAGGGATTGAGGGATGGCATTCCATAAGGTGGGAGCGGAGAAACTGAAGGCCCGGCCTCCGATGGTGGGGCGGTTCGGGCGGGGGGCTTGGAGCAGGCCAAGTCCTGTTGAACGGAGGGGGCGGGTGGGCGTGTAGGGGGAGAGTAGATCGGCTAGGTAGGATGGGGCAAGGCCGTGCAAGGCCTTGTAGGTGAGGACGAGGATCTTAAATTCGATCCTCTGGAGGATGGGGAGCCAGTGGAGACGGGCGAGGGTGGGGGTTATGTGGTCACGGAGGCGGGTGCGGGATAGTACATGGGCTGCAGAGTTTTGGATGGCCTGCAGCCTATGAATGGAGGAACTGGGGAGGCCGACTAGGAGAGAGTTTCCGTAATCCAGCCGTGAGGTGATGTACGCGTGCACGAGTGTTTCGGCAGTGCGGGGGGTAAGATAATTACGGAGCCTGGCAATGTTGCGCAGATGGAAATAGGCGGTGCCGGTCAAGGCGCGGATGTGGGGGAGGAAGGAAAGTTTTTGATCGAACATGATGCCGAGGTTCCTGACTGGCTTTGTGAGGTGGAGAGTACAGCCTTGGATGTTGAGGCTGGCAGCGCCCGATGTGCGGAGGCGCTGGCTTGAGCCAATCAGGAGGGCCTCGGTCTTACTCACGCTCAATTGCAAAAAGTTGTCCCTCGTCCACGATTCGATGTCGGACAGACATGCTGTCAGAACATCGATCGTCTGGGGGTTGAGGGATGAGGCAGAAAGGTACAACTGGGTGTCATCCGCATACATGTGGAAATTTACCCCATGTCTGCGGATGACGTCGCCCAGGGGGAGCGTGTAAAGGGTGAAAAGAAGGGGACCGAGGACAGAGCCCTGAGGGACGCCGTGGGAAACTGTGCGGGGGTTTGATGAAAAGCCATTGGAAGAAACAAAATGTAAACGATGGGTCAAATAAGAGTGGAACCAGTCAAGGACTGTGCCTTGAAGGTTGAGGTGGGAGGAAAGACGTTGAAGGAGGATGGTGTGATCGACTGTGTCGAACGCAGCAGACAGGTCAAGGAGGACGAGGAGGCAGAGGGAGCCCTGGTCACAGGCGGTTAGGATGTCATTTGTGACCTTGACCAGGGCAGTTTCTGTGCTGTGGATAGGGCGGAAACCTGATTGGAGGGGTTCAAAAAGTGAATGAGTTGAAAGGAAAGAGCGGAGCTGGGAGGAAACCACTCTTTCAAGGACCTTGGATAGAAACGGGAGGTTGGAGATGGGTCGATAACTTGATGGTTGCGACACATCAAGGGAGGGTTTCTTCAGGATAGGGGTGATGGTGGCTGTTTTAAGGGAGGTAGGGACGGTTCCTGAGGAGAGGGAAAGGTTAATGGTGTCAGAAATGAGTGGGGCTAACAAATGGAGCTGGGTGCGGAGTAGGAGGGTGGGGATGGGGTCCAATGAGCACGTGGACCTGTATAAGCATGCGACCTGTGTTAGAATCCAGGCAGATCAGAGCGAAACCTTGGGCAAGTTTCCTTACTCCACACGCCTAATAATAATAATCCATCCAAAAAACCCACAATAATAAAAATTGGTCATTTCAATCCATGACTGTTTGTGGGACACTTCTGTGCACAATCGGCTGCCGCGTTTTGCCCACAAATATATAGTCAATTCACTTTACAGTATATTCTGTGAAACGCTTTGAGATGTCGATCAGATATGAAAAACGCTAAATCAAATGCAAGGATTATTATTATCTCATGACCCAGGTCTAACTGGAGCATAAGATTGGTTGTATGAGCATGGCTATGGGCAGAGAGCAGGGGGTGGGATTATCTTTCAAAGAGCCGGCGTGGACACAATGGCCTGAATGACAACCTTCTGTGCTGTATAATTTTATGACATGGTGTAGTGGAGCTGGGAGTGAGGGTGTTGCCTTTCACATTCTTACACTCTGCAGCGATTAAACAAATGAATCCAAACCCTCAAGGCAATTCAATGTTCCTAACTGATTGTTCCTGCCTCACCTTTAAACACGACAATATAACTACCTTAAAATAGAGATAATAAAACCTAACAAGATTAAAAGAAAATTGATTCAGAGTTTTTTTAAAATCACGCATCAGAATATAACACAAGTCAGAGTCACCTCAAACACTTGCTTGAGATTTTGGTTGCTCAAGAATGATCAACTGTGGTCACTTGAGTGTATACTGCCAAGGAAAACAATGCTTTCTCCTCTAGATCCATGGCTTCCTGTCAGTAAATATAATTTTTTGAAACATATACAGTTCATTATCATGATGACACATGTCAAACAGTGGATTACTTTGAAGTGAGAAATGATGCCACTGAATTCGTGAACCTGTCTCCATCTAAAGTGCGTCAGGTTATTTTCCTGTGTGAAAGATACTACAGAAGTAAAAATTGCTACAAGACAAAGAGAAAAGATATCTTTGGTTAGTCTACCTGCTTAGATTGCATTCTGTTATATAAGAGTTATCTATTATAACCAAATAATACCAATAAATGGGACATTATTGTGAGCAGTGCTAAATATGAGATTAATTAGTACTTATTCCATGATTTGCTGGTTGCATTACTTTGCCAAAAGGATCTTGAATGAGGTTTTAACAGATTAACTATTTTTGTTCACAGTTTATGTTTTGCTTTATGTTAAGATGGACTGAGCACCCACCCCACTCTCCCCGCTGAAGTACTGTACAAAGGATTCACACAGGAGCTGGGAGCAGCTGGTGTGAGAGAAAGAGAAGAGATCAAATAATACAAGGTTATAGGAAAACTTGTGGTTTTATTTTTTTATACAAACTCCAACTAAATACTTGTTTAAATAGTGTCCAATAATAAATTAAAAAAATAACCGTTCATAAACATGACATGGCATTAATATTCCTCTACACATTAATATGTTACATTTCATCACAGTTCCTCCTTCCCTACTCACCCCACTTTACTCTGAGGGTTGGTGGGATAGGGCCTGCTCGCTATCATTTTAATTACTTTAGATTAAGTTTTGCAAAATAACGTAGGTCAATTTTTTGTCCTTCGACCACCTCTGGATAAACTCGCACTAAATACTTCAACTCATTCACAACTACAAGTGCCTTTTGGCATGATGCAGAAAGGGGCAAGGACTGTTTGGGATACCCACAAAAAATTGATAAAATTGGGCTTGAAATAATTCACAGGTGGATCAAGAGATTGAAAATTTGGGGAGATTTAACCCAAAATTTAAATCTATCTTTGCCCACTCAACCTTCTTAATCTGCCAAATTTGTATTAAAGGATTGGGATAAAAATCTAAAGGCATTATATGAGATTTTGTGTAATTTTTAAAAATCACATCATGCTGAACAGCAATGAAGCTACAAATGTCAGGACTCTAGTACACAGGCATTAATGTATAAATGTTTGGTGACAATGGCTTCAGTTTAGGCAGTGGTTGAACAGAGGTGTGGTATAACTATAGGCTAAGCCGGTAAAATTCACATTAAAACTCCACTTAATGGTCATAGGAAGAGATGTGACGTAAACCAGCTTCATGATAGATATAATGGGTGCAAATTAAATTGAGCTCACTCCTACATCAGCTGTTGAAAATCCACAGGCACATCAAGAGAATGAGCAGGAGCATTCAATGAATGTGTTTTTAATGGTCTTAAAGAGCTGATTGTGCAGAAATTGGATGTTGGCACTATCAAGCCCAATATTTCTCTCAAACATTGTCTACAATTTCCAGCAAGGGTCACGGAATAGTGATCAGGAGAACTACTTCCCCTGTCCAACACAGTGGTTCTGAGGGAGTTGAGATCAATTAGACAACTTTTTTTGTAAATCCTAATGCTGGGATTTTTTTAAAATCCTGGGCCATTGGAAGGGCTGGAATGTTTTGATTTAGGATCCAACTGTTACAAAAAAGGAGCACAATCAATACATAACAAAACCAAGTTAATCAAGCAAGAGAATAATTTAAAGTATAAATAAGGTACAACAAAAGGCAGCAATAAGGAAGAGAATAAAAACAACTTCAAGTAAATTAAAAGTGAGTTCTAATGGAAGACAGGCCATTTACTTAACTGTGCATACAGAAGACTGAATGGAAACGCACAGCAAGAGATGCTGGCTAACATAGATCATGTTCCTACTCCACATGGCCCATGAGACAAGCAGATCTTTTACTGCAAAACACCTTCTAATTTCCCAGAAATAGCTGAGTGGTTCTCTACAGCTTGCTATACATTGTTCTCTTAACGTTCTTCAGTAGAGAACACCACAACAATAAATTGAATGTAGATAGCCCCTTTCATATTGGTTGGAAGTCCCAAGGTGCTGGATAGTTGAGGGTTTTGCACCTGAGCTGGGGTTGGATTTGGGATGGGTGTAGAAACTGTCAAAGAGGAAAGCCTTGAAATGGATCTTAAAGGTGGTGAAGTAAGAGGCGAGGTAAAGGAACTCCAGGATGGAATTCCAGAGTTGGGACAGAAAGGCTGAAAGCCCGACTGCTGACTGTGGGGTGGAATGGGCAGGGGACAAGAAGCAGATGTCTTTGAATTCACTGGAAAGAAGGGGACTGAAAGTTAACAAATTAGAATTACTCCAATAATATTCTAAATTGAGCCTCAGTGGGGTTAAAATGTTACCACTACTGGTACCTTGATACTGAAAAAATGAACGTTACAAAGCAAAATGTATTTGAGTGCCCTGCATATTATGCTGACTCGGGAGACTTGGCACCAACCAGGAGTCTCCTCAAACCTCGGGTCTCACAAGCCTGTGTTATGTTCAGGGCGCTTCCTGCAGGAGTTTGCAATGAGATTACTTTGCGCAGTGGAACATCACCTTGATCATATGTTGTCAACCCTAGTGTCTGCATATCCACTAACTCCTTGTCCTTTCAGTATAGACAGTCCAAATCTCTGACATGTATGAGCAATAGAAAACAGTCTATGCTGAAATGTAATACAGATATGCACTTGGGAATGTAGGAAGCAAGGGTTGCAGATTTGGGGGTTGTATTGGACAGATTGGAAGACATTTAGTTTCGGGTATTTTGCAACACAGAAAGAATAGATAGAAGAAATAAAACCTTCCATTGTTGCTGAAGGGGGCTATAAGGCCCTGGGTCTGTTAGACAAAGGGTGCAAGTAGTGGAGAGTGAGTTAATGTACTCTGTCAGCTATGAAGGAAGGACCTAGATTGACAGATCTTGAATCACCGTAAACACTTATACAACAATTCACATAAATGGCTCTTCACCATCTGGGTCTTCAGCCACTCTTCTCCTGATGAACGTCTTACTTCACTGCAGGTTTGCTTTGCTCATTTTAGTTCAATGCTTACTCAGGCTTCCATTCTAATAAACCTTAAGCCTTCCTTAGTCAATAAATGCCCTTGTCAGTGTGAACATGACTGAAGAAATGAACAGATTCCCTGTAATTCTACATAATGTCCTTTTACTCAGTTGGTTCCAGTACAGTTCAACAGTTTTGTTTTCTCTGAGCAATTGAATTACAAATTTGTAATCATTAGTTATTTCCTTGGGCGTTTGTTCTGCCTTCATTGATTGATGTTTTAATGGTCCCCTACACAGCAGGGATAAGCTGTTTTGCTTTTACTTTGGTTCAATGTCTAAGACACTTTTGTGTGTATGTGTGCGCGTGTGTGTGTGTCTGAGATAATATTTTGCTGCAAAATACTCTCGCTTTGCGATGCAGATAAAACCAAATGCGGCATTTGCTGTAGCAGGCGACATTCTTCAAAGGGGAGAATCAAGCAAATCACAATACCTAGAGTAATGGTTTGAGCAAAGAAGGCAGATGTTTTCAGATGTAATCTTTGCTGCTTCCTTTCAATTCTTTTAGCCCCAGTTACAAGATGATTCAAACTCTGTAATGTTGTCTTCCCTTCACTGTGTCGGAAGTATTTTAATCCAGTTGGACCCATTCTAATCCATTTCACACCCTGCAAAATAGAGAACATAGTTGTAAACCTGAGCAACACTTCCTTCAACAGAGGCCTGAAATGCTATGCCTTAAAATGGAAAACTGCAAAATTTGAATTTAAAAAAAATTCTATTTCAAATTGGACAGTTATTTTTTCACAGCTCTTATAACAGATTCAGATGGGCAAATATTTTTACTGCACTTCAATGCACCAGAAGGGCATCTGACTTTCAGATTTTTGTGTGAAATGTTATAATGTTCTCTAAAAATGCTGGTAAATTATCCAGTCATTTATTAAAGACAGCATGGGATGTGGGGAAAGAATTGGGGAAATGGGATTAATAAACAAGGGGTGATTTAGAGAAAAGGTTAACAATGGCACAGACACAATTGATCCACTCACTTCTAAGTTAAAAAAAATCTATGTTTTAATATAAAGCAACACCGACTGATGGTCTGAATTATGACCAAAACTTCAGATTGAGATTCAGACTGATTGAGATTCAGACATTTGTGTCCTGAACATATCAAAGTTAAAATAGCAGTAGGGCTTTTCCAGTTTACACATTGATGAAATGTCCTGTTTTATAGTTTGGGCTCAACTCAACAGAAAATCATCAAATCTCCAAGTAAAAATGGTCATTGACTTCCTAGCTGTTTGTAGAACATTGCAAGGTGCAAATTTGCAGTCGCTTGTGCCCACAAAGCACATCATTACACATTGCAGTCCTGTAGCTCAGTGGTTAGAGCACTCGCCATCCAAGCGTGAGACCTGTGTTTGAATCCTGGCAAGTCAGGGCGAAACCTTGGGCAAGTTTCCCTACTCCACATGCCTAATAATAATCCCTCCAAAGAAAAATTAAAAATAGGTCATTTCAATCCATAACTGTTTGTGGGAGACTGCTGTGTGCAATTGGCTGCCGCGTTTCGCCCACAAATATAGTCAATTAACTTTACTGTATATTCTGTGAAGCGTTTTGAAGACGTCTAGAAGACGTGAAAAGTGCTATATCAAATGCAAGGATTATTATTATTATAGTATATCGTCTGAAGTGCTTCGAGATGTTCTCCTGACATGGAAGATTCTACACCAAATGTGAGCATTATTATATTACAGTATAATGAATCATAGGGAAGAACCATTGTCTTTTCACTTATAAGTTGTTCAAAAGTCATCCCTACAATTCCACTTCTCCTTAACCATTAGGGATTGTGTCAGAAATGTGTCCAAGCAAGAGCTCTCCTGTCGACCCAAGCCAATTCCCCCACCCCCCAATAGCTGCATGAAGCCTGACCCAAGAGTTTTAATATGGAGACGGTCCACTACAGAAAAACAAGAGTTTTAACTTAGATTCAACTTGCCATCAGACCAACAGTGTGAATGGACTCACATTCCACTTACCTTCATTTGGAAGTCTCATTGACATCAAGGCCAAAGGATAAAGGCAAGGGAGAAGAACAAAAAAAGAAACAGAAACTGGATGCCGAAAGAAAAGGGAAAGACAGAAGAAGGGAAAAATGTTTAGAACAAGCAAACATCAAGTGTGGAAATATGGGAGTTGAAAATGTGGTATAATTAACACCATGCTGAAAAGCGTGATCCAAATCTGCTGTAACTATGGTTGGGTTTGGCAATGTGCATTCCCCCCTCCCTCCCCCCAACTTGATCACAATGATTTGGAGCAAACTGATGGCCAGTATATTTGTTTTTATTACCCACAATGAGGGTCTTTCATTGTGGAGCAACAATCAGACTTGAGTTACACCAGTACAGGCCTGTGAAAAACTAGAACAAATCATTAAAGACAAGGTTTGGGGATGTTTTCATGTCTAACCCTATCGACAGTTGAAGGCAAATTTAGGCTGTTTGGCAATGGTGCATCATGTCATATAATGTATTGTTCCCCCACCTTGTGTTTTATCACAATGCTATCACACTTATTTCACTGAGAATAGTAGAAGCTCTTCCAGTTTGGTTTCATTAAGCACTCCAATTGAGGTAAGAATATGACTTGGTAAAGTTTCCACCTGACTGATCATAGCGCCTCATTGTTATTGTGATCAGAAATTTACCAATCCATACGCATGTCATCGTTGTTGTAAGACTGCGCCTGCCCACTGATGGATTATTACCACAAGATCAGAAAGATGAAGAAAGGCCTTCTACACATCATAGCATCAAATTGTTTATAAAAATGAGTCCAGTAGCCTGCCTTGATCCACCCTTCCTGGAAACATGTACCGCACATTAACTTCCCGCTCAATAAGGAAATACATTAACTTCCCTCTCAATAAGGAAATACAGTACTTCCTAATGCCTGTTCTGAAATTGCCCTTTTGCAACTCTAAACCAGTGTCCTATTGCTCCACTGCTGAGGTACATCTAAAAGTATTGTTCTGAATTGAATTTCTCAATCTTGTTTAAAAGTTTATGTAGATCTTTAAGTTCCCCTCTTAAATATCAAGAGCTTGTCTAATCATTGCTCATTCCACTAACACTGGGAATGATCCTCGTTTCTCTTCCCTGCACTAGTTGACCAGAGAACTGTGCAGCTTGATTACGATATATGGGACTCTGAATTCAACTGATTTGGCTGTGCAGCCCTGCACCCCAGCTGTCTTGCTTTGATGCTCTAATTATTTGATACATTGTTCAAAAATATACATTTTCTGATGAGAAAAAAGTACGCCAACTCACCTTTTCCTCTAGGTCTTTAATTTGCCGTTTCTGAATATCAGTTTTATCCTCCAGATCTCTTATTCTCTGTAAGTTACAACAACAAGTTACACTTGTAAAGCACCCTTTATTTCAGAAGGGCGTCCCAAAATCGAATAATGTTCAGAACCTCAAAGAATTATATCAGTGCCAATGGCACCCAAGGTTCGAATGATGAAATCCCTCCTAAATACAGTAAAAGCTTGTTTATCCGGCACCCAACCAACCGGAATGCTCAACCAACCGGTATCTCCCAATACAATTCACCATTCCAGCAACCGGATCTCATACCAGAGCCACCCGGGACACTCGTGAGTGTGCTCACCATGTGCATGCGTGCAATGTGTGTGCATGTGAACTTATTAAACCTATCATTTTACTGAGTGCGCTGGAATGCTTTATTGGTAAATATCCATACAATATTCTGTTATTGTTTAGTCTATTATTAATATGGTATGTTTTAAAATAAGTTAATTTTTAGTGTAAGATTTTCGGCAACTTGTCACTTGAACATCCGGTATATTTGATTAAATGGCACCGGGCAGGTCCCGAGGGTGCCGGATAAACAAGCTTTTGTCACCAGGAGGGAGCATGTACAGGTGGAAGTAAGTTCCTATTTAAAGTGTTGTAAGATGTATCTTTGACACTGCACTGAAAGGCGAAAGTCCACGCATCATAATGTACTGTACACTAGATCACAGTACTTTAATTGGTGCCATTACTTGACTAACAGGAATTTACACCAAAGATATTCAGTGCTCACTTTAGGCTGAGGCAAACTGCACCTACAAAAAGATCAATAGTTTCACCTTGTGATTTACAGATTCCAGGAATGAATGACTGATTATCGTGTAGTAAAGTTTACCTGATGTGCTTGTTGCAGAAGCTCCATGCGTTCCTGTAGGATCTGGCAGTCATACTCCCGACTCTTCCTCAGCATTTGACGTCTCAATTTTTCCACGGCAGTCCGCAAGTCATCCTTCTGTTTCTCGGTAAGAGATTCCCCCATTTTTATTACCGTGTCCTGCTGCAGGGCATTATACAAGGTAGCTTCCAACTCTTGGATATGCTGAAAGAATGAGTTTGCAACAGAAAATAGTCAGTAAGTGTAACAATGCAAGTAGAGATTCCATCACCCAGAGGATTCAATTCAAGATCCTATTCCTCACCTTCAAAGTCCTCTATGCCCTCGCCACCCTACCTTTGCGATCTCCTAACCCCCTACCAACATGCCCGCTCCCACTTCTCAGAAGGCTATCCCCTGACCACCCGCCCCACCATCAGTGGGCGAGCCTTCAGCCACTCTGACCCTAACCTCTGGAATTCCATCCCACAGTCCCTCCGCCTCACCCCCTCCCTAGTCTCCTTCAAGTCCCACCTCAAGACCCTCCTCTTCAATGGTCCCATCGGTCACCCCAAATCCCCCCCTTTCCCTCCACCCTCCCCGAGCTCAGGTTTGAAATATTGACTGTCTGTCGACTTGAGACATCCTCCCAAAGTGAAAGCGTTATCCAAATGTAATTCTGTTGTTGTTCGCCAACAATCCTCCAGATTACTTGGTCATTTACTTCAGATCAGCGCTTCATGCTGTGAGAGACATGCACACTTAAGAAACTGACTTTGTGATATATATTGGCATAACATTGCTCCAGAAGTAGGTTGATTTACTGGGGAATAAAATTATCAATTTGTCTCTTCATGTCTTGGTCTTGTGAAAGTCACTCAAAATAAGATCCAAATTAGATCAACCGCCATCCAGCAAGTAACTAAAATGGCACAAGTGAATCCAGGGAGCCACCTGGATGTAATTTCTCCTCCCACCATTCTAATAGGCTTTATCACCCAAAACACAACGTTGCATAAATGACAGGGTCGGTCACCGAGCACGGGTGCAGGTGATGATTGAAGTTGTAGGGTTTAAAGTGAGATTTACTGATGGATTGGTGGGGGGGGGGGGGGGGGGGGGGGGCGCAGGGGGGGCATGGTGAAGAGATTTACATTAAAACAGGAAATGACTTCAGAAGGAAATTGGAAACTGAAGAATTTGTGAAATTCATTACAATAGGAAAAGACTTACATCTGAATAAGAATGCGCTTTCCTGGACTTTGCACGACTGCTTTTACCAGGACAAAAAAACATACATTTGACACAGTTTACCTATTCGATGAACGATTTACCAATATTGTGATACTTGATAAAAACAATGGCATCATTTGGCATAATGAAAGGAATTCACTGAGAAATAAACTTCATTGTACTGAGAAGCGCAACTTCCTGTAAAGGCCAACAGAGTCTCGATAAAAAGTCAGATTTCGGTTGGAAAATCATGTAAAAATGTATTGGGATTTAACAGCTGCACAAATAGATAATAGCTGACATGCAATGACTTACCATATAAGATTGGTCCAGTGCTTGCTTCCTATAGTCTAGCTCCTCCTCCAAGTAGCCTTTCTGTTTACAAAACATGTCCTACAAGAATAAAATTGTGAGATTATCTTTTGTTTCCGAAGTACCCACTACAAAAAGGCAAATCTATAAATCTTCAGCATTCTGGAAACATCAACCAGCCCGTCCTTGATCATCTTAATGTGAGGACATAATATATTTTGTAGAAAGAGAAATCAAAATCTAAGGCATCCTATGTATATTCTGTGAAGTACTTTGAGACGTATAGTATATCCATAATTTTGTTGTTGTTGAAGTGCTTTGAGACAGTCTCCCAACCAGAAAAGTGCTACAACAAATGTAAGGAACTATTATCATTGTTTTTATTATTGCCACTGATGAGAGGTGCTTGTACAATATGGCACTTGTTCCCTTCTTGTGTCTCAGGGGAGCTCCTTCAGCTGATGGGTTAAACACACAATCAGTTTGAACCAGTATTTCATACGCAGACAGTTACAGAAAGAAAGTGAACAGGGGAGAGACACAATGGCGTTTTACGTTGCATTAGAATTGTACCTTATAAAGGGTGGTTACATATCTAAGAATATTAATTCTTACCATCTCAATTTCTAAGTCTATCATCTTCTGGTGTAGTGCGGCTTCAGTTCCTTCTATCTGCTGCAGCCACTGGGGAAAGGATACAGCATTGTTAATGCATGGAACTGGGCTAAATGCAGGCAATAGTCAATAGCTTCACTGAGACTAAATTATACTCTAAATTACACACGTCATTTTTGGTTTTTAGGACCATGGAAAACAACAACAAAATTACACTTGTATAGCGCCTTTCAGATATCAGACAATTCCACACAGAACCACTAGAGGGCACCCGCATGTTAACTTTCAGCATTTTATTAAACATGATCCAAACATGTTTTGAAGGCACCACACCCAATCAAAATGTTACATTTTGATAACATAAGATTTATAATTCAAGAAGTCAGGCAGGCTACGCTAATATTACGCTGAGATACCTATGTAATGGAAACTCATTAACGTAAGAAATATATCTGTGAAAAACTGGTGTGGATAACCAAGCAGACATCTGGAGTCATATTTACCTTTTAACTCACTGCAATAAATAAGCATAAAAGATCTTTGAATGAAAGGTGTGGCATACCTTTTCAGCTAGAGAGAGCACCGTGCTTGCCTGGATGATGGCAACTTGTTCTTCATTTCTTAAATTCTTGAAAGAAATTGACCAGAGAAACATACCTTACTAAAATTAGAAAACATTCATCTGGGAAGGAGCATCCTTGTGAGTAATCAATTATGAACTCTCAAATAATTATGGACACAGGTCAACCAAAAATGGAAATACTGCCAGAGATTGTAAAATTCTATAGTTTTGTTGCTGTAAGATTGCAAAGTGATTGTGAAAAACTGAAATGTATTTAAAGAAAGGTCAATTTATCATAGGAAGCAATACTTTAGAGGGTACAATATAATTAGCTGGTTCTATCACATAATTAAAAATCGTCATTCAAGACTCCAACTTCCTCTGGTGCCATGGTTACATATGCAAATCCAATTTCTGGGATTGTAAAATTCCAGATCAAACCCTGATACTCAATAGATTAGTACAAGGGTTTGAACAATGTGGTTCATATCACTGGTTCTTTTTTAATAATGGATGTCAGGCAGGGTTTTCAATCGCCAAATTATCAATTGAAATGGAAAGCAGAAATATCAAGGTTTTAGCCTTTACATGGCTACAGGGGAATGCGTTTTTCTCTGGCCTAGGTTTTGCAAATCCAAAGGAACCACTAGAGGGCACCCACATTTTATTAAATGAGATACAGGTGTGTTTTGAAGGCATTACTCCATCCCTGCAATATTCTGTTTTTCAGGGAAGAAAGCACAAAATGGAGATGCCTTGCATTGCTTCAGTGTGCCTCTTAGCTGCCAGATCAATAGGTGCAGGACAGAGAGTTGGGAGCTGCTAATTACTGGAGTATATGGTACACTACATCTTGTTTTGTGCTGATATGGTGCATGTAGATTTCAATTATCTTTCACTGAGAAAAGTCGCCTACCCCATTGTCGCCCAGGATGTCCAGTTGTTTTATAAGCTCAGGGATACATACATCCTGCAAAATAAGTGATGACAAAATTTAACAACTTGGAAGAAAGAACATAGCATCAAAAATGTCTCAAAATTCTTTCCAGTAATTACTGCAAGGCCGTACGCAGGGGGGGTGCGACGGGTGCGTACGCACCCCCCCAAATTATAAAAGGTCCACATTTTCCGGGGTAGAGAATTGTATTTTTTTATCAAATTTAAATACCAAGTAAATTTATTGAACATTTGAGTAACAATCAGTTCTTCAAAACTATATATAAATTATAAACACACATCTTTGAATGATTTAGTATTAATATAAAATTATCGAGTCGCACACCAGAATCGGCGTCTCCCCAAAACATACCGCGTCGATAGACCAGTCCATGACGCGGCGAGTCTGTGACTCGTGATTGGATAAACATAGGCGCCAAGACTCAAATCCTCGTTTGGAAATCATCCCTATACAGCCACAAGGGACAGCACCAATTCTGGAGTTAAAATCATCTTTTCATCTGATCACCGTAAGTAAAAATGACTCAAGTTTTGAGAGGTGTGACTGTAATGCTAGCAAACAATGACAACATATTTACAAGATTCTGAGAAATTAAAGCTTTTGAGAACCCAACAAAAAAGTTATATGCTGGACGGGAATGCCTATCTTTAAAAAAAATACGCATGGACATAGACCTAGGCTTTAGCGCCTATTCTACGTGGTGTGTCAATCGGAAATCATCCCGTATACAGTCACTACATAAAAAGGTAGCACCACTTTGTGGAAGCTGAAATCGTATTTTAATCTGATAATGTTAGCAATTGATAATAGTGCCTTAGTACATTGTCAGACAGCTCAGAGCGCTTCACAGAACGTACTGTAAAGTGGCCAGTTTTTGCCCAGGATTGTCCCACAAACACCGATGGAGTGAGTCACCGATTTTATTTGGGGGCGTTTGTTGGCCAGGACAACAGGAGAGAGACTTCCCTCCGCTTTTCGAGTAGTGTCAAAGGATCTTTTCACATCCATCTAAACAGACGGATCAGACCTCGGTTCAGCATCTCAACCAAAAGAACAGCCTCTAACAATGGGACCCCCCCCCCCCCAGCACCACATTGAAGTGTCAGCTTCCTCTGTGTGATATCGAGTGCCGACGTGGGGTTTGAACCCACAACTTTCTGACTCAGAGGCCAGAGTGCTATTCACTGTGCCAGGCGACTCGCCAGGTGATGCTGCTGTCTTCTATCACCTGTGGGAAACTTTCTTTCCCTCCTACTCAGTGCCTCTGAATCTGAAGACATTCCCAAGGTCGAGGTTGCATATCTGACTGATTGACAACTGAGATTTATTTTCAGGGTTTGTGGGCAGTGTCACGTAATTGGCTATAACTTAAAGGATTGTTAACCTGCACCTGTTAGAGTTGAGGTCCCCAGAACTGCTGCCTCACACCAGCGGGATATAAAGGACAGGTGCAGTCGAGTCTGCAAAGCAACAGCTCTTCCTACACAAATCTCTTCAACGTGACTCCTCTGAAAGTCACTCTTTCTCTCTTTGAATAATAATATAATCCGTGCATTTCATGTAGCGAGGTAGGTTAGGGTCGGTCTACCTCGTGTTCTGTGACCGTGCAATGGTTCCCATAGGATAGTAGCACTATGGACAGTTTCCTCCCGGCTTCTCCAGCTATGTCCGCTAAACCTAAGACGCCTCTGCGGTAATGTCTGTGATACCAGTGTGGTAGTGTACCATATAGCTCACAATTTGTCAGATGCTGTCGCCAGTAAACGTTCAGGGCGTCTCTTAGAAGCCTGGTATATACCTCACGAGTCACCTAATCTCCTGGTCGAGGTTTGCCTAAGTGTCCAGCATTCTGCTCCGTATAGGAGCGACTTTCAGCACTCGCGTTAATGCACATTCATTATAATATGGAAATCGATATTGGTAGAGCGGTTGACGTATTCGCTTAAAAGCGACCGAGGCGTCTCGAATACGGAACGCTATTAAAGAATTAATTTCCCCTCCATTATTTTTTCAAGTATTTTTTCGTCAGATCAGTATTGCTTGATGGGTCACTGCCTTTAATTTTGATTCTAAATAAATAAAAACTAACTACACTATTGCTCACAGTTCAACGATATTTTCAGGATAATGCTGATAACAGGCTTGTAACACATGTGAATTAACTGTTTGACACTGATTTTCAGTTTCTGTATATTTTCTTGTCTTTTATAAAATTTGCTTTGCTGGAATATCTGAGCACATCATTCATACTTTATTCTTACATTATTGTACATTACAGTCCGAAAGAAATTTAGTCTTAGGATAACAATGCAGAACAACTTATTAGTTACCGTCAATCTGTAGTTTATGATCATTTTCTCTATACGCATACATTTATCAAGCATTCGTCATTGTACTGTGTTAATTGGATTGTAATTTACTTTATCGTTCGCATTCCTTACATCATCGAGTCAACAATCGTGTTGGCTTTTTATCGGCGAACACATTCGACCTTCCCAATTAGACACGGACTACCGGGGAAAATAAAAACACGGAATAAATAATGATGCTCTTAAACACCAAGGGCATAAATACCGTTCATATTGGATCTTCTGAATCGATTAAATAAGACCTCAAACTGTGTAAAACGTCGGAGCCTCGAGGGGGCCCCGGGGGCAGCCCGCAAGCCCCCGGCCATTGTTGGTCCCTTCACTAGCAATTCGCACCCCCCCAAAAAAAATCCTGCGTACGGCCCTGTTACTGCCCACTGGAATGACAGTTTCTCATCTACAAAATTCAACAGCCCTTTGAGCAACCAAAGTCCCACAAACATCCTGAAAGTGAATGGTCTGGAGCTGGGATGGCCAACTTCTAGCCCACAGACTATGTGGGTAAAATACAGTACTCACCTGGGTGGCCCCAAATTGGCCCTCCCTTGTCTGGAGGAATGTTGGTTAGAACTTTCTTTTCACAATAGTGTCACAAGATTTTAATATCCACCTGAACAGGCAGAGGCACTATCTCAGTTTAAAACTTCATCCAAAAGGCAAACACAGTTGTCCCTGGTTGTGTCAGCCTAGACTATGAATTTATGTCTCAACTTGTTGCTTGAACCCATAACATATTCTGTGACAGGCAATCTATAAATTCTAATTGGTGTTGTTGTAATCTTCTGACCAGGAGGCAAGAGTGCTACTAACTGAGCCAAACTGTTAAACTAGCCCAATTTATCAACCAGAATAAAATACCGTAAGGTGCTTGAACCTCGTAGCAGTATGATTCCCCATATTGTGTGGGTGACATCTATTGATCTGGGTTGAATGATCCAGTTGAACTCGATTTTGAAAACTGCCACCTAAAGTGAGGGATGTATTGGGATACACAAATCCAATCGCTTTTCAAGGATAATGACCTAGACAACGAAATAATTACATTTGTGTAGTGTGTTTCACATCAGGAGGACGTCCTTAGCCGCTGGACAGTCAAGAGATCAGTACTCGAGCATAGTGGGGGGTAGGGGATAAAGGAGGGTAGAGAGGTTGGAGGGCCACTGAAGGCACAGTCAAAAAGGAAGGTCTTGATTTGGGCCTTGAATAGACAAGGGAGCGAGCCAGACGAAGGAATTGTGGGATGGAGTTCCAAACAGTGGGGGCAGAAAGGCTGAAAGCTCAGCCTCTAATGCGGGTCAGACAGGAGACATGGAACTGGCCAGAGACTGCTGAATGGAGGGGGCGGACAGGTGGATAGTGGGTCAGTAGATCAGAGAGGTACGAGAGGGCAAGGCTATGGAGGATCTTGAAAATGAGGACGAGGATTGAACTCTATCCTCTGAGGAATGGGGAGCTAGTGTAACCGGGCAAGGTAGGGGGTGATAGGGTCTTGGAGCCTGGTGCGGGAGAGGTCACGAACTGCAGAGATTTGAATGATCAGAAGCTTGTGGAGGAAAGGGTTGGGGAAGCTGACAAGGAGGGAGTTTTCGCAGTCAAGCCTTGAAGTGACGAATGCACATATGAAGGTTTTGGCGGCCTGAGGGAGTGGTGGAGTCAGGCAATGTGGAAGTCGGAGGTGGTGGAAGGTGGAAGGTGGTCATGGCATGGATATGGGGGAGAAAGGATGGTTGAGGATTGAACAAGTTGCCCAGGTTCTTGACTGGCTTGGTGAGGTGGAGTGTGCAACGTGGATGCTGATGCTGTTAGTGCCTGATGTGTGACGATGCTGGTGCGAGCCAATCAGGAGGGCTTCGATCTTGCTGATGTTCAGCTATACAAAGTTGCCTCTCATCTAGGATTTGATGTCTTACAGGAGGTCTATCAGGACATCAGTTGTCCTGGAATCCAGGGTGGAGGGAGACCAGCAGCGAGTGAGTCAGCTGGGCAGGCTGTAAGGGAGCCAGGCAGTCAGGAAGCGCGTGTAATGGGATTTTTTTTCAAGAAAATTTTGACGGAAAGGGTCCAAAAGAACCTAACTCCAGTTTATACATTAATTCTTATGGGAAGATATGTCGTTTCACTTAAAGTCCGCACTTTTTGAGAACCAAACTATGACGTTAAGTGAGGAATACTTGTAATGTAGCAATGCAGGGTAATATAGGGATGGGGCAACCTCACTATAGGGCTGAGTCCAGTGTCTCAGCGGCCATGTGACAAATGAGGTGCAACATAATGGCCGACTTCTGGGACGTCATGTGAAAGGTGCTGCATCAAACACAAGGATTATTACTACAGTAATAAGCAATGTTAGCAGCCCTTGCTGTGCATTCACAGAGAGCAGGAAGTGCTGTCAGCGCAGTGTAGCACACAGACAGTGACCCGACAATATGGCAGAAGCTGGGTGTTCATTATCGCAATGGATCCATGTTATACGTAAAGCAGGATTGTATGGAAGGCCATTATAATGGAGTGCCTTCTGCATTAGCTGGTACACTCTGCTGTGTATGATATGTTAGGAAAACTACACAGGTGAGAAGGTTACCTCAATCTGTCTCAAGGTGGAACAATATTCAGATTCAAGGCAAAATTCAAAAATTTGAATAAAAACCATACAACTAACTCACTTCCTTTTTTTTTCCAGTAAGAAGTAAATACCATAAGCAAATCCATGCCAGCATGTACCAGAATTTCATACTGAAGTTAACACTAATATCTCACAGATCTGAAATTCATAAAGGTCAGATTTTTAAAATAATGGATCACGCTGCATCATGCTTTAATGACATGGATTACAGTATACTGAGAGCAAGGTGACGCGCCTACCTTCACACCCTCCTGCATACAGTAGATCTGAAGAGCACTGACACCATCAGAGAAAGGTTGGATCTGGAGGTTAAAAGCAGGAGATCTGCGCTCCCTCTCCTAAGAAGAGGAAAGAAAAAAACCTCACATTTTCTTGTGCCTTAACATATTGAAACATCTTAACATCTGCACTGCAGGTAACTATGATCAAGTACCAAACAGCTATGATCAATGATTCATTTATCTGAGGGATTGTTAGCTACTTTATAATCTGTAGTCCTTGAGTTTGATCCAGAACTTTTTTTTATGTTGGGAGGATGTCACAAAGTGCTTAAACAGGATTTTATTTGCATACGTAGCAGTCAATTTGTGCTCAACAATGTGTTATAAACAGGATACTGTGAGAACCCTCCACCCCCTCCCCCTTTTCCGAAAGTGTTGAGATCTTGAACATTCATTCAACTGATGGAATTCATCACATCTGCCATTGCTCTCCCAGCTAAAGAAAACAAATCATGCCCTGGTGCAATTGGTTGCTATATTTCCCCCACAAAATATGCAGTCAATTAAGTTTACAGTATATTCTGTGAAACGCTTTGAGACTCTTCATAGATGTGATAAAGCGTTATACCAAATGCAAGGATTATTATTATTACAACTATAGAATATTAAGAATTTTCCACAATTCAAGACAAAATAATCTTAGAAACTAAACCTAGGTTGAGTTTCAAGGCGAAGTGTACCCTGAATAAACATGATTTGATAAATCAATTTGAATGAAACAAGGCTTAAGGAACAATTTATATTATTTCTCCAATTTTTCCCACTTCCTACCCACCATTTGAATACTCTACTATTTGTATTGATATATTTCTGACTACTAAAAATGTGATAGAAACTCAGTTTGGTTTCTAGGACTTGAAAAGACCACTGCAACCTATCTATCCAATCCCCAAATAAAACAAATATTCCTCCCCTAATCTTTCTCATTACTTTCAATTACATTCTCTAACAATTAACTATCAAATTCTCTCAAAAATTGATTTACCGAGTTGGGATCATATATTTAATAGAATATATACGAGTTATGTCAAACTTGCTTAGAATATAAACTTTTGACAACAATTTGGGCAGATTTAGGCAATTATACATCATTGGGGGCAGGTATTCTTGCCTCTTGGCTGTTTTTAATCCATCAAACCCCAATTTAGGTTGACTGATCCAAGCTGAGAAGCAGCAAGAAGCTCATCAGACTTACCAACAATGGAAATTGCATGGTTTTAGCTGGTTAAGCTCCAGCAGTTCTGAAACCTCTGGGGTCCCCAATCGTTGACTCTTGCCAAACTTAAAGTAATATTATAAATAATAATCCTTGAATTTGATATAGCGCTTTTCACATCTTCTAAATGTCTTAAAATGCTTCACAGAATATAATGTAAAGTGAATTGACTGGTTATTTTGGGGCAAAACGTGACAGTCAATTGCGCACAGCAGTGTCCCACAAACAGTTGTGGATTTAAATGACCAATTGTGTTTATTATTGTGTGTTTTTTGGAGGGATTATTATTAGGAGTGTGGAGTAAGGAAACTTGCCCAAGGTTTCGCCCTGACTTGCCTGGATTCGAACACAGGTCTCACACCTGCAAGGCGAGTGCTCTAACCACTGAGCTACAGGACTCCACAAACTGAACAGATGAAACTGGAAGCTTCCCTCCAAGGATTCCTGAAAATTGTTGATCCTAAATCCCTGTAAAACCTTCCCCATTGCTCCCAGTCAGAATTTTCTCTTACTTCCAGTTCCAGGATGCGGAATTCTAAGAGCTCATTCTGGTCCCGGGAATCCTGAACTTCCTGGTGTAGTCGAAAAACTTCAACATCCAATTTATCAATCTGTAGGAAACAAGAATTAAAAGGATCATTTGATTACAGACACTAACACATCTACCTTTTCAATGCTTTGTGTTTTGTATTGTATGAATCACCAACTAAACTTTACAATAAAGCTCATGAAGCGCTATGAGACATCAAAGAGTGAAGTGACTGTAAGTACGGTCAAAAAGGAAGGTCTTCAGGCACAACCTAAAGATTGGGAAGGAGTGGGACAAGGCAGAGAGGGAGAGAGTTCCAGAGTTGCTGGGCTTAATGGCTGAAAGTGCAACCACCACCAATGGAAAGGGAGGGCACAAGGTATAAGCACTTGGGGTTATGCAGATTAATCACTCGGGATACCTTGTCCGAAAGCTCCTGATTTCTTTTCATGAACAGTTGCTTCTCTTCAACCCATTTTGAATCCTATCGTAAAAAAAAGAGAAAAGGGTTAGATTCCCGTTACAGAGCTGCAGTAATGTTGTAATGGTTGTGTTGGGTTGAATAGAGCTGCGAGGGAAGGTGCCTGGTGATAGATATTGAATGGAAAGAAATTGTCAGGTTTTAAAATGTAGGTTAATTAATTCACCTCAGCTCCACATGCACTCGGGGGCTAAAGCTCTATGCCCCCCCAGCCAACGGTATGTGCTTCCCAAGGGAGTGGGATTGATTTGGATTTGGACAGCTCTTTTGAAAAAATTGCCTCCTTCTGTGCTATATAATTCTGTGAGAGTGAGTTCCGGTGGGTGGGACAGTACTGGCAGAAAGCTCAGTTTAATGGAGGAAGTGAGGAAAAAGGCAATGTTGCCGAGTTGGAAGAGCTGGGTAATAGAATCGGGCTTACCTGTCCTTTCTGAGCCAAAGCTTTTTCTAAGTCATCAATTTTGGCTTTATACCTGAGAACTTCAGCTTGTAGTTGCTCATGAGCCTGTTGGAATCAAGAAAATAGTCTCACGCTACTTGGAATCAATGATTTGCATGTGCAGAAATAACAACTGAAATTTAAAGCACGTTTTCTGAAATATATAACTTAAGACACAATAAGAATGAATTTGTATTACTATCTTGAATAACTAGATTTTCAACAAATATAATTTAAAGCCACACAAGGGGATTCATTTCATTTCCAAGTTATGAAGATAATCTCCAAGAAACACACATTCTGACAGCGAAGAACAGAGCAACTGGGCCATTTACTGCTGGAACAAAGAAGGTTGAATGATGACCTAATAGAGGTTTTTAAAATTATGAGGAGTTGTGATTGTCAACAGGCAGAAATTGTTTCTATTGGTTGGTGAGTTAGTGACTAGAGATCAGATAGTTATCAATTAAATCAATAAAAGGGAATTAAAGATATAGCTACAACAGAGTAAGGCACGAGGATATGGAGAAAGTGGAGATTAATGGGACTGAAAGGATTGTTCTTTAAAAAGCCAGCACAGACTAGATGGGCTTAATGACCTTCTGTGCTGTAAATTTCTATCGTTTTATGAAAATGTAACATGTCAAACCACACAAGGCCAATCAAAAACAATTGTAAAGTGTTATGGCGCAGAGCGACATATCTGGAAGCAGACCCCGTCCTGGAGTATTTATTATGGAATCATATTAGGAATCCTCAATGGAACCTTATTTTTATCTGGGGCCAAAAATGGTGACCTGGGTTAAGTTGACTTTGCATAAATGTCAAATCAAACAAAGTGCCAGGGCAGCACAAACTTGTTTTTTTCTGTTTAATAATGTATTGATAATTCTAATTTTCCACAAAAAAGAGCATTGTCCCTAAAAATATAATTAATATTTAAGCAAAAAAAGGATGATGTATTGAAAGTAAAAAATAATTGCACTTCAAACGTACGGTATAGATCTTAGTGGGTCGAGGTCAGCAGTTAAATAACATAATGGACAGCAAGCCATGCAAACATAGATAATATAGAACAAAGCGGATTACTTTTCCTAAAGTGGGTTTGTAAGCATTGTAGATAAAATACAAAAATTGGCAAGGCAGAAGTATGAAAAATGATTCATTCTTTTATTTTCCCTCAATTTTTATTCCGCTATTCCAACAGATGAGGAGCTTTGTAGAATAATCTACTTTCAAATGTGCTTAGTGCAGCAGCTAATTACACTGTACTTATGAAAGGATTTAAAGTTCTAGACTAGTATAAGAATGATGATCACACGGATTAGAGAACAAAAGCAATGTTTTCACCTTTGCTTCACGTTCAGCGTCCAGGATGCCTCCGGTCTGCTCTTGTAGTAGTGCGTACGCCCTCTGCAGAGCCTGGTACTCCCTCGTTAACTGCCTGAAACGAAGTTCGGATTCTTCCGCTACCAAACTCTTAAAGTGAATAGAACGGTAATCAGCCTGGAATCAGCCTACCACTATCAGATCAACCTATAAGCTATAAAAACATTACAGGCATCGAACGTCTTGCAGTAGAGACCAAATTGTACATCCATTGTTTTGTTAATACACATAAATTTCCCTTTGAAAAGCATGTCTTACATTTCAAACGCCCTTCAATCCATTTGAAATCACCCCTCAAGATTGTCCATGTTTCTATCTTCTCATTATAAAATCACCCTGTAAAGCAACCTGGTCTCGTCCTCATCCATCTTTCCTGGTGACCTGTCTGGCTTCAATACCTCCCCACCTGGTATAACAACAACAACTTGAATTTATATAGCGCTCCTTACGCAGGGTACCATCCCAGAGTGCTTGAGAAACGCATCCTGTTTTCCATTTGAAATTGTCCTTCACACCTCGGAATCTGTTCCCCATTATCTTGCTGCCATAACAGATCTGAAGGTACTGTTCTGGGTTAATTTTGTACATTTCATTTAACATTTCAAATATCTCCATTGTTTCTACAAGACTTTGAGGCTTAAGTATCAAATATAGGACACTCACCACAGAGTGCTGCATGTTTTGAATATGATAGGATATTTTATGTGTTGGGATAATGCTAATAATTAATAGCATTTAATAATAGCACCTATCACTTAGTCACCCTGAAGAGCCTCACAGGATTTTACTGTAAATTGTGTATCTTTGAAGTGAAAGTTGCAGCCAATTTGCACAGCAAAATCCCACAAACTGCCAAGAAGTGAACATCTAATTGTAGCTGGGGGATTTTTGACCAGGACACTGGGTGAAACTCCTTTCTCTTTTCAAATAGTGCCACAAGATCTTTAAATTTCACCTGTACAGGTAGATGGGACCTCTGTTCAACATCTCATCTGAAGGATGGCACTCATTACTTGCCACAATACTGCATTCCCCACATCTGGTATAACACCTTCCCCCACACCCCAACACTGAATTAGATTGCCTCGACTCCAAATCTCACTTGATTACTTGAACTCACAATCTTCAGACACAGTTGAAAGTGTTAGTTACCAAATTAGCAAACCTGAACCCTAATCTTACATGAAAATCTCAAACCACAGGTTGAGTGCATTATTTAGCACTTCATCTGATCTAAGAACAACATTCATGACAGCAATGTTTAATAAACTGACCCAGTCTCTGAAAGCAAGCCAAAACTGTTCTTTCACTTGTGACAAAGTGAAATAAAACCCGCTCCTTCAGGTTGGAAATTAACAGTTGAACAATCTTTATACAGGTTGTCATTATCTGAATTATTGAAAGGCCCTGCAGCAGAGAAAGCTCTGATCTCATGCCTGAGTGGTCCTTGTCAGAGTTCAGTTGTTTCAATTGGCATTGATCTAAGAACTTTGGGAGTGTAAGGAAAGAGTGAAAACTCTGACAGGAAGAATTAAAAAGGAACAGGCAGTAAAGAGGCACTAAACAGTTGGATATTAGGATACTTGAGAAGTAATTCCAATCTTGACAATATCAAAAATCAACAACAATTTGCATTGATATAGTGGCCTTCATGTGGCATAGCATCCCAGAGCACTTAAATTCACTATTGCTTATAAATGGTGGGCAGCGAGAGATAGCCGAGCCTGAAACAAAGGCTATGTTTAAAATCAGACTTGTTATTCAAATGGTATCTATTGGACCTGCTACATGTCCTCGCAGAATGGTGTGCGGTATCGTCCATTGTTTAGCACCTCAAGCAAGTGTTTTATAGCTCATTAGTTTTATCTCTAGACAGAACAAAATGGATTGGAAACTGTTTTGTTTGCTTAAAGTATGAAATTAATTCTTACAATTGATATACTGTAGTTACTTATCATGTTTTCAGCTGTCTTAAAGCATTTCATAGGATTTTACTGTGAAACTTAGTGACTGTATTCATAGGCAAACGAGGCAGCCAATTTACACAGCAATGTCCCATAAATGTATTCAATAAACTCCTGATAACTCATTGTTCCAAAGGAAAATAGCTCAGTGATCTGTATGGTGAGTTAAGCATAAATAAACTAAGGTAGGATATCGATCCTTAGGAACTTCATCCCACAGTCCATTTGCTCCAACCCCTCCCCCTTGCATGCTTCAGGGTCTATCTCAAGACCTTACTCCTCGACCATGCCTCAACCACCTTCCTACTCCCACCCTTCCTGCTCTCCAACAGTGGTGATCCCAACCTCCAGCTCTTGTTCAAATCCTTTACTGTTCAGCACCTTGGGATGTCCTTCCAACTTGAAAAGCACTATACAAATGTTACTTGTAGTTGTTGTTGTTCTTGTTCAGCATGAATGTCAACAAGACCGAGGCCCTCCTGATCGGCTCACGCCAGCACCTTCACCTCCATGGTTGCACACTCCACCTCACCAAGCCAGTCAGGAATCTAAGTGTCTTGTTTGATCCTCAACTGTCTTTCCTCCCCCACATCTAAGCCATGACCCGCTCTGCCTTCCGCAATGTTGCCTGACTCTGCCACTACCTCACCCCTCAGGCCGCTGAAACTCTCATTCATGCCATCATCACATCCAGGCTCGACTACGCCAATGCCCTGCTGGTAACTCTTCCCAACTCTTCCCTCCATAGGCTACAGATTATCCAGAAGTCTGCGGCCCGTGTCCTCTACCGCTCCAAGCTCCGTGAACCCATATCCCCCATTCTCGCCCAACTCCATTGTCACCCAACTTCTTTTCCTCCATCCTCCTCGATGCCAAGTTCGGGTCTGAAACATTGATTGTCCAGCACCTTGGGACATCCTCCTGACATGAAAGGCGCTATATAAATGTAATGTTGTTGTTGTTGATGATGATGACGACTCAATGGTTGTGGCAAGTTAACTGAGTTATCAGGAGTTTACTGTAGATGATCTAAGCTTCAGTGCTTTCTGGCAGCTGAACCTTGAGATTGGATTACTGGTTGTGACTGCTGTTTGTATTTCATGCAAGTCTGTGAAGTTCTGATCTTCTGAACGATAAATCATCAGCCTCAGTATGATATTGATGGGATCCTGTGTAAAGTAACATCATCAAAAGACTACAGTATGTCATTAGGGATGAATTATGCCATCAAACACCACTTCACATATGATACAAGGTAGCAATTTCCAATGGATTAGGATAGCATCCTGAATAGGGACCTGTGGTTTGCAACACTGACCCGAATCACCAAACTGAGCATTTTGTACCCGATAAACCACAGAACGAAATGGATTGAGATGTCAGTTTAAATTCAGTTTCCATTTTATAGGTCGAAACAGTAACTGTGCGACATTCCAGTTTTTGCAGTGGGCGCAGGGGTGAAATTTATAATAATAATAATCTTTGCATTTGATAAAGCATTTTATCACATCTTTGAGCCATCTCAAAGCACTTCACAGAACACTGTATACTGTGGTAGACTTTCAGACATAACTTAGTCCAGAGGCAATCTTGAGTTTATACAACTTGACCTCATTCCTTGAGTCAGTCAGTCTAGATTGGCCATTGCGTCCTCTGTGGCTGACAGTCGTGAACTATAAATAAACCGTTCCTTTCAATCCATGACTCTCAGAACTCGTTAGTTGATGCAGTGTACTCACTTCGTTCAAGTCGTCCTCTGGTGTTGCTGGAGTTCTGTCTGTTCTGTATGAAGCCAAGGATGAGGTTTCTGAATCCATCGATTCTTCATCGAATCCAAAGCACGTCTCCACCACGTGCCGCTATAAGGATAACAATAAAGCATCGCAAATAAGTGAAAGGCTCCATTCTCTACCTCTTTCCAAGCAAATGAATAAGCGAAAAGCAGCCCCCAATCTATCTGTGCATAAATCTGCAATGAACCTTTAGCTACTGGGAATATTTCAGTTGGTTAGACATTAGAGGCACACAGATATGGGATTGCTTTATATTACAATGAATGAGAGCAATGCAGGCTTACACATCCAGCACGTACAGCATCTGTGATAAGAGCATGAAATTCATAGGAAATCAGGTCATGCAGGTTTTTTTGCGCTTTGCATCAAACAAATACACCAGCCATGTCGGCACTTGATGCTGTCACCACAAGGATTAGATGTTTTGGGGAATGGACACGAGCTTCCTGCTCATAATTAGGAGAGAGATTAAAACTCATTTCCTAGATTTGTTTGTAAAGATGCTTTTCCCATCGTTCTGTCCAGATTATTCATTATAATTCTGCCAGGGTGAAAAGAAAGAAGGAAAGAAGATTTATGGTGTAGATTTGAGTTCTCTCAGTGTATGGTACGTGGATGGAGAGGGAAGAGGCACATATAGCTGCCATTTGTTTCCAGGGGAGTACTGTATACAAAATGTTCAACTCTTCAGACAATCTTACCATTGTGTTGCTCAATATCAGCTCGCCTTAATTACCTTGATATGCTTTGTACTTCTTCTGTGCCTCTTGCGACGCAGCAATCTTTCTCGGTCCTATAAAACGGAGAAACGTGAAACATAGAGGTGATGTGGACCACAACGCACCAGAAGAGTCTAGCATCTTTTCTCATGCAAAAACAAACAAAACAAATATACAGTTTAATATCCATATATCCTTTAGGTAGCTCTGCCCCGCTTTGACATTCGTCCGATTGGCGAAGGAATTTGTATCTAGTGATCTCAAATGTCATGAGCTCATCCCAGGAGTTCTGCTCAGACAACGATCCTCGGCTTTGACTCGTGTAAAGTCAATGTGTGAGTTCCAGCATATCGGCTGCAAAATGTGGGATTCACTATTGACTAATCCTTTTTCCAATCTAGTAAACTAGATATCAATATTATGGTTGATAATATTGGTGTACATGGTGTACCTGGTGTACATCACTACCTCCAAGGCTGTGATATCTTCATCTTAAAACCCTGCGAAAACTGAAACCCATTTATATATTATTCATAGAATCATACAACCCAGAAGGAGGCCATGCATCCTACCGAGTCCATGCTGGCTCTTTGAAAAGAGTTGTCCAAATCAATCCCAATTCTCCGCTCTCCCCATAGCCCTGCAAACCAGTCCTCCCCAAATAACTATCTACTTCTCTCTCACTGAGGGCTCACTCACCCTCGTCAAGTCATCAATGATATTCTGCTGTTCGAGAACCTGAAGTTTAAAAAATTCTATTTCTTGCTCTTCGTAGGCCTGGTCCAGGTCATTCAAGGAGCGTAATTTCTTCATAGGCGGGTGCAAGCCGATCTTGTCTTTCTATGATGAAAAATAGAAGAAAAGAGGCAATTTGTATAAAAAATGACATTTGACATCTTTACCTCGAAAGAACTTTCTTGGCTTTGGCCTAACAGAAAATACTACATAAAGTCATCGGGGAATCTGAACTTCTATGTCCATTCAGGCATAATTTGTGTCACTTTTGGGCTTCCTCTCTTGCTCTGTAGCTGATGATCATTTTTCTCCACTGTTTGACACCAGTACTGTATGTTTTGTGGAACAGAGCAAACATTGTGTCTTGAAGTCATATCTCTCAATTCACTGAAAACATTGATTACAATGGGGTGGGGGTGGGGGGTTCTGGAATGGAGTTCTGTACCACTCTCACCTCTGAGACAGATGAGGTGAGTTCAAGCACTACACTGGAAATTCAGCTGTTGGGCTGGGCTGACATTCCGGTTCAGTATTTGGGGGAATCCCTCATTGTCATATGTGACAGTGGAGGAATAAAACATTGAACGTAGTTCTGTCTGTCCAGGTGGCTGTCAAATATTCTACGACATTTTTAAAAAGAGCAGGGAATTTCACCCTTTATCTTGGCTATCAATCCGTCAGATGAATTGGTTATTTATCTCACCATTGTTTATAGAACCTTGCTGGTGCAAACAGCTGCCACATGTTCCTATAAAACATTTTCTCTCTCTCTCTTTCTCTATATGCCTCTCTCTCTGTCTCTCTCTTTCTCTCTCTTTCTCACTGTGTGCCTACAACTCTACAATCCGGTTTCCTTGCTGCCCATAGCGAGGCAGGGACTGTGGGATGGAGTTCCAGAGTGTAGGAACAGAGAGGCTGAAAGACCATCCACCAATGGTAGGGTGGGGACATGTTGCAGACCGGAGCCCGTTGAACGGAGTGGGGCGGGCAGGTTCATAGGAGCGATAGGAGGCGGCAAAGCTGAGATTGGATTTGAAAATGAGGAGGAGGATCTTGAATTTGAACCTCTGGGAGATGGGGAGGCAATGGAGCTGTCCAAGGGTGGGAGTGATGTGGTTGGCAGAGCCTGGTGGTGCAGTTGAGGACATGAGCTGCAGAGTTCTGGATGATCTGCAGCTTGTGAAGGGAAGAGCCGGGAAGGCTGACGAGGAGGGAGTTTCCATAGTTGAGCCTTGATGTGATGAATGTGTGGACAAGGGTTTGGGCAGCCTGATGGGGAGGTTGTGGTGGAGTCTGGCAATGTTACGGAGGTGGTGGAAGGCAGTGCTCGTCATGGCGCGGATGTGGGGGAGGAAGGACAGTTCAGGGTCAAACAAGACACCCAGGTTCCTAACTGACTTCGAAAGATGGAGTGTACAGCCTTGGATGCTGATGCTGCTAGCGCCTGAGGTGCAGAGGTGCTGAGGTGAACCAATGAGGAGGGCCTCAGTCTTGTGGAAGTTCAACTGAAGAAAGTTGTCCCTCATCCAAGACTCAATGTCAGACAAACAGGCAGTCAGGATGCCTGTAGTCTTGGAGTTGAGGGTGGAAACGGAAAGATAGAGTTGGGTGTCATCCACGTAAATATGGAAATTTACCCCATATCCGAGGATGTCACTGAGGGGGAGCATGTAGAGGGTAAAGAGATAGGGACTGAGGACAGAGCCCTGAGCGATTCTGCATGACCTGTGCGGGGGCTGGAAGAAAAGCAAGGGGGAGGGGCAGGGTAGGTGGGAGGGGAGGAAGAGAGTTGGGAGAGCGGCAGAAGACAGAATTCAAGATCCTGGTCCTCACATTCAAAGTCTTCCAAGGCCTTGCCCCACCCTACCTCTGCGACCTCCTAACCACCGATCAACCTGTTCACCCCCTCCCCTCAGCAGGCAATGGTCTGCTCCATGTCCCCCGACCTACCCACCCCACCATTGGCGTGCGAGCCTTCAGCCATTCTGCCCCCAACCTCTGGAACTCCATCCCGCAGTCCCTCCACCTCGCCCCCTCCCTAGCCTCCTTCAAGTCCCGCCTCAAGATCCTCCTCTTTGATGGTCCCATTAGTCACTTCAAATCCCCCACTTTCCCTCCACCCTTGAGCCCAGCTTGGGTCTGAAACAATGACTGTCCAGCACCTTGGGATGTCTTCCTGATGTAAAGGGCGCTATACAAGTGTAAGTTTACTTTTGTTGTTTCTCTCTCTCTGTGTCTCTCTCTATCTCTTGTCTCCCTCTTTCTCTCTCTCTGTCTCGCTCTTTCTCTCTCTGTCTCTCTCTTTCTCTGTGTGTCTCCAGTTCTTTCTTTGAAGCGCTCTGAGATGCCGTCCGGCGTGGAGGGGGCTATATAAATTGAAGTTGTTGTTGTTGTTGTTGTTTCTCTCTCTGTCTCTGTTTTTCTCTCCATTGCTGTCAATAGTGCAAATCGCCTCCATGACATTGAGTTTCTTCATGTAGTCCACAGGTAAGTCAAACAAAATCCTTTTCGATCCTCCACTGTCAAATTAATAATTTCATCGAATACTAGATAATACCCCCTGTAAAATGCGTATTATTCAGCTTTCAATTCAAATCAAGTTGATAATAATATAATGTACAATAATAATAATGACTCCAGGGTTTGACACAGTGGTCTTTGAGATGTCTCGAAGTTATATATTTGTGGGTGAGTGATCTGTTACATTCAATTAATTCATTCACAAACAGTTCCAGTCAATAGTAAAAAAAATTGTTCATTTCAATCCACGACTGTTTGTGGGACACTGCATGCACAATTGGCAGCTGCATTTCACCCACAGATGTACAGTCAATTTACTTTACAGTAGATTCTGCAAAGAGCTTGGAGATGTCTAGAAGACTCGAAAAAGTGCCAAATCAAATTCAAGGATTAAAGATGTCCCTGTAGAAGGAAGTTTTAAAGTGTTATAAAACGCACATTCTTTCTTTCAAACAGAAAGCTCAAATCATTGTGTAAGCAAACCTGGCTAATACCCAGCAACTTGGGACGTCCTCCCGATGTGAAAAGCGCTATACAGTATGAGTGTGATCTTGTTGTTTTTATAGAAGTGGCAAAGCAGCTGGAAAGGTTGCTGCGGGGACAAAGGTTTCTTCCTGTGATGTTTGGCAAACAAGAAAATACTTGATTGTTGAAGCTTGAAGGAAAGGTTAAATGAATGGCATCTTCACATTGGCAGCATGTGGCTAAGGCCATTAGAGAACATTTTGTCTTGGTGTCAACAAGGCTTTCATACATAAGGATTTCATAACAGGGTTGCAATTGTCAATCACAGTGACTCATAATTCAAGAAGCACTAATTTGAATTATTCTATCGGGCTATTTACAGGCAATCATTCTCCTGTTTCTGTAGAAGGAATTAAAAAAAAACTAACAATTTCAGTGCACATTGGAGGGAAATGATAGATACTTAGCATCTAATGTTACTCTAGTTTCACAACAAATATTTACCAATGCGCGAGGAAAAGTTTAGCTCTCTGCTTAAACTACTGTAATTATTATTATAGTTTTCAATAAACTGTAAACGGCCTTCTTTGCTGAGTGGCTGATTCGCCTCCCAGTCTCGCTCCTTTCTCTCATACCACTCCCTCCACAAGCCCCTCCAATCAGGTTTCTGCACTGCCCACAGCACGGAAACTGCTCTGGTCAAGGTCACTAATGATATCTTGATCACCTGTGACCAGGGCTTCCTCTGCCTCCTTGACATATCCACTGCTTTCGACACTGTGGACTACACAGAACTCCTCCACTGCCTCCGCTCCCACCTCAACCTTCAAGGTTCTGTCCTCGACTGGTTCCGGTCCTACCTCTCACACCGCCTTCACTTTGTGTCCGTCAACGGCTTTTCCTACAGCCCCCGCACCGTCACGTACGGTATTCCTCAGGTCTCCTCCTCTTCACCCTCTAGGTGCTCCCTCTTGGTGACATCATCCGCAGACATGGAGTAAATTTACACATGTATGGAGATGACACCCAACTCTATGTTTCTGCTTCCACCCTCAACTCCGGGACTACCAGCGTCCTGACTGCCTGCCTGTCTGACATTGACTCCTGGATGAGAGACAATTTTCTCCAGCTGAATGTCCGCAAAATTGTGGCCCCCCCTGATTGGCTCGTGTCAGCGCCTCCGCACCTCAGGCGCTGACAGCATCAGCATCCAAGGCTGCACTCTCCACCTCTCGAAGCCAGTTTTGTTCAACCCTGAACTGTCCTGCCTTCCCCACATCCGCGCCATGACTAGTACTGCCTTCCACCACCTTTGCAACATTGCCAGACTCCACCATTGTGTCACCCCTCCAGCTGCCAAAACCCTCGTCCACACATTCGTCACATCAAGGCTTGATTATGGAAACTCCCTTCTCATCAGCTTTCCTGGTTTTTCCCTTCACAAGCTGCAGATCATCCAGATCTCCGTAACCATATCACTCACACCGTCGCCGGGCTCCATTGGGTCCCCCCCCTCCTCCGCACCCAGCTCCATTTGTTAGCCCCGCTCATTTCTGACACCATTAACCTTTCCCTCTCCTCAGGCACCGTCCCTACCTCCCTTAAAACAGCCACCATCACCCCTATCCTGAAGAAACCCTCCCTTGATGCGTCGCAACCATCAAGTTATTGACCCATCTCCAACCTCCCGTTTTTATCCAAGGTCCTTGAAAGAGTGGTTGCCTCCCAGCTCCGCTCTTTCCTTTCAACTCATTCACTTTTTGAACCCCTCCAATCAGGTTTCCGCCCAATCCATAGCACAGAAACTGCCCTGGTTAAGGTTACAAATGACATCCTAACCGCCTGTGACCAGGGCTCCCTCTGCCTCCTCGTCCTCCTTGACCTGTCTGCTGCGTTCGACACAGTCGATCACACCATCCTCCTTCAACGTCTTTCCTCCCACCTCAACCTTCAAGGCACAGTCCTTGACTGGTTCCATTCTTATTTGACCCACCGTTTACATTTTGTTTCTTCCAACGGTTTTTCTTCAAACCCCCGCACAGTTTCTCACGGCGTCCCTCAGGGCTTTGTTTTAGGCCCCCTCCTTTCAACCCTTTACACGCTCCCTCTGGGCGACGTCATCCGCAAACATGGGGTAAATTTCCACATGTATGCGGACGACACCCAGTTGTACCTTTCTGCCTCATCCCTCAACCCCCAGACCATCGATGTTCTGACAGCATGTCTGTCCGACATCGAGTCCTGGACGAGGGACAACTTTTTGCAATTGAACGTGAGTAAGACCGAGGCCCTCCTGATTGGCTCAAGCCAGCGCCTCCGCACATCGGGCGCTGCCAGCCTCAACATCCAAGACTGCACTCTCCACCTCACAAAGCCAGTCAGGAACCTCGGCATCATGTTCGATCAAAAACTTTCCTTCCTCCCCCACATCCGCGCCTTGACTGGCACCGCTTATTTCCACCTGCGCAATATTGCCAGGCTCCACAACTATCTTACCCCCCGCGCTGCCGAAACACTTGTGCACGCGTACATCACCTCACGGCTGGATTACGGAAATTCTCTCCTCGTCGGCCTCCCCAGTTCCTCCATTCACAGGCTGCAGGTCATCCAAAACTCTGCAGCCCGTGTACTATCCCGCACCCGCCTCCGCGACCACATAACCCCCACCCTCGCCCGTCTCCACTGGCTCCCCATCCTCCAGAGGATCGAGTTCAAGATCCTCGTCCTCACCTACAAGGCCTTACACGGCCTTGCCCCGCCCTATTTAACCAATCTACTTTCCCCCTACACGCCAACCCGGACCCTCCGTTCAACAGGGTGGGAGGCTTGGCCTGCTCCAAGCCTCCCACCCGAATCGCCCCACCATCGGAGGCCGGGCCTTCAGTTTCTCCGCTCCCACCCTATGGAATTCCATCCCCCAATCCCTCCGTTTCGTTTCTTCCCTTTCCTCTTTCAAGGCCGGTTTGAAGACTTTCCTCTTCGATCGTGCCTTTTGTTCCACCCCGAACTCTTTTACCTCCCCTTCGTGTTTTACCCCTTCCCAAACACTCCCCTCTCAGCTCGGGTCACACGCCTCCTGTGCAGCACCTTGGGACATCCTCCCGACGTGAAAGGCGCTCTATAAATGTAATTTGTTGTTGTTGTTGTTGTCCTACAGAGGATCGAATTCAAGATCCTTGTCCTCACTTTCAAGGCCATTCACGGTCTTGCCTCCCCTACCTCTCTGACCTGCTATCCCCCTATGAACCTATCCCCCCCTCCATTCAGCGGACTCTGGCCTGCTCTATGACTACCATCGGTGGACAGGCTTTCAGCCTCTCTGCCTCCACACTCTGGAACTCCATCCCACAGTTCGTTCGCCTCGCTCCCTTCCTCGCCTCCTTCAAAATCGGTCTCAAGACCCTCCTCTTTAACCGTGCCTTCTGTTGCCCTTCCAACTCTCTCCCTCCCCTCCTAACTCTCTCCCGCCCCTCACCCCTACCCTGCTCCCCTCCCTTGCTCGGGTCCCGACCTGACTGTTCAGCGCCATCAACCACAAATCCTGAGTTCCTGCCCCAGTCCATTATCTAAGGTCTCCTTCAGGTGTATGTATGTACCCGCTTGTTATTGGCGGCTCGCTTTCTGGGGTAATAATCACTGCAAAAGAATACTGAATACTGTAATAATTTAGTCACTCAATCCACGACCGTTTGTGAGACACTGCTGCATGCAATTAGCTGCTGCATTTTACCGACAAAATAGACAGTCACTACAGAGTACATTCTGTAGAGTGCTTTGAGATGTCATGATGACGTGATAAGGCTCTGTATCCAATGCAAGGAGTATTATTATTGGGGATATTAATATAATCATATAGCCATCTTGTGAATAACGTTGAGCTCCTGTGGCTTAGTGGTTTGAGCACTTGTCTTGCAAGCTGGGGAGACCAAGCTGGGGAGACCTGTGTTCAATCTGTTTCGCCTGTTTCGCAGATCAGCGCGAAACCTTGGGCAAGTTTCCTTTCTCCACATGCCTAATAATAATCCCTTGAAAAAAAAAACCAACAACAATAATAAAATTGGTCATTTCAATCCACGACTGTTTGTGGGACACTGCTGTGCGCAATTGGCTGCCGCGATTCACCCACAAATCTACAGTCAATTGACTTTACTGTATACTCTGTGAAACGCTTTGGGACGTCGATAAGATGTGAAAAGCGCTATATCAAATGCAAGGATTATTATTTTATAATTATACAGGGTGAAGCAAGTGTAAGTGTCTGTAAATTACCATCTCAACGTTCTCTCTGGTCAGTGCTTTGAGCTTCTCCTCCATCCGCTGCAAGGACTGAGTCAAGTCATCGTTTCTCTTGGTGAGGCACTTGTTCTTTTCCAGGAGAGGTTTATATTGTTTTTCAGCTTCGCGGATTCGCTTCAGCTGGGAAACATGAATTTACAGTTAATTTAGCTTGACCTCTCGTTTTCTTACCAGATGCCATACACCAGCAACATGTCCTGAGGCACTACATACACATAGTTCCAAATGCTCAGCGCTGTCAACTAGTGGTCCCATAGGGCTCATTGAATCAATAACCTGTTACAGTGATTGAGCAAATTCAGCCAATATACTTCAGCACAACCAAACACTATCGCATCAATGTCTGGAAGCAAACTAGTACTCATGCTGATTGTGATGGGAAAATCTCAGTATTTCTGCATTGAAGGTGAGAGCTAAAAGCAATTTATGTTTCACTGACAACCTAAATTGTGAATTAAAGAAAGGCAGATTTAATCTGTATATCAGAAAAATATTTTATTCCCAAGGGCTGCTGGTTTCAGTGAAACTTATATATGATAAGACACTTAGAACCATTGAGTGCTGTGGACATATAATTACCTTGAGTGATTCTGTGGTGGATTAAGTCAATTAAACATTTGTTTCATTGCTCACAGGGGGACCTTCCTCCACCTGTTCATTCCAATGCCAGCTTTTCATGCACTGATCTGACACCATTTGTAGGGTCAAGTATACTCTGCTATCTTATATTACTATGTGTATTATTCCACAATTTAAAAAATCACAGAAGGAAGGCACCAATGACTTCATTGTGAGATGAAAGAGTATATATTCAGTTTTGTTTATTTGGCTGTGACAGCAATTGTGGGCAAGTTCTTGTCAGGATTTAAGGTAATCGTTTAAATTGATATCAATATTCATTAATATTAATTCCTGTAAAATAAGCTGCACTGTATTAATAAAAGCTTCCCCACCTTGTCACATTGAAGACAATCCCAAGTCAAACTAGTATGGGTAGGAATTCATTAGGTACAGGTATCTGATAAGAGAAATGATGGGATGTCCATTGATCCTTGTCAGTACCTGCTGTATTCATAGTTAAATTCTGTTGTGTTCCCTTACCACCAATATTTTACATTCTTTAAAAGCCTGCAAAATACAGAGCTCAGAAAGCTAAACAATATTACTTCATATTATTGTACCTGGTTTCATCTTTAACCCAGAAAAATATACAGGCATTTCACTTTACAATGTATTCTGTGGAGAATTTTGAGATGTCTTGAAGACACGATAAGGCACTATATCAAGTGCAAGGATTATTATTATTATAGTCTACGATGATACTTGGTACCATACTGGGGGAGTGCTATATTATTAGAAGCTGAAACATTAAACGTATAGTATATACCAGTTTAGGAGGATGTTAAAGAACACATGGAATGGCATTATTTGAAAAGAGAAGGGATTTTTGTTCCAATGTGAAAATTAATTGATCATTCACCTCATGGTTTTTTGGAGGCCTATTCATTACAGTTGATGGTAATTACATATGAAGCACATTTGGGATGTTATGATGTAATGATCACCTACCAGTTCATTCCTTTCATCCACCAGCAATGTGTTCCTGTCTTCCAGCTTGCGAATGGTTGAATTAAGGTCTGCTACTTTGCGTTGGTTCCTCCGTAAATCCTGTGCATCGGACGGAAATATTATATTACAAGGTATGGACTGAGGACAGGAAGCTATGTTTGCCCATAAGCTGTCATTGCTCCATGGACACTGGGATGGTAACAGAGGACTGGAGGATTGCAAATGTTATTTTCCTGTACAAACAGGGGCAGAAGGATGAACCCGGAAACTACAGGATAGTCGGCCTAACATCAATAGTGGCAAAACTTTTAGAGACTAAAATGTGGTTTAATAAAGGACGGTCAACACGGATTTATTAAAGGCAAATCTTGTCTAACCATCCAGATAGTTTTTTGATGGAAGTAACAGAGATGGTGGATGAAGGTAGTGCAGTTCATGTAGTTTATATGGATTTTCAAAAGCAGTTCAATAAAATGTCACTTTAGAGACATATAAGAAAAATATTAAATGGTATTAAATATACAGTGGCAGCATGGATACAGAACTGGGTGGGAGACAGAGAGCATAGGGTGGTGGTGAACAGTTGTTTTTCTGGTTGGAGGAAAGTGTGCAGTGGTGTTCCCCAGGGGTTAGTGTTGAGACCACAGCTCTTTCTAATCTATAAAAATGATCTGAATTTGGATATAGAGAGTGCAATTTCCAAGTTTTCAGGTGATACCAACCTGGGAAAAGTAGTAAATGGTGAGGAGAATAGAAGACTGCAAGAGGACATAGACAGAATGGTAAAATGGGCAGACACATGGCAGATGAAGTTTAATGTGGAGAAATTCAAAGTGATGCATTTTGGGAGAAAGAATGAGGATAGACAATACAAGCAAGATTGTATAATCTTAAAGGGACTGAAGGAACAGAGAGACCTGGGGGTTCATATAAGTAAATATTTGAAGGTGGCAGGACAGGTAGATGAACCCTACTGAATACTAGACTTTATAAATAGGGGAAATAGAATACAAAAGCTAGGAAATTATGATAAACCTTTATACAACACTAATTAGGCCTCAGCTGGAGTACTGTATTCAATTCTGGCCACCCCACTTTAGGAAGGATGTTAAGGCATTGGAGAGGGTGCAAAGGAGATTTACTAGGATGGCACCAGGGATAAGGGACTTCAGTTTGTAAGGAGAGGCTAGAGAAGTTAGGATTATTCTTCTTAGAACAGAGAAGATTAAGAGGAGACTTAATAGAATTTTAAAATATTATGAGAGGAGGACAAGTTTGTGGGGCTCTGGGAAGAGAGCAGAGAAGTGGGATTGATTTGGACAGCTCTTTTAAAGCAGTTGGCACAGACACAATGGGCCGAATGGCCTCTTTCTGTGCTGTACAATTCTACAATTTTCCGGCCTCTATAATCTTAACGTTTAAGGCAATGCTTTTAAGGCTAATCAAATTTCAGCCTTCGGATATTTCATCTTTCCTTGTGTCGTGTGAAAGCATCTTAAATTCAGTCAATGCTCTGCCTTTGTGGTACTCACCGGGCTGCCTGGGTGGTCCATGCTATCGCGGGCACTGCCCGGCACCTCCCGCTTGGGGCTGCCCATGATGATGTTACACTCTGCCTCCTTCACCAGGAACAGCTGCTCGTCCAGAGCCTCCTTCTGCAGCTGGAGCTTCTGGGCGTAGCCTGCCTGCACCTCCAGGTCCTTCTCCAGTGAAAAAATGGTTCTGTCTTTCGATTTTATTTCATCCATCTTAAAACACACGCAAAAAAAGACAATGTCAAATCCTGAGAGAGAGCACACACTCATCGATCAGATGTATTAAGTATATTATTAAACTATGTGTAAATACTTGCTCACAGAAATAATTATAGGTGTCCTTAATCATTAACAACCAATGAACAGGTTTGTTTTTAATTACTGTTAAATTACTGTTCTGTTTTTTATTGTAAACAACCCTTTTGTATATATTGTTTGCATATAATACCGCTGTGTGATGTATAGTGTGATGCTGATATATAACCATGTAAATACTAAAGGCTGTTTCTTTATTAGCAGCTCCTTCACCTGTTTCTATCCATTTACATTCTGACATTTAATCACTCACCTGTTTCAGGTGGCAGCATTACAATACTGAAACTGCTTCAAAAACTTTCACTAATCATTTGATGACCCTGTGCCACTCTACATCGGTGACCTCCTATCCCCTTACCAACCTGCCCACCCCCCTCTGCTCAGCAGGCTCTGGCCTGCTCCATGTCCCCTGACCCACCCGACCAACCATTGGCGGGCGAGCCTTCAGACACTCTGCCTCCAACCTATGGAACTCCATCCCGCAGTCCCTCCACCTCGCCCCCTCTCTGACCTCCTTCAAGTCTTGCCTCCAGACTCTCTTCAATGGACCCAACAGCAATTCCTAATCCCCCCCACCACACCTCTGTCCTCAGCTCGGATCCGAAGCAGTAACTGTCCAGCGCCTTGGGATGTTCTCCTGACGTGAAAGGTGCGATACAAATGTAATTTTGTTGTTGTTGCTGGTGATAGCTACATTATGCAGTAACTGAGGGAGTTAGAATATGGTGTTTGTTTCATGAACCTAAACGTAAATACAATTTAAAAGCCTTCACCCCCTCTCTCCATCTGTCTATTGGTTATGAGCTAGGCCAATAGGTAACTATGGCCATACTTTTTACATTACCAATCCGCTATCAATGTAGCTTGTGGTCCGCGGGCCTCCTGGCTGTTTACCCAACACCATTGAGGGATGGGCGGCTCCGGACGCACATGTGCGATGGAAGGGTAAGCGGCAAATTAGCTTCACTCGGATACCCCGCTGTTGTGATTGTCTGTGTGTTTGTTTGTGAGATTGTGGATTGTCTATGTTTGTGAATGTGGATTGTCTGTGTTTGTTTGTGTGAGTGTGTGGATTGTCTATGTATGTTTGCTTGTTTGTGAGAGTGTGGATTGTCTGCGCGTTTGTTTGTTTGTTTGTGCGTGAGAATATGGATTGTCAGGGCTTTTTCTACCCCCTTGACTTCTCTGCAGTCTTCGACATTGTTGACCACTCCATCCTCCTACACCTCGTCTCCTCTCAGCTCAATCTTCACGGACTTGCCTTTGCCTGGTTCGACTCTTACCTTTCTCACAGTCTCCAACTCTGTGGCCACCAATGTCTTCTCTATGCAATGTCACCTGTGACTTCCCCCAGGGCTCTGTCCTTGGCCCCCTACTTATTAACATCTACATGCTCCCACTTGGTGACATCATCTGCAGACATGGGGTCCAATTCTACGTGTTTGTTAAAGATACCAGCTCTATCTTTCTGCCTCTACCCTCCACTCCAGGAATACTGCTGTCTTGACAGACTGCCTGTCAGACATCAAGTCCTGGATGAGAGCTAACTTTCTACAGTTGAATGTCACCAAGACCGAGGCTCCCCTGATTCAATCGCGCTAACGCCTTCACACATCAGGCACTGGCAGCATCAACCTCCATGGTTGCACACTGCAGCTCACCAAGCCAGTCAGGAACCTAGGTGTCTTGTTTGATCCTCAACTGTCTTTCCTCCCCCACATCCAAGCCATGACCTGCTGTCTTTCCCCACCTCCACAATATTGCACATCGCCGCCACTACTTCACGCCTCAGGTCGCTGAAACCCTCATTCATGTCTTCATCGCATGACTACGCCAACATCTTGCTTATCGGCCTTCCCAATTCCTCTCTCCATAGGCTGCAGATAATCCAGAACTCTGCTGCCCATGTCCTCTACCACTCTAAACTCCGTGACCCAATCTCCCCCATTCTTGCCCGACTCCATTGGCTCTCCATCACCCAGAGGATTCAAGATCCTGGTCCTTACATTCAAAGCCCTCAGTGGCCTCGCCCAACCTTATCTCTGCGACTTCCTAACCTCCTACCAACCTGCCCGCCCCTCCACTCAGTAGGCTCCAGCCTGCTTAATGTCCCCCAAACCACCCGCCCCACCATTGGCGGTCGAGCCTTCAGCCACTCTTCCTCTCGCCTCTGGAACTCCATCCCGCAGTCCCTCTGCCTCTCCCTAGCCTCTTTCAAGTCCTGCCTCAAGACCCTTCTCTTTGATGGTCCCATCAATTACCCTAAATCCCCTCCTTTCCCTGTGACTGTCCAGTGCCTTGGGACATTCTCCTGATGTGAAAGGGATTACAGTATACAAGTGTAATTTTTTTTGTTGACTGAATGTTTGCTTTTTTGTGCAAGAGAGTGTGGAATGTCTGTGTGGATGTCTTTCTATATGCATTTGTGAGTGTGTCTATGTATCTTTCTTTGTGTTTGTGAGTTTATCTGTGCGAGTTTGTCTGTGTCTCCCTTTCCTCTGCGTGTTTGTGGGTAGGCCTGCATGTGTCTCTCTGTAATTGTAAGTGTATCTATGCGAGCGTGTTTCTCTGTGTCTGAGTGTGTGTCTTTCTGTGTCTGAGTGTGTGTCTCTCTGTGTCTGTCTGTGTGTGTCTCTTTCTGCATTGGAGTGTGCGTGTCTCTCTCTGCCTGAGTGTGTGTCTCATTTTCTGTGTCTCTCTCTCTGGGTCTGCGTGAGGTGCTGAGCCGTGAGAGCTCCTGTAGCCTCACTGATGTTCCCACTTCCTCATCACCGACCAAAAAACGTCCACCCAGTTTTTGTTAAAGAAGCAATTCACGTTTTTTTTTTGCAAAAATCTAATGTGTTATTTTCTCATGTTTAGTTTTTAATCAATAAAGTGAAAAAAATGTAGGTTGGCAATAAAATGTACCTCATTAGCATGAATCAATCCCCACCCCCACCCCACCACCCAATTTCTGCAAAATTTGCCAAAAGATCTCCCCGCAATTTGGGGCAAATATTTCAGCACTTTTCTATTGGCTCAGGTTCTGAGCCCAAAATAAAATAATTGAATCTTGCTTCTGTTAAATACTGTATGTATCAATATTCCAATAATCTACTTTTGTTGTTAGTGGAAATTGTAAATCATCCTAACTGCTGAATACTTCTAAAGTATTGAAAATTGTCAAATTGTGCATCCCCTTAAACAAATTCATAATAATAATTTGGGGAATTGACTTTAAATTGTCAGATTGCACCTCAACATTGCTCCTTGGGAAGTAAAGGTGTGGCGGCACAGTGATGAAAGTTAGAAAATGGGATGAAAAGATCTGTCCCGATCTGATAAAATAACCTGAATGGCCTTTTATTCCTATGTGTGCAAGTTGTTGTTGTTGTTATGTACTTTTGGCAATTTGGCATCTTATCTGTTATTGCTCTGGGCACCTCCAAAGCTATCACTTGCTTTCACACATCTATCTGGTTCATCGTGATGGTTTTTTTCCATCACCACAAAACATCTTGGCGTAAATGTGTACTTAATGTAGAAATTCTGGAATGTTGAGGCAAGCGTTGCAATAGTACTATTTCTTCCACGAAATTGGGATGTTTTAAGATATGTCCACAAGTCAAGCCAAACACCTACATTCTGCTGATTTTGGAATAACAGTGAAACATTTTTTTAAAAAGTCATTTCTCTCAGGTCTGGTCCTACTTTTGAGAGATATAGAAACAAAGAAGATTAAATTGCACATTGCAATTTAAGGAAGTATTTATATGCAACCCCCATTCCAGTTTTACAGGCAAGAGAAGAAACCTCATGATTCAAGTTGTTGTTTAAACTTTCCTTTTCATTTCAGAGTGCATCTACAACCACCTTCCCACCAGTTTCACCTAATAATAGACTGGGAATCCCATTTGCAGATGTTGCTTCTTCCCTCAGTTGTGGTTTTAAGTATGCACTTACCTTCATCAATTGAGTAGAGATCAGTCTCACCAATAAATGTCACCAATAAAACATGTTGTGTAATTGATAGACATTTGGTTTGAATAGATTGCTGAAAATACCGTTTTAGGTCATATGTTATATAGAAAGGTTATACCTATCAGGAAAGGCTGAACAAGCCTGGACTCTTTTCTCTTGAAAAGAGAAGCGCAAAGGATGACCTAATAAAGGTCTTTAAAATGATGAAGGTTTTGGTAAACACAGAAAATATGTTTCCACTTGTGGGGGAGAACAAAACCAGAGGCCAACAATATATAATAGTCACCATTAAATCAGATAGGGAAGTCAGAAGAAACGTTTTTACCCAGAGAGTGGTGGGAACGTGGAATTTGCTACCACAAGGAGTATTTGAAGTGAGTAGCATAGATGCATTTAAGGGGAAGCTAGTACTTGAGGGAGAAAGGAATAAAAGGTTGTGCTGATAGACTTAGATGAGGAAGCGGAACATAAACACCGGCATAGACTAGTTGGACTGAATGGCCTGTTTCTGTGCTGTATAATAATAATAATAATCCTTGCATTTGATACAGCACTTTTCATGTATATTCTAATTCTACGTAATTTTACTTTTGCTCAAAAGAAACACAAGTTGTATTATTCACTGCAATTTTAACAATAGAAGAGCAGAAGAGGGCATAGATCAGATGACCTTTAGATGTTAGTGTAGTAACAGTATATTCTGTGAAGCGCTTTGAGATGTCTAGAAGACATGAAAAGCAATACGGTTTTTCCTCCCGCTTTCACCTGGTTACCTGTGGGGTACCCCAGGGATTCCCTCCTCGGCCCCCTCCTCTTCCTCATCTACACGTACCCTCTTGGGGATGTGATCCACAGACATGGGGCACACTTCCACATGTACACGGATGACACCCAATTCTACTTTTCCACCTAACTTTGTGACCCCCAGTCGCTGATGTTCTGTCTGTTTGCCTGTCAGACATCAGGAGCTGGATGAGCGCGAACTTCCTGCAGCTGAATGTTGACAAGACGAAGGCCATACTCTTTAGCTCTCGTCAACGTTTCCATTTAAATGGCTCTCACCTCCTCCCCCTTCCTGGCCTGCCCCTAAAACTCTCCGAACCTGTGCGCAACCTAGGCATCAGGTTCGACCCCAACTGTCCTTCCTCCCCCACATCCGGTCCGTTACCAGCACTACCTTCTACCACCTCCGACGGATCGCCCGTCTCCGGCAATACCTCACCCCAAAAGCCGCTGAAACCTTGGTCCATGCCTTTGTCACCTCTCGGCTGGACTATTGCAATGCCCCACTCACCGATCTCTCCTCCACCACAATCCACAAAATCCAGCTAATTCAAAACTCTGCCACCCGCGTTCTCACCTGCTCCAAACTTCGCTCCCCCATTACCCCAGTCCTTGCCAGACTTCACTGGCTCCCTGTCCCTGAGAAGATCGACTTCAAGATCCACCCCCTTGTTTTCAAGTCCCTCCACTCCTCTGCACCCCACTAGCTCTCTGATCTTCTCTCTCCCCAGACCAGCACCCGCTGCCTTCGTTCCACCGGGTCTAGCGTCCTCCATGTCCCCCCGAATCCTCCGCTCCACCCTCGGCGGCCGTGCCTTCAGCCACTAAGCCCCGAGGCTCTGGAACTCCCTTCCTCACTCCCTTCGCCTCTCCCCCTCTCTTCCCAGTTTCAGATCACAGCTAAAGACCTTTCTCTTCGACCACACGATTGGTTACCTTTCTACCCCTGCTCCTGGCTCAGTCTCAGGATCCATTTCTGTGAAGCACTCAGAGACGCATGAAGGTCGCTATATAAATCAAAGTTGTTGTTGTTGTTATTATACAGTGATAAAGTTTAGGAGGTTAAAAAGCTTGGGCAAGAGGACAAAACTGGGAGATTTTGCTGGTCTATTTATATTGTGATCAAAAATAAAAATGACAATAGCCTTTCTTTGTAACTTTACCCACAGTATCAAAGCCAGGAAGCCACCGCCACTCACCAATCTTCGAATTTCCCTCTCGCACTCCCATTTGATTTTGCTTATGGCCTCTTGGTGGGAGTGATGCTCACTGCGCAGATTGCCTGCTTTTATCTTATCCGATTGAATCATGTTATTCAGTGCCTCATCCACCTGCTTCTTAGATGATTTCAGTTCATGGATTTCCTGTAAAAGTTTAAGGCGCTCGGAGTCAAATGCTTTCCTGGCCTCATCCCGGGCCTCGTTGGTTAAGGCTGTTCTTACTTTGTCACTGCTGCCATCTCGCAGTGAGTTCACAAGTGACTTTAGTCGCTGAATCTCATGGTCTTTGATTTTATTCAAGCGAGCCAGTTCCTGCTCATGCTGCTTGATCAGTGTCTCTCGAACAGACTGTAGCTCTTTCATCTTATCCTCATGCAATTTGCTTTTCAGGTCCGTCACCATTGCCGTGTGCTTGTGCTGCTCCTGCTCTCGTATTCGCTTCACCTCTTGCACCTTTTCTCGTTCCAGCTTGCTCACCTACAAAGCACACAAAGCATAGGCCAACAAATCCCAAACTAATCTGCGGGGAAAGATTTGAGGCCTTCAGGTGCCCATGAGCAATTGTGGCAAACAAGGGATGTCTGCAGAGTCATTTCAATCATCTCAATTAAGCTTTCATCTTTTTAGAGTGAACCATAACAAAGGTTGACAGGAAGACAATGGAAGGTGCCAAGAATTGGAAGAGGTAAGTGACTTGCTATACGAGTGTAATTTTGTGGTTTGTTGTTGTTGTTAATGCGTACGACGTACTCTCATTCTTGAAGTGAGCAAGAAGTCAAAACAGTGTGGTACAAAGCGACCCAAAGTCATGTAACGTCATCGTTTAAATAATTCATCAGCTTTCATCATCACATTTATTAATTGAGTCATTGGGCTGTCTGCTGGCAATGCAAAATAGTGCAAAATATTGTTTCCTTCCCGAGATTTAACATTTTTACATTGACTTGTATTTCAATGTAAATGATGAAAGTAATTTGCTTGGGATGAGAATATGGGGGGGATCAACAACAAAATTACACTTGTATAGCGTCTTTCATGTCGGGAGGATGTCCTCAGGCACTGGACTCAAATAAATGGGGAAGGGGGTCGAGAGCAGGGTTCTTTGCCAAGTGGCTGATATTAAGTTGAGTAGGACTAGCGTCCTTCTTCAGTTCTGCTCTTGACACTCTAACATAGATTCAGTATGAGCTAAAATCAAGCTCAAACCAAAAAAGTAGTCTACATCTCTGCTCTACTCTGATATACATGGGACATATTGCTTCTGCATACCATTCTATCAATGGCCTGAACAGGATTGACCAAGTTTATGTAATTCAGCAATTTAGAAAGACAATAGTACTGGAAGTTGGTCTTGTGACTCTTTGAGTGGAGTTAAGCACTCTGATTACTTATGCAAATGAGCAAACAAGATAAAATTGAAGAAAATACTGGCCCTCTAGTACTCATTACACAGAGACTGAAATAAGCAGAACATCCCATCAACAGAGACTGTTCCAGTTGTCTTAATATTCCCTCCTCTAAAACATGTATTACTTTTTGGAATATATTCAGAACAATTCAGGCAAAAAAACTATTTCTGGTCCATCAACTACAGTGCAATCTTATACTATTTCACAGCTGTTTATAAATTGGTCTACTTTGCCTTTATTAGTGAGATGCCCTCAATAGTGAGTTTGGGATTTGGCCACCACTGGTTTCAAATTTAAAAAACTGTGGAAAATCTTTTAATAATAATAAATCTAATAATACTTGATTTGTTACAGCATTTTATCTAAAAATCCTTCAGAATTTTTTCTGTAAAATGTAGCAACTTGTATTTCAAGATCAACAGGCAACACATTTACAGCAATATCCTGTAAATAGCCATGAAATGAATGATTATCTTTTAAAATCTTATCAGCCAGGAAATCGTCTCTCTCATGCTGAAGGCAATGAGACCTTTAGCATCCATATGGATGGGATCTCGATTTGATGTCACTAAGTGAGTTGCCCTCATTACTGACATGCAACAAGGTGAGATTGACAGCTTTCACACTATAGGTTAAAGAAAAGAATATTAAAGATTTTTAAAAAGTAAGCAAGAGGGTGGGATTCAATTTACTAATTCAAGTAGAGGAGGAAACCAGACTTGATAGGCGGAATAGACCTGTTTACAGGGTTTGTAAATAGGAGCATGTGAAAAATAGACCATGATGTAACCATTCAAAGTAACCATACATTATTAGGAGAAAGCATTGATCAGAAACTCCACATTTTCTAAACAATTAGTCACAGAATCTCTATAAATTGATCACAAGGTTAATCTCAAACGTGGATTATATTTGTTTGGGATTTGGGATGAAAGATGTGGGGTTCATGATTCATTCCCTCTGTCTACTGCACAAGGAACACGTTTAGAATGTAGCAAATTTTAGCCCAGGATTTAGCCAGGTAAATAAGCATCACTTACCTTGCATTTCTCCTGATGAAGCTCAATTTGTATATCTGTCAGTTTAGTCCTGAGGTCCTCATTTGCAGCCTGCAAGGCCGTAATTAGTGCTTCAGGCTTTTCAGCCTTCCCACGCCCCTTCTTGGACATCTTCAGAGATTCCTTTTATTCCACTCAATTCAAGAATAAATTGCCATTTTACTGAGTGCAAATCCACTAGCACATTATATTTCACATTCCTTGCATCTTTCCCGTCACCAGTAGGACTGCGTAAGGCCTAGAGTACAGACAGAGATAATGATGCAGTTAGGATGGAAAAAGCAGATGCATATTTTTGCATCCACCAATGATAGTACAAGCCCGTACGCAGGGGGGGTGCGACGGGTGCGTACGCACCCCACCAAATTATAAAAGGTCCACATTTTCCGGGTTAGAGAATTGTATTTTTTATCAAATTTAAATACCAAGTAAAGTAAATTTATTGAGCATTTGTGTAACAATCAGTTCTTCAAAACTATGTATAAATTATAAACACACATCTTTGAATGTTTTAGTATTAATATAAAATTATCGAGTCGCACACCAGAATCGGCGTCTACCCAAAACATACCGCGTCGATAGACGAGTCAATGACTCGTGACTGGATAAACATAGGCACGTGCCAAGACTCAAATCCTCGTTGGAAATCATCCCATAAACAGCCACAAGGGTAGCACCACTACTGGAAGCTAAAATCATCTTTTCATCTGATCACCGTAAGTAAAAATTGCTCAAGTTTTGAGAGGTGTGACTGTAATGCTAGCAAACAATGACAACATATTTACAAGCTTCTGAGAAATTAAAGCTTTTGAGAACCCAACAAAAAAGTTATATGCTGGACGGGAATGCCTATCTTTAAAAGAAATACTCATGGACGTAGGCCTATGCTTTAGCGCCTATGTCTACGTGGTGTGTCAATCGGAAATCATCCCGTATACAGTCACTACATAAAAAGGTAGCACCACTTTGTGGAAGCTGAAATCGTATTTTAATCTGATAAATGTAAATAAAAATGACTTAAGTTTTGATAGGCGTGTTTCTGAAATATCATGGTTCTTGTTTTGTCTTGATTATCACATTTGATTTATATTATTAAAAATGTATTCCTGTAATTAAAAATTGCTTTTAGAGACGTCCACTGGCATGCAAAAAAAATATGACCGCAAAGATAAACAGTGCTACATTATTTCACATTCAGTTTTGTACCCAGAGTTAAAAAACATAAATGTCGCACGAATTTGGCATAAAAATAGTTTCACCGTCATCTGATCGAGCGAACTCTGGCATTGACAACCACACTTCTGCACTGATCCCTTCTCTCCATGCAGCCTGACAACTCCCGCCTGCCAATACCCGAATCGCGCTCCAGAGTATCGATGTAGGTTAGGGTCGGTCTACCTCGTGTTCTGTGACCGTGCAATGGTTCCCATAGGATAGTAGGACTATGGACAGTTTCCTCCCGGCTTCTCCAGCTATGTCCGCTAAACCTAAGACGCCTCTGCAGTAATGTCTGCGATACCAGTGTAGTAGTGTACCATATAGCTCACTATTTGTCAGATGCTGTCGCCAGTAAACGTTCAGGGCGTCTCTTAGAAACCTGGTATATACCTCATGAGTCACCTAATCTCCTGGTCAAGGTTTGCGTAAGTGTCCAGCATTCTGCTGAAGTTGCCGAGCCCCTAATAATTATACAACATAGGTCTACTCATTTCGTTAATGATATCGGAAACATCATAAATGCTACTCTGAGCCCTGAGGAGTTGACCAATGCAATTGAAAAACTTGATGTTGCATATAAATACCATCTCTTGACAAGCCACTTCATCCCATCTGAAGATTACATTTTCCCGTCACGGTTCCTTCACCATTGTCAGCGCCAGTTCAAGATGAGATACTTGCGAGATTATAAATGGATGGTCTACAGTCCTTCATTAGATGCTGCCTTTTGCATTCACTGTGCACTGATGGTCCAAACAAGTGAGAGGAAATGGATGGGGGCATTTGTTAATACACCCTTTACCATGTTCTACAAACTAAACGGGAAGGCGAAGGAACATGAATGAAATGGTGATCACGTAAATTCTATGATTAGATCGGCATCAATGCGCGACTCTGTTGCGAACGCACAACATAAGATAGACATTCGTTTGGTCGATGAAAAGAAGAAAAACATTGAAAGAAATCGACATATCATAAGAACAGTTGCCGAAGCTGTATTATTCTGTGGACGTCAGTGCATTGCACTTAGAGGAGATAATGAAAGAGTCGTGGAAAGTAACACCGTTACGAGTGACGGCACACATTACAAAGGTAATCCGGGAAACTTTCTGGCAGCCCTACAGATGATTGCGAAACATGACGAGGTTCTTCGACATCACCTTGCTAGTATTGGGCTCGCAAATAGGAATTGTAAATATACCTCACCTAGAATACAGAACGATATCATCACAATCATCGGCCATGATATAATCCGCAGTGATTATTACATTATTGTTCATTACAGTCCGAAAGAAATCGAGTCTTAGGATAACAATGCAGAACAACTTATTAATTACTGTCAATCTGTAGTTTATGATCATTTTCTCTTATACGCCTACATTTATCAAGCATTCGTCATTGTACTGTTTTAATTGGATTGTAATTTACTTTATCGTTCACATTCCGTACATCATCGAGTCAACAATCGTGTTTGCTTTTATCGGCGAACACATTCGACCTTCCCAAAAAATTTAGACACGGACTACCGGGGAAAATAAAAACACTGAATAAATAATGATGCTCTTAAAAACCAAGGGCATGAAACATTTACCGTTCATATTGGATCTTCTGAACCGATTAAATAAGACTTCAAACTGTGTAAAACGTCGGAGCCTCGAGGGGGCTTCGGGGGCAGCCCGCAAGCCCCCGGCCATTGTTGGTCCCATCACTAGCAATTCGCACCCCCCCATTAAACATCCTGCGTACGGCCCTGTAGTATGATACATATTGGACAATTGCTGCCCTCATGATAATAAGGTGAGAATTTTGTGTGTGTGCAGATAATTATCACATCATTAATGAAGCTAAGGCTTATAAAGAAAATAAAGGCCCACAACTTAAAAGGGACAGTGGCAGCATGGATCCAGAACTGGCTGGGAGACAGAAAGCAGAGAGTTGTGGTGAACGGCTGCTTTTCGGACTGGAGGGAAATGTACAGTGGTGTCCCCCAGGGATTGATATTGGGACCACTGCTCTTTTTAATTTATATTTAATGATCTGGACTTGGGTATAGGGAGTACCATTTCATAGTTTGCAGATTCTTTGAAGGTGGCAGGACAGGTAGACAAGGCTATCAAAAAAGCATATGGGATACTAGGCGTTATAAATAGGGGCATAGAGTACAAAAGTCAGGAAGCTCTGACTAAAATCTATAAAACTTTGGTTAGGCCTCAGCTAGAGTACTGTGTACAATTCTGGTCACCACACTTTAGGAAGGATGTTAAGGCATGGGAAAGCGTGCAGAGGAGATTTACTAGGATGGTTCCAGGAATTAGGGACTTCAGCTATGAGGAAAGGGTAAAGAGGCTAGGTTTATTCTCATTGGAACAAAGAAGGTTGCGAGGAGACCTAATAGAGGTTTTTAAGATCATGAGAGGATTCGACACAGTAGATAGGGAAAAACTGTTTCCACTGGTGGGTGTATCAGTGACTCGAGGTCACAGATTTAAAATAGTTTCAAAAAGAAGCAGAGGGGAGGTGAGGGGAAGGTTTTTCACTCAGCGGGTTGTTCGAATCTGGAATCCATTACCTGAAAATGTGTTGGAGGCCGATTTAAAAGAGAGGTAGACATTTATTTGGGGAGGACGGTTTGCGAGGTTAGGGGGAGAGAGCTGGGGAGCGGGATTAAATTGCTCTTTTTAAAGAGCCAGCACAGACTCGATGGGCCGAATGGCCTCCTTTTGTGCCATAAGATTCTATGATAATCGACACAGTGACTGATCTGCCTCCAACCCTTCAAATTCCTTCGCTATTCACTTCCAGATCACTGTTTTGCTAGAATGCCCAAATGTACTGAAAACCTCCTCTCTGATTTGTGCTAATGCTGCTGAACCAATGATTATTGTTATGGCAATTTATTATGTGATTTTTGTTTGTTAGTTGTACCTTCATCCATCCATCGCCATCCAGTTATCAAACATAACAGCCATTATCTGTCAAATAAAAGAGCAAAGATAGGCATTAAGTATAAATAATCTGTATTTTATTTGCAATTGCGATTATATAGCACAGTACTAGCTATACCCCCGCGTAACATACTCGGCCTAGTGTTTTTGAACACGTTTATTCATATATTTAGAATTTTTTAAAACAATGTATTTGTTGTTTACAAAAAAAAGGGTGAGCTTTAATCACTGGGTTGTTTTCCTTTGTTTTTAAGCTGTATTGGTTTTTGTTTTCCTTTTAGAAGTTCAATGTTACAATTACAGAAACATACCTAAGGCTTGTATATATATATATATATATGATATATATTTTCGATAGGTTTTATCATACAAAAAGAGAGAAATGTTATGTTAATCGAAGGAAATAGAACTAGAAACAGCTGTTGAGAGACACAAGCTTTAGCCTGGTTCACTACCCTTTCATTCTTCCTTACATTCTTCACTACCTAAAGTCAGAGGGGATCTGGGAGTCATTGCGTTGGGCATCGAGGATAAGTATCCTCATCCTAACACTTACAGCCACAAAATACAGTCAACTCACTTTACAGTACATTCTGTGCAGCGCTTTGAGAAATCTCTAAAATGTGATAAGGTGCTCCATCAAATGCAATTATTATTATTATTATTACTTTGAGGCACAGTGCACCAGAATGTTGTTGCATTGAATCACACTGTATATCTGGTAACAAAGACCCATTAGATTATGTGGCACAGTTTTACTCGCCCAATCCTTTCACCTCTTGAACTTGAATCCAGTCCTGGATGGATGAAAACCTCTTCTCTACTGGTGGTAGATATCCCTAATGAAATGAAGAAATAGTTTAACATTTTAGCTGTGACCTTTCACCAGTATTGGATAGCTCTGAAACCCCAAACTATTACCTAGCCTGTCTCTTATTATGAATTCCCAGCACTTCCTGGTTTACCTTCAGATTTCTGTCATTTACCTTTTCACTTTGTATATTGCATATTCTCCCTATTACATCCGAGAGTCTCAAACTAATTTCACTTCCCTGTTCTGAGTTGGCCCAAGTCCATCACACAAAACTCCATGTTTCAACACTGAACTGGCAATCTTACTTCAGAGGGATTCCCTTGAATCAAACTAACTTCAGCTCATGTCCAGACGTGGGTCTTGAATCCATAGCCTTTTGACCCAGAATCAAGTGTACTGCCCGGCTTGCACAGTGAAGCAGGCTGATTGTCTCTACATCTCTCTCAATTGCAAACCATTGTCTAAACTGGAAATTTGAATGACACCAATTTGTTTTTATCTGAGAGAAATTACTATCAGGCACAATAACTGCTATTTGTAGGCCAACATGGCAGTTATGTCGCACACAATCAGCCGAAGGATCGATTGATCTGGAGGGATGAAGACCAGTACATTCTCCAACTGTCATGAGGTTTTTAATGTCCACCTTCCAGTGTGCAAAATGACTCTGCTTTGCTAGCAAAAAGTCAATAGGAGCGATAGATATTACTGCAAATCTATTTGAGATGTTTCAATAAGGTAAGGAGCTATAAAAATACACGCTCTTTCTTTATTCTTGTCAATATTCACTGTACGGTTAAGGATTTTTAGTTGATGTCTTTTAGAATCCAGCTTTTCTGCTCAGATACAGGCCCACTCTCTAGCTACAGGGCATCTCCACTGCCCTCGGGTGACATGTGAATGTGATTTGAAGACATCTGATTATTAATACAACCAGTACTAGGGAACTGGAATATCTGTAACATATGTTGCATGTTCATCTTCCACTGAAGACTAGCACAGGATGCACTATGTCCCTTAGACTCTGATCAGAAGAGAAAAGGAGATTGATAATGATAAGTGTTGGAAAACTGATAAGGTAAATGGGTGAAAACAGAAAGAGAGATTGTGGGCTTACAGATCTCCTGATCTCATCTTCAGAAGCAGATAATGCAAAATGTATTAAAATATATTCAAATTCCCCAGCACCAACTTTATTAAAAAAAAACGCACAGACATACTGATATATGCATATATTGTGGTTCAGCTTTTATATGTATACAGGAAAATTGTTAACAAAATACAAGGTAGATCAGGAGGTGGATGGAGGTAAAAATACAATCAAAATGTAACATCACTAATTCCTGAAATCAGATACCTATGGAGGGGTCACAGGCAGTCCGTGTAATTAACAGAACTGTGGTTTAAGAAAAAATAGACAAGTGGATCTAGAAGTATAAGACATTTAACTTCTCTATTCTTTATAATCCACTGATGTAAAACTGCCCGAATTCACCACTGTTTTATCATTGCAAAAAATAGACATTGGGGTCTAATTCCGGTAAAGTATTGCCTAACATGAGTCTTTAATAAGAAATGTAAATGAATGCTCCTTTCAGTCACCAGAAATGCAGTTCACCAACCCTCCGGAACTCTGCTCATGGGCTGACAGGAATTCTGCAGGGATTCATTATTGGGATTCCCATGAAGAAATACTGCAAATTGTATTCCGATCTGTTTCCCCCAAGCATACCAGAATACCCCACCATAATTCAGTTCAGTTTTATTTTGTTGATGGCTATCAACAATTACTGCACAGTATAAGTAATAAGACTTACTTCACAATGGAGTGTAATGGTTGGATTGAAAATTCTGTAATTCGGCAAAGCTTGCATTTAATAGTAAAGGATTCCAATTTTCCAAAATCTCAGAAGGGCAACTTGATCATAGAGATGATATTGACAACAGGGTTACAGTGAATGCACTTTGTTTGATTTGACTTGTGTTGTAAAATGCATTTACTGCATTCATAGACACAGGACTTTTCAGTAAATCCTGTAAAGTATTTTGAAATGTCCTCCAAATGTAAAAGACGCAATAACAAAAGTTATTATTATGGTTACTTGTGTTAAGCACATGTAGAGAAGAGATGTTGTTCTTTCACTCACTGTTAGACAGCTTGCAGGTTGAAAAGATTAGGCTTTGATTGACATATGGTCAGGCCCTTGGCAATAATATTATACCGTACCTCAATGACAGACTGAGACGTGTAATATCAAACTCTTAAGGTTCAGGAAGCAGAATAACACAACAAAAGACCCATCTACAAAGAGTGCTTCACTCAGACATTGTATGAGGGAGATCAAACACCTTTGCCTGTCACTCCATGGATTAACTGAACCAATTAAATCTTAACAGCGCATACGTACCAAGAACTAACTGAATTAGTCCCCGGATTGACAGGTGAAGTCTTTGATGTGCCATGCAGGGAATCAATCCAATTGCGTGGCAGCTACAGCTGACCACAATCTTAAATATCCTTAAGTAATTACACTTCAGTCCCAACACTGAGGGAAAATGCTTTTTGAACATAGACTTTTTGAGAGAGAAGCGAATAAGTGAGAGCAGAAAAATATGCAGTTCTTTGAGCCAGACCTATAGCTTAGGTATTATAATAGTAATAATAACAATAATAATTATTATTTCCTTTGTATAGTGTCTCATCACCTTGTAAGTACATCTCAAAGAGCTCAAAGGATTTGCGTAAAGTGCAGTGAACTGTGTTTTTCGTAGATGAACGCAACAACAACTTGCATTTAGATAGAGTTCCTCATGCAGGGTAGCTCCCAGAGTGTTTAATAACAATCCTGAATTTGATATAGCACTTCATCATGTCTTTGAGACATCTCACAGAATATAATGTAAAGCGAATTGACTGTATATTTTGTAAGCGAATCACAGCAGCAAATTGCACACAGCAGTCTCCCCCAAAACAGTCATGTATTGAGTGACTTTTTTTTGGTATGGGAGGGGAGGGTTATTACTCCTGGAAATCTATTTGACCATCAAATACCAACTGAGTTTCTATTTACTGCTGGATAAACAAAGACATGTGGAGTAAGGAAATTTGAGTAAAGAACTCAAAGTTCTGACATTGGGTTTGAACCCATAACCTTCTGACTGAAAGGTGAGAATGCTACCAACTGAGCCAGGCTGGTATCTAGGTATGTCATTTTCAATTCTTCATTTTGTGAATTTGATTCTAAAATTAAAATCAGTTTCAAGCAAATTTGGCAATTTTCATTTTCAAAGCAGCTGAGCGAGGCAGGTTTTGACCCAACCTTTCTTTGTCTCTTATTTTTGGTATTAGAAAATATCTAAAATTTCACTGGTTGGCTTGGTAAAGTTACTGACCTCAATCTTAGCATCTAAAGGGAATTGTAATGGGAATTTCCCATTACAATTCCCCTTTCAAAACCAGCGTCACGGATAGTAATCTGTAACTCAGTTTGGGGCTCAGTTGTTACCACTCTTGCCTCTGAGTCAGAAGAGTGTGATTTCAAGCCCTCCATTGCAGTGGCTTCCAAATTTTAAACAGCGGTGCCCTCCACCTTGCTCTGCAAAGTTTTTGTTGCGCCCCCCCACCCCCACCAACCCCCAATTTACACTCAGCTCCACACACACTCGGGGCCTCGGCTCCACATGCACTCTGGGGTTTGAGACTCTGAAACTCTGCTCCCCTCCGGCCAACAGTACGTGGCCCCCCAAGGGAGGCGAGCCCCCCAAGGGAGGCGAGCCCCACAGTTTGGAAACCACTGCTCTATTGGGACTTTGAGTTCATCATCTGTTCATAATCCCATGAAACAAATAATTGAGCCTCCCCAAAGTTTACCAGGAAAACACAAACAACCGAATATCCCATTCTCCGCATGAATATGAGCAACAAAGTAAAAAGATTGTAATCAATACGCAAAATACTGCAGATGCTGGAAATCTGAAGCGAACCAACAACTTGCATTTATATACCGCCTGCCAGGCCGGACTGTGTGTCAGGGCACTTGAAACAAAAACCAAAGACGCTGGAAACACTCAGTGAGTCAGTCAGCATTTTTGCCGAAATGAAAGTGAGTCAACGTTTCAGGTCCACAACCCTTCTTTCAGAATTGAGGCATGTTGGGAGGGAGAGGCGGGGCAAGGGAGACAAAGGAGAAAATGGGGTAGCGGACAGGGGATGATGGGTTAAAGAGGTATTAATAATACAAAACAAAGTGGGGAAATTGTAACAAAACTACATCTGATCAATAAGTTACAATAAGAGTATGAGCATCAAAAGCATCAAGTCTACTTCACAAAGCACCCTCGATGCCATCTCACACTCTGCCCAAAACAAACATAAATCGCAGCAGTTAAAACAAAACTTCACAAACACTCCAGGAAATCACAACTTCAACCAACTGCAGGTCATGTCAATACTGTGCCATCTTTTGGATTAGATGTTAAATCGAGGTCTCGTTGCCTGTTTCGGTGGACATTAAAAATCTCATGGCACTATTAGAAAAGAGAATGGAGTTTCTCCCGATGTTCTGGCTAACAACTCCGCAAATAAAATTGGTCACTCAATCCACAGACTGGTCACTCCACAGATTGATCACTCCACAGATGTTCGTATGACATTTGGCTGCCTCGTCTCGCCCACAAAATATACAGTCAATTCACTTTACAGTATATTCCGTGAAGTGCTTTGAGACGTCTAGAAGATGTGAAAAGCGCTATATAAGATGGAAAGGTTATTATTATTATTGATGTGTGCAAATTGTTTGCTTTGTTTGCCTAGAAAGTACACAGTCACTACATCTTACAATGTGAAGTACTTTGAGATGATCTCTCGACATGAAGTGCAGGGATTATTATTAATTATTATTTACTATTATACTATACCAAAAACAACAATGTGATTTCAATAGTCATGCCGGAGAATAAGATTAGAGGGAATCTTACAATGTTACACCATCAAGTCTACGCTGGTGTTTTAATTTTATTAATTGCATTTGATATAGCTCGTTATCATGTCGTCGAGATATCCCAGAGCATTTCACAGGATATACTGTAGTGATTGTGTATTTTGTTTTCTCCATCTAAGACACCTAATCTAGTTGAACTCTCCTGTTTGCTCTCCATACTTTTTAATATGATTCTTTTCAAACGTGTTTGTACAGGGTTATTTGAAATAATGATTAAAATGATTTAAAATAATTTTTAAATCATTTCCAACGTTTGACAGAGAGGATCTCAGTGGAGAGTTGATGCCGAGAAAAGGAAAAGGCATTACAGAAGACTTGTGTTTGCTTATAAGTAGTAGTCAAATTGCAATGTATGAGAACCATTAATCTACATCCCCAAATCCAGGCTTTCAAGCAACTCAGTGCCACTGGCAGGCCTGTGTGTACAGCCTCAATAACAGTGCTAATTTTATTAAAACAGTAATTTGCATAAAATATTCACTCACTAGATGGCTAGACCGTGGCATGATAGTATCACATGAGAAACTCTGCAACCATATTGGATAGATAAAGCTCTTTAGAGGATTAGTTGGCCTGTATATGAAGCAGGAATGGTTTAAACTTCCAGCTCTTCATTCAAAGGATTAACAGTTACCATCTCAAGAGAGCAGGAGTCCACATGTCAATGTGGCTAATGTTGTACAGAAGACAAAATATGCAAATGGACTGCTTCGGTTGCTATGCATGAACACTTGCTAAGTGTGCAGTCCCTTCACCCAGAAGTGCAAGCAATCCACTCGAGAAAGGCAATTTATTCTCAGGATATTGGCTGCTTGTCAACCTCTTCATCTGTTTTTGCAAAGATGGTGTACCATTTATGAGCTTCTTCAATCAGGGCTATGGCAAAACCTTGAGCTTGAAATTCAAATTACTACACGAAGCCACAAAGATTTTATTTTGCCTAATGAGACATTATTTTTGCTTTTGCACACCCAGAAAAAAGAAAGGGGAAATGACAAAGATGTTATTCACAAGATCCCTTATTGAAAGCACATTGCAAAAGATGGTGGGTAACTGTAAACCAGTTTGTTCAATCACAGCATTAACAAGGAGTGCAAGCACTGAGGCATTCTCAAATTCCCAAGCCTAAACAGTTCATTTATACGCTGTGGTGAAGTGGTATTCAAATCACAGGAATAAAGATGAGAAGAATTATGTGCAGTTTGATTGATTGATTAATTGATTGAATAACACCATCAGAATTCAGTGTTTTGTACAGAGAGGAGATGCAGCCTTGCCTTGGAAAGACAAGAGTTTATACTGCAGTGCTGCACTGCACCTTTTCAAGTGAATGCATATAAATTGTCCTTCGTTTCACCTCTGTATGCAGTCTGTAGCTGTATGTAAAGGGCAAACAGACTGCTGATTCCTCCACGGCTTCTGAATACTCCCACTCACAGACATGAGGTGCCATTCCCCTAGACGGTAAAAGCAAATAGCAGGTTCTGGAGACAGCCCAGCTTGGTTAAGAACTGATGAAATTCATGCTCTGGTTTTGAAATCTTTTGAGTATTGGCAGGAATACAAACCCATGGTGACTGTTTGCAGGAAGTCGGTCTGTTAAAACCCAAAATGTAACATATGACAGAAAACAAAGCATGAAAAAAATGTTTGGGTGTCTCTCAATATATTTCAGATTATATTGTTTTCTCAGATGGGAGGGATAGTGTTACTATGTGCTTTAGCACAGTATTGCTGGTTTACATGCCATGTAATCACAATACAGTACAAAGCAGGCCACAAAACAGCGTGTGTTACCATTGGCAGGTAAGTGTTCAAGCCACTTTACCTCATGCCTCTGGGACTCCGTGTTGAAATCCCTCCACTTTGCTACCCTCTCCATCTGCTTTCAAATCCAGCTTGGAAACCTATATCTCTGACTACAACAACAAAATGACACTTGTCCAGTGCCTTTCACATCAGGGGGATGTCCCAAGATGCCGGACAGTCATTGTTTCAGATCCGAGCTGGGGAGAGGGAGAGGGAAGGTGGAGGGAAAGGGGGGATTTTGAGTGACCGATGGGTCTGTCGAAGAGGAGCGTCTTGAGGCGGGACTTGAAGGAGGCCAGGGAGGGGTCGAGGCAGAGGGACTGTGGGATGGAGTTCCAGAGGTTGGGGACAGTGGGACGGATGGGCAGGCCAGAGCCGGCTGAGTGGAGGGGGCAGACAGGTTGGTAGAGGTTTGCGTTTGGTTGCATTTGGCCCCCAAGCTCCTCTCCCCCAGCTCAGGATCCTGCCCTTACTTCCTTGTGTCTGTCGTGAAATTGCCACTCACAATGTTAACTGTTCTCTTTTCTGTTGCTTTGATAATAACAGACAAAATCAATAAATATGTTTATGAAGTGACAATTAATGATTAATTGCCAGGAAATAATTCCAATATTACCGGTTACCCTTCAAATTACTGTAGAAATTGTAATGCAGAATGTGTTCACAGGACAGCAAGGCCTATTTATTATGTACTTTATTTATTTATAATGATAAGAAGAAATAATCCTTGCATTTGATATAGCGCTTTTCATATCTTATCAACGTCCCAAAGCACTTCACAGAATATACTGTAAAGTGAATTGACTGTATATTAGTGGGCAAAATATGGCAGCCAATTGCGCATAGCAGGGCCCCACAAACAGTCGTGGATTGAAAATGACCAATTTTTTTTTATTCTTGTGGGTCTTTTGGAGATTGTGGGATTATTATTAGGCGTGTGGAGTTAGGAAACTTGCCCGTTTTCGCCCTAATCTGCCTAGATTCGATCACAGGTCTCACTCTTGTGAGGCGAGTGCTCTAACCACTGATCTACAGGAGCTCCACAAATTTATATACAAACAATGTTTCAAATCTTGTCAAAACATATCACCAAGTTACTCACACTAATCATCATGATCCAATTGGCATACAAATCTTTTAAGGTCCTAAACTAAAATAAAGTGTGTCAAGTTCGTGACGGTTAAAACTGTGGTCCTTTTTGCTATCAATAGTTTACAATACAATCCTTAGACATATAACATCTTGTTCTGGGAATTGTGCCATGATAACATATGGCTTGTTTTCATGCCTTCATCACATCCCGGCTCGTCTACACCAATGCCCTGCTTCTCGGCCTTCCCAATTTCCTCCCTTCATAGGTTGCAGATAATCCAAAACTCTGCGTCCCGCGTCCCCTACGACTCCAACCTTCGTGACCCCATTTCCCCCATCCTCGTCCGACTCCATTGGCTCCCCATCACCCAGAGGATCCAATTCAAGATCCTGGTCCTCACATTCAAAGCTCTCCATGGCCTCTCCCTACCCTACATCTGCAACCTCGTAACCCCCTACCAACCTGCGTTCAGCAGGATCCGGCCTGCTCCACCTCCCCGACCCACCCCCCCCACCATTGGTGGGCGAGCCTTCTGCCACTCTGCTCCCAACCTCTGGAACTGCAGTCCCTCCGTCTCGCTCCCTCCCTGGCCTCTCGCTCCCTCCTTCAAGTCCTGCCTCAAGACCCTCCTCTTCGACAGTCCCATTGAACACCCCAAATACCCCTTTCTCTCCAACCTCCCTGTCCCCGATCCCAGCTCAGGTCTGAAATAATGACTGTCCAGTGCCTTCGGAAGTCCTCCTGACATGAAAGGCACTATACAGTGTAATTTTGTTGTTGCTGCTGTTTCACCTCTGCAATCTGTATAGTGAAACTCTTCTTCAGACTCAAAGTAAAAGAACCACGACAATTCACAATATCAGTTTAGAATTAAGAAGGTCCTTTAGCCCATTTTATCTTAACCTCATTGAATATTCACCCCACCATCGTCCCATCGCAGCATCAATATGTTATTTAAATGTATCATGGCCTCAACCACACTTGCTGGTAACCTATTCCAGTTGTTAGTTACCCTCAGCGTAAAGAAACATTTTCTATCCTAAACTGGTTCTTAATAGACCTGAATTACTAACACAAAACAATAATATTAATCCTTGTAATCCTTGCCCGTCTCTGTTACTGCCGCACTGCTCAGGCTGCTGAAACCCATACACCTGTGTTTGTCACCTCAAGGTTCGACTACGGCAACTTCCTTCTTGTTGGCCTTCCCATCTCTTCTCTCTACAAGCTGCAGATCATCCAAAACATGTCCTCTCCCACACCAGGCTCTGTGACTCCATCACCCCCACCCTCGTCCAGCTCCACTGGCTCCCCATTCCTCAATTCAAGATCCTTGTCCTCACTTTCAAGGTCCACCACGGCCTTGCTCCCTCCTATCTCTCTGACCTGTTGGCCCCCCCTACCAATCTGTCTGCTCTCTCCGCTCAGCAGGCTCCGGCATACTCCGGGTTTTCAGCCTCTTCTACCCTTATGCTTTGGAACACCATCCTTTGCATCCCTTTGCATTGCTTCTTCCCTTGCTTCCTTCATCCAGTCTCAAGACCTTCCTCTTCGACTGTACCGTCAGTCTCCATCCTACCTCTCTGTCCTCCCTCATCCCAACCCTGCACCCCTCCCCCACCATGTTTAGGTCCTGACCCCTGACTGTTCAATACCTTGGGACATCCTCCCGATGTGAAAGGCACTCTACAAATGTCATTTTGTTGTTGTTTTTGTATTGGATATACATCTTATCACGTCATCAAGAGATCTCAAAGCAATTCACATTGTAAACTGTACGGTGTGGGTGAAATGTGCCAACCAGTTTGAGTACAGCAGTGTCCCATAAACAGCTATCGCCCGTTCCTTTGGTAATAATATAATAATAATAATCCTTGCATTTGATACAGCGTTTTTCACATCTTCTAGACGTCTCAAAGTGCTTCACAGAATATACTGCAAAGTGAATTGACTGTATATTTGTGCGTGAATCCAATTTTTTAGTCACAGTGGTAGTGAGCATAGAAAACAAAGCACTGATAACACTCCTCGAGTGAATTTGAGGTACATTATTCAACAGCAGGTTCTAACATATTGTATTCATTTAAAAACAAGCACATTTTCAGTATAGAATAGGGTTTCTTGGAATAAGTTTGAAAAAAAAGTCCACTAGAATTAATATCATAATAGTATGTTATTTCAGTAAAACAAGATCGAAGAACCGAGCACAGTTCTGTTTTTCATAGTTAGGACTCCTGAATGGTAGCTTTTTGGTGGCAAGTATTCATTTTTGCTGATGGCTCATTGGAACTCCTGTAGCTCAGTTAACCACTGAGCACTCGCCTTATGTGAGGTCTGTGTTCGAATCCCGGCAGTTCAATGTGAAACCTTGGTCAAGTTTCCTTACTCCATAAGCCTAATAATAATCCTTCCAAAGAAAACCCACAATAATAAAAATTGGTCATTTCAGTCCACGACTATTTGTGGGACACTGCTGTGCGTAATTGGCTGCAACATTTCACCCACAAATAACACTTTCAGTATATTCTGTGAAGCGCTTTGAGACGTTGATAAGATCTGAAATGTGCAACATCAAATTCAAGGATCATTATTGGGAGGAACAAGTGAATATATCTATGTACTGTATGTACTCACATCCCTAACTGCGAGCAGCAAAGTATTACCCTCCTTCAAACAAATAAGTCTGGAAAAAAAGAAGCCAACTTAAACTTGATCAATCTCACTGTAACATTTTCCAAATTGTGTCAGGCATCTTCTATACACACATCAGATTCCAAATCATCCACGCATTGGATTAATCAATGGCAAGATCATTAGTCAATTACTTTAAAAGTCTTGAAATTGATTCCATTAATGGGGAGAACCTTATTCACTTGTAGGCAGGCAACATTTCTCTTTGATTGTTCTGTGCATGTAAACTGGATTGATGGAATTCTTGGAACAACAGTTCATCACTCTCTACTGTACTTTGTGCCCCCATTATACCATTCTTAGCCAGACTCCACTAGCTCCCCATGACTAAGCAGATCAAATTCAAGATTCTCACACTGTGCTTCAAATCCTTTCATGCCCTGGCACCTCCCCACCTGTCCAACTTGCTTACACCCCAACCACCTACCCACTGCTCCTGTTCAATGGCCTTCAACCTTCTGTTGAAGTGGCTGTGCTTTCAGTCACTGTGCCCCGAAACTCTGGAACACTCTCCCTCAAACCCTCCTTCCCCGTCTTTAGGTCACACCTGAAGACTATCCTCTTCGACTTAGCTTCTAACTCGTCTTCATGCTCTGTTACTGTCAAATGTTCTGGGACACTACCCTGCATGAGGGGCACAATGTAATTGTGATTTGTTCTATACAGTCTCCTGATATGATACCACCATCGTTTCAGATAAGACCTCACTAATGATCTCTATTAAAATTTAAGATGGTGCAGAACTTTGGAATTTGAAAAATTCTGTCTTCATTTAGAAAAGTGAACAGAGTGTTTTTGGAGAAGGAGAGGAGCAAGATGGATGGAAACTCGTGTGGAGGATAATGCATATTCATGTATTAATTGGGCTGAGTGACCTATTTCAATGTTATTCCAAGTAACTCAGTGCCCATTCCTGGAAGTATTCCCAGAATATGAACTTTACCACACAATTGATCAGCAGTTTCACTTTCTATTTTATTGCCATTTCAAATATTTTCTAAGTGGCTCTCTGTCATAAGAACATAAGAATATATGAATTAGGAGCAGGAGTAGGCCATTTGGCCCTTCGAGCCTGCTCCGCCATTCAATAAGGTCATGTCTGATCTTCTCACCTAACTCTAATTACCTGCCCTATCCCCATATCCCTCTATTTTTCAAAATGTATCAGTCTCAGCCTTGAAAATGTTCAAGGACTGAGCATCTACAGCCTTCTGGGGTAGTGAATTCCATAAATTCACTACCCTCTGAGTGAAGAAATGTTTCCTCAACTCTGTTCTAAAAGGCTGACCCTTAATTTTAAGACTGTGACCCCTGGTTATAGATTCTCCTACCAGGGGAAACAGTCTCTCAGTGTCTACTTCATCTAGCCCTTTAAGAATCTTATATGTTTCAATAAGATCCCCCCTAATTCTTCTGTACTCTAAAGAATACAGCCCTAGTTTATTCAACCTATCCTCATAGGTCAGTCCCCTCATCCCAAGAACTAACCTAGTGAATCTACGCTGCACCCCCTCTAAGGCAAGTATGTCCTTTTTTAAATAAGGAGACCAAAGCTGCACACAATACTCTAGGTGCGGTCTCACCAGAGCCCTATACAGTTGCAGCAAGACTTCCCTACTCTTATACTCTAAACCTTTTGAAATGAACGCTAGCATGCCGTTCGCCTTTTAGTTGCTTGCTGCACCTGCAAACTAACTTTTTGGGACTGGTGTACAAGGACACCCAAATCACTTTGAATACTAACACTATCTAACTTCTCCCCCTCTTGAAAATAATCTATTATTTTATTCTTGCTACCTAGGTGAATAATTTCACACTTGCTAACATTGAATTCCATCTGCCACCTACTTGCCCACTCCCCTAGCCTATCTATATTTTGTTGCAATCCTTTTGCATCATCCTCAGAGCTCACTCTGCTACCTAGTTTAGTGTCATCCGCAAATTTAGACACGTTACATTCAATGTTCTCATCTAGATCATTGATGTAAATTGTAAATAGCTGAGGCCCAAGCACTGATCCTTGTGGCACTCCACTAGTTACATCTTGCCAATTCGAGAATGATCCGTTTATCGCTACTCTCTGCTTTCTACCCAATAGTCACTCTTCTATCCATGTTAATATGTTCCCATTAATCCCGTGGGCCTTAATCTTGAGTAACAGTCTTTTGTGTGGCACCTTGTCAAATGCCTTCCTAAAATCCAAATATACCACATCTACTGGTTCCCCCTTATCCAACCTGCTGGATACATCCTCAAAAAATTCTAAAAGATTAGTCAAGCATGACTTCCCTTTTGTAAAGCCATGTTGACTCAGTGCACGGTTGCAAATTCTTGTCTTTGAAATTGATTTAAATAAAATAAACATCCAAAGAATTCACAAAAAAATTGCAAAGCTGTAATTTGACAATATATTTTAATTGAGCAAAGATAATTAAATCATAAGCAACTGTTCTGGAATAAACTTTGGGTTATGTGGATCACAAATGCCAATGTACTTTGAGAAAGATTTTTTGAAAAATACTTCCATACGAAATTAGTGAATATTATTCATTCTATAAAACAAACAGTCCTCGAAAATGAACCTAAGTCTAAGCATGTAAATGGGAGCATCAAATTGATAGCAAATTTGGACTATAACAAAATAAATTTAAATTTGATGCTGAATAGATTTCTGAATTTTATATTTAAATTCAGGAACAGATTCCTTAATTGAGTGGCTTCCAAACTTTAAATAGTGGCGCCCCCCCACCCCCCACCCAACTCAGCAAAGTTTTTGTTGCCCTCCCCCACCCCCCCACCCCTTCACACTTGGCTGCACACGCACTCGGGTCTTCGGCTCCACACGCACTTCGGGGGCGCGAGACTCTAAAGCTCTGTGCCCCCCAGCCAACGGTATGCACCCCCCGAATAGTGCCTCACAGTTTGGAAACCACTGCCTCAATCCAATCAGTTCTACATCTCTCCAATCCACCCAGCCTCTGGGTCAGATGGAAAGACAGATGTGATAGCATGCGTTGTGTTGGTAGCTGTCCCATGAGCTGTCTGAGAGATGGGCTCAGAATGTGGTAACACACAGCTTGAGTCTATTCAGCATATCAGAACACAAATTGACAGGCCTACAGCAAGGGTGCTATATTGCTAGCACGTAGTTAATATTTGTGATCCTTCACCCTAAAAGAGGCACACTTAAATCCTGGCTAATAGACTGGGTGGGCGGTGGGGGAGGAGAGATCCAGCCTAGTGAGCCGGAATTTATGACTAAGTGCAATTACAATGCCAATCCTGGCATTGTCTTCATTTCATTCCGTGAGCAGATGGTGTGGGTACGTACAAATTCCAGATACCCTGTAAGGCAGGGTGGCAGGGGGGGGGGGGGGGGGGGGGAGTGACTATGTTTGAAAGTGTACAGAATCATAAAATGTATTAACACAGAAACAGGTCATTGCATCTCTGCTAGTGTTGTTTTACTCCACAAGAACCATCTAATCCCATACTCTTGCTCACTTCCCATAACCTTTCCTATTGCACCATTTTAAAGCACGAATCAAAACTAATTGACTGGACATAGTTTGTGGCAGAGAAATTTCCAACCAGCCTCTGCCCCTCCCATTTCAGTGTTTGTAAAGAAAAGGGTGTCCCGATTTTCTTTTGTGACTACTGTATTTATAAATACTTTTTACAGATATGAAGTATATAAAACAAATAATCGAACAAAACGTAGCAAATTATCAGAACACAATTCCAAAGTTTTTTTTTACTCATAGATATCAGGGGCTTTTACGTGAAAATTATATACATTCGATTTTGAAATGATTTGTAAACTACGTTACTATCATTCAATCTCTGACTCGGTTACAGTTGTAAATTCATTGTGAAGCTGTCCAAAAAGACCCCATTTTCTGGAATTCTAAGAAACTATGTACTCACAAGATAATTCAACTTTCTGTGAATTCCAAAACATATCCTTGGGCTCCTTTGAGCCAACAGTCTGTCTGACACTCCAATACAGTATTGCCTTTGTGGAGATGCCATCCTTTGGATGAAACTTTATACTAAGGTCCCTGTCTGAGTCATCAGGTGAAGGTTAAAAATCCCATGTCACTGCTTGGAAAGAGTAGGGCCAACAATTCCCTCAGATAAAGTTTATCACTCACTGTTTGTGAGACATTGCTATACACTGTTTGGGGGCGGCATTGAAAAACTACACAGTCTTACTCACTAAAATCATGTGAATCGATTGGAGATGTCTTGATGACAGGATAAGGTGTCACATCAAATGCAAGGATTATTATCAAATCAAAAGTTTTTAAAAAAAAAATACTGTATTTATATTGTTCCAGTTAACTATATAGAATTATTTTTTTATTTAAAAAAATGTTTCTAATTTCCATCTGATGTTCTGATTTTACTTTTTTCACCTGAAAGGTAATAATACATTTGAAATAGCACCTTAGCACATAGTTGAGATGTCTCAAATGCTTTACAGTATATACAGTACTTAGGGTATCACTGATGTTCTTGTTCTATGAATGCCAGCAGTTAACCAGAATGCCATTAAGTGATTATTCTTTAAGTACAAGATCAGACTTCATTTATAAACTGGATGAGCCTAACAGCCAAGTCTGATCTTATCCTCACCCATTACGCGCCTTCATTAGAGATTTTTAGCAGACTAATTGTTATCCCCATCCTGGTGTTCATGTTCTCATTAAGAGAAAGGGCAGAGATGATTCCAGGAAATAAAATATTTTCATGCAGTGATAACCTCAAGCAAACTGTGGTCACGATAGTGCACAATAAGATGCAGTTCCATTGTTGCCTCAGTAGTTCATGCAAAAGTAAATTCCTTGTGCGCTCCGTGTCTTTCATTCTCTACACTGCTGCTTTTTTAGAGAAAGTTTGATCATTTTTTCTTAATTGGGAATTGAAGTCTGCACAATGTGCCCCAGACCCACTAAAAGCTAAAAAGATAATCAACAAATATTGGAATAATGTCTCCCTTAATTGAACTTTGCTCAGAATAATAAACCTTGCTGTCCATTTGTCAAATTAATAACATGAATATCATAATAACCCCTGCAATTGATAAAGTGCCGTTCATGTTCATAAAGTCACAACAGCTACAAACAATTGTTACTGTACTTCTAGACAAATATGACCTCCATTTCGCACACAGCAAAATCCCACAAACGAATGGCCATTAAATGAATGGCAAATATATTTGAGAATTGTAGGACAGCATACCAGAGATACTCTCTTCCCTGTGCCATGGGTTTGTTTTCTGTCAGCCAGGTGTCTGACAAATGCGGAAACCAAACACCAAGTTTAAGAGTATCAAAACAAACTGAGAATTCCAGGATCGCTGAGAACGCCTATCCATGGAAGTTTCAGAGATGTACATTGGAATGGATTGTCGATTCCTTCCCTGGAGGGACACATTCTGCTTATAGAATTACAGAAAGTATTAAGCATTGGTGGGAATGAGCTGAAGCTTGGGGACCTCAGAGTGTGCATTGGGGATACCGTTGGAGTCTAACCAGCTAAAATTGGATAGCTTGCCATTGAAACCACTGTCTGGCAAGCTTTCTTGTTGCTTACCCAGCTAGAACTTCTCAATCCATTAGGGCTTTGGCTTGCAGGGCTAACAGGAGTTGAGTGGGAAGAATCGTTGTCCACAGTCTGCCCTTGCATCCTGCTGATGACCCAGGCTGGCTAGGCTAGCATCTGCAATACCTTGGAATAGTGGAGTACAGTATTTACCCCTGATCTGGGAGTCGGGACTTCAGTTTAACATCTCATAATATGAAAATGTAGGGCAAACATTGTCGTTCACTAGTGTACGACAGACCCACTTTGTGTGCGTTGGGGCATAATTCAAATCTACTTTATCTTTGATATACAGTAAAACACTATTTGTAATATTATGGGCAATATTCACCATTTGTGAAGTCATTTGAATGGACCTTCACTTTAGAGCCTGCTCTTCCCAACCACAAGTGTAAAAGCAAAAAGAACAATAAGTAATGAAAGAGAAGGCACCAGGATGTTAGATTCCATTATAGCACTTGAGAGAATGGGTTTTACATTTCCCCTTTAATTTTATTGGCCCGAGTGATGATGAGTCATTGAATTATCCATCCAACACAGTTTTTGTAATACTAAAATTAGCCGTAATGTATCTGCAATGCTACTAAACTGTTCCTGCGATTAGTGGTTACAAATATATTTTGTAATCATTACAAGCAATAAAAGCTGTTTTATTAGTGGGATGGAATGGCTCTTTATAAATTGCACTATGGAAAACTCCATACCAACAACACCAACTTGCATTTATATTACGCCCTTCATGCAAGGAGGCAAACCAGTTTGCAGGCACAGCTCTGTGCTAAATTAATCACGGGACTAACCACGTCAAGAGTCTTAGAAAGGCAAGCGCCCTTTAAACCGATGAGTACATTCTTAAATTAACTTACAATGTGTTGCCATTTTCCCATGATAACCATGAAATGTTCATTGTTGTTGAGCGTTAGAACTCAATATCATGAAATATCCTCTCATTTGCATTGTTTTGTAGTGGAATTCTCTAATAATGAATCCAGTTAGAATTCCAGGTGCGAACTCTGTTCCTAAAGTAGATTGAATCAGAGAGGAGATCTTGTGGAAATGTGTGACACATTTCCGGTTGCTGGAAGGAGAAGCCATTTGATTAGGAAGAATTCTGTATTAAGGAAGCCCTTTCAGAAATACTACAAATCCCCACTGGGAAGGATTTGCCCACGTATATACAGTTATATACGTGGGCAACCGTGGGGGGTACGTTCCTGAAACCCCCCATGGTTAGTAAAGTCGCGGTTGGCAAATACAAGACCTTATGGAAAACATGGGGTTAGGGAGAGTAAGTTGCTTGTTCTTTCACTAAACACAAAAAAAACACAATAACCTAACAAAAACAATAAATGTTCAAATAACACAATAAAAAAAGATATAAAAAACAATGAATTCATGTTATTTACCTTAATCCTAAGAGAGAAGCGACATTGTGGCTGGTTGATGTAATTGGGTCCTAACGCCAAACACTGGTGTTTGTGTTAAAACCCATGTTTACGCAAAATTCACCGCCATGGTTGGCAAAGTTGTCGCAGAGAGGAAACCGTGTATACTTGAAATCCACAGTTGCCAAGACCACGGTTGGGGCGGGATGCCTGTACAGTAAATTCACTTTACTGTATATTTTGTGAAGTACTTTGAGATGTCTAGAAGATGTAAACAGCGCCATATCAAATGCAAGGATTATTATTATTAATAATGTGTATTTGCATTGATCACAATACTCCCTGTGCTGCAAAGATAACACAGGCAAAACCAAACACAGGCAAAAATATGTCTCAGAAACTGCACATTATTCCTATCCTAAAAAAAGCTGATCATGTAGCAGATCCGTCATTGATGCTCTTACAAACAAATGCATCAGAAATTATTTACAACCCCAAATAAGGTTGAAGAATAGCACCAGCAGAAGTTCAAATGATGAGTGGAATCCTGTGCTGCATCATATATGTTTCTATTCCACACATAGGCATGTGAAACAATACCTGTTAGATTGGTTACAGCAATTGCTTAAGTAATGTGCAATGATCTTTAGGAGCACTTTGTTGAGATGTCTCAATACGCTTCACAGAATATATTGTAAAGTGAATTGATTGTATATTAGGGTCCGTCGATATGGAAATTTTCCGATTTAGATATATCGATGGGCTCATATCGAGATATACCAAAATATCGATATTTTCGGGTTTCTCGTACTACGCACGCGCGCGCATTCAGGGCCTATCACCTCAGGAGGTAAATATCTCTCTCTCTGTGTCTCTCACATTCACTCTCTCCATCTCTGTGCTTTTCTGTCTGTGTCTCTGTGTCTCTCTCCTCTCTCACATCCTCCCCATCTCTATCTATCTGTATATTATCACATCCACCCCGTCTCTCACCCCGCCACCCCCCCCCCCCGCCGCCGTCCCTCTCTCCCACCCCCCCTGCCGTCTCTCTCCCCTCCCCCAGCTGTCTCTCTCCCCCTCCCCACCCAGCTGTCTCTCTCCCCCTCCCCCACACACCCCCAGCCATCTCTCTCCCCTCACCCCTTGCATACCTATATATTGTATTTTAGGACTATGAATACAATATGGCGGCTTTGCACCTCGGTCTGTGCATTGTGTATAGAGATCAGCATTCTGGGTCTTGTAGTTCAGTGTGTGCGCATTCCGATTTTTTCCCTCGATATATCGATTTTTCAATATATTGATATTTTTGAAATGCCTATATCGGCGTATCGATATGAAAATTATATTGGGTTTTAGCGATATATCGATATATCGCCAGACCCTACTGTAAATTATTTGGGCAAAACTTGGCAGCCAGTTGCGCACAGCAGTGTCCTACAAAGAGCTGTGGATTATATTCATATTGTGAATAAGTGGCAATTGAGAATATTTTACCCAACTTTCACACACTGCAGGCAACCTGATAACGCCCCTCCTTCAGTTAAAATTACAATCAGTTATACCTCGGTATGTATTTCTCACTAAACTGCTGAAATATACACGGTTAGATAACAAATGTTCATCAGTATTTAATCCCAGGAAATGAGATACATTACTCTGTTATGCTGTGCCTCATCTTGCATTAAGTGACTTGTTGAGGAAACTCTATCATTGCTGTAATGGGATAGGGTTGGCAATCTGAAAGGTTTGAGTTTAAATTGACCAAATGCCTTCTTTATCCAAACCTCTCTTGTGAAGCAATGGAAACAATAGGTGCCAGTGTATTTGATGAAGAAAAGAGCATGTAACACTGACTGCTTAGTCTAGTTGCTTTATACTAACTGTGCTGACTGAACATTTCTGCCGACTTCTACAGGTTGAGATATAAATACTCCATCATTCATTATTCTGATGTCTCAAAGATCAATCCAAACATCAGAGCCGCTGATGTTAATTCATCAAACAGAGTTTGATAACTTCCAGGTCTCTCTCTGCTGAGGTACTGCACAAATATTATCTATTAACAGTTGAAGGCTGTTCACTGCAGCTGCTGTTAAAATATATGCACCTTTTATTTTAAATTGCACATTCATCTCAAGCTGTGATTGTGTGTCACTAAATTAACAACAACAAAATTACCCTTGTATAGCGCCTTTCACTTTAGTAGGATGTCTCAAGGCACTGAACAGTCAATGTTTCAGACCGGAGCTGGAATTGGGAGGGTGGAGGGAAAGGAAGGGATTTGGGGTCAGTCCGATGGGACCGTTGAAGCGGACTTGAAGGGGGCCAGGGAGGAGGCAAGGCGGAGGGACTGCAGGATGGAGTTCCAGAGGTTAGGGGCAGAGTGGCTGAAAGCTTGCCCGCCGATAGTGGGGCGGGTGAGTCGGGGGACATGGAGCAGGCCGGAGCTTGCTGAGCAGGGGGGGACGGGCTGGTTAGGAGGTCGCAGAGGTAGGGTGGGGCGAGGCCATGGAGGGCTTTGGTTAATTGAAGATCTGCCCTTGCCCAATGAGGTATTTGGTAACCACTGAACTGAATAAAATGAACCATTATCACATCTGGTCAATATTGTCCTATTTGAAACAGTCATGTCCGATTATCAGCAATATAACACATTTAATCCCAAAACATCAGACTTCACAGGAGATGTGAAAGAGACCTTGTGAAATTTCTCAAAGAAGCAGTTCTGTCTTTTGACAAATTTCTGCTTAATTTCCCTTAATTTTTCTTCCGAGACTCCAGTGTTATGAAAGATTGTTTGCACTTATTTTTGACTGTGTGAATTCATTTCCTCTCTGATGAATAACAGCTTACTATATGTCACCTATCATGTGACAAACATCTCAAAGCGCTTCACAGATACGTGGGAGATAGAAGGTAAATTAAGGTTGTTGGCCAAATGCAAAGAAGTTCATTGCCGCTAAGATAAAAATGTGCCAGAATCATTTATATTTAATGGGTTGACCGAAACACCATTTCACACCAGAATAATGCAGTGCCTTAAGGTACAAGCCAGGCCACTGGAATCAAATTAGGCCCATGTTAATACATCATTCAGGAGCTCGCTGTTTTTACTGGGATTACAATATCTTCAGCTAACATCAATCAAATACAACAGCAAGATCAACAAATCTTTAACTCTTTCCCATCCTAAGCTGCTGAAGCAGCTGTCGATTTATATTGAAATTGCAATGCAATAGATTTTTTCAGAATAAATAGGGTTGATCCTCACCCTTGTTTTCAAATCCCTCCACTCCTCTGCACCCCCCTATCTCTCCGATCTCCTCTCTCCCCAAACCAGCACCCGCTGCCTTCGCTCCTCTGGGTCTGGCCTCCTCCATGTCCCCCCGAATCCTCCGCTCCACCCTTGGCGGCCATGCCTTCAGCCACTACGAGGCTCTGGAACTCCCTTCCTTAGCAGCGCCATGTCCCAAGGCGCTGGTCAGGTCGGGACCTAAGCAAGTGAGAGGGGCAGGATAGGGGGGAGTGGCAGGAGAGAGTTAGGAGTGGAGGGAGAGAGTTAGAAGGGCAGCAGAAGGCAAGATCGAAGAGGAGGGTCTTGAGAACGGCCTTGAAGGAGGCAAGGGAGGAAGTGAAGTGAGGTGAAGGGGTTGTGGGATGGAGTTCCAGAGTGTGGGGGCAGAGAGGCTGAAAGCCTGGCCACCGATGGTAGGGCAGTTCGGGCGGGGGACATGGAACAGACCGGATCACTCTGAACGGAGTGGGCAGGCGGATTCATAGGGGGACAGCAGGTTGAAGAGATAGGAGGGGGCAAGGCCATGAATGTCCTTGAAAATAAGTACGAGGATCTTGAATTCGATCCTCTGGGGGATGGGTAGTCAATGGAGCCGGGCGAGGGTGGGGGAGATGTGGTTGTGGAGGTTGGTGGGGCACGGGACACGAGCTGCAGAGTTCTGGATGATCTGCAGCCTGTGAACGGAAGAGCCGGGAAGGCCAATGAGAAGTGAGTTTCCATAGTCGAGCCTTGATGTGATGAATGCATGGATAAGGGTTTCAGCAACCTGCGCAGTCAGGCATTTGTGGAGTCTGGCGATCTTGCAGAGGTGGTGGAAGGCAGCACTGGTCATGGGGAGAGGAAGGACTGTTCAGGGTCGAACAAGACACCCAGGTTCCTGACTGGCTTTGAGAGGTGGAGAGAACAGCTAGGATGCTGATGCTGCCAGCGCTTGAGGTGCAGAGGCGTTGATGCAAGCTAATCAGGAGGACTGCACTCTTGCAGATATTCAACTGGAGAAAGTTATCTGTCATCAAGGACTCGATATCAGACAGGCAGGCAGTCAGGACGCCGGTACAACAACAACAAAATTGCATTTTAGAATGCCTTTCATGTCGGAAGGACGTCCCAAGGCGCTGGCCAGATCGGGACCCAAGCAAGTGAGAGGGGTAGGATAGGGATGAGTGGCAGGAGAGAATTAGGAGGGGAGGGAGGGAGTTAGGAGGGCAACAGAAAGCAAGATCAAAGAGGAGGGTCTTGAGAACGGCCTTGAAGAAGGCAAGGGAGAAAGCGAGGGGAAGGGACTGTGGGATGGAGTTCCAGAGTGTGGGGGCAGAGAGGCTGGAAGTCCAGCCACCGATGGTAGGGCGGTTTGGGCGGGAGACATGGAGCAGGCTAGAGCCCGCTGAACGGAGGGTGCGGGCGGCTGATAGTGAGACAGCAGGTTGGAGAGATAGGTGGGGGCAAGGCTGTGAATGGCCTTGAAAGTGAGGGCGAGGATCTTGAATTCGATCCTCTGGGGGATGAGGAGCCAGTGGAGACGGGCGAGGGTGGGAGTGAAGTGGTCGCGGAGCCTAGTGCAGGAGAGTACACAAGCTGCAGAATTCTGAATAATCTGCAGCTTGTGAAGGGAGGAGCTGGGAAGGCCAACGAGGAGAGAGTTCCCGTAGTCGAGCCTTATGTGATCAATGCGTGAATAAGTGTTTCGGCAGCATGGGGGGTGGGGGGGTGAGGCAGCGGCGGAGTCTGGCAATGTTGCGGAGGTGGTGAAGGCAGTCCGTGAAATGGCAGATTAGTGGTGCAGGGGCTAGGGGTGGCTCAGAGAGGGGAGAGGGGGCAGGGCACTCATTATGGTTAGTAGTGAGCAGCCAGCAGGGAAAAGACAAACGAGAGGAGGGAGACAGATAGAAGTGGGGAGACATAGCAATGTGAACCATACAATATCTGTTACTAAGGATTCAAACTTGGCGGGCGGAAGTGATGTCGCGGAGGAGGAACTCGGTGGGAAAATCACTGGATGAGGAACCTTCTGTTCACGAGTCACTCAAGACAGTCTGCCATCCTAGGCAACCACCTTTGCGTTTGATAACTTTAGCTTCAACTTTAATTTAAAAGAGACAAATTTACCTAAAACCTGCTAGGGCACTTGTTACAGCCACACAAATCTCAATTTCACATGTTGAACGTTTGTATCTTTGTAATACAATCATGACAGCCAATTTGTGCACCACAATGTCCCACAATCTGCTTCAACAGGGCAACATGGAATTAGCCACTGAAGTTAATAACTCATTTATTGGGGCTCTGTTGACCAGAACACCTAAAGAAACTGCCTTCTCTTTTTCGGTTGTGCCCTGGGATCCTTCATTGCCTGAACCAGGGAGATGGCCAATGAGTGTCCATTCACGGCCTTGCACCCCACTACCTCTCTGACTTGCTGTCCCCCTACAAACCTCCCCGCTCCTTCCATGCCAGGCTTTCAGCCTCTCTGCCCCCACACTCTGGAATTCCATCCCACAGTCCCTTCGCCTCGTTCCCTCCCTCGCATCCTTCAAGGCCAGTCTCAAGACCCTCCTAATGCCTTTGGCTGCCCTCCCAACTCTTTCCCTCCCCTCCTAACCCTCTCCCGCCCATCCCCCCTACCCTGCCCCTCTCCCTTGCTCGGGTCCCAATATGACTCCATCCCAAACCGACTCCTGAACTCCATCCTGCAATCCCTTCACCTCACTTCCTCCCTTTCCTCCTTTAAGGCCAGTCTCAAGACCTTCCTCTTCAATCGTGCCTTCTGCGCTCCTCCTAACTCTCCTCCCTCTCCTCCCTCTCCTACTCTCCTTCCCCCTACCCCAACCCCCCACCGCTCGGGTCCCGACCTAACTGTTCAGCACCTTGGGATGTCCTCCCGATGTGAAAGACACTCTGTAAATGTAATTTTGTTGTTGTTGTGACCAGGGCTCCCGCTGCATCCTCATCCTCTTGGATCTCTCTGCCGCATTCGACAGTCAACCACGCCATCCTTCTCCACCACATCTCCTCCCTCATCCACATTACTGGGACTGCACTCGCATGATTTGAATCCTATTTATCCAACCGCTTCCATTTCATCTGGAAATGGAATGCTCCCCTTGGGTGATGTCATCCGTAGTACGGGGTAAACTTCCACATTTATGTGGATAACACACAAATCTACTTTAATAATAATAAAAATCCTTACATTTGATATAGTGCTTTTCACGCCTTCCAAATATTTCAAAGTGCTTCACAGAATATATTGTAAAGGGAATTGACTGTGTATTTGTGGGCGAAACGCGGCAGAAAATTGCACACAGCAGTGTCCCACAAACAGTCATGGATTGAAATGACTTATTATTGTGTTTTTTTCAAGGGTTTATAACCAGCATGTGGAGTAAGGAAACTTGCTGAAGGTTTCGCCCTGCCTGGGATTGACTCCAGGTCTCATGCTTGTAAGGCAAGTTTTTGTGAACGGAAACGCGAATCTCGGAAGGTGTGTTGCCTACCAGGTGCCAGGGTTGAAGACTTGACTGAGCGGGTCCAGGAAATTCTGCAAGGGGAAGGGGAAAATCCACTTGTGGTGGTCCATGTTGGGACCCATGAAGTTGAGAGGAAAAGACCTGAGATGCTCCAGGGAGAGTACCAGAGACTAGGGAGTAAACTGAAAAGTGGAACTTCGAGAGTGGTGATCTCTGGGTTGCTTCCAGTGCCTCGAGCAAGCCAGTTCCAGAATGCTAGAATAAGGCACATCAATGCATGGCTGGAGAAGTGGTGTAGGAAGGAGGGTTTCTGGTTCCTAGACCATTGGGACCAATTCTGGGGTAGGTGGAACCTGTACAAAATGGATGGGTTACACCTGAACAGGGCTGGAACCAATCTCCTTGCAGGGAGGTTGTCGAGTTTTGTGGGGGGGGCTTTAAACTAATCCCGGGGGGTGAGGGTGGGAAACTGATCAGTAGTTCAAATACAGGAGGGGTAATAAGGAGGACAGGGGAAAAGGGAAGACGGGAGAAAAATGCAGAGGAAGTAATTTGTGCCTTAGAGTGCATGTATGTAAATGCACGAAGTTTGAGAAATAAAATTGGTGAGCTGCAGGCTCAGGTTGCTGCGAGGCGATATGATGTTATAGCAGTAACAGAGACTTGGCTCCAGCATGGGCAGGAATGGGAGTTGAACATTCCTGGTTATAATGTATTCAGGAGGGATAGAGAAGGGAGAAAAGGGGGCGGGGTGGCAATTTTAGTTAAGGACTCAGTGACTGCCTTAGAAAGGAACGAGGTGGAAGAAGGACTAAAAACCGAATCTATCTGGTTAGAAATGAGGAATAAAAAAGGTGCAGTTACACTGTTAGGGGTATACTATAGACCACCAAATAGTGGGGAGGAGATAGACAAGCAGATCTGCAAGCGTATCACGGAGAAATGCAGAGCTAATAGAGTAGTGATAATGGGTGACTTCAACTATCCCAACATAGACTGGCAGAATAGTAGAGTAAAGGGCAAGGAGGGAGAAGAATTCCTGAAGTGTGTGCAGGACAACTTTCTTGATCAGTATGTTTCCAGTCCAACGAGGAAAGAAGCATTGCTGGATCTAGTTTTGGGAAATGAGGTAGGGCAAGTTCAACAGGTTTCTGTAGGTGAGCATCTAGGGAATAGTGACCACAATATCGTTAGATTCAGAATAATTATGGAAAGGGATAAGGAACGATCACAGGTGAGGACACTCAACTGGAAAAGGGCTAATTTCAATGAGTTGAGGTGGGACCTAGCCAAGGTGGATTGGAAAGAAAAATTGGCAGGTAAGACAACTAACGAGCAGTGGGCAGCGTTCAAAGAGGAGATAGTTCAGGCACAGGTCAAAAGCATTCCCACAAAGGTGAAATGTAAGGCATCCAAACCTCCCTGGATGACTAAGGAAATCGGGGCCAAAATCAAACAAAAAAAAGAGGCTTATGATACGTGTCAGGCTCAAAATTCAGAAGGGAACCAAGCAGAATATAGGAAGTGTAGGATAGAACTAAAAAAGGAAGTTAGAGGGGCAAAGAGACTGCATGAAAAACAATTAGCGAGTAAGATTAAGGGGAACCCTAAGGTTTTTTACCAACATATTAAGAGTAAAAGGTTGGTCAAGGAGAGGGTGGGGCCAATTAGGGACCTAGGAGGAAATCTCATTGTGGAGGCAGAGGGCATGGCTGATGTACTGAATGAGTACTTCGCCTCTGTCTTCACAAAAGAAAATGATACAGCCAATGCCATGGTATTAGAGGAGAGGGTAGGAGAAATGGATAGAATAATTATAACCAGAGAGGAAGTGCTAAAAAGGTTGACGTCGCTCAAGGTGGATAAGTCACCTGGTCCGGATGGGATGCACCCTAGGTTACTAAGTGAGGCACGGGAGCAAATAGCAGGGACTCTGGCCACGATCTTTCAATCTTCCTTGGACACAGGGGTCGTGCCAGAGGACTGGAGGATAGCTAATGTTACTCCCTTGTATAAAAAGGGGCAGAAGGACAAGCCTGGCAACTACAGACCAGTCAGTCTAACGTCGGTAGTGGGCAAAATTCTAGAGTCCATAATCAGGGACAAGGTAGATCTTCACTTAGAAAGATATAGGCTAATAAAGGACAGTCAACATGGATCTGTTAAAGGCAAATCTTGCCTTACAAATCTGATAGAATTTTTTGATGAGGTAACGGAATGGGTGGATAATGGTAGCGCAGTTGATGTAGTTTACATGGACTTTCAAAAGGCATTTGACAAAGTGCCACATGAGAGACTTATTAAGAAATTAAAGGCCCATGGCGTAAAAGGGACAGTGGCAGCGTGGATCCACAACTGGCTGCGAGACAGAAAGCAGAGAGTTGTAGTGAGCGGCTGTTTTTCAGATTGGAGGGAAGTGAGCAGTGGTGTGCCACAGGGATCGGTTTTGGGACCATTGCTGTTTGTAATCTACATCAATGATCTGGACTTGGGTGTACGGAGTACAGTTTCCAAGTTTGCAGATGACACTAAGTTAGGGAGAATAGTAAACAGTGAGGAGGATAGTAGCCATCTGCAAGAGGATATAGACAAATTGGTAAAGTGGGCAGACACATGGCAGATGAAGTTTAATGCAGAGAAGTGTGAGGTGATGCATTTTGGGAGAAGAAATGAAGGGAGGCAATATAGGCTAGATAGTACAATTTTAAATGGTGTGAAGGAACAGAGAGACCTGGGGATTTGTGTTAGTGACTCGTTGAAGGTGGCAGGACAGGTAGACAAGGCTGTTAAGAAGGCATATGGGATACTAGGCTTTATAAATAGGGGTATAGAGTACAAAAGTCAGGAAGTGCTGACTAACCTCTATAGGACTTTGGTGAGGCCTCAGCTGGAATACTGTGTTCAATTCTGGTCACCACACTACAGAAAGGATGTGAAGGCATTGGAAAGGGTACAACGAAGATTTACTAGGATGGTGCCAGGATTGAGGGACTTCAGCTATGAGGAGAGGCTAGATAGGCTAGGGTTATTCTCTCTGGAGCAGAGAAGATTGAGGGGAGACCTAATAGAGGTTTATAAGATCATGAGGGGTTTCGACAGGGCAAATAGAGAAAAACTATTTCCACTCGTGGGTGAATCTGTGACTCGTGGTCACAGATTTAAAATAGTTTCAAGGCGCAGTAGAGGGGAGCTGAGGAGAAATTTTTTCACTCAGCGAGTTGTTCGAATCTGGAATGCATTGCCTGAAAAGGTGGTGGAGGCTGATTCGATAACAACTTTTAAAAGGGAATTAGATCTTTATTTAGGAAGAACGGGTCTATTAGGCTATGGGGAGCGGGCAGGGCAATGGGATTGAATCGCTCTTTTCAAAGAGCCGGCACAGACTAGATGGGCCGAATGGCCTCCTTTTGTGCCGTAAAATTCTATGATTCTATGATTCTATGATTCTAAGTGCTCTTGAGCTACAGGACTCACACAGGCACAACTCTAGGTCCACCAATGTTCTATCAGCTTGTCTGGCAGACATCAGGCCCTGGATGAGTGTAAAATCCCTGTAGCTGAATATGGACAAGATGGAAGCCATACTCCTTGGCTCCCATCTTGGCTCTTCACTCCTGTGGATCTAAAATCCTCAACCTCCCTGGACTCTCCCTCAGACTCACCGGACTAGTGCACAATCTAGACATGCCGTTTGACCCCCATCTGTCCTTCCTCCCTCACATTGTAAGTTGTTGTTGTTTTTGAACAGACCTCAGTTTAATGTCTCATCTGAAAGTGGGTAGTTCATTGGCTCCTCCAGCACTAACACTGTGTCTCTTAAAAACTACAAACAACAAAAGTATATTTATTAAGTGCCTTTCATGTCGGGAGGAAGTCCCAAGGACAAACAAGGAACCTAACAGTAATCTGATATGTACTGGAAGGAAAGAGACTTATGTTTCTATTACCATTGCAGGGAGAAGAGCTCTGCAAGCTACCCGGTGTGTGGAGGTGTATACATGCAAGTTATTGTTGATTTATACTTTACTGATCAAATTAACTGCTGGCTCAGGGGACTGTATTCTAAGGCATGTGAACCTTAGAACAAACTCAGATTTTTAAATGTCCCCGAAGGATCTTTAACTAACATTGAAAATTGGCTCTTAAAGATTCTTGGCCCCTCATTTTATAGGACAGCCTCAAGCGATTTACACCCTTTGTGTTTAGGCTGCAGGAACCCACTCTGCAAGGTAATCACAACAGCAAACTTCCAAGCCAATTCAGACCCCGATTTACACTGGGTGTTCCATGGCATTGCAGCAAAAAGCGCCTTATAAATGAACTTTTAAAATAATGACTGCATACGTGAAAATACCATCAAAGGGCTCAAAAAATAATTTCTCTGTGAGATATTTCCAATCCTACCTCTTATCATTTTATTATTATGTATTATTATACCACGTTTCATCCACAAATATACAGTCAATTTTCCTATTCTCTTTCCCCTGACCCCTCCCCCCCTGCTCTAATCCCTACCTGACTGTTCAGCGCCTTGGGACGTCCTCCCGACGTGAAACCCGCTATATCAATGTATTGATCGATCAATCGATCGATTGATTATCGTCCCTAACACTACTAATCTGTTTAAATCTCACAGCCGACGACATTCTGTGTGACAAGTTAGCAGCTACAATTTTTGACTCTTTGTATAAACAGAGCAACGCATATCCATATTTCACAAATTGTAGCTTCTTTGCTTCTATGTCACATTGTAAGGACCAGTTGTACAGAACAGGATTAAGCATCCTCCCACTCCCCAGCCAATCTGCATAATAGTCAAACTTCCAGAAGGTGACTTCTTGCCATTTAGTTCTTTGTGATTTAACAAATGGAGCAGGAGAAAGGATTAGCGAAAGGCTTTCCTGTCCTCCATTTGATTAAATCCCGTCTGATCTTGCCTTTACTAAGCAGCCAAGGTTTGAGACTAATTCATGTACTTTGGTATTATACTTTGGAATGTCCTCTCGATGTGAAAAGTGCTATATAAATGTAATTGTGTATTGTACATCTTTATTTCACACATTGCCTGGCACCCAATACATCTCTCTTACCGTCCAATATCACGTTGTGAGACTTCTCAATTTGTAAAATTATTTGTGGTCAACAGAGTGAATCATATTCACAAACAAAACACAAAATACCGTACTACAAATGCTGGAAATCTGAAACAAAAACAGAAGTTGCTGGGATCCAAGACATTTCGGATCCAAGACGTTGACTCACTTTCCTTTCTCCATGGATGCTGCCTGACCTGCTGAGTTTTCCCAGCAACTTCTGTTTTTGAAACATATTCATACTTGGGGAGAAATGCAATATTTTCCTATTTACAGCACCAAACTTCCAGGATAGGTACAGCACTGTCGGGTTCCACATTAAAGAGCAAAAAGTGCAGAGTATCTCCCTAATCTTTTGCTTCTCTAATAATCCTGTACTTTCAGGATATTTTTGCCCACAAAATATACAATCAATTCACTTCAATATATTCTGTGAAATTGCCAAAGTTGCCAAACTTTTATCTTTCCAAATGTGGATCCTGATTCAGTCCCAAGGTACAACAACAACAACTTGCATTTATATAGCGCACACCATGCAGGATAGTGTCCCCGAGTGTTTTGTAGTCGGTTGATTTGGATAGTGAGCCCACCTCAATTGGAACAAACTTTCTGCCCCCAACATATTTCTCATGAAATCCTTCCAGGAGACACTATCAAGCCTGGGCCTGAAAGTATTGCTTGTTGAAAGACCCACCATAGGCACTATGGGCTGGGCTCAATGGCCTTTTCCTGTGCTGTAAATTTATAAGTGCAAGTTGTTGTTGTTCCTACCAACCTTCACTGCCTCGCTCAAACCAAAACCAGAGGTCATTCTCGATGCCATAACCAACCCCAAATTCCTGTTCTCCACTACCCACCATCTCTCCATGCCCCTTCTGAAGCACCCTCGATCCTCACTTCAGATGCCAAGGCACAAAGAGGTCCTGGATGTCTTCATCTCAACACAGATAAATAAAGATAGATAACATCTCTCCCTCAACCCCTGTGCCTTTCCCCGCCCTCCCCACTTTTAGTTCCCGCCTAAAGATCTTCCTTTGAGATCATGCTTACGGTCTTTCCTCATCCCTCTCCCACTGGCTGGTGTCAGACTCCACCACAGTCAAGCTCTCCTGGATGCTTACCCACTTGAAGGGCATTGTGTAGATGTTGTTATAAAAGTTGTTGTTGATGTGCAGAGCACTCTGTCACATACATGCATTATTATTGATGTTATTAATGTTCATAGTTATAGTTTGTTGGAAATTCAGATATACACTAAGCTGAAGTCCCTTCCATCTGTGGAGATGCACATTAAAGATCCCATGACCATATTCAAAAAGTGCCGAGTCTCTCTCTCCCTTAGCTTTAGCTTCTCTAATAACTCTGTATCTTCAAAGTATTGTTGTCCACAAAATATACAAACAATTCACTTTAGTATATTCTGTGACGCACGTTGAGATGCATTGAAGACACAATAAGACCTTAAATTTAAGGATGATTATTATTATTATTATCTGCTCATGTGTGAGCACTTGCTCAAAACCTCGTGACTCCACTTAACAGGATATCTTGTCAATCACTATGAGATATCCTCCAGACTATCTTCTAGGGGATGTGGCATTTCCTTGGAGCTGAACTGGCTCCTGGGGGACATGCCTGGCAATGGAATGTTGGAATCGAGTCAGGCCTCTGTTTCTTAAGCCGGGCGGGATCCGCTGTATTCCAGGGATAGAGCCAGCAATATCAATGGCAAGCTATGCGTTTTTAGCTTGTTAGACCCCAGCAGTCACCCCGACACACACTCCAGCTTTCCTAAGCCTGAACCCCTGCCAACTGTTACCTAATTTCCGGAAATGAGGTAAGCTTGGATGCATCGCTCGAGGGAGTGAGAGCGCATTCCATTCCAACAATCTATCTCTGGGATTCCCGTGTATAGATGGGATGCAGAGAAATCCCAATTTGGTGTTGGTACCTTTTAGCACGGGGATGGGTTTCCGCATGTGTCAGACACACCCAGCTGAGCAAAATAAAAAATCCTCCGACAGTGTAAGATGATATACCAAATGCAAGAATTATTTTACTTCTGTTAACACATATTTTACATAAATAAAGAACCAGCAACAAAAGATATGAGATTGTCCACTTTTGTTTCAAAATATGCTAAAGGTATTACATGCTCTACCAGCTAAATATAATTGCCAGACACAGTCCCAGGCATGCACATTAACGAAATGGCCTGACTTTCTGCATATTCATTGCCTTGCATCTGGCCAGCAGTTCCACCTGATTCCCTTTCTTTTGGCTCCTGTAATCGTTGGGCAATACTTAGACTAATATTATATCTAATTCAATACAAATACAAGATGTACCAAAATCTCTAGCAGGAATTCTGAACCCAACAGTGTGAGAGCAGAGAAACTACCGAGGCTCAGGCCTGAACTATTCTTACTATTTATTTGCCTGTAATTACAGATGACACTCCTGTACCTCATTACTGTTTAAATTTATGAACTGTACACATTCAGCGGTATCAATAGTCCATTTGGGTGGAGCATGGATAGAATATGGTGCTATTAAACACAGCAATAACAATTTCATTTCAATCTCCATAATGGAATAATGGGCCCTGCTTTCAAGCAAAAATGACCCACCAAGCTACCATGCAGAGATCACAATGGAATAATTTTTTCCGCTACACAATTGTGACATCTCTCCCCAAAGTCACAGATGTGGTAAATTGCAAGTAATTCATATGGTAATGAGAGGAAAGCTGGGAGATGGCAGCTTTTGTGCATCAGTGACTCTGCTCCAGCGTTGTAGATAGAAGCGAGTTAGCAGGTTGACACAGTGTGGGATTTGAGTCCCATGGTTTTCCAGACAATAAAATTAAAGTGGGGAGGGAATTCCAGGTGGCATCAGTATTAGATACAAGCAGTTTGCCGGCGTTACCTTTTTGATACCAGTTACAATAGAGAATCCTGTCGCCCCGAAAAAATTCAAACAGTCACATCTGGTTCCACTGTCATATCTTTAATCGATGATCCGTACGTAGTCCTGATATATATTTTCATACGTACCTGGCACCACTTTTGTTTTGTATTTTTTCCAATTAATGTACCATATAGAAGCTGAACTAAAAACATTTTATAATTACGCTCATTTGATCTGATAATAATACAATAATAATCCCCTATAAATATTTTGTTTCCTCTAAACTAAAATAATTTTTTAAAAGCCTTTCTTCCCAGGCGGTACAGGCCTGAGCCTTGTTTATTCCATGAAGATTCCGCCACAAATATACAGTCAATTCACTTTACAGTATATTCCGTGAAGCGCTTTGAGACGTTTAGAAGACGTGAAAAGCACTATATCAAATGCAAGGATTCTTATTTATCATATTAAAATGCTTTGTCAGCAACGAAGGTGACTTTAATGGCTTGAATGTGTTAAGAGTAGGGAGGGGAAAAATATCAGTGATATGACATTTAGCAAATGGAGCAGAGCAGCTAGGGAATGATAATAATAATCATTGATTATCATACCATTGAGATATCTCAAAGCGCTTCACTGAATATATTGTAAAATGTGTTGACTGTATTTTTGTAGTCGAATGCAGCAGCCAGTTTGCACATTAACATGTGATGTATCACACTTTGAACTCTTATGCATACAGACATTTTTCAAGAAGCCTAATGCCATCAGTAAAACAACAAATTAATCACGTCCTCCTGTCTCTGTAAAATGTGTAAAAACGGAACCAAAAAGGATCACATTAAATTATGAGTGTGTTTTCATGTAACTAGGTATTTGCTACTTGGCAAAATTATCTATGTACAGTACTCTATTAGAAAATAGAAACGGTTACACCCAGTGTCCTGGTCATCAATCCGTCAATAAAAAAATTTGTTCACTTCATGGCTGTTTGTGGGACATTAGCTTGTGCAAATTGTCTGCCATGCTTTCCCACAGTAACAGAATGTCTATCCTTCACAGTATATCATGTGAAGCATTTGGGACTACAAGAAGCACTCTACGGTATTTCAATATAAGAAAGTGCTATATCAAATGTAACTGTTATTATTTTCTGGTAGAAGAGATTTGGGAATTATTCAAATCATGTTTGAAAGCGATGGCTAAATAAAAGGTAGCTAAAACACAAATAAGTTTGATAAGATTACCTCCTTGTAATAATGCCTATTCATAATTTCTCATCATTCTGCCGTACAGATTAATTAAATGAACAATCTATGTGGAGTCCTGTAGCTCAGTGGTTAGAGTATTCGCCTTCCAAGCGAGAGACCTGGGTTCGGTTCCCGACAGGGCGAAACCATGGGCAAGTTTCCTTACTTCATGCCTGATAATAATCCCTCAAGAGAAAAAAAAATTAATTTGGTCACTAAGTCCACGACTGTTTGTGGGACACTGCTGTGCACAATTGGCTGCCGCGTTTCGCCCACAAATATACAGTATAGTCAATTCACACATATTCACTTACTCACAGTATATTCTATGAAGCAGTGTGAGACACCGAGAATATGTGAAAAGTGCTATGTCAAATGCGAGGATTATTATTATTACACAGTGGATACTAATATCTGGCAATTTGCAGAGTTTCTACAATTGAAGCTGATCAATGGTGGTATTGAACGAGTACGTCCTTAACAGGGCCGTTCGGAAAGTTTGAAGAAGCCAGACATAATAATAATCCTTGCATTTGTTATAGCTCCTTAACATGTCTTTGAGATGTCTCAAAGCACTTCACTACTGTAAAGTGAATTGATTTCATATTTTATGGGCAAAATGCGGCAGCCAATTGCACACAGCTGTGTCGCACAAACAGCTGTGGATTGAGTGGCCAATTTCTTTTTATGGGTTTACTACCCCAGGAGAAGCGATCTGCCAATCGCCTAACAACCAGATTCCTACCTACTGTTAGGTGAACAGAGGCATATGGAGTAAGGAAACCTGCCCAAAGCTTCACCCTGCCAAGAATTGAACCCAGGTCCTCTTGCTTGCAAGACGATTGCTCCAACCACTAAGCTACAGGGCATAGTTACGGTGATATTCAAGCATGCTTGATGCTTGACTAAGAGTACTTGTGTCAATTGCATCAATTTATCCAGTTCAATGGACACTGATTCACCATCTTAATGAAATAATTTACTCTGCTCATCTGAAAAATTACACCAGCCATTTCTCCTGTGAGACTGTAAAAAAACTTCATGGGTGTTATCCATGAGCTCAGGTTTCAATCTGTTCTATAGGATCTGATGCTATGTTCTGAACACAATTTAATATTTAAATAGTGGAGCCCTGTTGCGTATTGGTTAGGTCCACTCGCTTTGCAACCGCGAGGTCCTAGGTTCAATTCCCTGTTAGAGCAAAGCTTTAGGCAATTTTCCTTATTCCACGTGCCTCCATTTACCTAGCAACAACAACAACAACAAATTACATTTATAGAGCGCCTTTCACGTCAGGAGGACGTCCCAAGGCGCTGCACAGGAGGCGTGTGACCTGAGCTGAGAGGGGAGTGTTTGGGAAGGGGTGAAACACGAAGGGGAGGTAAAAGAGTTCGGGGTGGAACAAAAGGCACGATCGAAGAGGAAAGTCTTCAAACTGGCCTTGAAAGAGGAAAGGGAAGAATCGAAACGGAGGGATTGAGGGATGGCATTCCATAAGGTGGGAGCGGAGAAACTGAAGGCCCGGCCTCCGATGGTGGGGCGGTTCGGGCGGGGGGCTTGGAGCAGGCCAAGTCCTGTTGAACGGAGGGTCCGGGTGGGCGTGTAGGGGGAGAGTAGATCGGTTAAATAGGGCGGGGCAAGGCCGTGTAAGGCCTTGTAGGTGAGGACGAGGATCTTGAACTCGATCCTCTGGAGGATGGGGAGCCAGTGGAGACGGGCGAGGGTGGGGGTTATGTGGTCACGGAGGCGGGTGCGGGATAGTACACGGGCTGCAGAGTTTTGGATGACCTGCAGCCTGTGAATGGAGGAACTGGGGAGGCCGACGAGGAGAGAGTTTCCGTAGTCCAGTCGTGAGGTGATGTATGCGTGCACGAGTGTTTCAGCAGCGCGGGGGGTGAGATAGTTGCGGAGCCTGGCAATGTTGCGCAGGTGGAAATAAGCGGTGCCGGTCAAGGCGCGGATGTGGGGGAGGAAGGAAAGTTTTTGATCGAACATGATGCTGAGGTTCCTGATTGGCTTTGTGAGGTGGAGAGTGCAGCCTTGGATGTTGAGGCTGGCAGCGCCCGATGTGAGGAGGCGTTGGCTTGAGCCAATCACGAGGGCCTCGGTCTTACTCACGTTCAATTGCAAAAAGTTGTCCCTCGTCCAGGACTCGATGTCGGACAGACATGCTGTCAGAACATCGATCGTCTGGGGGTTGAGGGATGAGGCAGAAAGATACAACTGGGTGTCGTCCGCATACATGTGGAAATTTACCCCATGTTTGCGGATGACGTCGCCCAGAGGGAGCGTGTAAATGGTGAAAAGGAGGGGGCCTAAAATCAGAGCTAGCAGTAAGTAGGAATCTGGTTATTACTCGATTGGCGGATCGCTAACCAGAGGTAATAATCGCCCTCCCTGATAAAAAATAATAATTTTTCTATTTGATAAAGTATTTTGAGTCGTCTCAATGACATGATAAGGGGCTTTATATCAAACGCATTATTATTTTAGGAACATTTCATGTACGTTGAGCACATCGGTGTGCTGCTATAGTCAGTGTACATCTCAGTGCCAAAGAAGCTACACCACCCAAAGCAGAAGAGCATAGTTAAGAGCACAGGCGATCTCAGACAGGAAATCGAATGTTGGAAACTTTAGTGGGAATCACAGATCTTCCATGAATTCTTTCTGATCTGGACATCTGTCTCACTGATGAAATTTGCCTGCAGGATACTTCTGCTACATGATCAGAATAATCGTCTCATATATACAGTACTGTCAAACTTCACCCTAGCAATGTATCTTCATTGTTTCAAACAAAAACATAAAGTGAGTAGCACATCTCCCCAGACTATGGACATCTGAAAGTTCTTCCCTGGTTTTGAATGGGAGAGAAAGGAAAAGGGGGGAAATAGAGAAGTTCTATAGGTCAGTGGCCCTTACAAGCGTGAATCCTGGGTTCAATTCTTAGCAGGCAGGGCGAAACCTTGGGAAAGTTTCCTTACTCCACAAAGCTGATAATAATCCCTCCAAAAAAAATTTAACAATAATAATTTGGTCATTCAATTTACAACTTGTTTGTGGGACACACTGCTATGCGCAAAATGGTTGCCACGTTTCGTCCACAGTCAATTCACTTTACAGAATATTCTGTGAAGCGCTTTGAGATGTCTAGAAGACGTGAAAAGCACTATATCAAATGCAAGGATTATTATTATACTTATTATATCGCCATTCCAGCGATGTCTGTGGAAGAATGTATATTTAATAGCATCTCATCAAATCAAAACACTTCACAGTTATTACGTCCTTCTGACATGAAAGGCGCTCTATAAATAATAATAATAATCCTTGCATTTGATATAGCACTTTTCACATCTTCTAGACGTCTCAAAGAACTTCACAGAATATACTGTAAAGTGAATTGACTGTATATTTGTGGGCGAAATGTGGCAGTAAAAAACACAGTAGCGTCCCACAAACAGTCGTTGATTGAAATTTATTATAGTTTTTTTGGCCAGATTATTATTAGGCATGACCTACCCAAGATTTCACCCTGAACCTGCCTGGATTCGAAACACAGGTTTCACACTTATATGGCGAGTGCTCTAACCACTGAGCTACAGGACTCCACGTAATTTTGTTGCTGTTATTATTATTATAGTATTGTCAAGAGTCCTGCCTATTTTTGTTGATAAATGAGGCAGCTATTTTGGCTACAGCCAGGTACAAACATGACACGAATGACCAATTTATCGAGAGGATTGTTGGAAGCGCTGTGAGAAACTCCTTTTTCTTTTTGAATAATGTTCTGTGAATGTTATTTGAATATTTGAATAGTTTGCTTTTGAAAAGACCAAATGTACTAACACTTATCACTGTATACATCAAGCTATTGTCAGAACAATGCATCTTTACTGTCAGGTCTTGGTGGCACAACTGAGTTCAATAAATATTTTACAAATTGAATCAATAAAATGGATTAACACATAGAGTTTGGAGTCCACTCTTGACATTTACCTTACTACATGAACCTCAGGTGTCTTTGCTATAACTGCTTTAGAATGGAGCGGCTACTATCCATTATTTCAGTTCTTATTGGCTACCGAATAGATTAAATCTGCTCTGTCACCAGTGAACTTGCAGTAAATTAATTTGCTTTAACCCCTCGATCAATTGGTCCATTAAACTGTCAATGAGTATTTTTGGTGCATTGGCACCAGATTCAATGTTTTGATATAAAGCTGAAATCCCATTCAATTTGTTCGGCTTAAGTGATTCTGGGGACACTTATTGATGCCATTCACAGATTTTGTGCTGTCTCATGTTTTTCCCAGGAAATGTTGATTCATTTAGTACACACACTAAAATTAGAACACAATTAGATGAATCTGAGTTCTGTAATGACTTGAAATTAACATTTTGTGGTGACCTTAAAGAGCACTTTATTGAGATGTCTCAAAGCGTTTCACAGAGTATACTACTACAAAGTGAATTGACTCTATATTTTGTGGGTCAAATGCGACAACCAATTGCACACAGCAGTGTCCCCAAAATCAGTGGTGGATTGAGTGACCCATTTTATAAACAAGGGATTATTGCTTCCAGCAAAATGATCTGCCAACCGCCAAACAACCAGGTTCCTTCTTACTGTTATGTAAATGAGTGGTGTGGAGTAAGGAAACTTGCCTAACCTTAATGGCACACCATAAAAATAATAATCCTTGCATTTGATATAATTACTGCTTTATCATCTTTGAGACATCTCAAAGTGCATTCCAGAATATATTGGAAGAGGACAAGTCTGATGATGCTGTCCATGGATGTATGCTAAAGAAGGATACTAATATATGTTCTGGCAGTCGTGAAAGTGAATTAAGATTAGAGACATCAGCAACACATTATTCGCAACAAAACCATAAGGAGATGGAGGGCCCGGCCCTTCATTTTTCAAAGAATTCCAGAATTTATCCGAGATCATCTGCTCTAATCGAAGATGCTAACGCTGGTTTGCAGGTGAATCTAGATTTTAGCAAAGACAACAGACTAGATCAAGAATTTGTATATCGGATACCATCTCCATTACAATCTATTCCACATAAACAAATTGAAGCGAGTGCTAATCCTAACACTGCAGACGCTTCATTTCGCATGAAGCTCTATAGGAAAGTAAAATTTCCATCCGTGTGTGGAAGAAATAAAGAAAGCTCCAAAGGACAAAGTAGAGCTGAGGAAACTTAGCAGAAATAACAGAGAGACTGAAAATGTTGCATCTCCAAGCTAGCCAAGGAAAACAATTGTTGGAATTATTTCAAGCCAACGAAGAGAGTGGTTCAGAGTTTAGGGACTTCACAGATCACTCTGCACATAAACTGTCAGAAACAGAAAGAGATCAGTGTCACGTTAATCAGCCAGAGGATGTCATGTCACTCTTTGCCCAGACATCACCTTTATCATCTTTTCTTGGTTTTTAGCGTAATGTTTCAATAATAATATTGCTTTACATCAAGCAATTTTTAGATCAAGGCCTTTGAGTCATGTACGGTTTGCAAAGGGGCTAGAATCTTAATTCTCGTGCAGCTTTAAAAGACATCGAGTGAGTTCAGTTTTCTCATTTGGTCATTTTTATGAGTATTTCAGAATAATATAATAATATTATAATATAAACCTCCAAAAAAAACCTATAATAAATTGGTCATTTCAATCCATGACTGTTTGTGGGGACACTGCTGTGCACAATTGGCTGCCGCATTTCACCCACAAACACACAGTCAATTCACTTTACAGTATATTCTGTGAAGCGTTTTGAGACATCTAGAAGACATGAAAAGCACTATATCAAATGCAAGGATTATTATTATTATTATTCTTGTAAAGTGAATATTTTGTGGGCTAAACCTGGCAACTAATAGAGCGCAGGAGTGTCCCACAAAAAGTGGTGGATTGAGTGACCAAATTATTCCTCATTCCTTGTCTTTCACCCTGAAAGAAGTGGCACGCAGTGATTTGCATGTTTGAGAACTCACGTTATCAGTTGCTACGCGTCACCTGACACACCTGTCCATGAACAATGGCAACACTTTTACTAAGAAATGAAAAGACGAAAATATTGAAGAACATGGAATGAGAAAAAACATTCACATAGTAAGTCTGTTGCCCAAATGGCATGTACAATTTGCCTCTTCATTGACTCTACCCAACCCAACTCCTGTGGAATTAAAACAACCCTAGATACATATCCACGAATCTATACCTTTGTCTCACTGACCTCTGGTTGCCATTAAGAAAATCTAAAAAAAAAGCTCTCTGTACTAATTTTCTCCATTCTTTGGCTTTGAAAGCTGCTTTAATTATTTTTCACCTTCCTGCACACACACGCCTTTCAGTGCATTGCCAAGTGACCATTTTTCATGCATGAGGTTGCGTGCACAGCCTGATTAAGAAATCTTGGGGCCCTGAGTACCAAGAGCATTCTAGAGCCTCGTGCACAGTCTGGGGTGGGGGGCTGTGGCCGTGTCTCGCCCCATGTCTCATACTCACTGCCACTTTCCTGGAGAAACGACACATGTTCCCTCCCACTAGGGGAAGCCCAGAGAGCCTGTGTGTGATCTCCCACAGCCACACCTACAATAAGGCTCTTTGTCTGGGGCCCTGGGCATGGGCGCTGTAGGCCATACATTGACCTGACCTTGGTGATTTTATCATATCTTCAGAAATTGCACCTGTCAATAGTTCAGGCAATAATTGGCTGCAAGTGAACGTTTTCCCCTCCCACATAGTTTGTCACAATGGTTTAGCTCCAAATGTTCTTAATCTGGTTATGTACCCAACCTCACACATCAACTGTAGTCACTTGCCAGTTATGTGGTGCCTATGGAAGGCCACCTGACCAGACTGCAGTGCGGACCATTTTAGTGCAGATTCCGGAGATACAGAGTTTGGAGGAGAATTAGTTTGTTGTGGTTAGTCCCAGCTACTGGGATTGCTATTTGAATTTAGTCTGAGTAAACAAGAGTGATTCCAATAGAGGATTTATTCAAAAGAAGATTCTCAGTCTCTGGCGGGAATAATATTCACGAGCAAGAGCATTGGACAAACTCAATATAAACAGTGCCTTCCCCTCCAACAAAGGTTTTAGAACAGAATCAATCATTTACCAGAGATCGATGGATTTTTATGCAGAATCAAGCGAAAATCATTGTAATACATTGGGTCATGGGATTCCAATTAGAAAGAGAAATGTGTTTCCATCAATAAACCTTGTGAAGCAATTCTATTTCAATGTGGATAACTAATCAGGTCTTGCCACTGTTGTAACACTACAAAAAGCAAGTTGCTGCATACTTACCTAACGTTACAGTAGGTTTAGAATAATCAATGATTCATATTAAAATAAACGAGGCTCCTCAAACTCTCAGGAACATTTGTTTATCCAAGAGCATTCGTCACAAACAACAACAGAATTAGTATTTATAAGAAATCCACTAAGCATACATTCATCTGCCCAAACATGAAAAGCTATACAAATGTAATTGTGTTGTTGTTGTTTGTACAAAATGTATGTTCACATACAAAGTGCGGTCAAAACATTTGAGTAAATCTTGTGAAGTGTTTTGAGATGTCTTCCTGACATGAATAGCTGTATATCAGATTAAGGATTATTACTTGTGGTGGATAAAAGTGAACGTATTTCATGATCTGAACTTCCCGATGTATCGATCAGTTTTAAGTTCACAGTGGTCAGTTTTGACCTCTGATTCACTGACAACAAAACAAAATGAACAAAATTGCACTTATTACGCCTTTCAAGTTGGGAGGATGTCCCTGACAGAACCAGGGTTGATAGGGAAGAAGTGCAGATTTTGTTTCTGGCTTTTGGGGAAAGTTTTTTGAAAATGTCTTTGAAAAATATTCATTTTATCTTACTGTCCTGGAAATAACCAATAGATTCTATTTCTCTTGCCTCCCAGATCCAACCAGTTTTGTCTGAGATTGAAGGCACAATACACATTGAGTATCAAAACCATACACACTGGTTTTGACAGGGATTCCATTCACAGATCAAACATGATTTGATTGCTGTTTGCGTTGAGCATGCAGTCTCAACAACAAAAACAACAACAACTTTGATTTATATAGCGCCTTCCACGCCGGACGGCATCTCAGAGCGCTTCACAATAACGGATCCCGGGACCGAGTCAGGGGCAGGGGTAGAAAGGTGACCAAAGGCGCAGTCCAAGAGGAAGGTCTTTAACTGAGACCTGAAACTGGGAAGAGAAGGGGTGAGGTGAAGGGAGTGAGGAAGGGAGTTCCAGAGCCTCGGGGCATAGTGGCTGAAGGCACTATTGTCTCCACAACAATAGTGGACATTCCTCAAATGGACATTTCCAATGGTCTTGACATTGACAGGACTCTTACAGGTAGGGTTGATAGATGCCTTTCTTATAGGAAACGGATACAGAATATCTATCTATCCATACATCTGGCTGTCTCGCAGCTAGAACCACCACACATCACAAAAATGACTACAAATTTTCACAAAATTGTACGCCAAGCTCTCTTCCAAGAGGATTTATTTTGAAATTGGGTTCTGTCTAAATAAAGCAAAAGCAACTCAATAGTTATGAAGTATCGAAAGAAACAATTTCCAGAGGGAACTGATGACTGTCCCATTATTGCAAAGCAAAGTTTTAGTACGTTTCATCTTGCTGTTTCCTTTGCAATCTCTCATCTCTACTTCAGGAAATGCTATTCTACAAATGTCACCAGTGAGATGAGCAACGTGGCCATTGTTTTGTGACCTAGATTTCTCAGGAAGGCTCTGCTCATTGAATAATAAGGCTCAAAGAACTTATCTGAACCTCTGCCGGTTAATTCAGCATTGCAGCAGATACTCACATCCCACGGACGTCCCAAGGGCTGGACATACCTGAGCTGGCATCGGCGATGGGAAGGGTGCAGGGAAACGGGGGGATTTGGGGTGATCGATGGGACCACCGAGGAGGAGGGTCTTGAGGCAGGACTTGAAGGAGGCTAGGGAAGGAACAAGGCGGAGGGACTGTGGGATGGAGTTCCAGAGATTGGGAGCACAGTGACCGAAGGTTCTCCCGCCAACGGTCTGGCAGGCAGGTCGGGGGCCTGGGAGCAAGCCGGAGTCTGCTGAGTACAGGGGGCAGGCAGGCAGTTAAGGGGTTAGAGGGTCACAGAGTGGATGGGACAATATGGCGGACGTAAGGGAAGGCAGAGCAGGTCATGGCTTGGATGTGGGGGAGAAAAGATAGTTGAGGATCGAAGAAGACAGCTAGGTTCTTGACTGGCTTTGTGAGGTTGAGTGTGAAACCATGGAGGTTGATGCTGCCAGTGCTTGATGTGTGAAGGCGCTGGTGGGAGCCAATCAAGAGGTTCAGTAAGTGTTGTGTAGAGAAGCAAACCAGTTTGCATTGTACCAGCAAAGGGCAATACACAGCAATAAGACAAATCATCAATGCATCTTTTATTTCAGGAGATTGGATAATAGGGAAATATCAGCCAGGATTCTTTGAATGCTTCCTATTCCTCTTCAGAATATTGCCGCAGAAACTTTTACATTTACCTGAACCACTTCCTAGCGTTTTTGCATTACGCATGTCTGTGGTTCTTATGTCCTGATAGAATGCTGCATTTTGATGTTTTCCATTGTACTAATGTATTTGGTATTACTGGCTAAATCATATTACCAACCGTCAGGGAATAAAACATTGCCACATTCACATTACATTCTCAATCACGAGTCAGTCAAAATACCAAGATCCTAAAACAGCTTCAGAGAGATTATAAATCATTGGCAGCCATCAATTATATTCTTTTCCAAACCTCTCTCTTGCCTCAAAAAGTATTTGTATGTTTGACCTCAAAATGATAGTATTCCTGGAGAAGCCATGAAAGTTCTCAACCTCACAAGATAGTCCTTCTCTTCCTTCCAAACAATTTTACCGGTCATTTTGTCATCTTATTTGGGTAGATATATGCAAGATCTCATTGCTACGCTTAAGTATTCAAACCAGACTGAGAGTTTCACAAATATATGCAACCAACACAAGTGAAATTTACATTTTTCTCGAGCGGAGTGCACACTCTACCATACTCTGCTTCAGTTCATTTCAGAAAATATCAAGCACAGGCTGTCAGGAGCCAAGGTTTTGGGGGCTCCATAGTATTTTGAGAGATATTCATAGAATCATAGAATTATGCAGTATAGAAGGAGGCCATTCAGCCCATGTTGCTGTGCCAACTTTTTCAAAAGAGCTTTCCAAATCAATCCCACTTCCACAATGGGGAGGGCGGAGGGAAAGGGGGGAATTTGGAGTGACCGACGGGACAGTTGAAGAGGAGGGTCTTAAGGCGAGACTTGAAGGAGGCCAGAGAGGGGGCGAGGACTGTGGGATGGAGTTCCAGAGGTTGGGGACAGAGTGGCTGAAGGCTCGCCCGCCAATGGTGGGGCGGGTGGGTCAAGGGAGGTGGAGCAGGCCAGAGCCTGCTGAACAGAAGAGGCAGGCAAGTTGGTAGGGGGTTAGGAGGTCACAGGTGTAGGGTAGGGCAAGGAGAGCTTTGAATGTGAGTTTTAGGAGCTTTAATTGGATCCTCTGGCTGATGTGGAGCCAATGGAGTCGGGAAAGGATGGGGGAGATAGGGTCACAAAGCTTGGAGTGGTAGAGGACATGTTGCTTTTATCCAGTGATCCAGTGTTTTATCCAGAACACTTATCCAGTGTTCTGGATAAAAGTATTTTCTTACAAAAGCATTTGCAAGCATTGTCTGGCAGGATTTGAGCTGCTTGTCTATCTTGGACTATCTACCCATTAAGGCTTTGGTTTGTAGGATTAAAGGGAAGCGAATGTAGATGAACCTTTCCTCCAGTGACTGGTCTACCCCTTCTGAATCCTGCTGATGCGCTAGACTGGCTAGTTTGTCATCAACAGTGCCTTGGACAATTGTGGACCCCACCTACTCAGGAACCAGAGTAGCAAGACAACCAATTGGAGCCACCTTAGCCCCAAGGAGATTTAGTTCGTCTCACCCCCCACCCCTCACCCCCCATCAGTATAGTAAGCTGTTTGTGCACTCTCTACCGTAGTCACAATACAATTAGCGTATGATGTAAATTAAATACTCCACAATCCACACAGTACAGTATTATTTCAAAAAAACAAAAACCCTCTCACCGCTGTCAGACATTCTTTATGGCGTCCCCACTGCCCAAATTCAGTCCAGATTCAGACACGAGCACTGGCTATCACAGCACTGCCTGCACTTTAGACTTCACCAACACCGAATGGTTAAAGCAATGAAGCTTTGTGGATCAGTCAGAATATCGTTCAAACATGCCTGGGGAGTTTCTGGCAGTCACCAATTTACATTTCAGACCGAGGTACACGAGGGAGAAGCAAGATGGAAGAAAGCACCTGAACCATCCTGGGGACTGAACACATCGTTGGAAAATTCACATCCAGAGCTCAGATTCAGATTTCACAGATACGCTCCAACTTCAATTGCTTATAAATGAAGATCAAATTAAAAGGCAAATTCCATTATATATATATCCCTTCTGTTGATTGTGTTAACCAAAAAAAGTAAATAATAATCCTTACGTTTGATATTGGGCCTTATCACATTGTTCAGACCTTCACCGGATACACTGTAAAGTGGAGTGACTATTTTGTGGGTGAAACTCAGCAAACACGGGTCCGCTTATTTGCAAGGTGAGCCGCTAACCACCAAGCTACTGGATAGGCTTGTTTCAACAACAACAACAAAATTACACTCTTATAACGCCTTTCACGTTGGGAGGACGTTCACTTTCCAATATAAATATTGTCAGATTGAACTTGCTGTAAATAGGAATGCCCTTGGGTTGTAAGTAGACCCTAATTTTCCTTCAGAATTGTCAATATTTGAAACCTACACAAATATAAATGCAGACATCTGCTCTAAAGACTATTCTCTGGTAGATACCAGATCGGGCACAGTATAGCTTCAACGCTATTTAGAAATGATTGTACTTGTAGAACGGGTTATCAAAATCTAAATGTGCTGACCTTTAATAAATGTGCTGACTTCAAAAAAGTCTTAAATTCTCTCAAAAGATGATGAAGTCACATTGCAGATTATTGTAAAGAACAAGGACGATCAAAGAGTTAAAATCATTTAAAATAGCCCTTTCTCTGGTCTTCTGTGTCACTGTTGCAAACCATTTACTGTATTATTATAATTCCATCTTTAATTAAATGACATGCCTTAACTTTGATATTACAGCAGTTAAACAGATTTGTTATCAATGGTATTTAAATTCATCACAAATTATCGAGACCAAATGGCTGAAATTGAAGCCTGAACATTTACAATTACAGCTCCACCAAACACCTCACATTTCAGTTCTTTTCTCAGTTCATTGATCAGCTGCCGTCAAGGCAACCGTCAACTGTCAATCTATGCACTCCCCTCAGAGCACAAAAGCAAAGCTAATTTAGCCAGCAATCATTTGGGCAAAGCTGCAAAACAAACACGTTTTCAATCTCACTTGTGCCCCCAGTTTAAATCCGTTGTGAGGATCTAAACCTTTTCTATACACAAGTAAACATTACGTGGGCGTTATTCTTGAATTAGATTGCCCAAATTTAATGTTTCTTTCATTCATTTGTAGTCTAAATTGTTCATTCAGACAAGAGACCAGCCTTGTATATTTTCTCGTATATTGCAAACTTCCAACATCAGTCACTGATATTGTTAGTCTCACAAATAAAATTGTAACAAATGGATTCTAATCCCTGTAGCATTGGGCCCCAGCTATCAGTCTCCTTAAACAACATATATACTCTATATAATAATAATAATCTTGTATTTGATATAGCGCTTTTCATCTCTTATCGACATCTCAAAGATGTTCGCAGAATATATTGTATTGTGAATTGACTGTATATTTGTGGTATACAAATATATATACATAATAATCCTTGCAATTGATATAGTACTTTGACATAACAGTACTTGACTGTATATTTGTGGTATATATACACATAATAATCCTTGCATTTGATATAGTGCTTTTCACATCTTCTAGACTTCTCAAAGTGCTTCACAGAATAGGATTGAGTCTTGAAGAACCACATACTGTATATGATTATATTATATTATATGATAAATGTTGCTCAATGATTGGAAAACTCCCTGAACTAATAATGTTCTTATTGTTCTCAGAGACATTTTCTGATGTTGGTGCAGACATTGGTGCACTTTCTGCAGTTTCTGCAATTGCACTATGTATGTCAGGCAGATATTTAGTGGAGAACATAAGAATAAGGAGCAGGAGTAGGCCATTCGGCCCCTCAAGCCTGCCCCGTCATTCAATAATATCATGGTTTAGTTTCCCTAACCATTTGCCCTAACAGTATGGATCACACTAAATTATATTCCCACTTCTTGTAAAGCCAGAAGAATTGGCTGCGCTTTATGAACCCAATCTTCCCAAGGGTTTGAATCCAACATTGGTTTGTGAGCTCCCAATATTAACTGCACTCTACTGCAATCCTGGGGAAGTTCTATAATTTCAGAGCTGCCCTCAGTGACATGTTAAAACCCATGTCCTGGCTGCCTGTTAAAATACAAATCAGAGGTGCAATGCACTTTTCAAAAGGAGAAGGTGGTTTAGCCAAAATGTCTGGTGTTCTAGCCAAAATGCCTCCAGATAATCATTCACTTCAGGGCTGGTTGTGAAACCTTGCTATGAGCATTTTGGCTACCTTAGTTTAATGTCTCATGCAAAACTAATACAGTCACTTCACCTGACAGCAATCCTCTCCAAGCCATTTCAATGTTCCAGTCGCTGTCCCAATACAAGGATTATTATTGTGACCTGGAGCCATGGGGCTGCAAATGGATTTTCATAATTTAATTTTTAGCAGCAATATTATAAACAATGATTGAAAATTGTTATACGAATTTAGAAAGGCACAAGTTCAGCAAATCAACATCACATGGAACAGGAAGCTGAGCTTGTGAAGCACTTGTATTAATATTGTAACAATCCAACTGACCTTCCTTTAAAGCTTTTTCCAGTTTTAGAACAGAATATCATTAGAACGTCAATGGAGACCCATTTGTGGAGGGCTAGATTTTCTCACCAGGCACAATGAGAAATATAATTGTGGTGTTTTTATCTGTGTATGGATGAGATTCTATGTGTGGGGCCGCAAATTTATTCAGCTTGTTTATCTGTGTGTGAAGGGTAACTCCAGAGGGAACAAAATGGAAACAAAGGGAGAGATGGTCAGAGTACAAAACAGGGAGAAGATTAACCATTAGAAGTGCTTGGGCCCAGGAACAATGAAATGGGATCTTATCCAAGAGCTAGACTACAGATTTTAAAATAGAATGCAAAATTAAAACCAAGTGTGCTATTCTTAAATCATCCAGGTATGTGAATAAGATTGATCAAGTCTTAATGCATGGATTATACCGAGGACACATACACTCCTCCAGGTCAATGCCCCCGTGTGTCACTGTGTTCACTCCTTCCCAACAATTTACAATTGTCCATGATAATCTTATTTAACTTTTCTATTTGTAATTATTGCACTTAATTCGAGAATCAGCATTTTACTTTAACACTGGTTGAAATATGCTCCAAATTTTTCACATCCTCTACTAATACCTTGTTATGCAAATATACAGTCAATTCACTTTACAGTATTTGCTACATCAAATATGTTTGTGTTAAGTTTTTACAGCTTAGAAGCAGAGTGTTTTCCAATATCCTTTTGGCCCACTGCTTCACCCCGAAAGGTTTCATGCAATCGCTGTACAAACAAGATGTGAAAAGACTCAAATGGAGAATTTCAGAGAATCAGGAATGTGGGGTTGGTTTTGATGCATTTTCAAGGCAAATCCTTCAAGATCTAATCTAAAGCAATAGATATTCTATTTTACATCTATACAGTCAATTCACTGTGCAGTATATTCTGTGAAGTGCTCTGAGACGTCTCAAAGATATGATAAGGAGCTAAAGGAATGCAATAATATTATTATTATTTCTGTCTCACAAATTTACCTGACAAATTGTGGCACTGTTGGCATGGAGATAGGCTCACAAGCCTAACTGTGGTACTTACACAGAAATCCTGAATGTTTTCATAGTGAAAGCAATTATTATAAAAGTGTATTTTTCATGGTTTCTCGCTTGGAAAGCGAGTAATTAATTCTTAACATAACAGAGGTCATGCTTTATTAAGGGCATAGTGTTGTTACATTGAGATTATTGTAAAGTAGAGAAAGTGCAAGATGAAATTTAATGAAGGGGTTCAGAAGACACTATATCAAAGCCTGAGACGACAAAATAGCCTTCAATCACTCTGCGGGATGTAATATTTATAAGAATAATAATCCTTGCATTTGATATAGCGCTTTTCAAGTCTACTAGATGTCTCAAAGCGCTTCACAGAATATACTGTAAAGTGAAGTGATTGTATATATTGTGGATGAAACACGGCAGCCAATTGAGCACAGCAGCTTCCCACAAACAGTCGTGGATTGAAATATCCCATTTTTGGGGGGAGATTATTATTAGGTTTATAGGATTATTATTATTTATATTACAAGTTCCATTTTTATATGGAGTGTAAACCGTATCATATTCTGAGGGGAGAGAATATCCTGTAAAGTGAATTGATTGTATATTTTGTGGGCGAACCATGTCAGTCAATTACGCGCAGACAATCGTGGATTGAGTGACCAAATTATTATTAATTTTATTTTGAAGGATTTATTACCCCCGGAAAAATGACCCACCAATCAACTAACAACTAGGTTTCAACTTATTGCTAGAGGCTAAACAGAGGCAGGCGAATGGAGTAAGGAAACTTACCCACCGTTTCACCCGCCCAGGAATCAAATCCAGGTCCTCTCACTGCGAGGCAAATACAGCAATCTAAACATTAAGCTGCAGGACTCGAAAAATTAAGTGGACAGTGGCCAGTGAATAAGATAAAATAAGTGTCCTAGCTTCACAATCAGGCAGGTTCTTGGTTAATAATAATAATCATAATCCTTGCATTTGATATAATGCCTTGCAAGTTTCCTTACTCCATTTTAAGAGGTGGTTTGCAAAATAGTGACATTGCAAAAAAAAAACCACGATAATAAATTGGTCATTTCAATCCACGACTGTTTGTGGGGACGCTGCTGCGCGCAATTGGCTGCCGCACTTCGCCCACAATTATTCAGTCAATTCACTTTACAGTATATTCTGTGAAGCGCTTTGGGACAGATAAGATATGAGATATGAAAAGTGCTTTATCAAATGCAAGGATTATTATTATTGTTATGTTTTCGAGCCTTTTAAAGCGCTTCATAGAATATAGTGTAAAGTGAATTTACTGTATATTTTGTGGCCAAAACATTCACCCCCAGCAACACACAGAAACAAGAGCATTAAACATTGACCATTAAACAAGAATACCCCAATGTATCTACAGCAACAAACCCACGTTACAAATGTCCTTCACCAGCACTATGCGCTCATATTGCTTCAAAAGTCAGTCACATTCTCTACAAGTAAGTTTATTTCAGTGTACAGTTCTGTACTGTATAAGCAAAAAAAGTCCCCAAAATGTATCTCTTTTGTTTTAGATACAAATATGTATTAATGAGTCCTCCAACTTTCCCCTCAGCTCATCTGAACAGACTGACTCATGCTGGAGAACCAGCAATCAATTGACAGACATCCTCCCATACCTTCTCCTATATGAGCCTCAACAATGTGGTTTAAGTTACATCGATCACTAAGAATAACAATCTTTAAATAGTTTTTATAATGAGACTTTCCAGCACAAACCATTTCAGAACAGTGGTGACTGTCGGTGGGGTAAACAATTCCATGGAGCACAAACCTAGACCAATCTTGTAATCGTATCAAAGTATCTACACAAGCTTACACTTTGCAGTTGAGATGCCCGGATAGCAATCAATGATCCATTTTTGGCACATGAAACCCCCCGAAATAATAATAATGTTTAGGTCACTCAATCCACAACTGTTTGTGGGACACTGCCATGTGTAATTCATTGGCCGCTGCATTTCACCCACAAAATATTCAGTCAATTCACTTCATAGTATATTCTGTAAAGCACCTTGAGATGCAGAGAAGGTGTGAGTATAGAGAAGTCTATATGTTTATATCAAATGCAAGGATTCTTATCATTATTATTATCAAAAGTTCCTCCTGTTCTTCAGTTGAAGACCATTTGCTGAAATTGAAGATCATGAGGAATTTTGCAAATGTTTTTGAATTCTGTCCTAATTGGGAAAAAAAAAATCTGCAGTTCACTTTAGGGGTGTAATGAAAATTGAAAAGTTTCTTAAATTTTCTTAAATATTGAGACAATGGCCTTAAGACTAGGAGCATGAGATACACCAGGAATGAGAAACCAGATAGACACTTTCTTTTCATACGAACCAGGAGCTCAAATGTTAACTGCAGCTCCCCATATTGCATCTGTAGCATCACAGAATGGGAACAAATCTCTCAATACTGTACTACCACAAAACTTAAGAGTCAAGCTTCACATTGTGACTTGAGCTGACATTGCAATGCAATACTGTATTGTCAGAGGTATTATTATTATTATTGTTATTTTCAAATGTTACATTAAACAGAGATGCTTCATGTCTGTTTAGTTTTGTATAATAAAGATCTCCTGATATTGTTCAAAATGAATTTAGGAGTTTCTTGTGTTGTCCTGGGCAATATTCCGCCAGACATCGGTTGTTCACCTCATGGCTCTTTGCGGCTTTACGAGAGCACAGATGGTTTCTTACAAAAACAATTGTTTCACTTGACAGTTATTACTGTAAGGTACGTTGAGATATTTTGCATAACTTAGATGCTTATTAGAAATTATTTATTGATTGATGTAAAATGAAGCCAATTATTGCACTGAGGTAAATTTAGCACATTTTAGTCCATGTCAAAAACCGCCCTTTGATTCCGATATACTATTTTGGACTGAATGAAGAGAAAATCTCTGTCAATCAGTGGTTGGTTGTAGAAGAAAGCATATTACAGTACAGTATATAATACAATCCTGGCAGTTGATATAGCACCTTATCACATCTTTGAGACATCTCAAAGTGCTTCACATCATATGCTGCAAAGGTGTGACTGTATGTTTTGCAGGTGAACTTAATATGTAACTCAAGTCTACCCAGCCTCCTGTGAAAAGTAAACCCTTCCTTTTAGGTATTAATCTGATGAATTGGTGCAGGATGGTCTCTAATGTCAGAACATGCCTCCAAAGATTTATCTTTTTGACTACTTTGGCAACCTTCCAGCCTACTAACCCAGACTCCCAGTCAGCTGTGTGTAGCAGTTTGAAACATCCCCCTCACATTAACAACACCAAAATTACATTTGTATAGCACCTTTCACATTGGGAGGACATCCCATGGCGATGGACAATCAGTGTTTCGGACCCTAGCTGGGGTCGGGATCTATGAGGGTGGGAGGACGGGAGGGAAGTGGGGGGAAGGGGGGTGACTGATGGCACAGTTGAAGAGGAGGGTCTTGAGGTGGGACTTGAAGGAGACTAGGGAGGGGTGAAATAGTGAAAGGTGCTGTATACATGTAAATTGTTGTTGTAAAGACGGAGTACTTGTGTATTGAATAATTGTATTGAATAACTCCAGTATTTTGTGTTGAATATGTTGGTTGGATTGTATAGCATTGCTATAATGGATATAGCTATTCTATTGAATAGCTTTACATAAGAATACAACAGCGACAACCACAAATTGCATTTATATAGCACTTTTCGCATTGGGATGACATCCCAAGGCATTGAACAGCCAAAGGTTTGCACCTGAACTGAAGGTTGAAATCATGAGTGGTGGAGAGCAAGGTGGTGGAGGTAGGAGGATGACTGAGGGCACAGTGAAAGGGGAAGGGCTTGATATAGGCCTTAAAGGAGGCAAGGCAAAGGGATTCTGGGATGGAGTTCCATAGGTTGGGTACTGAAACTCTGAAGGCCCGCCTGCCAATGTTGGAGCGGACAGTGTGCCACATGGATAAGGCCAGTGCCCACTGAGTGGAGGGAAAGGGAAAGTTGGTAAAGATGTTAGTAGGTTACAGAGGTATGGAGGAGCAATGCCGTGGAGAGGTTTGAAAGTGAGGATGAGGAAACATAGATCAACATTCTAGTAATATACAATAAACTTAAGAATCCTTGCAGTTGACATCGTGCTTTATCACATTATTGAAATGTCCTGAAATGTGTCGCAAAATACTGTAAGGTTTAGGGACTGCCTTTTAGAAGGTTAATTGATATTCTAGGAAGTGCGCAACAATAAAGATTTTAGCATTGTGATCTGTGTGTGAGATTCAGATGAATCTACTTGTCAAAAACATAGGATTTAAACAATGGAAAGTGCAACACATCATCTGTAATCCCTTTTGTTGGTGTTATGTAAAATACATAATTAATGTAATTCAAAGTGCCCAAGGGCTATTATCCAAATGTCTAGTTGAGACTCTATTGTAGCATTCTTAGTTTTTGGGTCTGTTCTAGACCTTATCACAAATGATAAATAAAAAGCTTACTCATTGATAGATTACTAAATGGGAAGAGTATGGAGAGCAAGTCTGGCATATCCAACGCCCTTTTTATTTTCTCGAGCAGTGACACTGCCATTAGAACAGACAATGGAGTTTATCTGTAATGTTGCTCCTCTAAACATTACAGTATCTCCATTCCAATTTTCTCCTGTGGTGTTAAACAACAACAACAACAAAATTACATTTGTCTAGCACCTTTCACATCAGAAGGACGTCCCAAGACGCTGGACAGACCCAAGCTGAGAACAGGGGTGGGGAGGCGGAGGGAAGGGCAGATAAGGAGTTTCCGATAGGTCCATCGAACAGGAGAGTTTGAGGCGAGACCTGAAGGAGGCCAGGGAGGAGGTAAGGTGAAGGGACTTTGGGATGGAGTTCCAGAGATTGGGGGCAGAGTGATTGAAGGGTCAGCCGCCAATGGTTGGGTGGGTGGGTTGGGGCACGTGGAGCAGGCCAGAGGCTGCTGAACGGAGGGGGCGGGCAGGTTGGTAAGAGGATAGGAGGTCTCTGCTTTACCACTGCATTTGGGCTTTCCTTTTTATTTTTCACAAAATAGTAGTCACAAAGAAGCAATGAAAATAAGAGCAAGGCTTTTGTTTTCTTTTTTGTACATGGAGGTGACTTTTCAAGTCAAGTTGGTAAAGCACAGATGATCAACTACAAGTTGCACTTATACATAACCATTCCACAAGAAAAAAATGAATCAAAGAGCTAAAGTTGCAGGATATGTATTCTTGGGTTAGTTTCAGGAAGTAAAAGAAGCAGTAGTTTGAAATAACTCCAAACTCCTCAATTACCCTGACCAGCCTTTGCTCTATACACAAGCAATACAATTATATTTCCTCTCCAGTTATCCTTCCTTCCCCACATCTTGTACCTGACCAGCACCGTGTTCTTCTACAACTGCCACATTGCCCGTCTCCAACAATACCTTATCCCATAAGTTGCTAAAATCAAGAACCATGCCCTTGGCCTTCCTCGCCGGTCTCCCCTCCTCCATTATTCACAAAATTTGGCTCATTCAAAACTCCGCCACCTGCATTCTCACCCGCACCAAAGTTCGTACCCCGATTACCCAAGTCCTTGCCAAACTGCACCAGCTCCTGATCACAGAAAGGATCGATTTCAAGGTCCTCAATCTAGTGTTTAAATTCCTCCACTCCTCGGCACCCCCACTATCTCTCTAACCTCCTTTCCCCACTGCCTCTGCTCTATTGGGACCTCTCTTTGTCCCCCCAATAATGCGCTCCACCATCGGCGGCCGTGTCTTCAGCCATTACACCCTGAAAGTTTGGAAATCCCTCTCTCAATCTCTTCGCCTCACCCCCTCCTTCCCTATCTTGAGGTCGTGCCTGAAGAGCTTCCTCTTGGACCTTTCGGCCTTGGGCTCCGCCATTATTAAGCGCTCCAAGACTCCACAAGGTGTGGAGAGTGCTGTATAAAGGCAAGTTGTTATTGAAACAAACAGTGATTTACCGAACAAAAACAGAAGTTGCTGGGGAAACTCAGCAGGTCAGGCAGCATCCATGGAGAAAGGAAAAAGTGTAAACATTTCGGGTCTACAACCCTTCGTCAGAACTGATTATGTTGTGGACCCGAAACGTTGACTCTTTTTCCTTTCTCCATGGATGCTGCCTGACCTGCTGAGTGTCCCCAGCAACTTCTGTTTTTGTTTCAGATTCGCAGCCTCTATAGTATATTGTGTTTTGTTAGTGATTTACCTACTGGTCTGTAACACTATCGCACCCATCACACGTTATTGTATCCTTTAAGATCTGCATGACTATCAGGTCACTTATCTTTTCACCTACATCACATGAAAAGGTGCTCAATCTTTGCTCTTGTGTTTTAGACGTTGTCGGAAACTCTAAAATCACTGAATTACTCTCAAGTCATTTGAACCCTTTATGCTATCTTATGTCTCTAGTTTGTCACTAAACTGAACGCAACTGCAAAAACACAAATAAGCTAAATTCGCAATACTCTGTTACTGCGGTCACTCTCCTGCTCTGTCGATCAACACAATATATAGCTTGAAATCAGAAAGGACCACAAGAGAAGTGAACTGCACAGCTCAACACAAAATAATCAGGCCAGGGATTCCTGTGAACACACGCAAATGCATTGGCGTGAATGGTAAAGAGCAGGTGAATCTATCAGGTAACAGTAACATCAGTAACATCGGTACAAGTTCACAGATGCAGTATTTATAGGCAGATTTGAAATGAAGATTGTATCACTGCAACAATTCTGAGCAGTGGATATATTTCTGCTTTTCTGCTTTTAAACAAAATCAATGCATCCTGACAGTGCTGTACAATGGGTTGACATGCAGCCATTTTACGTTTGTGGGAAGTAATCCGTTGGAAGTGGATGTCTTAAAGCTGCAATAACACACTTGCACTTACTGAACTCATGGAATGTCAAGCTGTTAGTGCATTACACACCCAGTATTGTAACATGAAGTCCATTAACAAGCTGCAGTAAGAATTGAAAGCAGTGAAGAAACAACAATATGCAAATTGCAGTTTCCACTGTTGCAAATATTGTTTATGTAACATCTATTTTAGATCTCAATGTGGGTAAATGACCTGGGTTTGTGGGGCAATGTTAATCCACAAAGACCAGAAAGGTCACAGTCAGCCAATCTCAACCAGGACATCAGTAGTGACTTCTACAACTGGCCTCCATATCCTCAGGCCAATGTGTGTGACAATGTTTTTGTTTGAGGACAGGGAAGCAGTTGCAAGTCTGATTGTTCATTGCAATTGTGTGAAAAGGTGACAATAACATTTTGACTCATTCTATTTAATCGCTTTGAAAAATGAGTCTGCCAAACCCTTTTTGATTTAGACTGTTTTTTTTAAACAGCAGGATGATCTGTCAAAGTACTTTTTCATCTAAAATATGGCAATGGTTAATCAACGTGACTATTTAATATTCAAATGGAAACAAACTCACCTTATGAGGCCCACATTGATTTGTGTTCTTTCCTGCTTCACTGTATCCATTATCTCCCCCAGTTGCATTCTTGAATGAATAGTTTAATACGAGGCAATGTCTACATTGATCTACTCCAGGCGCTATTTTCAGTGGCTTGTGAATCTCTTGAGACCTTCCCCCTTCCCCATCATGAAACGATTCTCATTTCCATATCTACAATTATAAACCATCTTCCATGAACCCAGCCCAGAAGATATGAACCATAATCTCAGCCTGGAGGTCCACATGAATCATGGCTTAGGAGCAGTGCAATCTGACCTTATCTTAAACACAACAAAACTGAGGAAGCTGAAGAAATGAAGTGTGGAGACTAAAAGTAATTAAATACATTAACTCAGTGCAATAAAACAGAGTTCAAGGTCACATGACACCCAGAAATAGCTAAGACGAGATGCATTATGGAATAGCCTGATTTACTCTGCTATCATCAGTCTTTTCAACCGTGTCACTCCATTGCTGGCATTTGTTTCTGCGTTTTATTCTCTCGTGTGTACATGTGCAATACTGTTTGACTGGTGCTTGTATACTGACAGCACCAGCCAATGCATGACAGTATCTAATTATAATGAGTTACTGTAAGGCTGAATATTTAATGCAGTGCACACTGCCAGTGAGAAAGAAGGCTCGTTTGGCTCCAGAAAATGTGCTTTCATGGCAATTAAAAGCAGCAAGATTTGGAGAGAAACGCAGTCACAGTTTGTCTGAATGTGAAATTTATGGATTCTGGATTCAAATTGCAGCTGGATTATTTCATCCTGAAAAGCTTTTATTTCATCCCTTTTTAGGGGGTCTATATTTTTGGCAAATAATGTAAAGCAAATAGTTATTTCTATTCTTTGTACACTATTCGACTTGAGAGGGTATCTCTTCAGCTGCAAGCATTTAGAAATGGAATGAATTAGAAAAGTAGCTATTTTGAGAAGCCACAAGCTTCATGCTTAAAGAATTGCAGGCCTGTAAATTAATAATGAAACTCATTTTGGTGAAGGGGGTTTTAAATAACGCTCCATCCAGGCCCGCACCCACACACTGACATAGACATGTATACAACACACACACACTCACACACGTATGTAATCCAGAGGCAAGTCCACACAGGCCAAACCCACAACCTATAATATTGCAGCTTGAATCATTTTTTCTCTTTGCTGTGCAAAAAAACATGGAAAATAAATACAACATTTTGTTTTTAAAAAAAGCAGCCTGATGAATATAATATATTATAATAAAACATTACCCTGCGTGTTCAAACCCTACATCTTTGCCAACAACTGCATTTGTCACCATTGCTCTGCTGTGTTCACTCCAGGCCCAACCCCTTCAAACAGCTGCTTGTCAGATACACCTCTTCCGCAGATATTGGAACAAAATAATCCAGCCGCACATCAATCGCTTGTTTTTTACGACTTGATCTCAACAATCTGCATTTCAAAATTTTAACCTTAAATAAAATAATGACTGCAACGTCAAGTCGGGATAAATGTCCTGGAAGGTACATCGCTGGTTCATTTGCTCCTGAAATCCTCCACCCATCACCCACAATCACAGTTCAGCTCCGAGCTTAATTATTTTCCATGGGTGTGGGTGAGTTGCGGGGGAACGAGATCAATAATTACAATCTTGCTCTGTTGTAATATAAGGAATGAAAATACTCACCACGTACATGTCCACTGAAGATAAAGGCCTGGAAAGCTCAGATCTAAACACATTTCCCTCTCAGATCAGCAGCAGCTGGCTTTCTGGGGATGCTAATGAACCCGCCCCTCTCTGAACAGAATGAGCTCATTGATAGCCTCAAACTGCAGCACGGTCCTCCCTCATTGCAGGAGAGCTGTCATTATGGCAAAGACAAAGGAAGCCAGCGGAGACTATCCTGTTAGGACCAGCAAACAGACAGTACAGTACCATTGGAATCAGATCCACTGAAGATACAGCATCCACGTACTTAAAGGGGCATTTTTTTTTCCCTTATGTGTTCAAAATGATAAGGGGTTTTGACAGAGTAAATAAGGAGCAACTGTTTCTACCAGTAGCTAGCTCGGTCACCAGCGGATACAGATTTATGATAATTGGCAAAAGAAAGAGAGGGGAGATGAGGAGAATTTTTTTTGGTGCAACAATTTGTTATGATCTGAAATCTGAAAGGGTGGTGGAGCAGATGCAATAATAACTTTCAAAAGGGAATTGGATACATATCTGAAAATAAAAAATATGCAAGACTTTGGGAAGTGGGATTAATTGGATAGCTCTTTCAAACAGCCGGCACATGCTTAATGGGCCGAATGGCCTCCTTCTGTACCGTAAGACTATGATTCTATGATAATTGAATTCACGTAAATTTTTGTTGCACATCATAGAATCATAGAATCTTACGGCACAAAAGGAGGCCATTCGGCCCATCGAGTCGGTGCCGGCTCTTTGAAAAGAGCAATTCAATCCCATTCCCCAACTCTCTCCCCATAACCGCGCAAACCCGTCCTCCCCAAATAAATGTCTACCTCTCTTTTAAATCTTTGTCTCACGCCTCAAAATACTGGTTTTTGTTTTCTAAATAAATAAATAAATAAATAAAGAGAAAGTAAATGCAGTGCAGAGGAGGGCAATAAGAATGATCCCCAGTTTCAGAGGAATGAGTTATGAGCAATGATTAGACAAGATGGGACTCTTCAGTCTTTGATTTGGATACACTTAAGCACGGGGATGGGCTTTTGCATATGTCACACACACGGCTAATCAAAACAAATCAAATATTCAAATATTCTATTATTGTAGTCTGGATAAGGAGCCCCAGTGATGCACGTGATGCTATTCAGTGCATTGTTTTCTTCCTTCGTTTCACAACGGCCACACTCTATGATTATTCCTCATATGGGAGTCCAAATGGCCAGTGTCAGAAGACGTTATACTTGGGGAGGATAGTGAAATGCTTCCATGCTCAGCCAACATCACAGCTGCTCATTGCAACAGGTGTAACTGCATCAGAATCAGGAATTGGTATTTTGGCTGGGTTTTTCTATTCATTTCTAATCGTGTTCCCAACTCTTCCCTCCACAAGCTGCAGATCATCAAGAACTCTGCAGTTAGTGTCTCCAACTGCCCCAAGCTCTGTGACCCCATCACCCCCACCTTCGCCCGGCTCCACTGGCTCCGCATCCCCCAGACAAAGTTCAAAATCCTTGTCCTAGCCTACAAGGCATCCATGGCCTTGTCCCTCCCTAGCTCTATGATCTGCTAACCCCATATCAACCTCCAAAACAAAATTTTAAATTGTCATTTCAATCCATGACTATTCGTGGGATACTGCTCTGCACAATTGGTTACTGCGTTTCACTTCTGTGAAGCACTTTCAGATGTCTAGAAGACGAAAAGCGCTATATCAAATGCATAACTTATTATTATAAGTCTGCTATCCTACACTCAGCAGGCTCTGGCCTGCTTCACATCCCTCACCCGGCCCACCCCACCACACCCCACCACTGGTGGTTCGGCCTTCAGCCTCTTTGCCCCATCCTATGGAACTCCATCCCGTATCCACTCTGCTTGAGTCCCGACCTGACTGTTCAGTGCTTTGGGACTTCCTTCCTACATGAAAGGCACTATATAAGTGCAATTGTGTTGCTGTTGTTGAAGGAGGCAAAGAGACTGTGGGATGGAGTTCCAGAGTGTGGGGGCAGAGAAGCTGAAAGCCTGTCCACTGATGGTAGGGCAGGTGGGTGGGAGACATGGAGCAGACTAGAGCCCGCTGAACGGAGTGGGTGGGCAGGTTCATGGGGGGACAGCAGGTTGGAGAGATAGGAAGGGGTAAGGCCATGAGTGGCCTTGAAAGTGAGGATGAGGATCTTGAATTCAATCCTCTGGGGGAGGGGACAATTGAGGAGCAACATGAATCAAATGTTTAAAATTATAGGAACAGAAAGAAAACAGATCTGTGAAACAGACTCCTTGCAAAGCCAGGTGCTGATATAGTCTTTAATTAACCACCAAAACTGGATACAGATCTACTTGGCACAAGATTCAAAGGTACATAAGGATATGTGAACCCATCTCCCTCACTTCTTCCCTGTCCATCATCACAGGTCCCCATCCCTGCTTACGAATGCCCCCATGTCCTTAACCATACCTCAGTGACCCCCTGTGGCCTTAATCTGCTTCATGCCTGCCCACTCCACCCCACCTTCGGCAGATGAGCTCTCAGCCATTTTGTCTCTATCGTCTGGAACTCACTTGCAAATTCTCTGACTCACCTCGTTCTCTCTGTGTTCAGAGCGTATCTAAAGACCTATTTCTTTGATTGTATCTTCAATCACCTTCCCCCAACCCCTCCTACCATCCTCCAAGCTCAGGCAACCAGCTCAATAAAGAGCTTTGAGACACCCTCCCTGTGTGAATGGCACAGCAGAAATACAAATTGTTGTTGTTGATACTGAATCACTGCTGTGGGATTACCTCAATATAAACTGTTAGTGAAGACATTGCTAGGGTTAGCAAGCAACACATTCACTTCAAATTGGATGATATTGCAATATATTGCAGGTTCAAAGGGACTCAAATGTAAGTTACAGTACTGTATGTTATTTTTTCAATCAACTATATTTATTGTGACTTCTAAGTGATCCTAGAAATACAGAAGAAAACTTGGGAGTATTATTGCTGTGCAGATTTATCATTACATTTATGCAGATAATTGCCACATTGCAGATAGACCTGAATTAATACACACTTCAAGATCACATCTAGGCTGTCATGAGTTACCAGTGCATTAATATACTGTGACCATATCTCACTACTCATATCTTTTGACAGTAAGGAAGTGTGCACCAGCTTTTCCAGCAAGATTTAATGATTGTGTTTTGATGTGGGCTAAACCTTTTGCTGCAGGATCAGACATATTGTTCGTAAATGTGTTTCTGCATCTCTCAATACACCTGCTCTTGTCAACTGAATTTACATATGCTTAAAGTGCCAATACAGTGAGGAAACTTCCATCTCATATAAATATAAGTTACTCAGGTGGTAATGCATTCCATAGGGGTACTCTCTTTGGCAGCGCTGTACTTAACGTGATGGAGAGTATCTAAACAAGCCTGCTGTGCTCATCTACCTTCAAATACCGTCAGTGGCAATAAAAGCTCAGCCAGATGTTCTAGTGCTGCTACGCTTGAAGCATCGTTGTTGAAGAATGGGGATGCTGGGTTTCACTGCCGATGGACTGACTGACTGACTGACTGGTGATTGCGCTAAACTGCCCTTTCTTTAACCACTCAGGTGTAACTGGTCTTTGCACCGCTTTGGGATTCATAAACATCACTGAGCCCCACACACACACTGATGGTGAGCAATAGCATTCGTTTCATTTTGTGCGTTTGATGGAAATGAACACTCATTGTATGTATCTAATAAACAGTTTGCTCGTGTTACTGACCAGGGTGTGATGGATGCTTCAGTGTGCTGGCACGGTAGGTAGACTGGGTTACTGTAGCAGCTTTATGAAGCTAATGGATGTAAAAGAACACATTTCTACAAGATCACAAGAGAGATTCGGATAAAAAAACTCTCTCGGTTCATTTGATCTAATTATTCCAGAATACCTACCCTACTATCTTCCCACTACGATATCAAACTGTTTCTGAATTGAGACCAGTGACCTGTCATTTATCATCCCTCCAGACATCAATTACTCTCTGTGTAAAGAAATATTTGCTGGGATCTGGTCTGAAATTTTTCCCTTCATGTACTTCAGTAGTGTGGGTTCTCTGGAACAACGAGATTACATGAGCCAAATAGCCTTATTCACCCCCAAAATTTGTGATCCACATTGATAGGTTGAAGCACTTAGAGATGTCTTGAATCTATGATGAGGCACTATATCAAATGCAAGGATTATTATTGTTATTATTATTATTATTTACTTCATGGCTGTTAGTGGAACTTTGTAATGGGTAAATTAACTGTCTTATTTACCTGCAAATGTACAGTTACCACAGATTACTGTGAAATACGTTGAGGCAGGCAGGGCAAAACCTTTGGCAAGTTTCCATGTCTGATAATAATCCGTAAAAAAAAAATTGGTAATTTCAATCTACAACTGTTTGTGGGACACTGCTGTGTACAATTGGCTACCCGTACCGCATTTAGCCCACAAAATATACAGTCAATTCACTTTTTGGTATATTCTGTAGCTCTTTGAGATGCCTGGAAGACACGCTATATCAAATGCAAGGATTATTATTTTGATGTCATAATATATGATGTACCAAATTATATTATTAATTTGTGCAGTATAACCACAGCACTGGGCATGTTCTCACTCTGAGTAAATGTCAGTAACTTACTTCTACAGTGGAAGGTGCCGAAGTGATCAGGCCATAACTAATCTGGTTGACAGGCATGAAGGGCGGAACGCTCCCAGATTCTATTTTACGAAAGAGAAAAGATGAAAGAATGGACAGATGAAGTGATGGATTCAGTCAACAGCTAATGTTAAGATGGGCGATGCTGTTCATTAACTGCAATGCCAAAAAAATTAGCAAAATATACTCACACTTACAATCAGTAGCTTTTAATAACTGATCTCTCCAGGCCTAGAATCTAGATAATATACTGTACATCCGTTCATTTTGATAAATTCTAAAGTTGTTTTCCATAACATAGGGTTCCCACCAAACAGATTTCATTATTTCTTCCTGTCTTGGGATAGACACCTGCCTCCTCATTAATATAAATGGAATCCAGCTCCTGAGGGAGATAGTTGGCTATAATCAGTCTGTCATTTCAAAATGGAATAAATGACCATTTTATTTTACATTTTATATAGTAGCTGTGCAGGCACCATTTCTCTTTAAAACAACCTAAATTTTTAAGAGGAATTCTCTGATATTAGTCCAGATTTGTGTGATATTCACATGGTAGTTACGCACACGCATATTGTAAATGGCAATGATTATAAAATATTACCTGTAATTTTGATGACAATGTATCATTGGGAAGTAAAGAAACTTGACAGGGTGATCCATTCAAATAGACCTTATTGGATTTGTGCATCAATCAACAGAGAGATTAAAGAGGTTTACAATTTACTTTTATTACAAAGAGAACAAATGGAGGCCTTGTGTCCCAATCCAAACAATTGCTTATACTCCACATGAGTCACTGTCTTGGGACACTCATCATGTCCCCCCGACACAAATGTAATGTTGTCGTTGTTGAGTCTACCCATTCCTTCCTCCCTCCCACACCCTTCTCCCTCATGCAAAGGTCAAGCTTCATCTTGAATGCACTCAACTACTGCAGCGAGTTCAACATTCTCATTGTACAGTCATTCCTCCTAAATTCTCTTTTAGATCCACTTGTCACTATCTTGTATTTGTGTTCCCTGGTTACGGATTCCCCAACCAATAGAAACAGCCTATTTATATTAAATTTACTGAACCCTCTTAGAGTTTTAAATGTTTTTATTAGTTTCCCGCTTAAATGTCTCTTCTCTAGTGAAAAATAATTTTAGATTTTTTAAAATTACTTGGATGTTAGTTTTACACATTCTTAAAAAAAGTTTAGAAAATAAGAATAAATTGAAGTTTTTTTCCCCATATTTCTCTTCAATTTTCAGTCAATGGCTTTGAGAGTTGCTGTGAAGTCAGATTCCGTCACATATAAGGTTGCTACTTTAGACCATGGTGCTGCTGAATGTTCAGATGAGTGAACTTGTGGGTTTCAGTTCAAACTGGTTAATCACACAGTACTTCTGCAAATTGTGGACAAAATATTCAAGAGACCAACTGTGGATAAATCTGTGCATAGCATTACTCTCCACATTATCCAGCAGGACAGAGCTACAGCGTGTAATGTACTATAGCTTTCTATATCATTAAACAGTCACTCAAAAATGCGAAATAGTGCAAATGCTGGAAATCTGAAACTCAAACAGAAATCGCTGGGAACACTCAGTAGGTCAGACAGCATCTATGGAGAAAGGAAAGTGAATCAATGTTTCGGATCCACGATCCTTCATCAGAACTGTCTAGTTGGTCAACATTTCAAGAATCATTCATAATAATAAGAATCTATTCAGACTGTAACCAGACTGTAACCATTTCCAACAGGTATGAAGTACTTTCAACCTGTTTGGATAAGGAGGTCTGTGAGAAGGTTGGACAAACCAACTCCATCAAGACCATTTTAATAGGAGATACAACTGTCCGAGGTATAGATAGGCGTTTTTGTGAACGGAAACGCGAATCTCGGAAGGTGTGTTGCCTACCAGGTGCCAGGGTTGAAGACTTGACTGAGCGGGTGCATGAAATTCTGTTAGGGGAAGGGGAAAATCCACTTGTGGTGGTCCATGTTGGGACCCATGAAGTTGAGAGGAAAAGACCTGAGATGCTCCAGGGAGAGTACCAGAGACGAGGGAGTAAACTAAAAAGTGGAACTTTGAGAGTGGTGATCTCTGGGTTGCTTCCAGTGCCTCGAGCAAGCCAGTTCCAGAATGCTAGAATAAGGCACATCAATGCATGGCTGGAGAAGTGGTGTAGGAAGGAGGGTTTCTGGTTCCTAGACCATTGGGACCAATTCTGGGGTAGGTGGAACCTGTACAAAATGGATGGGTTACACCTGAACAGGGCTGGAACCAATCTCCTTGCAGGGAGGTTGTCGAGTTTTGTGGGGGGGGGGCTTTAAACTAATCCCGGGGGGGTGAGAAACTGATCAGTAGTTCAAATACGGGAGGGGTAATAAAGAGGACAGGGGTAAAGGTAAGACGGGAGAAAAATGCAGAGGAAGTAATTTGTGCCTTAGAGTGCATGTATGTAAATGCACGAAGTTTGAGAAATAAAATTGGTGAGCTGCAGGCTCAGGTTGCTGCGAGGCGATATGATGTTATAGCAGTAACAGAGACTTGGCTCCAGCATGGGCAGGAATGGGAGTTGAACATTACTGGTTATAATGTATTCAGGAGGGATAGAGAAGGGAGAAAAGGGGGCGGGGTGGCAATTTTAGTTAAGGACTCAGTGACTGCCTTAGAAAGGAACGAGGTGGAAGAAGGACTAAAAACCAAATCTATCTGGTTAGAAATGAGGAATAAAAAAGGTGCAGTTACACTGTTAGGGGTATACTATAGACCACCAAATAGTGGGGAGGAGATAGACAAGCAGATCTGCAAGCGTATCACGGAGAAATGCAGAACTAATAGAGTAGTGATAATGGGTGACTTCAACTATCCCAACATGGACTGGCAGAATAGTAGAGTAAAGGGCAAGGAGGGAGAAGAATTCCTGAAGTGTGTGCAGGACAACTTTCTTGATCAGTATGTTTCCAGTCCAACGAGGAAAGAAGCATTGCTGGATCTAGTTTTGGGAAATGAGGTAGGGCAAGTTCAACAGGTTTCTGTAGGTGAGCATCTAGGGAATAGTGACCACAATATCGTTAGATTCAGAATAATTATGGAAAGGGATAAGGAACGATCACAGGTGAGGACACTCAACTGGAAAAGGGCTAATTTCAATGAGTTGAGGTGGGACCTAGCCAAGGTGGATTGGAAAGAAAAATTGGCAGGTAAGACAACTAACGAGCAGTGGGCAGCGTTCAAAGAGGAGATAGTTCAGGCACAGGTCAAAAGCATCCCCACAAAGGTGAAATGTAAGGCATCCAAACCTCCCTGGATGACTAAGGAAATCGGGGCCAAAATAAAACAAAAAAAAGAGGCTTATGATAAGTGTCAGCCTCAAAATTCAGAAGGGAACAAAGCAGAATATAGGAAGTGTAGGATAGAACTAAAAAAGGAAGTTAGAGGGGCAAAGAGACTGCATGAAAAACAATTAGCGAGTAAGATTAAGGGGAACCCTAAGGTTTTTTACCAACATATTAAGAGTAAAAGGTTGGTCAAGGAGAGGGTGGGGCCAATTAGGGACCTAGGAGGAAATCTCATTGTGGAGGCAGAGGGCATGGCTGATGTACTGAATGAGTACTTTGCCTCTGTCTTCACAAAAGAAAATGATACAGCCAATGCCATGGTATTAGAGGAGAGGGTAGGAGAAATGGATAGAATAATTATAACCAGAGAGGAAGTTCTAAAAAGGTTGACGTCGCTCAAGGTGGATAAGTCACCTGGTCCGGATGGGATGCACCCTAGGTTACTAAGTGAGGCACGGGAGCAAATAGCAGGGACTCTGGCCACGATCTTTCAATCTTCCTTGGACACAGGGGTCGTGCCAGAGGACTGGAGGATAGCTAATGTTACTCCCTTGTATAAAAAGGGGCAGAAGGACAAGCCTGGTAACTACAGACCAGTCAGTCTAACGTCGGTAGTGGGCAAACTTCTAGAATCCATAATCAGGGACAAGGTAGATCTTCACTTAGAAAGATATAGGCTAATAAAGGACAGTCAACATGGATTTGTTAAAGGCAAATCTTGCCTTACAAATCTGATAGAATTTTTTGATGAGGTAACGGAATGGGTGGATAATGGTAGCGCAGTTGATCTAGTTTACATGGACTTTCAAAAGGCATTTGACAAAGTGCCACATGAGAGACTTATTATGAAATTAAAGGCCCATGGCGTAAAAGGGACAGTGGCAGCGTGGATCCACAACTGGCTGAGAGACAGAAAGCAGAGAGTTGTAGTGAGCGGCTGTTTTTCAGATTGGAGGGAAGTGAGCAGTGGTGTGCCACAGGGATCAGTTTGGGGACCATTGCTGTTTGTAATCTACATCAATGATCTGGACTTGGGTGTACGGAGTACAGTTTCCAAGTTTGCAGATGACACTAAGTTAGGGAGAATAGTAAACAGTGAGGAGGATAGTAGCCATCTGCAAGAGGATATAGACAAATTGGTAAAGTGGGCAGACACATGGCAGATGAAGTTTAATGCAGAGAAGTGTGAGGTGATGCATTTTGGGAGAAGAAATGAAGGGAGGCAATATAGGCTAGATAGTACAATTTTAAATGGTGTAAAGGAACAGAGAGACCTGGGGATTTGTGTTAGTGACTCGTTGAAGGTGGCAGGACAGGTAGACAAGGCTGTTAAGAAGGCATATGGGATACTAGGCTTTATAAATAGGGGTATAGAGTACAAAAGTCAGGAAGTGCTGACTAACCTCTATAGGACTTTGGTGAGGCCTCAGCTGGAATACTGTGTTCAATTCTGGTCACCACACTACAGAAAGGATGTGAAGGCATTGGAAAGGGTACAAAGAAGATTTACTAGGATGGTGCCAGGATTGAGGGACTTCAGCTATGAGGAGAGGCTAGATAGGCTAGGGTTATTCTCTCTGGAGCAGAGAAGATTGAGGGGAGACCTAATAGAGGTTTATAAGATCATGAGGGGTTTCGACAGGGCAAATAGAGAAAAACTATTTCCACTCGTGGGTGAATCTGTGACTCGTGGTCACAGATTTAAAGTAGTTTCAAGGCGAAGTAGAGGGGAGCTGAGGAGAAATATTTTCACTCAGCGAGTTGTTCGAATCTGGAATGCATTGCCTGAAAAGGTGGTGGAGGCTGATTCGATAACAACTTTTAAAAGGGAATTAGATCTTTATTTAGGGAGAACGGGTCTTTTAGGCTATGGGGAGCGGGCAGGGCAGTGGGATTGAATCGCTCTTTTCAAAGAGCCGGCACAGACTAGATGGGCCGAATGGCCTCCTTTTGTGCCGTAACATTCTATGATTCTATGATTCTATGATAATCCTTGGATTTGATATAGTGCTTTTTACGTCTTCTAGACATTGATTGTATATAGTGATCGTGGGCAAAATGCGGCAGCCAATTGCGCAAAGTAGTGTCCCACAAACAGACAGGCATTGAAATGACCAATTTGTTATTGTTTGTTTGAGGGATTATGATCAAGCATGTGGAGTAAGGATACTTGTCCAAGGTTTTGCCCTGCTTGGAATCAAACCCAGATGTCTCGCTTGTAAGGAGAGTGCTCTAACGACTGAGTTACAGGAGACATTTGGAGACATTTATTAAGCCTAGAGACATTTATTAAGCCTAGAGACATTTCTCCCTTTTGTTTTTTTCTTGTTCCACAGCTAGTGGCTGGGCTTTGCCACTTTACTGAGTGCCAGACTCGGTTGGTAGGTTCTTTCCTTTATGTCAGAACATAGGGACTTTGAACTCATGTAATCCAAGCTGACACTCTTATTTCTGTTCAGGTGGTCCCTAAACCATGGACAGAAGAGAAGAGAGTTCCTCTTGGTGTGTTGGCCAACAATCCTCTAGATAAAATGAGTCATTCGCTTCATAGCTGTGGAACATTGCTGCGCATTAATTACACTTTGCAATAAATCCTGTGAAGTGCTTTCAGAAGCAACGTTAAAGGCATTATAATAAATACAAGGATTATACTATTGTAATTCCTTGCGTGGAACCTCGGCAGTTGGTGTTAACAATGAAGTCAAGTCTATCCTTACTTACACTCAAATCAGAGACAAATCAGAGTCAAGACGAACAGGAAATCTGGCCGATATTTACAGTCTCAAATGCATGGATACAGAGGTCAATGGTAAGCACCACACACCTCACCGAGTCATACCCCAGCTGAGATCAGACAACTCTACACACCACACACCCAAACTCTCTGGTCTCAGTTTGCAATATTATTTTTATCTTAAACATATGAATGTGCGGAACTGCTAAATTAAGACTGAAATTATGAATGTCCCACATATTAAGCATTTACATTTTAAAACAAAAATGCCTGCAGTTTGTAATGATCTCTGCATTTATTGGAGACATTTGTCTCGTCTGGATTGACATTAGTTTTGTATTGACATTCTTTTTCTCCGAAAACAATCCAATCGAAATGACCCCATTTGAAATCTAGTATTCAGGCTTCACAATAATAATAATAATATAATCATAATAATCCTTGCGTTTGATATAGCACTTTTCAGGTCTTTTATACGTATCTCTCCTGACTGAGCTCACTTGAAGCAAATGCTACCTTAGCAACAGCTGCAGTGGGCCTTTGTGACACACTTATTGCAGCAACAGGAAATGCCCAACTGTGGTATCAGATTGGCAGCTGTATTGATCTCAGTGAAAGAGAGTGTTCTTTTTCACTTGGACTAATTTGGTTTAAGAGGCCTTTGTGCCTCTTCTTGTGCTTGGATGCCTGGACTCTTTTATTCATAGGTTTGAAGTGCGGTCAATAACTTTGATGCTTAAAATAAACCTGTGCGTTCTACATTTCTGAAATGAATTTAGTAATTTCCATGTAGCCACAGCAGATTTTTTTTCAAACAAGGAGGAACGATAAAGAAGAAAAATCCTTACATTTTATACAGGAACTTTTTATAACATCAACGTTAATTTCAAAAAGTATCCCGGCATTTAATGTAAACTGTAGTGTGTTTGTCAACCAACATTACAGTGAATTTGAGCAGAGTAATGTGCCACAAATGGCATGAAGTGAATGATCTATTTTATCTGGAATTATTGGCCAGAGAAAGGAGAAACTCCCTTGTCTTTTTGAATAACATCTACCTGAACAGGCACAGATGACAACCTCAGTTTAATGTCTCAGCCGACGGGCAAATTAAAATATGCTGTAGGATTTTTCGCAACAAAATGGATGGGAATAAAAATGAATCAAACATCCACTGTGCCTATTTGTATAATTTGTGCAACCAGAGAATAGCAATAAGACAGATTCACACCTGCATTCGCAGCAAGTCACGCCCCCAGTCATCCAGGAAAGGGAATCATTTTACTAATTGGATGAGTCACTAGAGGCCTCTTAATTTTACTTCCTTCTGCCCCATCATTGTATGTCAGTGTTTCTTACAACCCAAATCGGCATTAAGGGCAAATTTATTTTACATACTACAGTATAAACATTTCATTTACTCAACACAAAAAGAATGCTTCTCCTCCAGCCAAATACCACTGCCCAAATCCTCCCATTCCCCCAATTCTGCTCTATTGATTCCAGCAATGATATTAAAAGGCCTTCAGCCTCTGCTCTCTGAAACACTCATCACTTCTCCTGTTTTCAAACCCCTTTTTAAACTATCTCTCATTGATTGTGCTATTTTGTCAGCATACTTTGGTCTCTTCTTTGTTCCTGCTCAATGCTCCTTATCCAGGGTTTGAGGTGGGAGCAGGGATTCTTCCCACTCAGTTCCTGTTAACTTGCAAGGCAAAGCCATAACAGATAGAGTCCTAGCTGGACAAGAAGCAGGACGCTTGTCAGACAATATCAGGCTGTGGGTTTTAGCTGATTGAACTGCAGCAGTACTCCAATACATACTCAGGATTCTCCAAGCTTTGGCTCTTGCTAGTCTTCACATACAGTGTTACACTCCAGTATTATTCAAACAGGATGTATCCCTCAGGAAGACAGTGCACAGGGACAGTCCATTCCAGACACAGGGACATTGCCATATGTAGGTGATATAAATACGTGGAACTCTCAGTCTGTTTTGGGAACTCTTTAGCCTGGTGATGGATTTTATACGTGTCAGACTCAGGCCCCTTCAAATGAATATCTGTTAATTGCTTTCAAATCATCCAACGTGAAAGCTGTGATACAAGTACAAGTTGTTGTTGCCGCTATTCAGAGAAATTGTTCTCTGTAAGACAAAGCTGAAATACAATTTCATTAAGATTGGATCATATATATATATGGCCCTATTCAATGGGGCAAATCACCAGTGGAGAGGTCATGCTCAGCCTTCAGGGTCACAGAAGAAGCCCCTTGAACCCTGTCACATCACAAGTGATCTCTTGAGAAGCTTTGGTGCAGTGCTTTACCATGTAGCAATGTTAAAGTGCTTCACGCAGCGAGTTACTTTGATGTTTAGTGACTGTGTGGTTTTGTAGGTAAATTTCTGCTTGTCAAAAATGCTTTCTTTAAATTAATTTTAAAGGGAATTAATCAATTCTGTATTTGTTTGACTCCAATAATAATAATCCTTGCGCTTGATATAGCACCTTACCATGTCGTCGAGATGTCTCAAAGTGCTTCACAAAATATACTGTAAATTTAATATTTTCTGGGTAAAACGCGGCAGCCGATTGTGTACAGTAATTGTTGTTGTTGTTCCACAAACAATTATGTATTGAGTGACAAAATTTTATTATTTTATTTAAAAACATTGAAGGAATCAACAAGTCTAAATTTATTGCCTTCATATGTTCCTCCATAATAATATATTAATAATGATTCTTGCATTTGAATATAGTGCTTTTCACATCTTCTAGATGTCTCAAAGAGCTTCCAGAATATACTGTAAAGTGAATTGACTGTATATTTGTGGGCAAAACACGGCAGCCAATTGCACAAAGCTGCATCCCACAAACAGTTGTGGATTGAAGTGATCAATTTATTATTGGCCTTTTTCTTGAGGGATTATTATTAGGTGTGTGGAGTAAGGAAACTACCCAAGGTTTCGCCCTACCTGGAATCGAACCCGGGTCTCTTGCATGGGAGAAGAGTGCTCTAACCCATGAGCTAAAGGACTCCACTACATACCTATTAATGCTCCTCTCTTCCATATAAATGCGATTAATTGTTGTTTCAAACTGCTAATTTCCTTTTGATTTCATTCATTTTGTTAATTTGGGAAAACGTAAACATGGCACCAACTTACGTTAAACATCAGTTGCCAATGCCATCTGAGATCTGTGTTCCATTTTTATATACGGGTCACATTTTAAATGTAAATACACCATTTAGATGCCTTCTCTCTGGCCCTATTCAGACAGGGTGCTGTAAATGGGTCACCCTTTGAGAGTCCAGCATATTTAATTATGTTTTGAGACAATCAAATTATTTTTGTTGCTGCTAATCATCCTATAACAGTCACGTTTCCTTCCTCCTCTACTGTTAGTTTTTGTTAAAAAAAAAGGTTTCTCCTGAAACTAGAGCTCTGCTTAAAAAGCAACCATGCATATCTGTTCCAGCGATAATGTTTTCAGGATTTCCCCGAATCAACCCACGGAGTTTACAGACAGGAAGTTGAAGAACCAAATGATTGACCATTGACTTCCTTTTTAGGTGCGACTCTGGGGTTTCCCAGAATTGATACTTATTCAAAACTTTTTTGAACTGTTGCTGCAACTCTGTTTTATTTCACGTAAAACGCTACTTTTCTTGATTTCTGCTGGGATAATGCTTGCATAATGTAACTCCTTTGGTGTTTGTTTAAGCCTCATAAAAGGCACTTAACTGACAACATGTCTTTGGTTCGATTAGAAGGGATAGAAGGGGGACTTCCCACAGCTAAAAATTCACTGGGCGTATGAATGGAATTCACGCTTATGCAAATTAGCAGCAAAGTTTTCCTTATATACACATATTGGTTATGACCACACATCTTGCGCAAGGCAGGAGTCGGATCTTGTGAGCATCGTGAAAGCGCGGGCATACTCCAATGTTTCAGTTAAACTAGTGGACAGAAGACACTGCCAAAATGGGCTGCGTGGGAGTCAAAGCAGCACCATCACCTCGAGCGGCTTTGAGCACAAAGTGGGTGGAAGACAGACACATTGAAAGAAACAGAAACGGTAGCGCAGAAAGCTATGTCATAGAGCAACTAAGAGCTGACTAAGAGCTGAAGTAGACAAGATGGTAATTTGATGTGTTTTTGTTTGCTGAACTCCAGTTCCATCAGGCTGACTATGCAAACTTCCAGAAATCAACGATGCAAGGTAAATTTTAAAATATATATGTTTTAACTATTGTGTGTGGTGGGTTCCGCGTTCCGTCCACAAAATAGACAGAGTCAATTCAATTTACAGAATATTCTGTGAAGAGCTTTGAGATGTCTCGAAAACGTGATAAGGCATTATATCAAAAGCAAGGATTATTGTTATTATTAATATTGTTATTATTTGTTATTATTTCCAAAGAATGAAAATAATCCATTGAAATAGTTGTGTCTGAAATTAAAAGGGGAGATTGCCAATCGTCTCTCACCCAGAAAGTCAAATAAAGATAAATAATTTACATTCATTCCAGTGGGAAAATGTTTCTTGAAAATAATAATAATCCTTGCATTTGATATAGGGCTTTTCACATCTTATTGACGTCTCAAAGCGCTTCACAGAATATACTGTAAAGTGAATTGACTGTATATTTGTGGGCGAAACCAGTGCTTTTTAAATGTTATCAGTCATTATTCAGAAGCAAATCTGGTATACATCATCTCAATCGTATTATTTTTCATCTTTTCTTTGGAAGTGAAATTTGGGCCTGAACATTGTCGCTATTGAGAGTTAAATGGTAATGAATCATTCTGATCTTTTATTTCAGCAAGTGAAGCAAGCAATGTTATCCTGAATATAATCCTTGCATGTGATATAGGAAGGACAACTTGAAACACTTCACAAGATTTACTATGGACTAGAACCATAGAACCATAAATATTTACAGCACAGAAGAAGGCCATTCGGCTCATCATGGCTGTGCCAGCTCTTTTAAGGGCAATTCTTTCTGCCTTTTCTCCATACTCCTACAGTTGACTCTTTTGACACTGTATCTGTGCTTATTTTACTCAGAAGGGTGGTTGGACGGTGACTCCACAAAATGCAGGGGCCGTAAATTCTTAGAAAAGGGAATTAATAATAATAGTAACCCTTGCATTTGATATAGCGCTCTTCACATCTTATCAATGTCTCAAAATGCTTCACAGAATAGACTGTAAAGTGAATTGACTGTATATTTGTGGGTGAAACGCGGCAGCCAATTGCACATGGCAGTGTCCCACAAACAGTTGTGGATTGAAATGACCAATTTTTATTACAGTGTTTTTCTAGAGCGATTATTATTAGGTGTGTGGAGGAAAAGTAACTTGCCCAAGGTTTCACCCTGATCTGACTGGATTCAAACACAGGTCTCACGCTTGTAAGACGAGTGTTCTAACCACTGAGCTACAGGACTCCACAATTAGATAGACACTGAAAGAGGAGGAATATTAGACAGTGTGGGGAGCAAGCAGAAGAGACGGATTGCATTTGGCAATTTACTTGGAAAACACACACCAAGGTAGAGTCGATGGACCAATGGTCGATTTTGAGGCTAAAATATTTTATACTTCCGAGAACAATTCATTAAGAATAATATCTCGGACCCACATTTAATAACTGTTGCTGTGACTATAATCAGTTGGTGTGCAAATTATAAATTATAAAATCATAAAATGCAGTCAATTCAATTTACAGTATATTCCGTACAGCACTTTGAGATGTCTCAAAGATGTGATAAGGCACTTTATCAAATATAAGGATTATTATTAGTAGTAGCAGTATTATTATAATAATTATTAATATTATCAATCTCCCAATATAAATGTTCTCAGGAGGCAGCAAAATAGAAAGTTCAAAAAAATGTTCAATCATTCTTAGAAACTGAGTTTTCCTTCAGAACCAGACCGTTTTGATCACATCTGCTCTTGTCTAATCTGACTTTGGATTTGGCAAATCAGGTAGATAGATGGCTGTCCAATTTTATGAAATAATATTAAAAAAACGGAATTTCTATTCGTTGAGATGTGAGACATGTCTCTACAATTGCCATTTTCTCCAACTTAAGTACAGAAATCTCCTAGTCCATGATCCTCTACCTCTTTTATAAACAGAGACCTTAGAACAGAGTAGATTGCATCATCCTAGAACTGAGGGCAGGGAATTGTTCTGAGAAACAGAGAAATCTTAATAAAAATTCTGAGTAAGCAAAAGATTTTTCAGGGATGGTGAAAGTATTCGTTGGAGAAAAATTACTGAAGGAGAGATGAGGAGAACTTCACTCTGTGCACATATTTAAAGGAGCGAAGTCAGAATTTAATATCAACTTAAACTCCTGTTTAAATCTCAGTTAGAATTTTACATGAGCACAATTTGAAACTCAAAGCACTTCAATGCAAAATCCAAGGATTCATTTTAAACTGTTTATGTTCCCATCGTTGAATCTATTACATGAATTATACCAATATTAATATTTATATTGGATATAGTGCCCTTCACATCGGGAGGAAGACTCTAAGCCTTTCAAAAAGATTTACTAGATATTGTAGTGACTGTATATTTTGTAGGCAAACGGGGCAGCCAATTTGTACATAGCAAAGTCCCACAAATAAGTGGTTGATTAATGTTATCTGGGGGAATTGCTGGCCAGGATAACCAGGAGAAATTCTCTTCATTTTTATAATTGTCCCATTGGATTCTTAACATTGGCTTGAACAGGTACCCGGGACTTTGGTTTAATATTTTATCCCAGTAAGAAGCAAAAACACTATGTAAAAATCAATGTAAACATAAAAATACTGGCAATAAATGAATCTCTGAATGTCATTACTAACTGGATCCCAATTATAGTGGTGGGAACTGAACAGATTAAAGTCAATTTAAAACACTCTAAAATATTTATTCTATATCATCAGGATAAAATAGGAATTTGAAGAAAGTTGCTGATTCAATAACCAATAATAATTTAATAATAATAATCCTTACTTTGATATAGCGCCTTATCACATCTCCGAGATGTCTCAAAGATCTTCAAAGGATATACTGGAAAGTGAATTGACTGTACACTTTGTGGGCAAAATGCAGCAACCAATTGCGCACAATAGTGTCCCACAAACAATCATAGATTGAGTAACAAAATAATAACAATTATTAATTTGAATTATTATTATTTTTTGAAGGGATAATTACCCTTGAAAAAGTGATTGGCCAAACAACCAACAATTTGGATCCCACTTAATGCTAGATAAACAGAGAATTGTAGGATAAAGAAATCTGCCTAACTTTTCACCCTACATGGGAAACAAATCTAGGTCTCCTCACTTGTGAGGCAAGTGCTCTAATCATTATGCTGCAGGACGCCACATATAATATAAAGAATCTCCCTTGTTTGTAACACTCACTGCTAGAAAGAGAATTGTGTTTGATCTCCACATTAATTAAAGTATGTGTGTGCAATGTACAAAGTTACACAAACTCCTTTTGCACAGCAGGGTAGTCTCTGGTGCAAATATAATTGACTGAATTGATCCTACCAATAATCCTGTTCATTGCCACATTTTATTGTTTAAATCTATCCTTGTTTGGATGAATTATCAGAGACTTCTGCTTGATTTTACATTATGTTAGTACAGTCCTCTTAAAATAACAATCTTTGCGTTTGATGTAACGTCAAGAGATACCTCAAAGCATTCCATATGATTATATTTGCAAAGTGTATTGACAATGTATTTGTAGGAAAACATGGCAGCTAATGTAACAGCAATTTCCCTCAACTAGCAATGAAGTGAGGGAGCAATTTTATTTGGAGGATTGTTGGCCCGAACACCGAGAGAAGTCTCCTTCTTTCTGTTGAATGGGATCTTTAACACCCATCCGAACAGGTAGATGGGACCCTGGTTTAACATTTGAAGGACAGCACCTCCATGGATACAGTGCATTGCAGTGTCAGGCTAGACTTTGAATTCAAATGCCCAGCATTCAGTTAGAACCCACAAATTTCAGAGGTGAGAGTGCTAGTGTCATGTTGGCACCTTAATGTTATTTCTCCGTTAAATACGAAACCACTTGCATCAAATAAATAAGCACATGACTGATGGATCCATAGTTTTGCTCTCCTATTTTAATGATTCAAAATGCTATATCTCCCATATGATCATGCATCACATATGGTGCTATGTGTAACGCTGACTGGAATTTCAAATAGATTTAATTAGTGGCCAAAATACAGGAAACTTTACATTGTACGTAAATGGTGGAGGTCCAGGCGGAAAGAGCAGAAAATGTGACATTATGTGACACGGTGTAGCGTATTGATTAGAGCGCTCGCATCGCAAGAGAGAGGACAGAGGTTTGATTGCCTGGCAGTGCGAAAACTCAGGCAAGTTTCCTTACTCCACACATTCTGTTAACTGTAAGTAGGGACCTGGTTGTTGGTCGATAGTAGGATTGCTCTTCTGGGGGTAATAATTTTTAATTTAATGAACAAATAAATTGGTCACTCAATCCATGACTGTTTGTGAGACATTGCTGGGTATTTCATCCACAAAGTACACAGTCCATTCACTTTACAATATAATAATAACAATCCTTGCATTTGATATAGTGCTTTTCACTTTCTCTAGATGTCTCAAACAAAACAGCCTCACAGAATGTAAAGTGAATTGACTCCAGCCTGCTCCATGTCCCCTGACCCACCCGCCTGATCTTCAGCCTTCAGTCACTCTGCCCCTAACCTCTGGAAATCCATCCCACAGTCCCTCTACCTCGCCCCAATCCTAGCCTCTATCAAATCCCGCTGGTCCCATCAGTCACCCCAATTCCCCCCCTTTCCCTCCACCTTCCCCGTCCCCAACCCTGGATCTGAAACATTGACTGTCCAGCCCCTTGGGACATCCTCCTGATGTGAAAGGCGCTGTACAAGTGTAACTTTGCTGTTGTTGTTGTTATAAATTGCTTCTGTTATACCCTGTCGTTGATAACCCAAACCCTGTGTAATGGTTTATAGTGTATAAGCATAATGTAAAAATTGTTGGTCATTACTGCATATAAATGGGCTGCTGCGGTCATCTGAAACAGTCACTACAGTTAACACTAAACTATGTGAAATGCTTTGTGACATCCTCCTGATGCGAAAGGCGCCATTTCAGCATCAACTAGTCTTGTAGTTTATTGGTTAGAGCATTCGCCTTGCAAGCGAAAAGATCCAATTACGATTCCTAGGCAGGGTGAAACCTTAGGTAAATTCTCTTACTCCACATGTCTGTTTCCTAGGCAGTAATTAGGAACCTGGTTGTTGGTTGATTGGGGGAATTGCCTTCCAGGGGTAGTAATCCCTTAAAAAAAAGATTTGATCCTTTGATCCTTTATATGATGTGCAACAGAAAATTAAATCAGAAAATATTTCCTATTCCTGAAGAGTTTTAAATGTCAGTGTGCTAATGAACATGGGACCCTGAGGCAAATGGTAATTATTTCCCGGGTATCATGGATAATAATCACATTTTATTCATCAGACAGTAATCAACAATTAGACACCTGATATGTTGTGTCATACATCTCCACGACAACTGTATAGACATAATAAATGATCAAATGTGACTTTGAGAAATAATATTCATTTATCAATTAAATTTATGAATTCAATAAAAATAATAATAATAATTTTGCCACTCAATCCATGACAGTTTGTGGAATGCTGCTGTGCGCAATTGGCTGCTGCATTTTGGCCACAAAATGTACAGTCAAGTTACTTTACAGTATATTCTGTGAAGCGCTTTGAGATGTCTAGAAAATGTGAAAAACGCTATATCAAATGAAAATATTATTATTATGGTGTTGGTACAGTTTGGTTATTTTTGTTGCAGTTTCCTGGTCTGGTCCAATATAGGTAAGAACCGTCAAAGGTACCAAACGCAACAAGTGCGTTTTAAATACAGTAAAATAAACTGCTCCCGAACTCAATGAAGCTTTAATTTAAAAATACCTCCCCATGATTACCCACGAATGTTAACCTCATGAACGTCTATCGTATTAACACATGACTGCTTCTCACAAACACATGTTTTCCATTTGCAAATTGAACATAAATTCATATCTTCACATATCTGCAGGAATACTGTACTGCTCTCAAAATCTTCTAATCAGCGGTTTTAAAAACACTATAACAAAAAGTGGCTGAAACATTGAAGATATATATTGTACTTGGATACATAACAGTCTCAATATTAACCATATCCCTTATTAATACCTTTATGATTGAGACAAAAGATGTATCGACATCCTTTGAAGCCTGGCTTAATTGAACAATGTAAAATAACTCCATCCTATTCCTGTTTGCCATGGTCCTGTCTGATACAAATTTAATCTACAAGTAATATTACCACTGCAGTATTATTTAACTTTGGTAAATTAATGCCTCACAGTGTCTTGACTCCAAATCTTTGGTTACCTCTAATGGCTCACTCACCGACAGCATACCATATACAAAACTGTAATTCAAAGCATTTCAATGAAGCAAAATATATTCTGTTGATATAAGTACTTTAAAACTAGGGTGAAAGCAAGTCCAATTATTCATAACGACTGGAATGAGTAATAATAATCCTTGCATTTGATATAGTGCCATATCACATATGATCGAGTATGCATTTCAGAAAGTAGAGACTGCTATTATCACTTGCTGACTTAAATTTCACAACCACCCTCTAAATTGTGTTTTATCACCAACTGGCTGTTTTGTCTTAAGCTGCTGTTGATTGAATATTTAACATTTTAGTAATTCCAAGGTCAATGTAAGTTATTTCTCATTACCCTTTTTAACCCTGTATTACTCATTAGAACACTGAAAGTTATCCAATACCGATCTGTGTCAACGCAAATATTTTTATATTGATATATTATCGACTGGAACAATGAGCACAAGCCAAATTCGTACAAAAGGCTTTTGTCCTCTTGACCAGTTTACCGAACGTTCTCCTGTCCGGGTTGTGGCTTTGCAGAGTCAAAACATCTCTTTGTTAATAGAATTTCCTATTGCTGATAAATAGCATTCATAATTGGTTGGCATAATTTATGGTATATAGTGACTGACAAGCAGGTCTGCAGATGATTAATCAGCTGCCGAACTGCGGGATTTGATGTGATGAACATGTTACCTGTACTGTGATTCTTCCTATTGGGCTCCTGAAACCTACAAGTGAATTCATTCATCATCCATGGATTTGCTATAAGCATCTTTCATGTCAGGGCAACTTCTCAAAGCGCTTCACAGGATACACTGAAAATGAAGTGACTGTGTGTCCATAGGCAGTTAGGGTGAGCCTCGCTGGACAGGCAGCAGGACCCTGACTATTGTGAGGTATTGATATACTGTGCACTTTCCTAAATTTCATTGGTTCCCAATGCAGAAGCACCTTGGCTTCTGTCTATTCACCTAGAAAACCATAGAATGATGGAAATTTACAACGCAGTTGAAGGCCATTCTGCCCATGCTATCTTTGCTAACTCTATAAAAAGCAATCTTTTTCAGTGCAATCCACCTGCCCTTTCCCCATACCCCTGCAGCTCCTCCTCTTAAAGCATTTATCCAGGTCCCTATTGAAAGCTGATATGGATTCTGCCTTGACCACTGCTCGCACCAGCAGTACATTTCACATCTTAATTACTCTGTATGAAAACAATTCTCCTAATCTTCCCGTTTGCTTGTTGCTATTCACTGCCTCACTGACCAGATTTTACCATCAATGTAATAAAAGAATAAGCAGAGAATAAGCTCAGTATGTCCATCTTACCTTTTCATCTTAGCATCAGATACTAACATAATAATTGCCTGCCTACATATACAGTCACTTCACTTCAATCGTGTGAAGTGACTGAGAAGTAAATCCTGCCTGAACATTTCACCCTCCTGAGAATCGAACCCAGGTCTCTCAATACAAGGCGAGTGCTCCAATTACCGAGCTATAGAGGCAATGCTACAGGACTACAGGAATGAGAATTGAATTATTTCAGGAATAAACAGGCTAACAGCCTGCTAACAGCCTGCTCATATTCAGGGAGAAAGAGGGAAGAATTAGTATCTTCTCCTCTAGGAATTATTCTTAAAGGGACAGGCCCATAACACTCACTCATGTTGCTATAGTGAAATCTCAGCCGTTTTGTAAAGGTTGACCATTCCTGGATGCAACCAATGGCTTTATTTTATAACAGTGAAATGTATGCAAATATAAATTCTGCATCAATCTGCAATGCGAACCTACTCAAGTTACTTCTTGTTAATGAATAACAACCTTTTTTTCCATAGTATTTAGGGTGGTAGTGTATTGTTTTCCTTACCAATTCTTGTAACTGGAACAGAAGATTTCCTGACATGTTATCTGCTGATAGCTTGGTTTTGTTCCAACAGTGAAATAATACGTCACTATATTTCATATAGCACCCACACAACCATCAACTACACACACACCTCCCCACCCACCCCACAAACACCACCCCCAGCCTGCCCACACACACATGCAACACTCTTCTGGTTACTCTGGTTTAGAATTATGTCTTTGGGATAGACCAGAAGCAATAGTAGCTAATTTTTGTCAAGCATTTCCTATTAACCATAATAATCCTTCCATTTGATCATTTGATTAGAGCACCTTATCGTGTCATTGAGACATCTCTAAGTGCTTCACGGAATACATTATAATGTGGATTGACTGTATTTTGTGGGTGAAACATGACCATTCTCGCACAGCAGTGTCCCACAAACAGCCAGCGAGTGAGTGAAGAATCTTATTTGTGGGATTGTTGACTAGAACACCATGAAAAGCTCCCTTTTCTTTTCAAGTAGAATTTGAAAGCTGTCATTTACTGCAACACAATCAAGGAGTATTGAGCACAGACCTGTCACTATTCATGGTGGTATATGGGACACGTTCTGGTTGACATGGCAGCCTCCGGTCTGCCTCCAGCCAGCATCTCTACAGCACAGCAACAGCAGAGCAGGATGAAGAGTTTGCGAGCTGCACTCCAATTGGGGTGTTTAAGCAAGGTTTATCTACCTGTTGAGGTATCCATTAAGATCCCATGGAAGATGGGATCAAATGGACTGAAGGGTGGGACGTTGCGATGCCATCGGAAAAACGAAAGGAATATCCTGGCTACTAATCCCCCAGATAAACTGTCTGAATCTGATAGATAAAATTGGTTGTTTGTCTCATGGACCTTTGTGGGACTTTGTAGTGCTGCCATATTCATTTGCAAAATACACTACGTTTTACACTAAATCATGTGAAACGCTATAAGACATGTCAACAACATGATGATGTTATATCAAATGCAAGGATTATTATGTAACAAGTATATTAGACATAATGAATTCGGAGAAGCTCAGATCTGGGCAGATGGCAGTAGTATTGAGGCAATGCACAGTTCTGTTTTATGTGTTGCTTGCTCAATAAACACCACCCACACTTGCTGTGAGAATTAGAATCCAGTACAGTGGAACTGATTGTGAAAGGGTTAAATGAAACGGTTTCAAATGCAAATATATGTAAATCAGAAGAACATTCATGATGAATTGTTTAAACAGACTTTGCCCTCAATAAGGTCATATCTAATTTATCAAAGAAAACAGCACCTACAACCATTGTAATTGCAGGGACATTGGATAAAAATGGACTGATAAGTAACGGCAAAGGACCATAGAGACTCGAAGAACCGAACAGGCCGGTGGCTCTAACGCAACTCAGTGACAGAAGTAAATATTTTCTTCCAACAAAGTGAGTGAGTGTCGCTTTGCACATATTGTATACTGTGATGAAATACTGTAGCCAGCTGGACATGGTGACTAATGAGTGAGTTTTGTCTGCGTGTAAGTAAATTTGCCGAGCAGTGTTTGGTTACCCAATGGAAGCTAAGACTACAAACCATTTGCTGGAAAATGGAGATTAATGACCATACCTGCCAGGAGGCTAATTTACCAACGAAGACTCTGACTGAAACTGCACAGGGTTCAGTTTGGGAAACTATTTTTCACTATTCCATGTCAGTCTTATGTTAAACATGGTAAATCACACCTTTATTTATTGATTACCCAGCTTTTCTTTTCTAACGTTTGGGATGTTGTGCTGGCGTTTGGGAGGTGTGATGACATTGGGGTGAAAACTCAGCAATATTCCGTGAAGCTCAAAGCTAGAAAGATTTCTTTGGTACAAAGAGTTATTAATATGTGAAAAGCACCAGCTCAAATGTCTATTGAAGACATATTAATTAAAGCATTTGAAAGGGAATTAAATAGACAGTAATACTAATCCTAACATTTGATACAGCGGCTTTCATGCCAGGATGACATCTCAAAACGCTTTAAAAGAATTAACTATAAAGTGTAGGTGCCTGTGTATTTTCTGGGTGAACACAAAGCCAACACCTAGATCAGTATAAGGCAAATTAAATTACTGCTGCCATGGGGAGCTAGCTTCACACAGGAACAGTGGGACAAATGCCCATCCCCTGAAATTTCTGTTTGTCGTGAACACTCGAGTGGCCTGAGTGTGAAAACAAACACTGTACCACATTCCACTGGGGCAGTGTTAACATGGTCACCTTGTTCATTCAACACTGACATGGGAAAATAAAACCTGTGTAGCACCATATTCAATATCGCTGCCACTGTCACTAAACACAGTGTCACTGACTGGCAGGGAATCCAGCCATTTCCTCTCCAGCTATTTGATGGGTTACTTATTTCAATTATGAAGCTTGGAATTAGGGTCACAGAATGTGTATTGATATTCAGCATCAAAAAGCAAATTGCTTTCAGCAGTTTCCCTTCGAGTGCAGTCATCCGCGAGTCATTCTAACAAATCAAAGCATAATTTATGGGACAGATCACGGGCATCACTCACTGGGTAATTTTTGAGGCATCAAAGTCTCTGCTATTGAAGCCAGATGGCACATCAGATTGCTCTTTTCAAAATAGGCTAGAAATACTTTGCCAAAACCAGCTGGCCAGCCAGGGGGACGGCAGGAATAAATGTTTACAATGTGCGCCATGCGCACAAAACAGGTCAGTCAGCGTGAGATCTGGAGGTGTACAGTACTTCCAGTTTACCATAGGTCTATAGTGCACTGTGCTATATTGGACCTACATCGGGACATGCTATAATGGGTTTGGACTGTAATTTGTCTCTCCAGAAGCTTTTCGATTGCTTTTGTGCAGGCCACCGAGACCCTCATCCCTGTTTGTCAGCCTTCCCAAGTCCTCTCTCCACAGGCTGCATATCATCCAGATCTATCCCCTGCCAGGCTCCGTGACCCTATCACCCCCATCCTTGCCCAACTCCACTGGCTCTCTATCTCACAGAGGATACGCATCAAGATCCTGCTCTTTACCTTCAAAGGCCTCCACAGCCTTGCTCTTCCCTACCTCTGTGACCTACTAACCCCCACAAACCTGTCTGCAACCCCCCCACCCACTCAGCGAGCTCTGCCCTGCTTCACATCCCCTGCCTTGCCAGCCCCTCCATTGGAAGGCAAGCCATCAGTCACTTCAGCATCCAGAAATTTGAGGTGCGACCTAAAATAGTTTTTTACATTGGGAATCAATCAGTTGCACTTCAGAAATTTGAAACCTGGAATTCAAACCTGCTGATTAGAAAATGGTTTCTGATTCCCAAACATTTGAGGTACACAGGGCTATTCATTCCATTGATCCTGTTTCAAGTTAAAGATCCTTATCCTCATCTTCAAAACCCCGCAACGCCTTGCTCCCCCTCTATCTTTGCAACCTCCTAATCCCGTACCAACCTGTCTGCTCCAATCACTGAGCAGGCTCCAGCCTGCTTCACGCCACCGAGTTGCCCATCCCGCCATTGTTGGGCAGGCCTTCAGCCACTCTGCTCCCATCCTCTGGAACACCATCCCTCCACCTTGTTCCTTCCCTTGCCCCCTTCAAGATATGGCTCAAGACTTTCCTCTTCAACCATGCTTTTGGTCACCCTCCTTCCCCGTCTGCCCTCCACCCTCACTAATCCCACCCCCAGTTTAGGTCTGAAACACTGACTGTCCAGCGCCTTGGGACATCCTCCCAACATGAAAGGCGCCTTACAAATCTAGTTTTATTCTTGTTCTGGAACTTCATTAGAACAATGAAGAGGTTTTAATCCCATTTTCTTGTCTTTCCTTGTTCCCCTTTATTGGATTTGGATTAATTTGACAGGCATTTATGAGGCTGCCCAGAACATATAAAATCCCAATTCTCTAATAAAATTAAGAGCTGGCTTGGAACACTGCAAATGTACTTACAGGAAAACAACAAACAGGCTTTTCTTTCTATGTTTCAACCATAAGGTGGGCCAACAGAAAAGTGTGGAATTATTTGCCATAAATCGCAGGGAGCTTTGTCTGCTTTGTAGGAAATTGGGGGGAATTTTTTGACTCAGGCATTCACAAACAGAGAGACCCACACACAGAGACTCACAAATATTTATAGAGAGACATATGCACAAAGAATCACACAGACTCACACACACACAAACCCACAGAGAGACACACAGACAATCACAATAGCACCGCATATGCGTGTCCGGGGCCACGGTGACGTCAGGTAAACAGCCAGGAAGCCAGAAACAACAACAACAACATCAAAATTACATTTATAGAATGCCTTTCACTTCAGGGGAATTTATAGGGCGTTTGTAGCGAATTCCTTAGGTAAAATGCAGCCACACTTTTCTATTGGCCCAAACCATATGTACATGCTCATCTGCAAAGCTTGGTAAATATTGCCGATAAAAGTAGTAAATAATTCCCATAAGAAAGGATTTATATATTTATAACACGTTATCACTTTGAAATATCTCTATTAGTCACTCAATATATAGATGAAGAGGTTAAACACCGTTTTGTTTTTTGTACTGAATTACAATCCAGCATTACTCAATTTCAAAGCCAAAATTCTCAAACCTTATTTTGCTTCACAATCTTCTGTTGTTGAACATACACAACTGCTTTTAAACCTATTACTTTGGAACTCTAGTGATCAGGAACGTTCCACTCATGACTTTCATTGAGTTGCTAAGCAGAGAGACGGAAATAACTAAGATGTTAGGGTTTAAATGTACATCTGGTAAATGGAAAACGAAAATAATAATAATGTTGCCACTCAATCGTGACTGTTTGTAGGACACTGCTGTGAACAATTGCTGCCGCGTTTCATCCACAATATTTATAATCAATTAACTGTACAGTAGGGTCCGGCGATATATCGATATATCGCTAAAACCCGATATAATTTTCATATCGATACACCGATATAGGCATTTCAAAAATATCGATATATATATAGGAAAAAAATCTGAATTTGCGCACACTGAACTACAAGACCCAGAATGTTCATCTCTATACACAATGCACAGACCGAGGTGCAAAGCCGCCATGTTGTATTCATAGTCCTCGAATACAATATACTGGTATGCAAGGGGTGGTGGGGGGGGAGAGACGGCTGGAGGGTGGGGTGGGGGAGAGGGATGGCTGGGGGGGGTGTGGGGGGAGAGAGACGGCTGGGGGGGGAGGGGGTGGGGGAGAGACGGGGTGGATGTGATAATATACAGATAGATAAAGATGGGGGGGATGTGAGAGAGACACAGACAGAAAAACTCAGAGATGGAAAGAGTGAGAGACACAGAGAGAGAAAGATATTTACCTCCTGAGGAGATAGGCCCTGAGTGCGCACGCACCCAGAACGCGTGCGCACTCTGAATGCGCGCGCATGCGCAGTACAAAAAACCCGAAAATATCGATATTTCGGTATATCTCGATATAGATTCATAGATTCATAGATTCATAGAATTTTACGGCACAAAAGGAGGCCATTCGGCCCATCTAGTCTGTGCCGGCTCTTTGAAAAGAGCGATTCAATCCCACTGCCCTGCCCGCTCCCAATAGCCTAACAGACCTGTTCTCCCTAAATAAAGATCTAATTCCCTTTTAAAAGTTGTTATCGAATCAGCCTCCACCACCTTTTCAGGCAATGCATTCCAGATTCGAACAACTCGCTGAGTGAAAAAAATTCTCCTCAGCCCCCCTCTACTTCGCCTTGAAACTATTTTAAATCTGTGACCACGAGTCACAGATTCGCCCACGAGTGGAAATAGTTTTTCTCTATTTGCCCTGTCGAAACCCCTCATGATCTTATAAACCTATATTAGGTCTCCCCTCAATCTTCTCTGCTCCAGAGAGAATAACCCTAGCCTATCTAGCCTCTCCTCATAGCTGAAGTCCCTCAATCCTGGCACCATCCTAGTAAATCTTCTTTGTACCCTTTCCAATGTCTTCACATCCTTTCTGTAGTGTGGTGACCAGAATTGAACACAGTATTCCAGCTGAGGCCTCACCAAAGTCTTATAGAGGTTAGTCAGCACTTCCTGACTTTTGTACTCTATACCCCTATTTATAAAGCCTAGTATCCCATATGCCTTCTTAACAGCCTTGTCTACCTGTCCTGCCACCTTCAACGAGTCACTAACACAAATCCCCAGGACTCTCTGTTCCTTCACACCATTTAAAATTGTACTATCTAGCCTATATTGCCTCCCTTCATTTCTTCTCCCAAAATGCATCACCTCACACTTCTCTGCATTAAACTTCATCTGCCATGTGTCTGCCCACTTTACCAATTTGTCTATATCCTCTTGCAGATGGCTACTATCCTCCTCACTGTTTACTATTCTCCCTAACTTAGTGTCATCTGCAAACTTGGAAACTGTACTCCGTACACCCAAGTCCAGATCATTGATGTAGATTACAAACAGCAATGGTCCCAAAACCGATCCCTGTGGCACACCACTGCTCACTTCCCTCCAGTCTGAAAAACAGCCGCTCACTACAACTCTCTGCTTTCTGTCTCGCAGCCAGTTGTGGATCCACGCTGCCACTGTCCCTTTTACGCCATCGATGAGCCCATCGATATATCTAAATCGGAAAATTTCCATATCGACGGACCCTACGGTACAGTATACTCTGTGAAGCACTTTGAGACTTCTTGAATAAGTGATGAGGTGTGATATGTAATGCAAGGATTATTATGGTGAAAGTGCATTCTCAGTACAGTCACCAATTATTATTCATAACTACAAATAAATTTCACCTTCTCTTAGTGGAACTATCTTTCAGATGGTCCAGACTATAGGAATAGTAGGAAGGAAAATAGAGAATGTGATATCACATAATATACCCCTTCTTCTCCTAATAACAGATTTGTTCAGTTCAGTTCCTCAGACAAGACCAGGCCATGGTTGAGTTGGCGGTTGAAAAATCTAATGCCTATTTAGTCAATAAGCATCAGGAATGCCTAACCAGACTGGTATAATAACAAGAAGAATAATCCTTACATTTGATATAGCACATTACAGTAACAGCCTGCATATATATTGGGCCAATCATCCCAGGCAATGTCTCAGAGCTCTTACAATGATAGAGCTCCACCACATCATCAAAACATCTCAACACACTATACAAGATCTTATTGGAAAGTGTACCTATTGTGTATTTGTAGATAAATGTGGCAGCTAATTTGTGATAGCAATTTCCGACAGCCATGAAGTGAATGACCAATTTGATCTGGGAAATCGTTGGTGAGAACACTGGGATGCAATCTTCTAAACACAACCATGTTTAGTAGATGAAATGCCTCCTGTGCAGCGCCTTGGGACGTCCCCCCGAAGTGAAAGGCGCTCTGTAAATGTAATTTGTTGTTGTTGTTGCTCAGAAGCTCAGTTTAATGTCTCATCTGAAGGATGGCATCTTTGACAAGCAGTGCTCCTTCCAGGATTGTATTGAAGGGTCAATCTAGACCAGTGGTGAGCAAACTTTTTGGTTGGCCAACAAAATAAATGTTCTTGATTCAATTGTTCTTGCCATAAATTAAGATATATTCAATCAAGAAAAAACTGGAAACAAAACATTGATTTAAAGCAGACTCATCTAGACTCGTGGGCCGTAGATTGGCTACCACAGGCCTCGACTGTGAGTTCAGGCTTGATATTGGACTTGAAACTACAACCTTCTGACTCAGAGGCAAGTGCGATACCAACTGAGCTAGGCTAGCACCTAGGTGCAAGGTGGAACATTCCACCCATCAAGTGATAGGTTTCTTTCCTATTCTCTGATAAGCAAACCCAACTCTTTCAGTAAAACCAGAAAATGCCGTAAATGCCCACATGTGAGCAATCAGTATCTGAAAGATAGAGATGGGGTAGTTTCAGTTGTAACTCCTCATGAGAACAGTTCTGACGATGTGTCCCACCCATATTCTTAACCTCTCTTTCCCCTTCAGATGTCGATCAACCTGCTGTAGATTTACATCATTTTCCATTATTGTTTCATGTTTCCAGTTCTCATTTTCACATGTTTACAATATACTGTAACACAATTTAACATAGTATCTTTCATGTCAGGACAAAACATCAAAAGCACTTGACAAAGCTGAATGGGCATCTGAGCTGGGGGTGAGAGCCGGGATAAGATGATCAAAAGAAGAGGTCGAAGAGATACTTAAAATCATGGAATCTTAGAATCTTATAGGTCTTTTGACCCATCATGCCTGTGCCCACTCTTTGGAATAGCTACTAAATCAGTCCCACTCCTCCATTCTTTCACCATTTTTTTGAAACATGCCTTAAACAAGTGGAGAGAGTGAGTCAGAGGGATTCCAGGATGAAGTTAAAGAGATCTGAAGCCAAGTAACTGAAAGCCTACATCTGGCGGTAAGGCAGTTTACATATATATGTTTACATACATACAGATGTACTTATGGATGGATATATGTACAGTACATACATATTAATGTATGTAAAGCTTGTAGGTTAATGTTGTTGTACATATAAATAACCTAGATAAGGGGATCTATTCCTGAACAGATTATTACAGTATTTCTAATGGTTGAGGAGAGCGACTGGTTGACTGTGTCGGCAAGTGGCAGGGAGGGGAGGGGGAGTTGGGAGACCAGCAGCCATGCGGGAGGGGGTTGAGGCAGCAGGTGGTGAGATTCATCTGGGTAGTGGTAGTTAGCGGAGCTCCTGTAGCTCAGTGGTTAGAGCACTCGCCTTACCAGTGAGACCTGTGTTCGAATCCAGGCAGAGCAAGGCGACACCTTGGGCAAGTTTCCTTACTCCACACGTCTAATAATAATCCATCAAAAAAAAACAATAATAAAAATTGGTCATTTCAATCCACAATCGTTTGTGGGACACTGCTGTGCATAATTGGCTGCCACATTTTGCCCACAAATATACAATCAATTCACTTTACAGTACTGTATATATTCTATGAAGCGCTTTGAGACGCCAAAAAGATTTGAAAAGCACTATATCAAACACAAGGATTATTATTATTATATTGAGAGGAAGGTGGGAGTAATCGGGGCAAAGTAGTGTAACAACAACAACCGCGTCCATCAACACAGTTGAAAAGGAACATTTTCAGGCAGGACTTGAAAAAGTGGGAGGGAGCAATGCAGAGGGATTCAGGAAGAGTGTTCCAGAGCTTTGGGACATAATGAATAAAAGTGCAACCTCCGTTAGCACGGCAGAGTGCGAGGGACGACAGGACATTGCCAGTTAAGCATAGGCGCCAGATGGTGGATTGCGGAGTGAGGAGGTTGGAGAGGTACAACATCAACAACAAAATTGTACTTATATAGCGCCTTTCACATCGGGAGGACGTCCCAAAGCGCTGAACAGTCAGGTCGAGCGGCGGGGGGGAGGGTTGGGGTAGGGGGAAGGGGAAGGAGAGTGGGAGAGGGGGAAGAGTTAGTGGGGCAGTCGAAGGAGCAGTCGAAGAGGAAGGTTTTGAGGCCGGCCTTGAAGGAGGAAAGGGGGGAAGCGAGGGGGAGGGGCTGCGGGATGGAGTTCCACAGTGTGGGAGCAGAGAGGCTGAAAGCCCGGCCCCCGATGGTTGGGGGGTTAGGGCGGTGGACGCGGAGCAGGCCTGAGTCTGCTGAGCGGAGGGTGTGGGCACAGGCTGGTAGGGGGACAGTAGGTCAGAGAGACAGGCGGGGGCCAGGCCGTGAATGGTCTTGAAAGTGAGGATGAGGATCTTGAATTCGATCCTCTGGGTGACTGGGAGCCAGTGGAGACGGGCGAGGGGGGGAGGGATGTGATCGCGAAGCCTGGTGTGGGAGAGAACACAAGCTGCAGAATTCTGAATGATCTGCAGCCTGTGAAGGGAGGAGCTGGGGAGGCCGACGAGGAGAGAGTTTCCGTAGTCGAGCCTGGAAGTGATAAAGGCTTGGATGAGAGTTTCAGTGGCGTGGTGGGTGAGGTAGTCACAGAGTCTGGCAATAGTTCGGGGTCGAACAAGGTGCCCAGATTCCTGATTGGCTTCGAGAGGTGGAGAGAGCAGCCTTGAACACTGATGTTGTCAGTGCCTGAGGTGCGGAGGCGCTGACGTGAGCCAATTAGGAGGGCCTCCGTCTTGTTGATGTTGAATTGTAGAAAATGTACCCTTGTTCAGGACTCAATGTCCGACAGACATACAGTCAGAATGCCAGTGATCTTGGAATCGAGGGTTGATTCGGATAGGTAGAGTTGGGTGTCATCTGCATACATGTGGAAGTTTACCCCATGTCTGCGGATGATGTCGCCCAGGGGGAGAGTGTAGAGGGTGAAGAGCAGGGGGCCAAAGACAGAGCCCTGGGGAACGCCACATGTGATTGTGTGGGGGCTTGAGGAAAAGCCATTGGAGGAGACGAAGTGAAGGCGGTGGGAGAGATAGGACCGGAACCATTCGAAGACAGAGCCTTGCAGGTTGAGGAGGGAGGAGAGGCGGTGGAGGAGGATAACATGGTCCACGGGATTGAAGGCAACGGATAGGTCGAGGAGGACGCGGAGGAAGAGGGAGCCCTGGTTGCAGATGGTCAGGATGTCGTTTGTGACCTTGAGGTAGGGAGTTGAATGGATTTGAACACGGGTGTGAGGATCTTGAAGTCGATTTGTTCATTGATGGGGAGCCAGTGGAGCCTGGCCATAACTGGTGAGATTTGGGTAAAATTTGGTTCAGGTCAGTATGCAGTTGTTAGAGTTCCGAATCAGCTGGATCTTTTGAATGGTGGAGCTGGGGAGACTGGCGAGGATTGCTTTAGAGTAATCCTAGCGGGAGTGACAAACACCACACACAATTGTTTCAGCTGCATTTGGGGTAAGGTATGGTCGGAGATGGGCAATATGGCGGAGGCAGACGATTGCAGTCCTGGTCAGTGACTGGATGTGGGGAAGGAAGGACAGCTGGGGGTCCAACCGGACACCTAGATTGTGCACTGGTTCAGTGAGTCTGAGGGAGAGCCCAGGGAGCTTCAGGAGTTTAAATCTGCCAGAGTGAAGACATTGATTTAGCTAATTGGTATGGCTTCCAATTTCTCCACAGTCAGACGCAGGAAGTTTACACTCATCCAGGCCTTGATGTCTGCCAGACAAGCTGATAGAACAAGCAGGAGGTGGAGTTGCTCGTGGAGGAGGCAAAGTAGATTTGTGTGTCATCCGGAGATATGTGGAAGTTTACCCCATGTCTGTAGATGACATCATAGGGAGGGAGGAGTGGTCAGAGCCACAGTGGAAGGAGGGGATGTTGAAGAGGGACTGGGAGGTGAGGAAGGGAACATAGGGGAGGAGGATGCAGCCAAGTGAATTTACTTTGATACAAGGAGTATCAAAGTTTGAGTTGTTTTTGACATCTAAAATAGTTTTGGAGTAAAAGGCAGTTTTGTTCTGCGAGAGGGCGAGGCGAGAAGGAGCTATATCAAATAGTTATTATTATTATTATTATATTCTCTGTTCCTCTTGGATCCCACGTGCCCCACATAAAGAGGGCAGGCAACACATTCACTCATTTTGTCCATGCCACATATGAGCTGTGCAGCACTGCTAACTTGTGACCCCCTCGAATTGTCCTACCTCTGATAAAATACTTCATCTCTGCTCAGCATCTCTGTAAATAATCTAACTCTTCACTGGGGAGATATACCAGAAGTTATCATGCTGAGATGCCAAATGCCACACTGTGCCATATCATATTTAATTCAGTATTATCCCTGAACTTTAACATAGATGAGTAATTAGGATAATGTAACTGCACTGGTTTCTAACTTTCCATTACTATCTGTGAGTTAAAGTACATTTTCAGTTAAGGTGCAGTCTTGTAGCTCAGTGATTAGAACAGTCGTCTCTGAAACGAGAGACCTGCGTTTGATTCCCGGCAAGACCGAGCCTTGGGCAAGTTTCCTTACTCTACACGCCTATTAATAATCGCTCAATAAAAAACAATAATAAATTAGTCACTTCAAACTACCACTGTTTGTGGGAAACTGCTGTGCGCAATTGACTGTCGCATTTTGACCACAAATGTACAGTGAGTTCACATCATAGTACATTCTCTGTCTAGAGATGTCTAGAAGATGTGAAAAGAGCAAGAGAGAGAGAGAGAGAGAAAAATCAATGTTCTTAATGTTTATTCCAGTAATTGGTTAGAAAAATCAAGGGAGCCTACGGCTTAAAGTTTCCCCTCGTCTTCCACCTAAAATATCTTTAAAATTACAGAATTTTAAAACACACAGAATTGTGAACAATTAATTAAGCACAAAATGGTGAGAAAAATAAGTTTAGCCTTAGTTGGGAAGATGTTTCTTTCTACAGTTTCTTTCTATGGAATAGCAAAATTCTGCACATTTTAAGGAAAAATGTTTGTGGAAATGGTGGAAAATGGTGGAATTTTGGGCCGTTGTTAAATCGATAGGAATTCAAAAGCTGGGTCCCAGCACCCAAGTTCGTGATTGCTAAAGTTACAGGCATTTAATTCTCTACTTATAAAATATTCTATGTGGCATTAGCTCATGATGGTAAAATTGCTCACTTTTTTTGCCAAGCAAGGCTAATACAAATACTGTACACCAACAACTGAAAAATTTGCTCCTTAGAGAGTACACTGAAGCTATTAAAAATTAGGAGCAGAGAATAACATAGTTTTTTTCTCTCCTCTCCCTCCCTCCTCTGATACTCTGTCCCACATACATACACAAAGAATCAGGTCATACATGTCTCTCATATTCTGTTAGGTTAAGGGGACAGAGCTGGGCAGTGGGATTGAGTTGCTCTTTTCAAAGAGCCAGCACAGATTAGATGGGCCGAATGGCCTCCTTTTGTGCTGTAAAATTCTATGATTCTATGATATTTATATATAATTCACATCATCAATTGTTTTATTATGGGTTTTAGATGATAATCCTAAAACAGATGTTCAACAATAATGTAGAAAAATATGAAACTATAATAATTACTGTAACTTCCAAATAATTGCTAAACAAATTTGTGACCCTCAGCAATAAGCATACAGTAACTCAGTCCACACAGGTCAAACTCTCTCACACCCCGCACCCCCCAAACCCCCTCCCCACGTTCCCAACATCTTAAATGTTATATTATAATAAAGTGTAGGGGGTCAACATGGAAGTATTAATTAAATTCCATTCATTAATTAGCTCAGGTGATAATTCAGTGATAAAAGGCATTTACGGAACCTATCATTTTGACCCCATTATGTTATGATATCTTTAATCATGCAACTCACTGATCGATCTGTAATTGAAATTCAGAAGAATTGATTAACCTTTTTTTAGGCTGCTTATCTTCTATTTAGATCTCATCCAATTTTGCTTCTGGGTAGACCAAGTACGATGGATAAAGTTCATTATATTGTATTATATTGTAGTTATTCTCCGCTTCATTGATCGAATGAAAACAATAATAATAATAATCCTTGCATTTAATATTGTACCTTATCACATCTTTGAGACATCTCAAAGCGCTTCACAGAATATATAGTAAGGTGAATTGACTATATATGTTGTAGGCAAAGGACAGCAGCAAAGCAGTGTCCCACAGACAGTTGTGGATTGAGTGATCAAAATATTATTATTATTGATTTTTTTAAAGGGATTATTACTCCTGGAAAAGTGATCCACCAATCAACTAACAACTGGATTCTTACTTCCTAATGGGTAAATATAGGCGTGTGGGGTAAGGAAACTTTCACCTGGAAATCAAACCCAGGTCTTCTCACTTGAGAGGCCAGTGTTCTGACCACTACGCTACAGGATTCTAAAATATGTTGTAAGTTTGGGGATAGAGTGACTAATGGTGCGATTTATTATTTGCCCAGCAATTAAGAAGATGTCTCAAAAACGTGGCTTTGGATGGATCAGTCTTCTGACAGTTGGATGATGCCCCCGGCTGTGAGAACTGAATTCCATGGGTTGTCCCAGATACCCTTCCTCAACCCATGATTCTCAGTTCTGCAGCTTGGAAGCTTTTTTTCTCTAAACACAAGTGGACACAGTAAAAGTGGACACAGTAAAAGATTGACACAGAATGGTGAGAGAAAGCAGAGTCATGGCACTTCAGAGGTAAGTGATTTTGGAGTGATTTACAGTTTCCAGATTTATTTTATTAATAGTACAATATTACAATGTTAAAGCAATTAGCCCCCATAGTTATTTTACCGTTTGAAACAGCTCAGTTTTTTCTGTCCTTTCAAACAGTATGGGTTTTATGTTATTATGTTTTAAGTACTGTAGACAAGATGATGCAATACAATACAACTTTACATTGATATAATACCTTTAACATCGGGAGGATGTCTTAAAACACTTAATAGTACCTTGCTGGGCACCTGAGCTGGAGGAAGGAGCAGAGAGAAGGGGTATTGGTTCAGAAGAAGACCGCTCTTCAACCCATTTGATCTCACTGAATGGAAGGGTCAGGTGGGTTGCTAGGAAGTCAGCAGGTCAGAGAGGGTTTTCTAGCCAGGGATGATGATGCAGAGATATCACCAGTTCCCACTCATTTAATAATACAGACACTCTCATTTCATCTGCAAATTCAACTGTTCAGCAGTTGAATTGTTGCATAATATCCAATTGAGATCGCTGTCACTTGAGAAGTGTGTCTGTCACTTATATCTACAGGAAGATAAAGATCTACAGGGGCACTATTGTTCCAACTCATACAACAACAGCAACAACTTGGATTTATAGAGCGCCTTCCATGCCAAACGGCGTCTCAGAGGGCTTCCCAATAACGGACCCCGGGGCCGAGCCAGGGGGAGAGGGAAGAAGGTGACCGAAAGCGCAGTCGAAAAGAAAGGTCATTAGCAGAGACCTGAAATTTGGAAAGGACGGGCGAGAAAATATGTTTCTCTAATATCACTTGGTTATTATACTTGTAGCATTCCAATCCATCTTTTCAAATAGTGCTATATCTTTGCCAACCAAGTAGTCAGGGATATGGTTTAAATTCTACGTCTAAAAGAATCCACCTCACAAAATGAAGCACTCCCATTGAGTGTCAGGTGAGACTGTGACTGCAAATCTTATCACAGACTTTGAACTATACAACCTTCAAACCCAGAGGCAAGAGTGCTAAGGATACCTACACTAGCCTTTTATCTATTCCAATACCCCAACAAGAAGTTGCCTCCAAGGTTCCGATGGTACCTTGGATGATAAAAATGTATTTCAGGCTCAGGCACTTGAGAAATATAATTTCATCTCAGCTCGAAAAAAAGCCAGCAATAAAATATATGTGTGAAAAGCAAGCAGAAAGTAACAACTCCTGTGAGTGTTGAGAGTGTGTACATAACCACTAGCTAGGACTATGCAGTAAAGATCAGGCAGTAGTAGTCCAGTAGCAGATTAAAACCAATTGGACTGCAGTAGTTATTTTCAACATCAACATTCACATTGATCTGAAACCAAAATATTATTGACATTTCAAAGGGAAAAAACCCAATCTGATCTGTGAGATTGATAAGAACACATTAAGCTACTTTCGTAACTCCAGAAATGTATTTTTTGCATCTTTAAAAGGTTGACCGTCAGCAAGCCACTCTGGTGGTTATCAGTTCAAAGGAAAGCCAAATTCTCAACGGTTGTTACCAGAGATTAACAGAAACCTCAAAAGGAAATGATTCACTGACCTGCTTTCATCAGGCATTTGTTAGAAAGCCACATAGGAATCATATCTGGGCTTGCAGCTCAAGACATCCGAAGCCAGTGTTTGCTCTGCAATTTACAATTTTACAAAGTCCAACATCCATTTGGCAAAGGGAGACATTTTGCATAGCGAGTAACAAACTGAAGTCTAGCTGAGTCACCAATTGTTGGAATGGCCAGCTTCCTCACAGCATGAAGTCGGTGTAAACCAGGAGGAAGGAGAAATTGTACTGAACAGCAGAACCAGAGACGACAGCCTGTAATTGAAGGGGGGAAATTCAAAACAAATCTGTGGAAATACTACAGTGATCGAGTAGTAAATGTAGCTCGTTGGTTAAGAACCAGCCTCGCAAGTGAGAAACCTGGTTCAATTCCTGGGCAGGATGCAATGTTGGGCAAGGTTCCTTACTCCACACGCCTTTGTTTACCTAGCAGTAAGTAGGAACCTGGTTTTTCAGTCAGTTGGTGGATCGCTTGTCCTGGGGTAATAATTTCTAAGCTAATATTAAGTTGGTCACTTCAATCCACGACTGTTTGTGGGACAAACAGTGTGCAATTGGCTGCCATGTTTCACCCACAAAATATACAGTAAATTCACTTTACAGTATACTGTGTGAAGCACTTTGAGATGACTTGAAGATGTAGTAAGGCGCTAAAAATGTGTTGTTATTGTTGTTGTATATAGATTCATAGATTCATAGAATTTTACGGCAAAAAAAGGAGGCCATTTGGCCCATCTAGTCTGTGCCGGCTCTTTGAAAAGAGCGGTACAATCCCACTGCCCTGCCCGCTCCCCATAGCCTAATAGACCTGTTCTCCCTAAATAAAGATCTAATTCCCTTTTAAAAGTTGTTATTGAATCAGCCTCCACCACCTTTTCAGGCAATGCATTCCAGATTCGAACAAGTCGCTGAGTGAAAACATTTCTCCTCAGCTCCCCTCTACTTTGCTTTGAAACTATTTTAAATCTGTGACCACGAGTCAAGTACAAGGATTATTATTTATTGTTATGTATGGAACAGGTTTGATAGGGAGACTGTGGAAATAGAAACCGTCAATTCAAGAACATATCACATATATTTCTGTTATGCAAGTATATCTCGGGATGCAGTACATAGGTTGGGACACGACATGTGGATGCGACTGCCAGGGTGGTGGAAACCAAACTGGATGGACGTTGATCTTTCACCGAGAAAACTCTTATGTTCTAAATTACCACTATATTCCTGTTCAATGAATACAGAAACATCAACTCCATTTGCCAAATTCATGGTTATTTGTTTGTCTGACCTCAGATCAAACAAATCTTCCCTTTTAATTCAATTTTGATAGGAATCATAGCATTAAGGCAAAAATGACTATTCTCATGTTGTCATCTCCAGCTGTCAACATTAATCCAAACTGCAATTAGAAATTCAATTTGACACAGTAGAGCAATTCACTGAATCACCACATTGTCAATATGACTGGTGTATTTTATAATACAGTATTTATAAAATGGTAGACTATTTTTTTGCCCAATGACGTTTTAAGTACACTTTATTTAAGTATACAAATGTCAGATAGCCACCTGGCTCAATTGGTAGAAATCTTCGCCTCTGGGACAGGATATTTGTGGGTTCAGTCCCCAAGTCACAATTCATAACTCATTACTATGCAATACGGTGCTAGGGGTGTGTTGCATTGTTGAAGGTCCTGTATTTCAAATGAGGTATTAAACCAAGCTCCTAAACCAAGCTCCTGTCTGCCTGTTCAACTGGACATTAAGGATCCCGTAGCACAATTTAAAAGAAAACAAATTCTCATTATGATCTGACTAATGATCGCCCAGATAAAAAACGTAGTTTATTCATTTCATTGGCTGTTTGTAGGTTTGGGTTGTGTACAAAATTCCTCACAGACCGAATAAATCCTGTCAGGCCTTTAGAATCATCTCTCAATGTGAGAGAATTGTATGGAATGGAACAATGATTATTGTTTATTATTCAAACAAAAGAAATGAGTAAACCCTGAGTATATTATCAAGAATGTAAATACTGGTGCTGCCAATAATTTTCCCTCTTATATTCACAGTTTATTTACATCACTGTGTGAGCTCTGGTATGAAAGCACCCAGTTATTGGGAATACTGTACTGCAAAAAGTGAATGTTGCAAACACATAAGAACATAAGAAGCAGGAGTAGAACATTCGGTCCATCGAGCCTGCCCCACCATTTAATAAGATCATGGCTGATCTTCTAATTCCATTTACGCACCCTCTCCCCGTATCCCTTAATCCCTTTAGCTTTTAAAACATTTGTTTAGATCAGAACAGATCAGATCCAATGTTTATGCTGTATAGTATGTTTTTTGTGTGGAGCTCCTGTACCTCAGTGGTTAGAGCACTCGCCTTACAAGCATGAGACCTGTGTTCGAATCCAAGCAGGTCAGGGCGAAACCTTGGGCAAGTTTCCTTACTCCACACACCTAATAATAATCCGTCCAAAAACCACAATAACAAAAATTGGTCATTTCAATCCACGACTGTTTGTGTGACACTGCTGTGCGCAATTGGCTGCCGTGTTTTGCCCACAAATATACAGTCAATTCACTTTACAGTATATTCTGTGAAGCGCTTTTAAGATGTTGATAAAATGTGAGAAGTGCTATATCAAATGCAAGGCTTATTATTTCTAGAACTGGTGAAATAATCAATGCATATCTGACACTCTGCCTTTTTGATCAGAAGGTCAATATAATCGCTTTGTGCATTTTGTGTTTCAACCTGACTCAGTGCTCGCTCCTCTGAGTCAGCAAGTTGTGGGTTCCAGCCCCACGTAGGGAATTGAACTCACGTAGTCTGAGCTGACACTCTCATGCAGTGCTGGGGTGGGAGGTTGGGGTGTTGCATTGTCAGAGGTAGCATCCTTCAGATAACTATTCAAAAAGTGATGGGAGTTTCTTTCAGTGTCCTGGCCAACAATCTCCCAAAATAAAAAAAATGATTTGTTTCAAGGTTGCTGTAGGACATTATCGTTTGCCACTGGCTGCCACATTTTGCCCACAAATACATAGTCACTCCATTGTACAGTAAATCCTGTGAAGCACTCTGAAACTTCCTCCTGATGTGATAAGGTGCTAATCCAAATGTATGGATTATTATTATTTATTAAAGGCCTTGATTTAGAAAGCTGGCTATGTTTGAAATGCCCTATTAAAAATCACAGAGTAATGTTGCTCCCATGATTTCAACCAGGCGGTTGACACCCCTCCATATACCCTGTGAATATCAGCCACACAAAGTCTACTGGGCAGCTTTAGTATTAACTCCTACCTCTATGAGTGCAAATTCCCACTCTTGATTAATTTGACTATTTCAGAGACACACAACGACAGGTATTCCCGATCGTATTATTATATTACTGCTATCGGGCGACTTTCCCCAGTGCGTTATCGCAATACCAGGCCGGTAAGTATGGCAACTTTCTGCCTCGATTTGTTTCATCTACCTCCCTAAGGATATAAGTGAGACTCAAAGGCAATACTGATCAGCAGATGTTTTATTAACTAAAGTTAGACAAAAATATAGTCAATTAACTTTAGAGTAAATTCCGTGAATCTCTTTGAAACATCTCAAAGATGTGATAAGGTGCTATATCAAATGCAATGATTAATATTATTAACGATATATGTCTGTCTATCTTTCTTCTAGGCCAAGTGAATCAAATTAACACAACAATGAAACAGATACAACACGATTCAACAACAGACTGTGATAAAAGGCAGTAAATAATAATATTGGTGAAAATAATGATAAACACCAATTTGATTTGGAGATAATCCCCGTTAAGTCAGGCACTGTACCAATAAAACTTTGGCTGAGAGCCGGTGACCACAAAATAAGCCATATCTCCTCTTTATATAGATAGACACATGGTTCCTCCCATTAAACAAAGTATCAGCTTGGGGGAGGGGGACTTTCCCACGCGAAACACCACATGTTTTAACTTGTTGCAAGTAACTGTTTTTCTCTAAATCCCCAGACTAGTGTCTCAAAAACTGTTTGCAAATGCCATGTTTGTCTTTATTGAAGACTTAATCGTTTCGCCCACAAATATACAATCGGTTTTCCTGCTCTCCTTCCCCTCCCCTTTCTCCCCTAACCCCACTTTCATGACTGTTTGTGGGACACTGCTGTGCGCAATTTGGCTGCTGTGTTTCACCCACAAATATACAGTCAATTTTCCTACTCTCCTTCCCCCTCACCCTCCCTGCTTTGATCCCTTCCTGACTGTTCAGCGCCTTGGGGCGTCCTCCCGACGTGAAAGGCATTATATAATTGTAATTATTGATTGATTGATTGATTGATTGATTGATTGGTTGATTGATTGATTGGTCCTCTTAAAAAAGCAGGCAACCCCCAAAATTGCGATATAAATAGTTTGCAAAAATAGGGTAACTATGATGTGGAAAACCATTGTTAACATCTATGACCATGAACGTTGCTCATTATCACAACCTTACATAGAATTGCAGATAATGAGCTGTTACAGTACTGAAACAGAACATTTGGCCCAACTAGTCATTGCTGGTATTAATACCCCACATGAGCCTCCCCCACATTTTAATCTCCTCTCTCCACCTCCTAGATCCCCTTCTCATTCATGTGCTGTGTACATTAAAGTTAACCTTAAATCCAGTGATGAAATGAACACAGATTATTTCCACTGTGCGTCGGTAATAAGAGGACACACATTAAAACAATCCCACAAATACAATACATGCCTCACATAAAGGTGAAATGTTCTGCCACCACTACTTGTTAAAGTAAAGTTAAGTTATTTTATTGGGGAAGTAGGTGCACATTGAACAACATTTAAAGGGGTTGGGGGAACGAGCAGAAGAATGGAATTAGATTACACGGTTCATGCAGAGCGAGACACCAATATAGATTTCAAACAGGCCAAATGACCTGATTTTGTTATATATATTCTTTGATTCTATGCTCTCTTTTTGTACTTGAAAACCACAGTGGAAAACAGACTAGTGTCTAGATTTATTTTCCCTTACTAAGATCGCAACCCACATCACATCACAGTATTAATTTGACTCCTCCTGAGTTTCTCAAACCTGTGACTACCTGACATTTCTCAGACACTCAAACCCTGAGAGTAGCAATATATTACTGTATCATCTTTCAAGCTAGTTCACATGAATAATGCTGACGTAGGCAAAAGGAGATCAAGGTTGAGAAGGGAAACCGAAAGATGTAATGCTGTATTAATGTATGAAATTATGTAAGTTTGTTTATGCGTGTACTTTGAATATGATGAAGTGGCGGAGGCCAAAGAAGAACATACAAATGAGGGTTGAATTGGCTGAGATAAGATGTGACTTTCAGTGATCAGTTATCTGGAAATGGAACTATTCCAGTCATTCTCCACTAGGCTGCAGTGGAACTTGCATTCACTGTCATCTGTTTGAGACAATCAATTAACTCATACGAAGATAGGGACTTGCACAGCCTAGATGGGCTAATTGGCTTGTTTTCATAGTATAGTACAACATTCTATATAATTTTGTATACTCAAGCTAAACTTTCAGGTCATTCTGAGAGATTTCTCAATAATACTTGTGCAAATCGTAATGTCTGCAATAAAAGTTTAAAAGGAACATTAATCCTCTAAATTTAAAAACTCTTAATGGGATTGCCAACATTTGGGTGAAAAATGCAGTATGTATTAATAATAATCCTTGAATTTCATATCGTGCTTTTCATGTCTTCTAGACATCTGGAAGGACTTTCACAGAATATACTGTCAGTTCAAATAGGTGGCAGATGGAATTTAATGTGGGGAAGTGAGAATTTATTCACCTAGGTAGCAAACATAGAAAAACAGATTATTTTCTCGAGGGGAGAGATTAGTGTTCAGAGGGATTTGGGTGTTCTTGTACACCAGTCGCAAAAAGTTACTTTGCAGGTACAGCAAATAACTAAGAAGGCAAACGGCATGTTAGCGTTCATTGCAAAAGGTTTAGAGTACAAGAGTAGGGAAGTCTTGCTGCAACTGTATAGGGCTCTGGTGAGACCGCACCTAGAGTATTGTGTGCAGTTTTGGTCTCTCCTTATTTAATAAAGGACATAGAGCTGGTGCAGCGTAGATTCACTAGGTTAGTTCCTGGGATGAGGGGACTGACCTATGAGGATAGGTTGAATAAACTAGGGCTGTATTCTCTACAGTACAGAAGAATTAGGGGAGATCTTATTGAAACATATAAGATTCTTAAAGGGCTGGATAAAGTAGACACTGAGGGACTGTTTCCCCTGGTAGGAGAATCTATAACCAGGGGTCACGGTCTTAAAATTAAGGGTCAGCCTTTTAGAACAGAGTTGAGGAAACATTTCTTCGCTCAGAGGATAGTGAATTTATGGAATTCACTACCCCAGAAGGCTGTAGATGCTCAGTCCCTGAACATTTTCAAGACTGAGATTGATAGATTTTTTTTTAACATAGAGGGATTAGGGGAAATGGGGATAGGGCAGGTAATTAGAGTTAGGTGAGAAGATCAGCCATGATCTTATCAAATGGCGGGGCAGGCTCGAAGGGCCGAATGGCCTACTCCTGCTCCTAATTCTTATGGTTTTATGTTCCACAAGCAGTCATGGATTGAAATGACCAATTTATTATCGTATTTTTTCAAACATTTTTGAGGGATTATTATCGGGCGTGTGGAGTAAGGAAACTTCCCCAGGCTTTCACCCTGCTTGGAATCAAACCCATGTCTCTTGCTTATACGGCAAGTGCTCTAACCACTGAACTACATGTAATAAAAATAATCCTTGCATTTGATATAAGACTTTTCACGTCTTCTAGACGTCTCAAAGCACTTCATATATTGTAAAGTGAATTGACTGTATATTTGTGGGCAAAACTCGGCAGCCAATTGTGTGCAGCAGTGTCCCACAAACAGTCATGGATTGAAATTGACAAATTTATAATTTTTTTTGGAGGGATTATCATTAGACGTGTGGAGTAAGGAAAGTTGCCCAAGATTTCACCCTGCTTGAAAGGCGAGTGCTCTAACCACTGAGCTACAAAACTCCACATTGATGTGATGATTGATGATAAATATCACATCATACACTGCATTCTGAACCTGTTCTGAACCGCCTTCTCTGCTCTCCTCCGTAAAATGAAACCCACCACCTGCTCCCTTGACCCCATCCCCATCTCCCTTCTCATCTCCCAGCTCCATCACCTAGCCCCCAATCCTAACTGATGTCATCAACCTCAGCACCATCCCCACTCCTCTATGTACTGCTGTCATCACCCCCAATTTAAAAAAAACCTTCTCTCGACCCATCCCTATTCTCTAACTATTGCTCTATTTCCAACCTCCCATTCCTCTCCAAGACCCTGGAAAGAGTTGTTGTTTCCCAGCTTCGCTCCTTCCTGTCCCTCCACTCCCTCCTCGAACCTCTTCAATCTGGCTTCCGTGCCGCCCACAGCACAGACACAGCCCTGGTCAAAGTCTCTAATAACATTCTCAACATCTGTGACCGAGGCTCTCTCGGCCTCCTTGTCCTTCTCAACCTCTCCGCCACCTTCGACACTGTCGACCATTCCATCCTCCCACACTGCCTCTCCTCCCTCCTCAAGCTCCGCGGACCTGCCCTTGCCTGGTTCAACTCCTACCTCTCTCATCGCCTACACTTTGTCGCCACCAACGGTTTCTCTTCCGGCCCCCGCACTGTCACTTGTGGCATCCCCCAGGGCCGCGTCCTTGGCCCCCTACTTTTTAATATCTATATGCTCCCACTTGGTGACATCATCCACATGTATGCGGATGACACCCGACTCTATCCCTCTGCCTCTACCCTCGACTTCAGGACTATCGCTGGCTGATAGACTGTCTGTCAGACATCAAGTCCTGGATGAGAGCAAACTTTCCACAGTTTGCCCATTGGCAACTCCTTCCCCCGCTACACAATCTAATTTTATTGTTGTTGTTGTTTTGGGCTAGGTTCCTATTGTGAACACACAAGGAGGGAAGTGGGATTATATCAGATAGGTCAAGTGAGGAAAACAGCAGCAGAGAACAGCCCAGGGAGCTCAAATATCCGAGTCTCCAGCTCAGTCTTACAGTTAGCTATATGAAGCACTTTTAAACGACCTTTCAATGTGAAAGTTGCTTCATAGATGTAAATTGCTATTGATTGTATACAATGTGCTTCCTATAAGATATGGCAAGAAAGTGTTGGACGATTATATCATAGAATCATACAGCATTGAAGGAGGCCATTCAGCCCATCACGTCTGCGCCGACTCCAAACAGCTGTCCAACCCAATCCCACTGGTCCGATTTCTCTCCACAGCCATATTATATAATAAAGCCGGCCTCTAACTTCAGTTGTGTCTCAGTCTAACCATTTTGTTTTCTCTCTGAATCCTTAGTCACTTCCTGCTCATGTGGTTTCCCTAACAGGCAGATCACCAGCAGCACCAAGTAACATGAACACTGGTGCTGACCGCAAAACACAATGATGCATTTGCTTCTTGTACTGTATCAAATTCTTCTCATAATAGGGAGGCTGACATCTAGTGGCTGAAATGTTTAAAAATTACTTTACAGGAGTAAGAGAATTTGTGAGAACCTCTGATCCTCATGGCAGCCATATTTCCAAGGTAGAAATCTTATTGTGGAGGCAGAGGGCATGGCTGATGTACTGAACTTTGCCTCTGTCTTCACAAAGTAAGAGGGTTTAGCCAGTGCCACAGTACGGAAGGAGAGAGTAGAGGAATTGGATAAATATAAACAGAGAGGAAGTACTAAAAAGGTTGACTGACGGCGCTCAAGGTAGATAAGTCACCCGGTTCGGATGGAATGCATCCTAGGTTACTAAGGGAAGTACGGGAGCAAATAGCAGAGGCTCTGGCCACAATCTTTCAATCTTTCTTGGACACAGGGTTGGTGCCAGAGGACTGGAAGGTTGCTAATGTTACTCCCCTGTACAAAGAGGGGCAGAAGGACAAACCTGGGAACTACAGGCCAGTCAGTCTAACATCAAAATTCTAAAAATTATAATCTGGAACAAAAGAAATCTTCACTTAGAAAAATATGGGTTAATAAAGGACAGCCAGCATGGATTTGTTAAAGGCAAATCTTGATTAAGAAACACGAGTTTTTTGATGAGATAACAGAGAGGGTGGATGAAGGTAATATAGTAAATAATAATCCTTGCATTTGATATAGTGCTTTTCACATCTTATTGACATCTCAAAGTACTTCACAGAATATGCTGTAAAGTGAATTGACTGTATAGTGCAGAATAAGTGCAGTTGATATAGTTTATCTTACCCCCCGCGCTGCCGAAACACTCGTGCACGCGTACATCACCTCACGGCTGGATTACGGAAACTCTATCCTAGTCGGCCTCCCCAGTTCCTCCATTCATAGGCTGCAGGTCATCCAAAACTCTGCAGCCCGTGTACTATCCCGCACCCGCTTCCATGACCACATAACCCCCACCCTCGCCCGTCTCCATTGGCTCCCCATCCTCCAGAGGATCGAATTTAAGATCCTCGTCCTCACCTACAAGGCCTTACACGGCCTTGCCCCATCCTACCTAGCCGATCTACTCTCCCCCTACACGCCCACCCGGACCCTCCATTCAACAGGACTTGGCCTGCTCCAAGCCCCCCACCCGAACCGCCCCACCATCGGAGGCCGGGCCTTCAGTTTCTCCGCTCCCACCTTATGGAATGCCATCCCTCAATCCCTCCGTTTCGTCTCTTCCCTTTCCTCTTTCAAGGCCGATTTGAAGACTTTCCTCTTCGATCGTGCTTTTTGTTCCACCCCAAACTCTTTTACCTCCCCTTCGTGTTTCACCCCTTCCCAAACACTCCCCTCCCAGCTCGGGTCACACGCCTCTTGTTTAGCGCCTTGGGACGTCCTCCCGACGTGAAAGGCGCTATATAAATGTAAATTGTTGTTGTTGTTGTTGTTTATATGGACTTTCAAAAGGCAATTGACAAAGTGCCACATAAGAGACTTGTAAGGAAAGTAGAAGCCCAGGTATTAATGGGACAGTGGCAGCATGGATCCAGAACTGGCTGGGAGACAGAAAGCAGAGTTGTGGTGAACAGTTGTACCGAGTTGTGGAATCGGTATTGGGACCACTGCTCTTTTTAATATAAATAAATGATCTGGACTTGGGTATATGGAATACAAGTTCCAAATTTGCAGATGATACCAAGTTAAGAAAAGTAAATAATTGGTGAGGAGGATAGCACACTGCAAGAGGACATAGACAGAATGGTAAAATGGGCAGACACATGGCAAATGAAGTTTGATGTGGAGAAATGTGAAGTGATGCATTTTGGGAGGAAAAATAAGGTGAGGCAATATAGGCCTAGATAGTACAATCTTAAGGAGGGTGAAGGAACAGAGAGACCTGGGAGTTCATGTCAGTAAATCTTTGAAGGTAGAAGGACGGATAGATAAAGCTGTTAAACAAAAGCATACGGGATAAGAACAACTTCAACAACTTCGATTTATATAGGCCCTCCTCACCGGACGGTATCCCAGAGCTCTGCACTTTACTAGGCTATATAAATAGGGGCATAGAGTACAAAAGTCAGGAAGTTATTAACCTGTATAAAACGCTGGTTAGGCCTCAGCTCGAGTACAGTGTTCAGTTCTGAGCAACAACCTTTAGGAAGGATGTTAAGGCTTTGGAAAGGGTGCAGAGGAGATGTACTAGGATTGTACCAGGAATGAGGGACTTCAGTTATGAGGAAAGGCTAGAGAGGCTAGGTTTATTCTCATTGGAGCAGAGAAGGTTACGAAGAGACTTTGTAGAGGTTTTCAAAATCATGAGAGGAATCGATAAGGTAAACAGGGAAAAACTGTTTCCACTGGTGGGGTGTCAGTGACTCAAGGTCACAGATTTAAAATAGTTTCAAAAAGAAGCAGAGGGGAAGTGAGGGGAAATTTTTTCACGCGAGTTGTTCGAATCAGGAATGCATTGCCTGAAAAGGTGGTGGAGGCTGATTCAATCACAACTTTTAAAAGAGAGATGGATGGTTATTTAGGGAGGACGGGTTTGCGGGGTTACGAGGAGAGAGCTGGGAAGTGGGATTGACTTTGAGTTGCTCTTTTCCAAAAAGCCGGCACAGACAAGATTGGTCGAATGGCCTCCTTTAGTGCTGTAAAATTCTATGATTCTATGATTGGTAGAGGAGTAGATCTTCCTGAAACTAAATTAATTATCTCAGTCATTCATCTCTGAAACAAAATCTGTATAGAAACACAGAGGCACAACACTGCTTCGATAAAGATTAGAATTTTAAAAATCACAAAAATTATAGACTTGATCTTTTAATGCAAGTTACACCACAATACCCTCTTGTTCTGCACAAATGCCTCCCAAAGGTATTGAATAAAACACAATAATATTCCTTGCATTTGATATAGTGCCTGATCATGTATTTAAGATGTCTCAAAGCACATCATTAAATATACTGTAGAGAATACCCAGCATTTTGCATATAAAGTATTCACTATCCATACCTGCACAGACTTTACCTTCACCCTCTTCACAGCAGTGTATACTCCCTGCCCCTTGGGAGTATATCAGACATTTTCCAATTGTTAGGGCTGTGAATTTTTTCAAAATGGGCTTTTTATTTTCTCAGAATGGTTGAACCGTTTGACATTGGGGATATTTGCCAGGAGAAATTCCCTTGTCTGGCAGACATCAGGGTCTGGATGACTATAAACTTTCTGCAACTGAAATGGACAAGGCAGAAGCCATACTCCTTGGCTCTCTCAACATTTTCACTCCTGTGGTTCTAAATTCCTCAACCTCCCTGGGGTCTCCCTCAGACTCAGTGAACCAGTGGGCAATCTAGGTGTCCGGTTTGACCCCCAGCTGTCATTCCTCCTCCACATCCAGTCCCTGACCAATACGGCCTTCTTCCACCTCCGCTACATTGTCCGCCTCCAACAGTATCTTACCCCAAATGTAGCTGAAAAGCTTGCGTCACCTCCCGCTTGGACTACTTCAATGTACTCCTTGCCAGCTCCATCCTTCAAAAGATCCAACTCATTCAGAACTCTGCAGCCTGCATTCTGACCCGGACCAAACTCCATACCCACATCTCACTAGTTCCGGCCAAAATGCACTGGTTCCCCATCACCAAACGGATCAACTTCAAGATCCTCACACTCTATACAAATCCATACAGATCCATACAAATCCACTCACTCGCTGGCACCTCCTCAGTCCCCAATCCACCATCTAGCAACTCCACTTGACTGACACTGGCCTCCTGCTCGTCCATCAAACCCTCTGCCCCAGCATCAGAGGTTGCACTTTCAGCCACTACACTCCAACATTCTTCATGTCTTCTGAACGTCTCAAAGTGCTTCACAGAATATATTGTAAAATGAATTGACTGTGAAGTGGGTGAAACATGGCAACCAATTGCACTCAGCAGTCTCCCACAACAGTCGTAGATTGAAATGACCAATTTACGATTGATTTTTCTTGAGGGATTATATGTCAGGTGTGTGCATTAAGGAAACTTGCCCAAGGTTTCACCCTGACCTGCCGGGATTCAAACCCAGGTCTCTCGCTTGCGAGGCAATGGTTCTAACAACTGAGCTACAGGACTCCACATGACACCGAACTGTATCTCTCTGCCTCCACCCTTGACTCCAGGACCACTGCTGTCTTGACAGAATGTCTGTTAGCCACCACAGTCCTGGATGAGAGTTAACCTTCTTCACTTGAATGTCAACAAGACCGAGGTCCTCCTGATTGGTTCTGGTCAGCGCTTAAAACACCTCAGTCACGGACAGCATCACCGTCCATGATGCACACTCCACCTTGTTGAGTCAGTGCGGAACCTTGTTGTCTTGTTTGACCCTCAACTATTCTTTTTACCCCACATCTGTGCCATGACACGCTCTGCCTTCCCACACCTCTGCAACATTGCCCGGCTCAGCCACTGTCACAGATGGCAAACTGCTGAAACCCTCGTACACACATACATAACACCCAGGCTTGACTATGAAAATTGTCCACTTGTCGGCCTCACCAACTCCCCACTCCATAGGCAGCAGGTCATCCAGAACACTGCCGCCTGTGTCCTCTCCCTCACCAGGTTCCGTGTTTCTATCACCTGTATCCTCTCCCATCTCAGAGGATACATTTCAAGATCCTGGTCCTTCATGGCTTTGCTCCACCCTACCTCTGCCATATCTATCTCCCTACCAACCTGCGCACTCCCTCTGCCCAGCAGGCTCTGCTTGACATACCCACCTCGCCCGAACTACCATTGGAAGGCGAGCCTTCAGCCACTCCCCTCCTAACCTCTGGAACTCCATTCCACGTTCCCTCCACCTCTCCTCCTGCCTTGCACACTTGAAGACCCATCTTAAGACCCATCTCGTTCACCCAGTCCTCGATCTCCCTCCTTCCTCCCACTGTACTCCACCGAATCCGAATCTGATCCCTGGCTTCAGTCTAAAATAATGACTGTTCACTGCCTTGGGAAGTCCTCCTGATGTAAAAGGCGCTATATACCGTATATCTCCGCGTATAAGGCGCACTTTGTTTCAGGTCGGAAGATCTCAAAAGTGGGGGGTGCGCCCTATACGCAGGTACAAGCAATTTTGAGCCTCGGAGATACAGTAAACAGGAGGGGCGGCCGGCGCACTGTCAGCCGGGGTTTGGTTAGTGTCCGGCGGGGGTTGGGGGGGAGCGGGTGACGGGGCTTCGGCCTCGGCCGCCCGGGCAGCGGCAGCAGCAGCGGACTTCAGTGCTGTGCTTACCTTCTGCCGAACCCAGTCTGCCTCCCTCTCTCCCTGCCTCTCTCCCTCTCTCTCTCCCTGCCTCCCTCTCTCCCTCCCTGGCTGCCTGCCTCTCTCTCTCCCTACCTACCTGTCTCTCCTGTCTCTCCTGTCTCTCCTCCCTTCTGCCGGCAATATCATTGAAAATGCTTCCGTTTTTTTTCACCAAGAAAAGGTCAAAAACGGGGGGGTGCGCCTTATACGCGGGTGCGTCTTATACGCGGAGATATACGGTAAATGTAATTTTGTTGTAGTTGTATCAAGTGCAAGGTTTAACATTATTAATAATAATGTTAGTTTTCAAGGACACATGAGGCATCTCAATGTTCTGATATAACTGCTGAGAAAGCTTTTTACCACACACACAAAACAGATGCAAATGTTATACCATAGGAAAAAGTCTATGTAAAACAATGTCCATTTTGCAAATATGTCACAGTGCATAACAGTTCTGACAGCAGAAAATAATGTTACAAGACACCAACCTCATAAAGGAAAATACTCTCTGAGAAAATAAAGGATTATTATTAACTAACATATGCAACTACGACTATGGGAGAATGGGAGAATGGTGTGATGTGATAACTTTTGGTTATAATATACACTCTACCCCACCCCACTTTTCCCTTCCTCTCCCCCCTTACCCTCTTTTCCCTCTTTCTCCCCTCGCCCCGTTTCCATGATTGTTTGTGGGACACTGTGTGCAATTTGGTTACCGCTTTCGCCCACAAATATACAATCAAATTTCCTACTCTTTTTCATTCTGCCCTGACTCCTCCCACCCTGCTCTTGTTCCTACCTAACTGTACAGTGCCTTGGGACGTCCTCTCGATGTGAAAGACGCTATATAAATGTAAGTTTTGATTGATAGATTGTTATTTAGCGCATTATAATAATAATCCTTGCATTTGATATAGCACTTTTCACGTCTTCTAGACGTCTTCGAGATGTCTCAAAGCGCTTCACAGAATGTACTGTAAAGTGAATTGACTGTATATTTATGGGCGAAACACGGCAGCCAATTGTGCACAGCCGTGTCCCACAAAGAGTTGTGGATTGAAAATGACCCATTTATTATTGTTTTTTTGGAGGGACTGTTAATGGGCGTGTGGAGTAAGGAAACCTGCCCAAGGTTTCGCCCTGCCTGGAATTGAACCCAGGTCTCTCTCTGTAAGGCGAGTGCTCTAACCACTGAGCTACAGGACTCCTCGCTATATTATATATAAACATTAAAAATAGTCGCTTAGAAAGTCTTAGGTCACTAGAGATCACCTGAAAGATAGGTGAGAGGCACTATAAATGCACGTTGTTTTTTGGCCAGTGAACTCCAGCGTGAATGCATCTCCAATACATTACAGTAAATTGTGTTGCCTGCTCAGGTGATTCCAATGGCACTATTTGAAATGAGAACTGAATTTCTCCCAGTGTCCCACACCCCACAAATGCTCCTGATAAATGAAAAATATTTAATAGAAAATAGGATTACTGAAAATGTGGGTGATTTATTACTAGTACTGGCACGGACTGGATGGGCCATAGTTTCCTTCGATGCTTTGTTTTTATTAAGTAGTCATTTATTCATGGCTCTAGCATCTTTCTTTGTGCATTAATGATTGTCCATTTTTCACAACTGCAGTCCCCACCATTAACAGCATTTATCTGTGATGAGCTTTTAAACTGTATAGTGCTTTAGGCACTACTGTATATAAAATACAAAATACATCATTATTGTGATGCAAAGCATCAACAAATTATTTGCAATAGGTTAACAATTAATGTAATTTTGTTGTTGTTCAATAAATGCTCTAAAATTGCTTATGAATACCATATGCTAATACACCTCCTTCCCTATTAGCAAGTACTACCTGTATACATATCAGGACACACCCTGACTGGGTCTAATGGAATTATTTTCATATCATCATTTTAGATTACATTCTATGCAGCAAGGTGGCAAACTGAGCTCTTGTTTGTGTTCGATGCAATGTCTGTTCACTGGCCTCTGTCTCTTTTTATCTTACATCTCATACCAGGTAAGCTGTTAAAATATTAACTTTATGTCATGTTGAGTACAACATTTTACCTCTCAATCAGATTATTTGTGAACTTGATTTCAACCTTTATACAGTAGGGATGAAAACTATGAATTGTTCTGTATTAGGAATTTTCATGATCGATGAAACGTGTAAAATCTGACATTCCAATACATGTTACACAAAGAATGGCAGAGATAAATTGATGACATTTCCTAATTACTATGTCAAATCTGTTATTTCACACAAGTGTTTATTTTAAGATATAAAATCTACTTAATGTGCATGTTTCCTCAGTCCCAGAATTGTTGGTAACATTTATTGAGACCGAAAATGTTCCCTTAACAAATCATGTTCCCTTGTTTCAGTGAATGGAAGCTCAGAAGCGACAATAACCCAAGAAGTGTCCGAGCAAAATGCTGTAACCATCAGTTCATCTCTCACACATCAAACGTCCCTCAGCAATTCCACAAGTTCTTTATATGAAACAAGTTACCTAGATTCAGGTGGTGTCAACTCTGGTTTCTCTTGCTGCAATTTGATAAACCCCCAATGTCTGAACATCACAGTGGGTGAGTTAAGCCAACACAAAGCTCACACTTTATTGATGGAGTCTATTATAATGTCGGGGTTTTCACTACTAAAGCAAATCCCTATCCCTGGAGCCTTTGATTATGCTCAACTCTCGCTGCATGCTTTCCTGCCGGAATTTACCTCAAACTTCTGTTAACCCTAACTACATTCAAGACATAACATATGTCTAAAATTGTGTCCAACGTAATCCACATACTACGCCTAGAAGTTTGAATTACTTCCTTATTGGACACATGCAAAGTAACAGCTAAATGATTCCACTATGTGCTCCGTCCTTGATTCAAGATTTCCTAACATTTGTATTTAGATGACTATGTTTGTTGTGATTCCAGTCATAAAAGTAAATAATAATCCTTGCATTTGATATAACGGTTTATCACATCATTGAAACATCTCAATCCACGACTGTTTGTCGGACAATGCTGTGTGCATTTGGCTGCTGCTCTTCACCCACAAAATATAGTCAATTCCCTTTACAGTATATTCTGTGAAGCACTGTGAGACTTTTGAACCTGTTATAAAGCATTGTATGAAATGCAAAGATTATTATCTCAAAGCTCTTCACAGAACATATTATGGAGTGGATTCGCGAACAAAATTCCTTCCAAATTCAAATTAAACTGTCGAAAAGTCTTGAGACGGTTGGTTTGAAAGAGGCAACAACAACAACAACAAAATTGCACTTATATAGTGCCTTTCACGTCGGGAGGACGTCCCAAAGCGCTGAACAGTCAGGTCGGGACCCAAGCAGAGGGGGGAGGGTCGGGGGTGGGGGAAGGGGAAGGAGAGCGGGAGAAGAGTTAGTGTGGCAGCCGAAGGCGTGGTCAAAGAGAAAGGTCTTGAGACCGGCCTTGGAAGGAGGAAAGGGAGGAAGCGAGGCGGAGGGGCAAGGCACATTTGTCCTGGATAGAGTTCCAAATTGTAGTTGGGGGTAAGGCTGATGGCGCGACTGCGGACACTACCTTGCGTGAAGTGCACAATAGAACTGCCGAGCTCTAAATAAACCGCGGCCTGTGGAGGGAAGAGTTGGAAGTCCAGCGAGCACGGAGTTAGCATAGTATGGGGTTCGGATATAACCAGGTTGAGTTATGGACCATCACATTTCTGACATTGCAGTCCAAATCTCTCGCTGAAACTGAAATACCGATGAAATTACTTTTATTAAACATATTTATTAGTCTGTAAATAATGCATTTGCCTTATTCCCTATTCCCAACACAATTAACTTTATAAGATCCTCAACCTTACATTCAAATGACATTCATGGCCTTGTCCGAACCAGTCATGAATCTCCTGTGACCCTGCTCTCAGCTACTTCCTCTCTTCTGCCAGTTCTGGCTGTTTCATTGGGCCCAGTTATTCCCCATCACGAGTGGGTCAGCATTCTGTCATTTTGCCCCATCCTCTGGAACTTTATTCTCCTAATAATAATCCTTGCATATGATATCACACTTTTCACGTCTTCTAGATGGCTTAAAGTGCTTCACAGAATATACAGTAAAGAGAATTTGAATCATAGAATCTTACGGCACAAAAGGAGGCTAAAAAGAGCAATTTAATCCCACTCCCCGGCTCTCTCCCTCTAATGGCGTAAACCTGTCCACCCCAAATAAATGTCTGCATCTCTTTCAAAAGTTGTTATTGAATTGGCCTCCACCACCTTTTCAGGCAATGCATTCCAGATTTGAGCAACTCGCTGGGTGAAAAATTTCTCCTCACCTCCCCTCTGCTTTGTTTTGAAACTATTTTAAATCTGTGACCATATTTTGTTGGAGAAACAAGGCAGCCAATTGCGCACAGCAATGTCACACAAACAGTCATAGGTTGAGTGACCAAATTATTATTGTTTATTATCATATCTCTCTGCCTCATCCCTTTTCTCTAAGGCATTCAAAACCCATCTAGAAAACTCAATGGCCACTTTCAGCCACCTTCCCTCTATCATTCCTAGTTCCCTCCAAGTTCAGACTCACAAATAATCCTTGAGATATCCTTGAGAGCTATATGAAAGGTGCTATTTAAGTGCAAATTGTTGGTTATTTTACAAGTTGCACTTTATATTGCGCCCTCCATGCCAGGTGGCATCTCGGAGCGCTTAACAGTGGCAGATTTTAATTTAACCCTCAGAATTCTTGTTCCATTGCTGAATAAATGTGTTGTAAATTTATGCAGGTACAGTATATGTAACATATCATTGAAGCATATGAATTCTTGTTATGTTTCTGTGATGATATCCTTGAGTTTCAGATTCAGTTAAGAAAATAAATGTAACACATATCTATGGACGCAAAGGAAAAACCATCGTGTTGCCCTGCAATTATTCTTCTTTTCAAAATGATCCAAATATGATAATTTGGCAAGTGAAAAGGAACTCTGAAATCACAACATATACTCTCAGAAAGGTCACTTCACAGCAGTCAGCCTACAAATGCCAAGAAGAGAAGAACTTCAACTTCAAATTGAATACATCGGAACGATTTTCATCACTGACCATAACTAACCTACATCACAAGTTGAATGGTTTGTATTGTTGTAAACTGCAGATGAATGGAACTGTTCAATCAATGATGAAGTACAGTCTGTCAGTTTCAGATGGTGAGTTAAGGAGCTTACAATTGAATACTATTATGTGAGCCTTGTTGTTTTTATAAATGTGTTGATATGTGTTGAACATAAATTAACGCAATCGAAAGCAACTATATACTGTCGTACTTCAGTGGCTTCCAAACTTTAAATCGCGGCACCCCACTAACTCAGCAGTTTTTGTTGCGCCCTCCCCCCACCCACCCCCCCGTCACATTCAATAATGTTCGCAAATGATAACAGCAAATTCTATATTTTCTTTACCTGTTTAAATATTTTTTAAGTATTAACATTACATTGTTAAAAAATTTAATTAAATGAAAAAATTATTAAAATTGTGAAACCAATGACTTACATTTACAAACAACACTGTTTGTTCCTGGTCTGCTTATTTGTTTTAAGATGAAGAATCGAATGACAATTATATTTATGTGTTGATTGGAATTGGAACTGCATTTGGATTTTGCGGCATCCTAGCAGCAATCTTCATTTACAGCGTGAAATGTAAGTGACATAAACACAAAATTGCATCTGGGCACTTCAGTGCGCTTAACAAAGGCTTTAGTGTAGTTAACACAAATCTTTTGAAACACTCCTAATATTAAAAGTATAATAGTCATACTTCATATATATATATATACATATATCAATCATACTTCCCTCCCTCTTCCCCCTTACCCCCCTTTCTCCCTGATTTTAACCTCCCACCACCTTTCCCTCCCTCTCCCCCCTCACTCTCTTTTCCCCCTATCTCCCCTGGCCCCTTCCGCGACTGTTTGTGGGACGCTGTTGTGCGCAATTTGGCTGCCGCGTTTCTCCCACAAATATACAGTCAATTTTCCTACTTTCCTTCTCCCCCCCCCCACTCTGGTCCCTACCTTGGGACATTGTTGTATTCTGTGAAGTGCTTTGAGATGTCAATAAGACGTGGAAAGCGCTATATAAATGTAAGGATTATTATTATTATATTTCTAAATCAACTAAAATCAACAGACTACCTGCTAATAATCAACAAGGACCAGGTGCTCATTTTTCATTGCGTGTTTTACAGCAAGAAAAACTTTAGCAACCAATTTAGTCTAGTTAAACAAGAATCTTTTTTCTTCAAAAAGGTGTTGTTGACTAAAGGCTAGCAAATGTACATTATTGTGTGCATATTTAAGTCTCAAGTTTCAAAAGTAGAACTGTTGAACATTTCGATGTCTACTTAGAATTTCCATTTGTGGCTTAATTGAATACTGTATTGAATAATTCAATATTAATTATGTTGTGTTATTCAACATAATAAGCCTGTTCAACTTTTAATGTCATTTTCAGCCAAAGGCCTCAGTCAAGATCGAAGATTACATCAACAGTATCCAACTACAAAAGAGTAACTAAGACAATTTTACATATTATTTTAAAATACAAAGATATTTGAAAAATTATTCTTCCAACAATGTTAATTTGTTCCTGATTTGTCCACAGAGAGACACTTTCAGCATGAACCAGAATGATACAAAAGGCAGATTGAAGTGGATCAAAATATATAATGGAGTTTTCAACCATCGTACTTTGGGAAAAGATCAAAATATAAAAAAGTTACACATATAGGTTTTATTGATTTTTGGGCTGTGATCTTTTAGCTAACAATTTTCCAAGCACACTACTTACAATATTTAATTGGATCTCATAAGTATCTTGTGACCTAATAAAACATCTTTATAATCAGTAGAATTTTATTCAGCATTTAAACAACTGTGTTGAGAAAATTAGAAACCTTATTTTTAAGAATTGTACGTTTAAATTACATAATTATTTATGCAAGCTTCAGTTGATATTTGTTGTACAATCTGCAATGCAAAAATGAAAGATGTACATTTTTCTTTAACTTTATATTTGCTTGTTTTTAATAAATAGTCCTTGCATTTGATATAGTGCCTTAGTACGTTGCTGAAAAATCTCAAATTACTTCACAGAATATATTGTAAAATACAATGACTGTAAGCGAAACGCAGCAGCCAATTGCGCACAAGGGTCCCACAAACAGTCGTGGATTAAGTGATCACAATATTACTATTTTTATGAGATTATTGCCACTGGAAAGCAATCCGCCAGTCAAGTAACGAGCAGGTCTCTACTTACAGCTAGGTAAGCAGAGGTGTGTGTATGTGTGGAGTAAGGAATCTTCACCCTGATATATATATATACTCTTCCATGTGAAAGGTAAAACACATTTTAGTATTTAGTGATAAATGCAATTTCTTTGAAGTGTGAAATTTCTGTCACACCATACAAGAAACAAAAAAAAAATGCTTTTGCTAAACTGTATTGATATTTTAAAATATTTTGCTGAATAAAATAACAGATATTGTACTAAGAAATAATTAAATATGATATGCGGTCTGTCATTGTGTGATTTATATATATTATCAGTCCTTAGTATTGTATTTGGAATAAATTTCCACCAAAATTGATTTTATTCATGTGTCGAACAGCTCTCCAAACAAAAATCGAAAATCTCAGTAATCACGTGTTTTAACAAAAGGCTTGTTACATGGAGTAATTCCAAATGTTTAATCTAACCATAACACTATATAAAGGACAGATTCAAACTTTACAGATAAATCAAAGCATTAAACAATTTCCTAATATTAGTGCAACTAAATAATTATGAAACGTTTTGTCTCAATATACAGCCAGCATGATACACAATAGAGAGAAGAAATCTGTTTACAAGTACTGTACAGTACAGTGCATTTGCCTCTTAAATAGAAATTGCTTTTATTAAACTTTACATTAAGTGGCTTGAAACAATACATTCAAAACGGTGGGGGGTAACAACGGTAGTCGTTTTACAGCATTACAGGTAGACCCCACTTAACGTTGCCCCCGCTTAACATTGTTACATTGCTAATACATTGAGAACACATAGCCATGAAACGTTGTAGTATTCGCTATTACGTCGTTCGTACGCGTGGAAAGAGGGTATGTAGGCACTAGGACCTGGGAGTGAGCCAGGCCGGCAGCGAGAGAGAGACAGAGAGAGTTAGACAGCCGACAGCGAGTGAGACCGGCAGTGAGCGAGTGAGCCGGGCAGGCAGTGAGGGAGTGAGTACAGTATTATGGTTTTTTTAAACACAATTTTGATGAAAATTGTCTAAAAGAACCTAACTCCAGTTTTACATTCAATCTTACGGGGAAAATGTATTTGCCTAATGTCGTTTTCGCTTAAAATCACATTTTCAAGAACCCAAAGTACTGTACTGTACAGTGTTACTGCCTGTACAGTGTTTGATTTAAATAAGGAATGTTCCTTAAACACCAGCAGGAGGAGCACTCCTCTCATGGTGACTGGAATGGCCTGAAACACAAACACACTGGGAACACTCAGCAGGTCAGGCAGCATCTATGGAGAAAGGAAAGTGAGTCACCGTTTCGGGTCCACGACCCTTCGTCAGAACTGAATAGATTCACATTTCCAGCATCTGCAGTAGTTCACGTTTTTGTTTCACTGGAATTGTTTGCCTGACAGTTTCTTCATGTTTCAATGTTTCTTCAATCTAATTCGTAGTCAATGCCTTTTAATTGTTTTCTGTTCCGGGCTAGATCAGCTAAAGAGTGGAGAATGCCACTCTCTGGGCTAATTATAACTTTAAAGTGATCTCCATCGAACACTTCAAAGTCATTTAATGGAAAAGTCAGTGATGAAAAAAATGAAATTTAAAAGGTATGCAATTTTTAAAAATAGGTTGAAAGGAGAGAAATTCCAGTTACCGGGAGAGGGTCAGCCTCCACCTACAAGTCAGTTATCAAGTATTATTTCCGCAACACTACATAAAATACAAAAAAAGTTGACCACTCAATCCACGCTGCCGGCCTGACTTACTCCCTGCTACGTTTCACCCACAAAATTCTGTATAGTCAATTCACTTTACTGTACATTCTGTGAAGCACTTTCAGACGTCTAGAAGACATGAAAAATGTTCTATCAAATGCGAGTATTATTATTAAAATCAATCTTACTGAATGTTTCAATAATAATAATAATTGCTGCACTTAATATAGCACCTTATCACATCGTTGAGAAGTAAAACAAATCTCCTCTCCCATTAGATGGCAAACGTGTTAAATTCCATCAAAGTGCTCATATATGAATAACTGATATAATGGCAACTTGTGGCGCAGTAGATTTCCATGCCTTTACCCAATGTCATATCTATGTTTGATACAATGATCTTAAACAAATGAGTTTGGTCAATGTAAACCCATTTCCTTAAGACTTCAGACTCACAACAGAGCCTATACGTTTGGCACAATGCCACTTTAGAAGTACTCTGAAAAAGAATAATTAATTCTGGTTCAAAAACGGTAGACTTCCAAGAAGAATCTTGAGGCAGAAAAAGGAGAGCTTTCCACTGCTTATAGCCTGTGCTACTCTTGAGATTGGCACTGAAAAAAAGCGTTCCAGTCTCCAACACTATGCCAATCAAACACAGATAAGACTGGAAATCAGTCAAATAATTTCAAATTGGGGGGTTTTGCCAATTTGATAAATTACAACAAATACTTAACACTTTTGATGACGACACTATTTAAATGGTCAAAATTGCAAAACTTCCAAAACAGGAAGAAAGGTGTTTTCACAAGCTGTACAACATCACACCCAATGAGTATTTAATATACTGTCCATGTTAAAAATTAAGAATTATTAAAATTGAATATTTAAATTTTCTTAACGTTGGCTCTTATCTCATTTATTTAGCATGAACATAACTTTCTGTCAGTTGTTCAAGTACTTTACTCTTTTCAGAACTGAAGCAAAGAGTCAGGTCACACAGGAGAATCTGCGTCTGCTCTGCAATACAGATATCAAAATAGCACATTAAAATCACAAATTAGTTTGAAGTATTACTGATTGATTATTTGACATAGTATCCAAAGCAATAAACAGTCATTGTGGACAAATGTGTAGCCATTTTTTATTCAACAAAATTCCACACAAAGCAATGAAGTGAATGACCAATTTATTTGAAGCAGTTGGCTATGACACTGGACATAACTCCCTTCGCTTTTTAAAAAATAACTAAAGTCCTAATGTGGAGTTTGAACCAACAACTTTCTATCCCAAAAGTGAATGCAACCAACTGGGCCCAGGTACCTAATTATAAACTGCTAATGTATACTGTTATACCTCATAGTTGAGAAGTTTTCTATTTTTCCTCAAAACTAATATCCATCCATTAGAAGCAAAATTTACAATATTTCTTCATCTGCTAATGCAAAACCCCCCCCAATCTTTCATTACTCCCACTTAGCGGATGCACTGAATCGTGGAAATGAAATCCTGACATTTTTGCTGCAAACGCACTTATCTGGCCAGCTGCACTGAACAGTGGGAAACAGCCTTGCCCTGTCACCGCATGCATTTATCGGCTGCATTGAAGTACACCATGCATTGCATTGTATACAACTTATGTAGTTTGCCCACAACTCCAACTTTGTCTGTCATATTAAATGTTATGATCCTGACTGATATAAGTTGAGTTTTACTGTATAATATTCCTATGCATTATTTAACTTCAAGACACCTTATATTGTGTTAAGACACCTAGTGGACTAAAACATTTCCCTTCATTTCTAATTAATTATATGTTATAAGGTGTTTGTAGAGTATGTTTGCTTGAAAGATGCTATATAAATGCAAATTATTCCTTGATTAATCATAGTTACCATATATTTTTTCCATATCTTCTAAAATTCCATCCAAACGTCTAATAGTCTCAAGTAATTTATACTCATCAGGATTGCTATGATTATGTTCTGCTTCCTCGTCCATCTAGTTCAACAGATAAATGTACATATATTACCTAAACAAAATCTATTGAATACTCACTAATTTGTCAAAGTATCTTCTAAATTTGGAGAAACATTTTCAACTGCATATTTCCAAGACAGACTGGTAACCAAATCATCAAGACGAAAAATATATTTAGTTCATTTTTTAAATTTAAATATATTTTTATTTAGTGGAGACCTGTAGCTAGACCTGTAGGTTAGAGCACAAGTGGAAGACCTGGGTTCAATTACAGGCAGGGCAAAACCTGGGACAATTTTTCTTATTCCACAAGTCTAATAATAATTCCCCAAAAAATAATGAATTGGTCATTTCAATCCATGACTGTTTGTGGGACACTGCTGTGCGCAATTGGCTGCCACTTTTTATATATATAGTTAATTCATTTTACAGTATATTCTGTGAAGCACTTTGAGACATCTAGAAGACAGGAAAAGCGTTATATCAAATGCAAGGATTATTATTATTAATGCTCTATCAAATTTAATTTCATTTAATATGTTACAGTAGTTTATTCACTGAAGAATATTTATAAGTACAGTAAAAGTATAAGTATCATTGTCTCTGTAAGTAGGAATTGTTAGTCGATTGGTGGATCACTTTTCCGGTGGTATTAATCTCTTTAAAAAAGTGTGATCACTCAATCCACGACTGCTGTGTGGCACTTTTGGGTGCAATTGGCTGCTGCGTTCTGCTCAGAAAATATGGTATATTCTGTGAAGGGCTTTGAGACGTCCCAAAGCCATGATAAGGCACTATATCAAATGCAAGGATCATTATTATTTGTACCAAAGATGCAACAAGTGGAATTGTGAAAAACATTAATTTTATTGAAAAGCAAATGATCAAATTTTCTATTCTAAATTGCAGAACTCTACAGCTAAAAGATTCTCCACATTGAAAAGAATGTATTTTATATAAACAACAAAATTACATTTGTATAGCGCCATAAACTTAAAAACTGAGAAATATTTCAAAAATCATTTCTACTTCATCAATCAATCTTTTATTCAACAAAACCTCAGATAACCAAAAGAGATTTGGAGTGACTTCCATCTCCTCCATAGTAGCCCACCCCAACTCTATACTGTAAAATAAGACTGTTGCCTTAGGATAGCGATCACAATTCTTTGAACTAAAGTTACATTTTAGATACAGTGCCATAAATAAAATAAATTGGGTAGCCAGAAATACCAAAGGAGACATCTAAATAAGTATGTCAATGAGATGTTCCAGAAATATCCAATCATTAAATTCACAATTGTTAATGCTGTACAAGAACAGACACAGAACAACTCAAGAAACAATAAAGTTTCACATCAGTTAGTCTAAACTTTAGAACATCTAACCAAATGTTCTGTTTTTAAATTATTTTTGTTCACAGCTAATTTTCTGTAACATGGTCAGTATTTCACAGCAGTCTTTTTCCACCGTTTCTTTGCAGCGCAGATACGCTTTGTTCAGTCGTCTCATTGATTCCACCACACAGGGGTCTGAACGGATGAGAACCATGTCACACGAATTACAAGTTGCTTGCACTGGAACAATTCAACAAGTAAATAGCTTAATTAGTATACATTAAAGCTTCACCTTCATCCCCTTCTAACTCAAGTGTCTATCTTGGGACATCCCAACGTGTTGGACAATCAGTATTTTGTCGGGGAGGGTGTAGGGCAATGGGGTTGCAGGGTGATTGAAGGCAAGGTCCTGAAGAGGGCAGAGCGGCTGAAGTCACGTCGCCAACGTTGGGGAGGGCGAGGCAGGGTACGTGAAGCAGGGCGGTACATGCTGAGCAGAGGGAACTGGCAAGGCTGGGGAAGTGAAGCGGCCGGAACCCGCTGAGCAGAAGGAAAGGGCAGTTTGGTAAGGGGTTAAGAGGCCTCAGAGGTAAAAGCAAGGCCATGGAGGGCTTTGAAAGTGAGGACCAGGAACTTGAACTGTATCCTTTGTTTGATAATAATAATAATCCTTGCACTTGATATAGCGCTTTTCATGCCTTCTAGACATCTCAAAGCGCTTCACAGCTTTACTGTAAAGTGTATTTATTGACTGAATATCTGTGGGCGAAACGCGGCAGCCAATTGCGCACAGCAGTGCCCCATGATAGTTGTGGATTGAAATGACCAATTTATTATAGGTTTTTGTTTTGGACGGATTATTATTGGGCGTGTGGAGTAAGGAAACTTGCGTAAGGTTTTGCCCTGATCTGCCTGGATTCGAAACACAGGTCTCACGCTTGTACGGCAAATGCTCTAACCACTGAGCTACAGGACTCCACAGTAGATAGGTATAAGGGAAATAATGGGATAAAATGAATTGATCGGAGTCGGGTGAGGTTGGGGTCAAACAACAACAACAACAATTTACATTTATATAGCGCCTTTCACGTCGGGAGGACGTCCCAAGGCGCTAAAAACAAGATGCCAAGGTTCGGACTAGCTCAGTGTGATCGAGTGTGCATCTTTGGATGGTGATGCTGTCAACACCTGAGGTGTGGAAGCATTGATGGGAGCCAATCTGGAGGGTCTCAGTCTTGTTGACATTCAACTATACAAAATTATCCCTCATGCAGGACGTGATATCTGACAGATATTGTGTAAAACAGCAGTGGTCCTGGACTCGAGGGTGGAGAAGGAGATAGAATTGGGTGTCATCCGCATGCATGCGGAAGTTGAATCCCATGTCTGCCGATGATGCACCAAGATGGAGCATATAGATGTGGATGAGGAGAGGACTGAGGACAGAGCCTTCGAAACGCTGCAAAAGATGGTGCAGTGGCTAGAGAAGAAACCATTTGTACAGATGAAGTGGAGACGATGTGAAAGTAAAAGTAGTATAAATTAACTGTAAATGTAAAGTAGCATAAATTAACTGCCACTGTAAGAAGCACATCATATCTAAAATACTTCTATTTTATTTCTACATTATTCTCTGTAACTACTTGAAAGTAAAATCTTAACATTCAATGATTGACAGCAACAAACTGCACCTGACTGTATCTCCATATCATTTAACATTTTTTTCAATTGCAAGCACATATCATCAAGCATTTTTACAATATCTTCATGTTCCTCCCGTGCTTTGGTCATCTACAAAAAAGAATTGTAATCTTGTCAGATAATTTAATAGGGCTTTACAATAAACATAATCTAACTTATATCAGATGCTGTGCAGATGCACTCATTAAATTTTTGTTCAAAAAACATAAACGATTCTAAGAAATTTTAATCGCTAGAATAAACTCTATAATCATCTTGGTACTGTATTTGCAAGCAATTTATTAATGATAATAACAATAATAATGATCCTTGTATTTAATGTAGCACCTGGTCATATTATCAAGATGTTTCAAAAGGTTCATAAGATACCTTTCAAAATGGTTTGACTGTATTTTGTGGGTGAAACAAAGGCAACCAATTTCTATAGAGAAATATTTCACAAATAGCCATGGAATTATTTTATTTGAGGGATCATTGGCAGGAACACCAGGAGAAACCCCCTTCTCTTTTTGAAAAATGCTATGGGATCTTTAACATCCACCTGAACACACACACAGGACCACGGTTCAACATCTCATCTGAAAGTCAGCACTCCCAACAATGGAAAATGCCCCCAGCACTGCAATGGAGCAGCTATGTGATTCCAAGTCCCGATATTGGGCTTGAACCCACTACCTTCTCATAAAGCGACAAGAAATGCTACCACCAGGCTGACAGAAGAGAGTGACTCCCAAACAATTGGCAAAATCAGAACAATTAATATAAAACTCAGACAGCACTGGATCTAGCTGATGAGTTGCTAGCAATAGTAAATCTGTCTGCCAACCATAACATGATTTCCCACAACAGTAAGGGGGTGATTGACAGTTTAAAATATGTAAATATTCATCTGGTGGCATATCTGCTAACAAAATGCTGGTGATGGCAAAATTATCAACAAAGTTATATTTGTATAGTGCCTTTCACATCGCGAGTACGTTCCAAGGCTCTGACTGTATATCTAAGCAGCAAATGCTGATTTAACTTGCAAGCAAGAATGCTTTGTAGATCCAAAATTATTGACAATGGAATTTCCAGCTCTTGTGTGGGACTTTCACAACTAATGTCTGATAGAGACCGGAGACTGCAGCAAAACACTCTGAACAGAAATATAGTACAGTATTCTTGTCAACTATACTAATCTACTGGTTCAGCTATTATATTGGAGAGGAAGCACTGCTATGGAGATGGTAAAAGATCTGACAGGCGGACTTTTCCCAGATGTGTCCAAACCCATTTATAATTGGCAGATTTTTTTGAACCTGAAAAGAAAACCTCATACAATTTTTTCATCAAAAACTTGATTATCGAAAACCTCAATAATCTGGCACGTTTGGGCCCACACACCTCCCGGATTTTGGAGTTTGCCAGTACTGTATTTGGAAACCTACCCTAGAAATGGCTAGGGGAGTGCTGCCGCGTACATGTGTGATGTAAACACAGCAGGAAGCCTGTCCAGCGCCTTCGGACGTCCTCCTGACGTGAAAGGCGCTACACAAACGTAATTCTGTTGTCGTTATTGAAGCCAAAACAAATCCTCGAGCTCCCCCCACTGTGCCAGATGACTACAAGCAGCTGTGCCGGACTTCGGGAGATTTCCCGGACATTGGGAAAAAAAATCTAACATTGTATGTATTTTGAAATCTTGCCGGTTTTAGGGAGTTGCCGGCTTTCGGAATGTCAGATTAATGAGGTTTTACTGTATAAATAAAACACAAAACACGACAGATTCTGGACATCCGAAACAATAACGCAAGTGGCTGGGAACACTGAGCGGGTCAGGCAGCATCTATGGAGAAAGGAGAGTGGGCCAAACGTTCGGGCCCACGACTCTTCAGGGCTGGAGGCCCACAGCCTGACCCGCCGAGGGTTCCCGGACACTTCTGCTTTCGTCTCGGGAAAATCCTGACGCATTTGGAAGTAAACAAGGACAGACAGTCGTGGCTGACAGTCCAGAAAGCCTGAGCTCCGGACAACCCTCCCGCAAACAACCCAGTTTCTCCACAATCATAAAAGTGTTTTGTTTAAAAAGTCACGTTTTTCATCTCCAGTCTAGTGAGTGCAGGCGGGGGGGGGGGGGGGGGGGGGGCAGTCTCCACAACAACAACAAGCAGCAATTTAACTTCTTCATTCCAACTACAGCTCAACAGTATTGGTGTGTGTCTGTGTCTGTGTGTCTGTGTGTGTGTGTGTCTGTGTGTGTGGGGGGGGGGGATGGGCTGTCATAGTTTGAAGTAAAATTCTAGCTGTCGCCTGCACAAGTGGTCAGATCTCACTATAGATACACACTGTATATACACTAGATATATATAGTTTTATATTTTTACAGTATATGTGTAAAGTTGTGCGGCTCATCACAACACGACACACATCCATCAAGGTCATGTACAGTCCCTGGAGACATCAGGTACCTGTGGCCTGATCACCGCCATGTTGGGAAGCTGAGCCATTCCGCAGCCGCCGGACAACAGCAGCAGCAGCCCGCGCCTGACTCGCCAACTGCCGCGGGGGCCACGCCCCTTCCCGCCCAACCCGCGGGGCAACCCGCCCAACCCGCGGAGCAACCCGCCCAACCCGCGGGACAAGCCGCCCAACCCCGCGGAGCAACCCGCCCAACCCGCGGAGCAACCCGCCCAACCCGCCCATTCCGAGTCCCAACATTGGCTAGTGGTTGTGCACAATCATTGCTTTGGGGCGGATGCCTAATTTTAAAATAAATTTAAACCTGTAAACACCTTGTTTTTACTGTTTCAAAAGCACTGACCTGAATTGGCACCTGGTGTGTATAAGAGGCGACAAGTGATATAATAATCCTTGCATTTGATACAGCGCTTTTCACGTCTACTACACGTCTCAAAGCTCTTCACAGAATATCCTGTAAAGTGAATTGACTGTATATATTTTGTGGGCGAAACGCGGCAGCCGATTGCGCACAGCACAACATCCCCCACAAACAGTCGTGGATTGAAATGATCAATTTTTTTTTAGGGATTATTAGGCGTGTGGGGTAAACTCGCCCAAGGTTTCGCCCTGATCTGCCTGGAATTGAACCCAGGCTTCTCGCTTGCAAGGCGAGGGCTCTAACCACTGAGCTACAGGACTCCACACAATATTGGGCTATTTGCCCATAAAATACACTCAAATTACAGTACATCCTGTTGTAAGGATTCTGTAATTAATGAATTCGATATTATCTGAAAGTATAATTGTGAAAGACTTTTTGATTAATCTGTTTATACATTTTAGAATGTAACCTACCCTTTAATAATGACGAGTTTAACAGTAGCTTTGCTGGACCGGTTGAGGTCAGCTATTGATCACATTCCATATTTTCCTGGGAAGATGTTTACTGGTCTGAGATAATGAGTAATTGGGTCCCTGAGCAGAGATGTATGGACAATGCTGGACCACAGAAAGAAAAGGCTTCCTCCTCAGACACTCGCCTATTGCAAGGCTGAAAGACAAGCAAGGAAGTTCGAACTTGGAGTCGCGAACATATTCCAGCTTCTAAAGAAGGAAAATCAAGACAAAGACTTAGACGACGGTCGACAACTTTATCGACGCTCTCAAGCTAAGCAAATGTACCGCAGTACCTGGATAATCTATTTGCTGATCGAGCGGGCTGCTGTGCGGCAGGACCTGACTACCTTTTGTTGGACATTAAACTTGACATTAAATTGGATATAACTCCTCCATCTCTTCCGCAACATTTGGTTTGGCCGACCTTAATCGTTGTGAACTGTATGTGGATACGTAAACATTATTCTGTTGTATTCCTTTACCTACCTAATTACTAATTTGATTTAATAAAGATTGATTAATTGTACAATATTTGTGTCAGTCTTTACTTCACTGCAGGATCGAAATAGAACTACGTCTTACACTGTGAGATATCTCAAAGACGCGATAAGCCATTATATCAAATGCAAGGATTATTATTATTATTATTCTTTGTTGGACCTTGGACTACAAAAACGTGTTTGCATTTCTGGCGATCCTCGTCCTTGCACATTTAATCCTTGCTTTCTTTCTCTCTATTTTAATACCAATGGAGTGGAGCTCTAAAATTGGCAGCCCATTGTCAGAACATGTTGTCAGAATCTCATATGGACATGCTCCGATTCCCACACTTTTTCGCCCGCAAAATATGCAGTCAATTCACTTTAGAGAATATTCTGTGAAGACTTTGAAATGTCTCAAATGCAACAGATTATTATTTATTATTATTTTGAGTACCCGAAGCATTTATTTTGTTTAACTTTTTGTTTAGTGTAATAATAATATATAATAATACATTTATATAGCGCTTTCCACGTCTTATCGACATCACTCCCACCCTCGCTCGTCTCCACTGAGGATCAAATTCAAGATCCTTGTCCTCACTTTCAAGGCCACTTCCGCGTCCACTGCCCTGACCGCCCAACCATTGGTGGCCGGACTTTCAGCCGCTCTGCTCCCACACTGTGGAACTCCATCCTGCAGCCCCTCCCCCTCGTTTCCTCCCTTTCCTCCTTCAAGGCCGGTCTCAAGACCTTCCTATTCGACCACGCCTTCGACTGCCCCATTAACGCTTCCCCCTCTCCCACTCTCCTTCCCCTTCCCGCTTCCCCGACCCTCCCCCGCCCGCTCAGGTCCTGACCTGACTGTTCAGTGCTTTGGGACGTCCTCACGACGTGAAAGGCGCTTTATAAGTGCAATTTTGTTGTTGTTGTTGTTGTCTCAAAGCGCTTCACTGAATACAGTACTGTTTGCTCTAAAGAGAATTGACTGTACAGTATATATATGGGCAAAACGTGGCAGCCAATTGCACAGAGCAGTGTCCCACAAACAGTCATAGATTAAAATGCCCAATTAAAAAAAAATAGAGTGAGCAAAATTAATTTTTAATTTATTTTGAAGGAATTGTTACCCCCGGAAAATCTATCTGCCAATTGACTAATAACCGGGTTCCTAGTTACATCCAGGTAAGCAGAGGCCTGTGGAATAAAGAAACTTGCCTAATGTTTCGCCCTGCCCAGGAATCAAACCCAGGCCCTCTCGCTCACTTACGAGGCTAGTGGAGTGCTCTGACCGCTAAGCTATAGGACTCCACATTAAGAATCTTCACATTTTACATCATCAACACGTCTCAAAGTGCTTCGGAGGATTTTTACCATGAAACGTGGTGGCTCACTTTGCTTAATCATAACCGCAAACTAAAGGCAAAATTTAGCAATTATGTCTTGGAGTGTTAACGGCCAACTGTACAGGACTTTGTTCAACATCTCATCCAAAGAACAGCACATCCAACAGAGCAACACCCCCTGGCACTGCGTTGTCATGTTGCCTATTAATTCAAAGTCCCAGCTTGAACCCACAACCTTCTGACTCAGTGCTGCTTGTACTCACCATGTTTCAACTGATTGGTGGAGAGAGATGCGTAATAATGTTTATGATCTGTCGTTCCTTCATTTTATTTATTTATTTTATCGCAGCTAAACCATAGGAAGTTCTTACCCAGCAATTAGATTTTGTTTGAAATGAAGGATGTAAAGAAGCGAGAGATACTTTGCAAAATATCTGTTGCTTATATCATGTGGCTAATATGACAGTCTATCAAAGATTTGGAGCTGCCAGTTCTTAGATTTAATAGAGGTGTCCAAAATTCAGAGGAATTTGGATAGAGTAGATAGGGAGAAACTATTTCCTCTGCCAATTTAATATAATTGGCAAAAGAGCCAGAGGGAGATGAGATGTTTTTTAACCCAGAGAGTTGTTATGGTCTGGAATACGCTGCCTGAAAGGGTGGTGGAAGCTGATTTGATAATAGCTTTCAAAATAAGTACTTAAAGAGGAAAACATTTCAGGCCCATAGGTTAAGTGTGGAGGAGTGAAACTATTAGTAACTCTTTCAAACAATGAATGGCCTCATTCGGTGTAAGGTTCTATGATTCTATACTGTATATCATTGATACTTTCATAAATAAGAAGAACATCTCAAAAAGTGTACTTGTTATTTTTACCATTAAGCATTATGTTAATAAAATTCCAGCTGGTGGTGCTGTTGAGCTGCCATCAAGAATGTGAGAAATAAACAAAATGAGATTGTCTACTACCCTGTAGTACAGTACAATTGAATTTCACAATTGAAATGGCTAAAATGATGTCAAATAGGAACTACAGATCAAAGAAAGTTGTAAAAGTAATATTTTGAGAAACTGTAAATGTTGCAACAGTTTTGCTGCATTTTCCGCTATGTAAAATGAATTTGTACTACTGTCTTTGTTTCTAATAATCCTTCCATTCAAAAATAGTTTGAGTAATATCTGTTATTAAACTTCTCCAGCTCAGAGTATCGTCACGCTCTCCCAAGTTTTCTTCATCAGTCTTCAAGATGTTTTGACGCGCTTCACAGAATATACAGTAAAGTGAGTGCAATAGTTCTACAATGCATTATAGGAGGCACAAAGTGGTTTAATTTCAGTTCACTTTTTCATGCACACTGAATCTTGTTATAACCAGTTTTGTGTATGAAATCAGTGGGCTCATTTTTTCAATTTAATTATATTCAGATTGAAGTTTGCACTTCAATTTAGATTGGTTGTTTTGCCAGACCAAATTACATTTGGTAAAGTAAAAATAACTTCAGAATAATTTATTTAATCATGCAGTTAGTTGCAATTGAAGTCTATGAAGCATATCCAAAAAATCTTCCATAACTGACTAGGTAACTTTAGGAACTACGTGTTGTCGTGGTTTCATATGTTTTAACTTATTGAATGTTTTTCTCCTTTGTGGTCGTCTGGATTTGGATTTTGACTAACCCTTGTAAAGCAGAGTGAAAAGAATGTTATGAAAACTAATATCCCCATTTATTGTCAAAATATTCTGAATGGTCACACCTTTGATGACTCCAAGCCAAATATTTAATGTGTTCTTCAGAGAAATGTAAAAATGGCATCAAATAATTCAAAATACACAGATAAATGTTATAAATAAATGTGCATGGTGAGATAGATCAGGCATCCAATTTCAACTCCTATGCAAACTTTTTAAACTAAAATCAATCTAAGAACTAATTTCACATTTAACACACTTTATTAACTCTTGTTCTGGTAAAGTGTGTTTAAAGAGCAAGTATAAGAACATACAGGGACTCGAGAGAGCTTGACAATATTTGGCACAGCATTCTTGAGCTGGAGAGGTTTTATAAAAGATTTTACTCAAACAATTTATGATTTCTACTATCTTGATATTTAATCTTGCTTGAAACACGTAGATAATAATCCTTGCTTTTCATATAGTGCTTTTTATGACTTCCAGGTGTCTCAAAGCACTTCACAATAACTACAGTCAATTACTGTAAAGTGAATTGACTGTATATTTGTGGGCGAAACGCAGCCGTGTTCCCACAGAAAGTTATGGAGTGAATAATTTTTTTTTAGGGATTATTATCAGGCGTGTGGAGTAAGGAAACTTGCCCTGACTAAAATTTAACCCAGATCTCTCACTTGCAAGGCGAGTCCTCCAACCATTGAGCTACAGGAATCCACAAATGATGTTTTGGTTGATTTTTAACTATGTTATTCACTCTGGAAGTTCTGCCGTGTATGCAGTCAGTGGGAGTATATTGCATGAAACAAATTATAGTCCTTGCATTCTGTGTTAAGAAAACAAAATGACATGCAATTCGCACTGCTAAATTCCTGCTACGTGTAATAGAGGGGCACTATATAAATTCAAGTGCAAACATTTCACAAAATAAACAATGAATCTAGCTTTGTTTAACTTGAATGAGAATAATGCTGCTTTCTCCCTTCCTGTCTTCAAAGTATCACATGGGATAAAGAGTCTACAGAGAACATGGTTTTATGCGTTTTCTGAAGGATAATTCTTCTAACAACAAAAATATGCAATATTCAGTATTATACTGGAGCACCAGGCTACATTACAAGAGTTCAAATCATGGTATTGCGAGGAATTTAAAACCTGTTGACCCAAAGGCAGTATTACAGACTCAACACTCGCTTTATGAAGGACCAGGTAAATACATTTTAGGTGCAATCTTTGTTATAAATATAACAGCACCTACGGTGTATTTCTGTGTGCAGTCATCAATGAAATAGGTTGAAAATATCTTAGTCTTAGTGAGTTAAAACATTTATCGATGTGTAATAAAAAATAAACCAATTTTATGCACATTCTATAAAGTACTGTAATTAGGTTTCTGATATGATTAGCAACCATAATTTATAAATTTAAACAGTATTTCCTTTCAATATTTCTATCAATTTCATATTTATGAAGATTATTTATCTTCACATCTATGCCATGACCTGCTCTGCCTTCCCCCACCTCCGCGTCATTGCCCGACTCCGCCACTGTCCCACTGCCATGCATGTATTCATAACATCCAAGCTTGACTATTGCTAACTTTTTGCTGGTTGGCATCCCCCAACGTCTCTGTCCATAGGATGCAGATCATCCAGAACTCTGCAGCCCGTGTCCTCTCATGGACTAGGTTCCATGACTATATCACCCCTACCCTTGCTGGACTCCACTGGCTTTCAATCACAGGGGATACAGTGCAAGATCCTGGTCCCCACCTTCAAAGCCCTCCATGGCTATGCTCCCCACTACCTGTGCGATCTCCTAACCCCCTACCACACTGCCTGCCCCCTCCGATCAGCAGACTACAGCCTGCTTCATACTCACCACCTCAGCGGCCTCACCATTGACGGGTGGGCCATTCTGCCCCCACCCTCTGGAACTCTATTCCATAGTCCCTCTAACTCGACCCATCCCTCGCCTCCTTCAAGACCCACCTCAAGGCTCTTTGACTGTGTTTTTGATCAACGTCCTTCGCCCTCTGCCCTCCACCCTCCCCCAATCCCTACCCCAGAGCTCAGGTCTGGAATACTGTCTGTCCAGCGCTGTGGGGCATCCTCCTGACGTGAAAGGCGCTGTACAAATGTCATTTTGTTGTTATTATTTGTTATACATGGTTAAAGTGGGCCATCTGCAATCTGCCTACCCATCCCCCATCTACTGAGAGTCTTGCTTGATAATAATAATAATAATTATCCTTCTATTTGATATCATGCATCTTTGAGACGTCTCAAAACGTTTTACAGCCTATACTGTAAAGTGGGTGGAAAGAAACGGTTGATATGTTTTGGTAAGTAATTAATGTCAGAACAGTTAGTCAGTGTGCCATCTGCTGACTAATGTATTGTCTTGTTTTCCACATTGATGTGGAAGGCCTACTAATTAATATACTAGTTTTGTTGATTCACAAATTATAAATAAAAGTTCTGTGGGTGTGTGATGCCTTATTGCTTATGGTAATCATGTTCATCTCAGAAACTTAACCCTTGGGCCATAATATTGTGTCAACTGGTATAGCTCAAGCCTTGCTACAACAACAACTTGGATTTATATAGCGCCCTCCACGCCAGAGCGCTTCACGAAATGGATCCCAAGGTCGAGTCAGGGGGAGGGGAATAAAGGTGACTAAAAGCAGGGTCAAAACCAAAAGTCTTTAGGTGCGACCTGAAAATAGGAAAGGAGGGGTCAAGGCGAAGGGAGTGAGGAAGGAAGTTCCAGAGCCTCGGGGCATAGTGGCTGAAAGCACGGCCACCGATGGTGGAACGGAGGATTCAGGGGACAAGGAGGAGGCCAGACCCTGGAGAGCGAAGGCAACGGGTATTGTTGTGAGGAGAGAGGAGGTCAGCGAGGTTGGGGTTGCAGAGGAGTGGAGAGATTTGAATACAAGAGTGAGGATCTTGAAATTGATCTGCTCCGAGACAGGGAGCCAGTGAAGTTTGGGGTAATCAGGGAGCGAAGTTTGGTTCTGGTCAGAGTGTGGGCGGCAGAATTTTTAATAACCTGGCTTTTATGAATGGTGGTGCAGAGGAAATCGGTGAGGAGGGCATTGGAATAGTCCAGCCGAGAGGTGACAAAGGCATGGACCAAGCTATCGCCTCTCAGTGTGGTGGGATGATCTTTTTCAGGCAGCTTGTGACGTGCCACCCACCATGATGTTCTCAAGGTCCACGGCCAATATCCAGTCTTACAGACGCTTAATCCATGTACTCAAATGGGGGTCTTTGGGCCTGTATAGCCCTGTATAGCTGCCTGTGTCACCGACATACTCAGTGACAGGTGAGTATAGGACCATTACTATAACCATCCATCCGTCACAGTTGCTGCACATGACGCCAATGCAACGGCTGGAATGAATTTCACAGACAAACAAATACTGTATTTCAAAACATATTCTGCCAACCGATGATTTGTCACTTATTAAAATCCAAATAATTAAGGACATAAATTAATCGTTAGATTCCAGGTTTTAGTGTGCTTACTGAACTGCTCTGATAAATGAACTCTTTAATAGATTGTGTATGTATCTTTGTGTGTGTTAAACTCGTAATTTTCAGAGAGATCTCTCAACAATCTATTTTAACCTTAATAACTTGTATTTTGGCTGCACTCTCAGTGTACAATAACTGTGTACAATTGGACGCACACCCTGTTGAGATTGATAGCAAAATGTTGGCATAAAATCAAGAGGAACAATAAAGCATTGGGCAGGAAGTTTGGGGTGACTGAATTCTTAGAATTTTCTATGATCCTTTCATAACATTTTTAAATGTTTACTTTTTGGAGCCATTGTTCTCTGCCTGATGTTTTTGAATGGTTAGTGTGATTCATTGAGGTTAACAGATGGTTATTGTATTAAAGTACACTACTGTAAGTCATTAAATTTGGCCAATAAAGTATTAGTTAATGATATTAACATAGGTCACTTTTGGTTAGAGAGCTGAGATAGTAGACGAGTGAGCGGAAGATGTTGAGAAAATCAACATTGTAGACGGCACAGAGATATTTAAAACTCTTCAAGATTTCTAAAGCTTCATATGATTTCTCTGTGCACATGCAATATATTCTGGGAATGAAACAAATGGCATCATACTTGATTTTTTTTGTTTAAAATTAATGAAGTATATATAACCAATGGGAATCACACAGAGCAGAGCCGATGATCATTCCCAGAGTATCGAAATACACGTGGAAAGCTTTCCTGTTGATGCGGACTTGCCAATGGTAGAATTATATCAATTCAATAGACTCTCAGGAGCAATGGTAGAAAGTGAACCCAGGCAGTAAGTGATGCAACAGTTATTTCATATGGAACAAATCATCAAATCTATCATTTCCAATGAGAAATTTGGATGATAACCACAGCAAAATCTAAAGGCAACATCATTAGATTAATTAAATATGTGGTTACTAATCAATGGTAGATTCATAAAAATGGTTCAGTCAATTCTGTTAACTCTCAATAAAATATCACCCCAGTATTAATGGATGATTTATCAAATTAAGTATTAAAATAACCAAGTTTTTTCAAACTTCAGTCATAAGACTACACATTCCTAAAATAAAAAGAATGACAAGAAATCTACAGCAGGTCAAACAATAACAACAACAACTTGCACTTAGACTATAAGGTCATTACAATATGGGATGCTTGTCTGTAAATTCTATTGAGGCTGATAGTATAATAATATTTGAATGGGAATTTGGTTAAAAGTTTGAAGAGGAAAAAAAGCTTCAAATAAGAAACTAATTGCAATTCAGGATTGATTGGTAGGATAGCTTCATACTCGGCTTTAATCTGCACGATTCTATCTCTCACATTTCATTATTAATTTATTTGCACATGAATAGGCAATTTAGCCTTTTCAGCCTATTGATAGAGTCAATTTCTTTAATGGAACTAACCATTTTAATCTAAATTCCCCGCAACTTCTAAATTCTATTTCGCTGCCTTTTCTTCACATTTCTTAATGCTGTTATTCATTAAATATATATTTGACTTGTTTATTGGCCTGTAGTTGTGACTGTCCCTTCAGACCATTCTATATTCTGCCGAAAAGCTTTCCAAGATTATCCTTTGGAAAATTCATTATATTATACGTAGCTACCATTTTCTTCGTTATTTAAATGTTGTCAACTTTATTTGCTCACTTGGCCATATTTGATCTGATTATTGACAGATTGGAGAAAAAAACATGAACAACATCTTATTTTTGATATACAGGAATCTGATCCAGGACATGTGTCCTGGATCAGAAACCCACCATCATGTCTAAGAGTATTGTAAAATAATGAATTAACGTGAACATTCGTGGACCGAGAATAAACCCTGTAAAACTCCATATTTCATTGTACACCTCTTTTCTATTCACAACACCTCTTTCTGTTGCAAGAATGTTTTTGATCTAACTGGCTAATTTACCATTCATTCTGCAAGCATTTGAGAAACTTTCAAAACCTTTGAGGATTTTTTTCAAACCTGTTGTGCAACTAGAAACAATTACAATAAACGGCGTAGACTTTCTCTGCAGTATTATTTGCTTTCCAAAGGATTCCAGTAAATCTATTAAGGCATGACATATTGTTTTGAAAATGGTATCCTTTATTTTTGCTTTTTCATTTCTCATAGTTGTTGGGTTAATTATCTTCATTTTTAAAAGATTACACAGGATACATATTAAACGAGGAAGCAAAGCAATCAATTCCCTTTGACAAACAAGTTGAAAGTAGATTTTATATGTTTGTTAGATATTTTATGTCATATATAAAGTCATCCCACCTTATTACTTATGTGTAGTAAATGACATACTGTCTCTCATACCACTTGTGGAACATTACATTTTATTATATTTAACCATTGCACCTTATCATATCATCAAGACATCTCAAAAAGTGTCACAAACATTTTGATGTGAACTCGCTGCAGTGTATATGTGGGCACAATCCTTTGGATGGTAACTATTTATCAGGTTAAATTATTACCAGTAACTACAACATTTTAATATTTCTTACTGTATATCATCAAGAAGGGAATTATGTATTTGTTGCATTTTGAATTTGTGTCTGTTTGTGTAGGTCGGACTATTCAACAAATTTAAGCAGTCAGTGGGATTACAGCAAATCTGCCACAATGATCTGAGATGAATGGACAGCTTGTTTGCTGACAATTGGTTATCGACTTCTGAGATGGAAATGTGTCATGGTTGTGCCCTTTTAACAAATTCTCCAGTAAACTACTACAACCATGGATCAGGCAAACAAACAGGAAATAAAATATGAATAATTTATTCTCCAGATTATGTTGAGAAGAAAAATTACATTTTAATTTCTCCCAAGCAAAACCACTATTCCACTTCATGCAAGTGCCTGGAGATGTATTAGGGTCTAATTCTAGAAATCCTATAGGAATACACATAGTTTGAGGAATTTTACTGCAATTTACAGTGAAAAATATCTGGTAATACCATAGTGTATTCTGCAAAGTCCACTAAATCTGGCATTCATTTAGTCATAAAATTGTTTTGTGTCAGAATGGTTCCAACCTTTTATCTGCTGTCTTTGTCCACTGGTACTGTTCTCACCTGCTTAAAATCAGCATCATACCCACAGCCCCAAATACCTTCCCTGGACTCAGCCCTACTCTTCCATTATAGACCCATCTCCAATCTCCCTTTTCTTTTCAAGGTCCTAGAACAAGTTATTGCTTCCCAGCTTTCCTCCTTCCTCTCCCACCACTCCCTCTACGAACCTCTCCAATTGGGTTTCTAAACTGCCCACAGTACAGGAATAGTTTGGGTCAAAGGCACAAATGCCCTTTTATCCAACTGTTACCAGGACACTCTCAGTAATTCTCTCACTCCCTCTCTCTCCCCTCTCTCACAGATGCTTTCTTAACCACCCCTCGGCCTTCGCCCACACCTCTCTTTTTCTCTGGCCTGCTCTGTGTCTCCCACCTTCCCAGTTTCAGGTCTCAGTTAAAGACCTTTCTTTCGACCGCGCCTTCGGTCACTTTTCCTCCCTCTCCCAGGCTCGCCCCCGGGAACTATTATTGTGAAGCGCTCTGAGACACCATCCAGCGTGGAGGGCGCTATATAAATCAAAGCTGTTGTTGTTGTTGCGCACTGAGCTGCTGTAATGAGAGGAGGTTCATTAAGAAGGGAGAGAGAGAGAGAGAGAGACGTTGGAATGGTTTGTGAGCCAGATGAAATCAATAGTTTGTGAGCTAGATGTTGCCCGTGGGCCAGTGCCTATACACTCCTGTCTTGTCTCTACTGATTTTCAAATGACACTGTTGTTGGAAACTACAAGAAAAACGCATGGTAAAAAAAATTAAAGAAAAAAACTTACTTTTATAAAGCATAACTGTTTGGCTTTCTGTAATAACAAACTTTGCATTTGACATAACACTTTTCACATCTTATTGACGTCTCAAAGCGCTACACAGAATATACTGTAAAGTGAACTGACTGTATATTTGTGGGTGAGATGTGGCAGCCAATTGCACATAGCAGTGTCCCCACAAACAGTTGCGAATTGAAATGACCAATTTTGATTTTTTTCTTCAGGGATTATTATCAGGCATGTGGAGCAATGAAACTTGCTCAAGGTTTTGCCCTGCTGGGAATCAAACCAAGGTCTAACCACTATAGGACGCCAATCAGTGAATTTAAGGTAGTTTTCAAAATATATGATTCAGAACATACATTGCTCCAATTTTGTTTTGATGTTTTAAGTTGTCTCTGAATTCTCTATTGCATTATGATTGTGTAATACACCGAGAGTGGTTTATATTCTTCATAAGTCTGGTAATAGTGTAGTCACATACAGTGCAATACTTCTGTTGTATAAATTGGATTGTGCTTTGATGCTGCCAAATCAGCTGTGTTATAATGCACAGACATCATTTTCAAGCTGCACAGTGTTCTGGTCAAGTCACATCTGGAGGATTGTATATATTTCTGGCATTTGCAAATAGACTTGCAAACCAAGGTCAATATTTTAGCAACAGTTCAGAGGAGAGCAAATTTGATGATCCAAAGTGCTAGAGGCCTAAGCTGTGAACATTGATTAGATAGATAGGGCTCTTCAGCCTTGAAAGAAACATCTCAGAGCAGTACCTTATAGAGTTATACAGGATTCTTTATGGGCTAAAATAAAATCAGAACTATACTTTCTGATATACCATTGTATGCCTCTTAGAATTATGTGGCTGTCTGTCTTATATTTTCCTAATGCATCATTACCTGTTTGATTTTGCCAAGGCGGCAATATCAGACGTGATTTAAAGGCACTCACAGCTTTGCTGAAAATCATCCCTGAAGTTGCCCTCAGATATGATCTGAAACAGAAAAGCAGCATACAAAATACTGAGGAAAGGGTTGTATCAATAAACAACCATAAAAAAGTACAGCCTTTCTCTTTTAACTATGCTGATATTTATTCTGCACTAGAGAAAAATGATTATACCCCATCATTTAAAGTATCCTAAAAATAAGTCATGTTTATCTCTCCCATCCTCGCCCAGCTTCATTGGCTCCCCATCATTCAGAGGATCCAATTCAAGATCCTGGTCCTCACATTCAAAGCCCTTCATGGCCTTGCCCCCAACCTCTGGAACTCCATTCTGCAGTCCCTTCGCCTCGCCCCCTCCCTGGCCTCCTTCAAGTCCTGTCTCAAGACCCTCCTCTTCGATGGTCCCATCGGCAGCTCGTAATCCCTCCCTTCCCTCCACCCCCTGCCCCCAGCTGGGGTCTGAAACAGTGACTGTCCAGCGCCTTGGGATTTCCTCCTGATGTGAAAGGCACTATACAAGTTTTGTTGTTGTTGTTGTTGTTGTATAGGACGGGTAAATGAAATTAGGCTAGAAGATCAGCCATGATCTTATTAAATGGTGGGGCAGACTCGAGGGGCCGAATGGCCTACTCCGGCTTCTATTTCTTATGTTCTTATATCTTAAAAATGTGATAAGGCATGATATCAAAATGCAAGGATTATTATTATTGACACTACAACAAAAAGCTGTTTCTTAAATGCATCCATTCTCTACCACACTTGCTGGTATTCATTTCAAATGACTTAATTTTGTTTGCATCATGACAAAAATGTGTTTGCCGTTCCAATTTACCATGACATGAATGCAGGACATCTTATCTTCACACACTTTCAAGTTAGAAAAAAAAGAAAAAGGGTTAGAATAGTACATCTCCAAGGCACAGCTTTCCTGTGACCATCTTGCTGCTGACGTATATTTTTTAATAAAAAACACAGAACAGGCATCAAAAATATCCCACTAATTGTTTTTTTTCTTGAAATAAATGAAGCCAAAAATCTCTCAGCATGAGAACTCTCTCCCACTCGCTCAGCTCACTCAACTCTCTCCCGTGAGAAGAGAATATCTTCAGAATTTGTATAGCAATGTGTGAGAATTTTATTCCTTGCTATTAAATATCCACAAATGAATCCAAATTAACGTAAAGTGACATTTAATGGCACTTAGTAAAATGCACCAATGAGATCTGCAAGGTTTTGCACAATATGACAATTTAATGCCCACTCCTTATATTCATATGTAATTAAAAAAATTAATGAAATGAAATTTCATTAGGAAGCTGCATTCCTCAGTACAAATTGTCAAATTGCTCCTCAGCTCAACAATCTTCTCTGATTTCCAGTAAAGGAATAAATGAACATGGTTGAATTTGAAAGATAAATAGTCTTTCAATACCATAGCAACCCAATATAAATATAGTACTCAGAATAAAACACAGCAATAGCTTGCACATTTAAGGGCAGTTGAACATTCAAGCAAATTTAAAACATTAATCTTGTTTTAATAATGATCCTTGCATTTTATATAGCGCTTTTCACGTCTTCTAGTCGCCTCGAAGCGCTTCACAGATATATACTGTAAAGTGAAATTGACTGTATTTTTGTGGGAGAAACACAGCATCCAATTGCGCACAGCGGTATCTCACAAAACAGTTGTGGATTGAAGTAACCAATTTATTGTTTTTTTGAGGTATTATTATCGTGTGTGGAAATGAACCCGGGTCTCTTGCTTGCAAGGTGAATGCGATAACCGTGACTCTATTAGAGGACTCCACATACTACATAAGAATATATTTTCTTTCTCTAACAAAGATATTGTCAATAGTGAAGCTGTTGCATGTAGTTATTATTGTTTTCATTGTACAGACAAATAATATTAACTGTGAATCTATCATATTTGGGATGTCCTCCTGACTTCAAAGGCAGCAGATTGATGGAATTTGTTGTTAAATGTAATGAAAGCAAGTATTAATTTCAACACATAGGATTTACATTTAGAGAATATCAGATTCTTTGCTCAGTCGTTTTTACGTTAAAATGAACGCCCAGACACTCATTAATAATGTTCGATATTTAGGGAAATGACTCTAGATATCCTATAATTCAAATTCAATCCACACATCATCTCCTCCCATTCCCCCATGGAGAACTCGCTGCTGCCATTTCAATGACTGTCAACATCTTGGGAAGCCTGTAGATTGGTTGTTGTTCACTTTGGCAATGAGAAGTAAGTGATTATTTTTTGTTTATTGTGTTACTCGTTTTTTAAACTTTCAACATTTTTTAAACTTCTACATTTATATTTGATTTCTACATTTTTACAAATACAACAAGAGCAAATAAAGTTCAGTTTGTTTCACAAATATACGGTTTATTATTTTGTAATAAACGGTATTCTAGGTGCTAAAATTATTTTCTGCAACAAATTTAAACATAGGCTTAAACTTGAAATATGATCTTGGACCCCCTATGTATGGTATGATTGTATATATGTTCAAGGTTTCAAATGACATCCTTTCCATCTGTGACCACGGCTCCCTCTGCCTCCCCATCCTCTTTGACCACTCTGCTACCTTTGACACCGTGGACCACCCAATCCTCCTCGATCACCTCTCCTCTCAGCTCAACCTTCAAGGTTATGTGCTTGACAGCTTTAGGTCATATCTCTCACAACGTCTCCAATTTGTCTCCGCTAATAGTTTCCTTTCCAACCCCTTCACCATCTCGTGCGGTGTTCCTCAGGGCTCTGTCCTCGGTCTCCTCCTCTTCAACTTCTACATGCTCCCATCTTGGTGACATCATCCGCAGACATGGAGACAATTTCCACATGTACATGGATGACACCCAACTCTATCTCCCTGCCTCCACCCTCAATTCCAGGACAACTGGCTGCCTATTAGTTAGTCATCAATTCTGATGAGAGACAATTTTTTATAGCCTCCTAATTGGCTTGCGCCCGTGCCTCCACACCTCAGGCATTGGCAGCATCAGCCTCCACGGATGCACACTCCAACTCACCAAGCCATTCAGGAACCTAGGTGTTTTGTTTGACTCTCAGCTGTCCTTTCTCCCCCACATCGACGCCGTGACCAGCTCTGCCTTCCATTACCTCTGCAAAATTGCCCGCTCCGCCACTGCCTCACTCTCAGGCTGCTGAAACTCTCATACATGCAATTGTCACCTCAAGGCTCAATTACGAAAATTCCTTCCTTGTCGGCCTCCCCAACCTTTCTGACCACAATCATCCAAAACTCTGCAGCTCGTTTCCTCTCCCAGGTTCTGTGTCCCTATTACCCTCACTATCGCTCGGCTCCACTGGCTCCCCAACCCTCAGAGGATCAAATTAAAAATCCTTGTCCTCACTTTCAGCCTTGCCCCCTCCTACCTCTCTGACCTGCTGCCCCTCTATCAACTTGTCCGCTCCCTGTATTCAGCAGGCTCCGACCTGCTCTATGTCTCCAACTTAACCTGCTCTACCATCAGCGGTCGGGCTTGCAGCCTGTCTGTGTGCAACCTTTGGAACTCCATTCCAGAATCCCTTTACCTTGCTCCATCCCTTGCCTCCTTCAAACACTGATTCAAGATCCTCGTTTTTGACCGTGCATTGAACCATACCCTACTTCTCTGCCTCCCTCATCCCACCCTGCACCCCGCACCCACCCCACACCCAGCAACCTACCCAACCCGTCCATAAAACTCTGAACCCATTCACAATTTACGCATCAGGTTTGATCCCCAGTTATCCTTCCTCCCTCACATCTGGTCCTTCACCAGCACCAGCTTTTTCCATCTCCGACAAATTGCCCGTCTCGATCAATACCTCACCCCAAAAGCTGCCGAACCCTGGTCCTTGCCTTTGTCACCACTTGGCTGGGCTACTTGAATGCCTTAATTTCTGGTCTCCCATCCCCCACCATTAACAAAATTCAGCTCATCCAAAACTCTGCCACCCGCATTCTCACCCACACCAAACTGCGTATCCCAATTACCCCAGTTCTTGCCAAACTGCACTGACTTCCTGTCACAGAATGGATCGACTTCAAGATCCTCACTCTTCTGTTTAAATCCCTCCACTCCTCTGCGCCCCCTCTACCTCTCTAACCTCCTCTCTCCTCACAGCAGTACCCACTCACTGCCTCTGCTCTATTGGGCCCGGCCTCCTCCTTGTCCCCTGAATCCTCTGCTCCACCATCAGAGGCCATGCTTTTAGCCACTCCGGTCCAAAACTTTGGAACTCCCTCCCTCAAACTCTTCAACTCGCCCCCACCTTTCCCATCTTGAGATTGCACCTGAAGACCTTTCTCTTCTACTTCACTTACGGTCTCCTTCCCCCTCCCCCTGGCCCCGCCTCTGGCTCCGTGATTGTGAAGCACTCTGAGACCCTGCGTGATATGGAGGGCGCTATGTAAATGCAAGTTGTTCTTGTTAACAAAGTGGATTACACATTATTACTGGAACAATTGTGGCACCTGTCATCCACTAAGAAGTGGAATGGATGAAACTTTAATTCAGACACAGCACCGAACAGGAAGATAGCTGCCCCTGGTGATAATATAGGCTGTTCTGATTATATCAGGTCCTTGAAGAGAAGCAGTCCTATGCAGGTTAGCATTTCCTAGGAGGAATTGACAGAGATCTGTGCAATGTTGACAATTTAAGAGATTGTCAATTATTTCAACTATTCTGTCTGCCTGCGATAGTACCAAAACTAAATGATTTACTGATAACCGGATCTTTCAACTAATTAATGGGCACTGGACAAGTTAGCATAATATGCCTATCCATATTTAAGGAAAAATTTATATACCATTCAGGAAGGCTAGTTGTTTAAATCATAAATCAGTCTTCATGTAGTAAATTTCTCCTCTGGTCATTGTCCTGATTTTTACTCAAACAAATCTTCCTCTTGGTGATTTTCTTGATATTGTATTTCAAAATTTGTCATCCCCTCCAAGTAGAATATATGTTTTGGGAAATTTGAAGCCAAATTTCAAATGATCACCGCCTCATCTACATTGAGGACCACCTCCTATCCGTGTAAAAAATAGAGATTTTGTATTCTGTAAATATTTTTTGCAATTACGTTCACTGCTATAATTGATACAAGATTACCTCTATAAGATTACAAGATTACTAAACTATGATTATTGCTGCATTGCGGGAATTGAAGGCATAAAAGTACCGACTATATAGTGGTTAATTTATCCCTCCCTGTGCAGCTCCTGTGGCTTAGTGGTTAGAGCACTTGTCTTGCAAGCTGGGGAGACCAAGCTGGGGAGACCTGTGTTCGAATCCAGGCAGGTCAGGATGAAACCTTGGGCAAATTTCCTTACTCCACACGGCTAATAATAATCGCACCAAAAAACCCACAATAATAAAATTGGTCATTTCAATCCACGACTGTTTGTGGGACGCTGCTGTACGCAATTGGCTGCCGTGATTCACCCACAAATAAATATAGAGTCAATTCACTTTACAGTATATTCTGTGAAGCGCTCTGGGACATCGACAAGATGTGAAAAGCGCTTATCAAATGCAAGGATTATTATTATTATTATAATTTACCATGATAGTAATTTGAGAAATTGTGTGTGGTTCTTTAATATCAGCCTGCTGGGTTATCACTCCAATCTATATATGAGTTTCAGTAAATCTAGTCAGATTTAGAACAGCCAGACTTTCGTTAAAGCACTTCGCTAAATTTTTATTGGGCCAAATTACATCAAAATTGAGCAATAGTGAATGCTGGTGTACTGGAGAGAACAGAAGATTGGAAGTTACTGAGAATGACTGTGAGGCACTTGCATTTACATGGTATTTCTCATGTTTTAATGTAGTGGCAATGCGTTTAGCTTTTCAAGGGATATTGGATCTAATCTTGCATGTACTGTACTTACAGTTCAACAACAGAGAATTAGGCACTTAACCTTTCTTAATAAAGTCAGATTTCATATCTACTGGAGCTAATACGGATAATGCTGAAAGAATGAGGCCTTTGGCAATGCTGTGTCGCTCTATTGATTTGCCATATTTGGCTTTTACAAAATGACAACGATGTGATACCCAAATGGAATATGTTAATCAGGATCATAATACCCCTATTTTACAGTTGACTGCATTTGAACAGTTGTGTCAAATTATAATGGATCCCTCTCTAAGGGTTTTTGCAGAGGTAAAATGAAAATCTGTGCAGATTGCTAGACGATTAGCCAGTAGAAGGAGAAAATTGATCTTTGAAAAATCTATTGTATCACAGGACATTTGCTGCTCTATACTTCATCAATTAATCAGCATTTCTCTCAGTTTTGTATGAGTCATGTTCATAATTCTGGAGTTCAGATGATCAGGGTAATAGGACTGTTATGTCCACACTTTTCTTGGGAAATGAAATGATAAGCAGCGGAAATTGTCTTTTCATCAAAATGTCATCTTCAGAAATTGAAAGAACACCCGAGCATATAACAGTAAACATTTTCACATAAAACGTCACAATAAAAGAAAGTGATTGATGCATATCCTTTCAGTCTCAAATGATGTTTCCCATAATTAAAATTTGTTTCAATCAAACACAAAATTAGAATGCAGCTGCATGGTATAAAAGATAAAAGAAAGAACATGCCAGCTTTTGTAACGATATAGATACAGTTTTTTTTACTGCTTTTCGGCTTCACAGGCACAGTAGCCAGAACACCCAGAACACATGAGGTAGAGATGATAACGCTTCTCCTGAGAAAGTGATTTGACCTGCTGCAACCTTGCCCTGCTCGTAGCTTTAATAAAGTTACATTGGAAGAGGCCAGAAAACATGCTACTGTACTAAGCGCATCTGCTTTTCAAAGAATGCTAACAGTAGCTCTCCATATTGCTCATTTCTTAACAGAATTGGCGACCGTGGGACAGAGCCGTACTGATTAGAAAGTTCTTATCCAGTATCAGTTAAATGCTCTCTCTCGTCTTTTTACCTTGTAGTTAGAGAGGGAAATAAACAACCTGGGTGTTCATTAGCATGCAATACGGTTTGCTTGGAAGTGTGAATTTCAATGTTAGATGAGTACAAGACCAGGTTTGACTGGGTTGCCTACAGTAAAATATTCATGGATTGTGTGCTCTCACGTGCGAAGAATGGCCACTTGATTAAAGTCCTGGAAAAACGTTATTTCACAAAAATCCTGGTTCAAGTCTGTGACTTGAGAACGGGCAACGATTGGAGGCTAAACCGAAAACCGTAAAGAAAAATAATGCACAGGATGTTTCCAGTCAAAAACATGCTGTTGCCCAACAAGTTCAAATCAATTATTTTCCATTTGACACATTGACTTTGGCGCAAAAAATGTCGGTTTTAGTTCCAGTGGATCAAATGTGTCACTAAAAAGAAAACAATATTACTTCAGGTTGTTTGAGAGACCTGCTGTGCGCAAATTGGCTGCCACAATTGCCTGCAATTGACACAGTCACAATATTTGACAGATAATGAAGCGTGGGGAGTATATTTGACAGCAGTTAAACCATTTGAACTCAATCAGTATCAGAACTAATCCAGTATCAACCATGATAACCAGTGTTTATTAAGGACACAGTCAATGATGAATTGGGAATTCTATTGGAAAGGTAATCTGTGAAGCATGCTTCAGATTGAAGATAATAATAATAATCCTTGCATTTGATATAGAGCTTTTCAAGTCTCAAAGCGTTTCACTGTAAAGTGAATTGACTGTAAATTTGTTGATGAAACATGGCAGCCAATTGCACACAGCAGTGTTCCACAAACAGTCATGGATTGAAATGACCAATTTTAAAAAAAAATTTGAACGATTATTATCAGGGTGGGCACTTTGCCTCGGTCCATTCCAGCTTTTGGGGTCGTGGCTTTAAGATGTCGTCATGAAGCCACCCCCCCAAAGGCAGCAGCAGACTCTGCTTATTTCACCCGTTACTGAGAATGAGAAAGGAACGCACACGCGCATCGGAACTACATTCAACTCGATGGGGAAAAAAGGCGTCTCGCCGCTTTCCTGTTGCTTTTAAGGTCGGCATATAAAATCACAGGAAAATAATTTTGGTCGTTTCTACTAAAAAATCGTTTGCATTATGTAAAGTCTGCATTGTAAACATATGAACCATTAAATAATCATCTACAATTTAAAGTTTTTATTTTCATAAGATAGGCACTGCCGACCCTGCCTCCCCTGACTGCACGTCCATGGCGTGCTCTGATCAGTGAGCTACAGGAAGATGGATAGAAGGTAAAGTTCTAACTGCCTGAGGCATTGCAGAGACAAGGGATAAGTTTAAGGATTGATTTTGTTGAGTCTACAGTATAATGCAGTGGGCTGCATGTTGGAGCGCCAATGTTGAGTACAGTAAGACAAAGTAAAGGCATGGCACATTAAGAGTTAATCGATTGACATATCAATTGCTAAGCAAAAAGTCAGACATTTTCCCTGGGAAAGAGGAGATGCTATCCCTTTCCAACAAAGCCCTCACTATCTATGATCTCATCCTGGATGAGAACATTGATATTCTTGGGCTTACGGAAACCTGGCTCTCCCCAAATGACCCCGTGCCTCTAGTCGAGGCCTCCCCTCCAGGCTGCACCTTCCACCACACCCCTCACCCCAACCAACGTGGCGGAGGGGTGGCCATCATCTCAAATGCCTCCCTTGGTCTCTCCCCCTACTCCTCTGGCTGTTTCCCCTCCTTCGAGCACCTCACGCTCTACCATCCTTCCCTTTCCTTAAAAATCCTTCTGCTTTATCATCCTCCTAAACCCCCTGGCTCTTTCATCTCCGATATCTCCACTCTCCTCCTTGTCTCTCAGCTCTGAACTCCTGCTCAGCATGGGCAACTTCAACCTCCACCTAAACTCCCGCTGCACCACCTCTTCCGACTTCACTGCCCTCCTCTCCTCCCTAAACCTCACCCTCCACATTGACTCTCCAACCCACAACCGTGGACACCCCCTCGACCTCACTATCACCCACGGCCTTGATATTTCCGACCTCAGCATCTCACAAGGTCATCTCGGACCACCTACTTGTCTCCTTCTCCTCTTCCATCCCTCTCCCCTCCACCAAACCCTCAACGATACCTTTCCACCCATGGATAAGTGTCCCTCATGAGAACCTCACAGATGCCCTCACATCCTCTGACCTGCTACCCCTCTGGTCTTCCACCCACAGCGATCCTGAAGCAGTTGTCAAGCTGCCCCACGATCGCCTCTCCTCCACCTTCAACTCTCGCGTCCCCCTTAAATCCAGGTCTATCTCCAACCCCACCCACTCCCCCTGGTACAACACTCATCTCCGCTCCCTCAAATGCCAAACCCGGACGCTCGAGTGCAGGTGGCAGAAAACCGGTCTCACGGTTCACCACCAACTGTGGCTCGAGCATCTCCACAGCTACCGCCGTTCCTTGTGTCAAGCAAAAACAGCTTACCATGCCAACATCATCCTGGAGGCAAACAACAACCCTAAAGTCCTCTTTTCCACCACCCACCACCTCCTCCGTGCACCTCTCAGGCCTCCTCAATCTTCACTTCAAATGCGAAGTGCGAGGAGGTCATGGACTTCTTTTCTTCAAAGATCCACAATATCCACCAGGCAGCATCATCCTCCAGCCTCTCGTCTCCCACTACCACCCCCATCTAATCCCCCTCACCCCCACCCCCATCTTCAGCTCCTACCTCAACCCCCTTCCTACACTCCTTCTCCCCCGTCTCTCCTTCCTCCCTCTCACACACTCTCACCTCTACGAGGCCAACAACCCGTTGCTTCGATCCCATCCCCACTAACCTACTGCTCACCCAGCTCCCCCTCCTCTCGCCCACTGCTGGCTGATATCATCAACCAGTCTCTCTCCACAGGATCAGTCCCTGCCCCCCTTAAAACTGCTGTCATCACCCCGCTCCTTAAAAAACCCTCCCTAGATCCCTCAATCCCTAGCCACTACCGCCCTATCTCTAACCTGCCCTTCCTTTCAAAAGCAGTGGAATGTGTTGTTGCAAACCAACTCTGCGCCCACCTCTCCTCCCACTCTCTCTTCGAACCCCTCCAGTCCGGTTTCCGCCCTGCCCACAGTACAGAGACTGCGCTTGTGAAAGTCACAAACGACGTCCTCTCTATCTGTGACCAGGACTCCCTCTGCCTCCTTATCCTCCTGGACCTGTCGGCTGAGATCGACACAGTCGATCACGCCATCCTCCTCCACCGCCTGTCCTCCGTCATCCACCTCAGTGGGACCGCACTCGCCTGGTTCGAGTCCTACCTCACAAACCGCCAGCAACACATCTCCACTAATGGTTTTTCCTCCCGCTCTCACCCAGTTACCTGTGGGGTACCCCAGGGATCCATCCTTGGCCCCCTCCTCTCCCTCATCTACACTCTCCCTCTTGGGGATGTCATCCACAGACATGGGCCACACTTCCACATGTATACGGATGACACCCAACTCTATTTCTCCACTTCACTTTGTGACCCCCAGTCCCCTGATGTTCTGTCAGCTGCCTGTCAGACATCAGGGGCTGGATGAGCGCAAATTTCTTGCAGCTGAATGTCGACAAGACGGAGGCCATACTCCGTGGCTCTCGTCAACGTCTCCATTCGCACGGCTCTCCCCTCCTCCACCTTCCCGGCCTGGCCCCTAAAACTCTCTGAACCTGTGCACAACCTTGGCGTCAGATTCGACCCCCAACTGTCCTTCCTCCCCCACATCCGGTCCGTCATCAGCACTGCCTTCTACCACCTCCGATGGATCGCCCGTCTCCGGCAATACCTCACCTTAAAAGCCGCCGAAACCTTGGTCCACTCGTTTGTCACCTCTTGGCTGGACTATTGCAATGCCCTCCTCGCCGGTCTCCCCTCCACCACAATCCACAAAATCCAGCTTATCCAAGACTCTGCCACCCTTACTCTCACCCACACCAAGCTTTGTTCCCCCATTACCCAGTGCTTGCCAGACTTCACTGGCTCCCTGTCCCAGAGAGGATCGACTTCAAGATCCTCACCCTTGTTTTCAATTCCGTCCATTCCTCTGCACCCCCCTAGCTCTCTGATCTCCTCTCCCCCCAACCCAGCAGCCGTTGCCTTCGCTCCTCTGGGTCTGGGATCCTCCATGTCCCCCCGAATCCTCCGCTCCACCCTCGGCGGCCGTGCATTCAGCCACTATTCCCCGTGGCTCTGAAACTCCCTTCCTCACTCCCTGCGCCTCGCCCCCTCTCTTCCCAGTTTCAGGTCACAGCTGAAGACCTTTCTCTTCGACCGAGCGTTTGGTCACCTTCCTGCCCCTGCCCCTGGCTCTGTCCCAGGATCCGCTACTGTAAAGGGCTCTGAGACGCCGTCTGGCGTAGAGGACGCTATATAAATCAAAGTTGTTGTTGTTGTTGTTTTACTGCACAATTGGCAATACACCACTTGGCTGTGAGCCAGGAGGAGTAGCCTGGGCGCAGGCGTTTGTCTGGTGTGTAGGCCACAGGAAATGTGCGAGTCGACAAGTTGTGTGCTTCTCACAGAGAGTAAAGGTGGCAATAGTAACATGGAAACAGGAGTAGGCCATTCAGAGTATTTGTTAATATTAATTTTTACTGCTCAAACAAATAAAAATTTGTCTCACAACTGTACAAATTGTCATGACGTGTACCAACAATGGTTAGACACATTGCAGAGACAGGGAATATGTGACAAAAATCTTTAACTATGGGGAGCCCCAATAATGCATACAGTGTAAATGTTTTCCTAAATGTTTTATTAAATTAATTGTGTTTTTGATACAACGTAGGTATAAAAATTGAGGAAAAATATATTGTCTTCAACACAGAACTACCAGAATGCAATTACAGTATAATGTACAAAGGTTCCACAGCTCTTCAGAATGTGGATTATTAGAAAATTCACCAAAGCTTCACATTCCCCACAATGGCAAAATAAAGTTGCTCAAAAAACAATCCTGATTCTATCTTCCTCTCCCCCCAAATGATTATTAACATATCAGAAGGTACCTTCACCTTCAAAGCCCTCCATGGTCCTGCCGCACCTCCACCCCCCCCCCCCCCCCGCCCCCCCCCCCCCCACTCCACCCTATTTGTTTTTTGTTGTATATTAGCTTGTCCGCTCCCTTAGCTCAGCAGATGCCGGCCTGCTTCAGGTCCCCTGGACTTCCCTCCCCACCAGTGGGCATTCAGCATCTTTTCGCCCACCCTCTGGAACTCTAATCCCTCCGCCTCCCCCCCTCCCTTGCCTCCTTCAAGTCCTGCCTAAAGATCCTCCTCTTGGACTCTGCATTCGGCCACCCTCCCATCCCCAAACCCCACTGTACTCCACCCCTCCTGACCCCAACTCCCATATCAGGTTAAAAAAAACCTGACTGTCCAGTGCCCTGGGGGAGTCTTTCCAACTTGAAATGAACTATATATACAGGTGTTGTTAATTTGTTGTTGTTGTACCTTTCTCTGCTTGCTCCATAAATTCATTCTTCTAAACGAAGAATTATACTGTTCTCTTCATTATTTTTTGTAAATGTAACTGATTTTAGAAATAATTACAATGCTTCCCTGATGGCTATATTAGGTTATTTTATGAATGGTAGCCACTGGACTAGAAAATATGTCGAATTAATCACAGATGTGCAAAATATCAGTTGAGGTTGCACTTAAGGATGCTGCAATCTTTCAGGGAAGGGAAAAATGTAGCAAAGGTTTGCACATTTCTGGACTCTCCGGTGACCCTTATTATAAGTATGCAGGTGCAGTGATAAATAACATGCAGTTGAATAACCAGTTGGCATTTACTGTCAAGGTGTGACCTATGATAAATGTTTATTTAGTCAAAGGATCTGAGGATAACTGAAGCTTTACCTGTGTATACCTCCAATAAAATATTTACTCATCTTCAGGAATGGAGGAAAAGGAAGGAAATTGTCGAGAACCAAAAATAACTGAATGCAACAATGAGGCAGAATTTGACTGCTTTCTAATGTACAACAGAGGCTAATGTGGGGAGGTGGCCGTAAGCTCAGTCAAATAAGAACAACAACAACTTGGATTTATATAGCGCCCTCTATGCCGGACAGCATCTCAGAGCGCTTCCCAATAACAGATCCCAGGAGCTGAGCCAGGGGGAGGGGGATAAAAGGTGACCAAAAGAGGCGGTTGAAAAGAAAGGTCTTTAGCCAAGACCTGAAAATAGGAAGCGAGGGGGGCAAGGCAAAGGGAGTGAGGAAGGGAGTAGTGGCTGGAGGCACGGCCACTGATAGTGGAATGGAGGATTCGGAGGACAGGGAAGATGCCAGACCTGGTAGAGCGAAGGCAACAGAGACCGTGTTGTGAGGAGAGAGGAGGTCAGAGGGGTAGGGGCGTGCAGAGGAGTGGAGAGGTTTGAAAGATTTGAAAACAAGAGTGAGGATCTTGAAATTGATCCTCTTCGAGACAGACTGGGAAGGACTGGGGTAATCGGGGAGCGAAGTTTGGTACGGGTGAGAATGCGGGCGGCAGAATTCTAGAAGGTTTTCAGGCAAGACTTGAAAAGTGGGAGGAAGCTGCAAGGCGGAGGGACTGGGGGAAAGTGTTCCAGAGTTTGGGGGCATAGTGGCTGAAAGTGTGACAAAATGTCTTAGCTACAACCCTGCACTCTCAGTTGAATTAAGCGGATGTCCATTTAATATTGAATGTTTTATTCATTATATGCTGTTTTGATTTATTATACTGTATATATTTAAAGACCACAAATGTGAAGTAGTTACGTGTTAGGATCAGTTCTGAGTGGCCTCCGCTTGTAATTATTGTATACATATTCATTTGTTTTCAAACACTTGGCAAGAACTAAAGATGTTTACATGTTTTCTCAATACCATCTGTCATCCAGGCATCTGGGTTTAGTGACACAGCTCAGTTTCAGTCCTGTGTTGTTCACCCACGCATGCATTTTGCACACAGTTTACCAATAGAATTAAGGAGTTGTATTAAATGCATTAAAATAGTCCTTAAAAATGAACTTCCAATAAGATTGAGAAACAGAGCAACTGCTGTGAAGTTCTATGTCATTTTATATCTATATTACTATAAATGTGGAAGCAGGAAAAATTAAACAGAAGGTTTAATTTTCACAGTACAGTACTGTATAATGTTTTTGCTTGGTCATTTTGAGATTAAAATGAGAATCATTAATTTAAATATAAATATTAAATGATTATTATGCATTATAATATACAGTTTATATTATTTAAATAAATTAATTAAGACATCCAACTGGAGAAGTAAAGAATATTGTTGAGACTTCCTTGAATAACAGCCCAAACATTGTGAAGATTTGTCTACTTTCTCAGTTGTAATATTACACATTGAGGCATTTCAGAAAGAGTTAACTTACTTCAGACTGTTTACCTATCACAAAGTGACACAGTGTATGAGAGTGTTTGATGTGAGGCCTTGCACTTTCTGTCATATAAATCCAATACCGTCTGTTGCTTTCCATTAAAGGAAAGATTATGTGATGTGATTGAGTGCACCCATATGGTATGCAGTGAGTCAAGAAAGGAAAAACTAGTAAGAAATTACCTGTATCTCCTTCCATTTATTTTCTTTGTTTCTGGTCACAATGATGTTTAACTTCTGTTGCAAAACACTTAAGCTTTTCCTGTCTTGCCTCTTGTGACTGTAGTAAACCAAACTAAGTTTGAGGGCGGAACACTGTCACACTCAGTAGACGGAACTAAAAAGGGCAATACTGCGACTCCTCAATTAACGTCGGGGATGTGTTCTTGAAAAGTGCGACTTTAATTGAAATGGCGTGTAGCGAAACCTAAATGACCATAGGCCCTCATGCTATCAATAGGGGGGTTACGTTCCTTCGGTATATTTCTGGTCTAAATTTTCTGACACTGTTATTAAATAAAGACCCCAAACAACACCACTAGTGTTGAAAATTAGAATAAATGTTTAATAAATATATAAATAAGGTAAAAATACAATTTTCAGTATTCTGTTTCACTTCCCTTTGCTAAAATGTAGTGGGAATTCACGTCTTGGATGAGGCTGACAATGCTCCTGCAACACGATCTGAAGCAGTGGCTTCCAAACTTTAAATAGCGGCGCCCCTCCCCCTAACTCAGCAAAGTTTTAGTTGCGCTCCCCCTCCCCCATTGAATAATGTTCGCAAATGATGACAGCAAATTCAATATTTTCTTTACCTGTTTTTAATTTTTTTTTAAAGTATCAACAAACAACTTAAATTGCTGAAAACAATGAAAAAAGTATTAAAATTGTGAAACCAATGACTTACATTTTCAACTTATAACACTTACAATTTGTTAGTGTGATGTGTGAGCTTGCTTTTCAGCGCAAAGTGTCTCCCTGAAGCCTGCCCGGCTCACTCTCTCGCTGCTGCCTGGCTCACTCTCAGGTCCTAGCAACGTCGCGCCCCCTTTCCAGGAGTTCCATAGTGTGGGGGCAGAGAGGCTGAAAGCCCGGCCAGTGATGGCAGGGTGGTTCAGGCGGGGGTTGCGGAGCAGGCCAGAGCCCGCTGAACAGAAAGGAAGTGCAGGTTGGTAGTGAACATCACAATGTTAAGCAGGGTTTTACCTGTAATGAGAACAATAACAGCCACACCTCCCCAACCAAGGGCTTCCCCCCACACCCACCCCCCCAAGCGAGACTACCCCACAGTTTGGAAACCACTGATCTAAAGTGTTAGATTGGTTCAATTGGTAGCATTCTGGATTAGCAGGAAGTTTGGTTGAGGGCAGAATCCAGGACTCATTTCAGAAACAGCATGATGCTCAAAGTGTAGAATGATACAGAGAGTATTCTGCAAGTATGATATCAAATGGACCTTCTTCGTAAAGCCTGTCTGTTGAGCTTCTAATATATGAGTCAGAAGGTTTAGCTTCATCTTGAGACTAATTTACAGATTAATCTGACAATCCAGTACAGTGCTATGGAGCGATGGATCACTGGAGGTGCTGCCCTTCAGCTGAAACCTTATACAGTATTTGTATCTTCATGTGGACATTAAAGATCCCATAATACTGCAGGGTGACCAGAAGGTTGTGATACCATTACAATGTCTAATAAATCTTAAGTAAATATTTATATATATGTATGTTTAGATATTAAAGTAGTTAACATTTTTGATCTTCCTGTATTTGATAGAGAAGTGAATTTTTCCGGATATTTGGGTGACAGGTTTCTAAATATGATTCATCTCATGGCTGTTTGTAAGATCACGCTTCTTAAAAATGGTTGCCATGACCGCCAACAAAGCAACCGCCACAGCCACTTGTCGGCAATTCCCTATCCTTGGAGACGTTTCAACTTAATAGGCGCAAGTGAAAGGATTCTTGTAAATACATTATTTAGCTAACGTAAACCTGTTTATTTTTCTGTAACCGTAGTTCTGCAAACAGTTATGTCCCATTTATAATTGTAAAGCGGGAAATGGAATTTTCATTTTCTGATGCAAAAACATAGCACTGATACTGAGGAGACTTTTGCACATCTGAAGGAAGACATGTGCAAAGATCGCAGTATCAGGTAACGGAGGTCAAGCAATTATATAAATGTTTTTCTAAAGAGCTAGGAGAACGACTGACTAATGTTTAACGAGCTGTGAGATTGACATGTTGCAATAAAAGGCAATGTATTTTCAACCAGAAATGAAATCAATTGGTCCATGTTGGGACCCATGAAGTTGAGAGGAAAAGACCTGAGATGCTCCAGGGAGAGTACCAGAGACTAGGGAGTAAACTAAAAAGTGGAACTTCGAGAGTGGTGATCTCTGGGTTGCTTCCAGTGCCTCGAGCAAGCCAGTTCCAGAATGCTAGAATAAGGCACATCAATGCATGGCTGGAGAAGTGGTGTAGGAAGGAGGGTTTCTGGTTCCTAGACCATCGGGACCTATTCTGGGGTAGGTGGAACCTGTACAAAATGGATGGGTTACACCTGAACAGGGCTGGAACTAATCTCCTTGCAGGGAGGTTGTCGAGTTTTGTGGGGGGGGCTTTAAACTAATCCCGGGGGGTGAGGGTGGGAAACTGATCAGTAGTTCAAATAAGGGAGGGGTAATAAAGAGGGCAGGGGTAAGACGGGAGAAAAATGCAGAGGAAGTAATTTGTGCCTTAGAGTGCATGTATGTAAATGCACGAAGTTTGAGAAATAAAATTGGTGAGCTGCAGGCTCAGGTTGCTGCGAGGCGATATGATGTTATAGCAGTAACAGAGACTTGGCTCCAGCATGGGCAGGAATGGGAGTTGAACATTCCTGGTTATAATGTATTCAGGAGGGATAGAGAAGGGAGAAAAGGGGGCGGGGTGGCAATTTTAGTTAAGGACTCAGTGACTGCCTTAGAAAGGAACGAGGTGGAAGAAGGACTAAAAACCGAATCTATCTGGTTAGAAATGAGGAATAAAAAAGGTGCAGTTACACTGTTAGGGGTATACTATAGACCACCAAATAGTGGGGAGGAGATAGACAAGCAGATCTGCAAGCGTATCACGGAGAAATGCAGAACTAATAGAGTAGTGATAATGGGTGACTTCAACTGTCCCAACATAGACTGGCAGAATAATAGAGTAAAGGGCAAGGAGGGAGAAGAATTCCTGAAGTGTGTGCAGGACAACTTTCTTGATCAGTATGTTTCCAGTCCAACGAGGAAAGAAGCATTGCTGGATCTAGTTTTGGGAAATGAGGTAGGGCAAGTTCAACAGGTTTCTGTAGGTGAGCATCTAGGGAATAGTGACCACAATATCGTTAGATTCAGAATAATTATGGAAAGGGATAAGGAACGATCACAGGTGAGGACACTCAACTGGAAAAGGGCTAATTTCAATGAGTTGAGGTGGGACCTAGCCAAGGTGGATTGGAAAGAAAAATTGGCAGGTAAGACAACTAACGAGCAGTGGGCAGCGTTCAAAGAGGAGATAGTTCAGGCACAGGTCAAAAGCATCCCCACAAAGGTGAAATGTAAGGCATCCAAACCTCCCTGGATGACTAAGGAAATCGGGGCCAAAATAAAACAAAAAAAAGAGGCTTATGATAAGTGTCAGGCTCAAAATTCAGAAGGGAACAAAGCAGAATATAGGAAGTGTAGGATAGAACTAAAAAAGGAAGTTAGAGGGGCAAAGAGACTGCATGAAAAACAATTAGCGAGTAAGATTAAGGGGAACCCTAAGGTTTTTTACCAACATATTAAGAGTAAAAGGTTGGTCAAGGATAGGGTGGGGCCAATTAGGGACCTAGGAGGAAATCTCATTGTGGAGGCAGAGGGCATGGCTGATGTACTGAATGAGTACTTTGCCTCTGTCTTCACAAAAGAAAATGATACAGCCAATGCCATGGTATTAGAGGAGAGGGTAGGAGAAATGGATAGAATAATTATAACCAGAGAGGAAGTTCTAAAAAGGATGACGTCGCTCAAGGTGGATAAGTCACCTGGTCCGGATGGGATGCACCCTAGGTTACTAAGTGAGGCACGGGAGCAAATAGCAGGGACTCTGGCCACGATCTTTCAATCTTCCTTGGACACAGGGGTCGTGCCAGAGGACTGGAGGATAGCTAATGTTACTCCCTTGTATAAAAAGGGGCAGAAGGACAAGCCTGGTAACTACAGACCAGTCAGTCTAACGTCGGTAGTGGGCAAACTTCTAGAGTCCATAATCAGGGACAAGGTATATCTTCACTTAGAAAGATGTAGGCTAATAAAGGACAGTCAACATGGATTTGTTAAAGGCAAATCTTGCCTTACAAATCTGATATAATTTTTTGATGAGGTAACGGAATGGGTGGATAATGGTAGCGCAGTTGATGTAGTTTACATGGACTTTCAAAAGGCATTTGACAAAGTGCCACATGAGAGACTTATTATGAAATTAAAGGCCCATGGCGTAAAAGGGACAGTGGCAGCGTGGATCCACAACTGGCTGCGAGACAGAAAGCAGAGAGTTGTAGTGAGCGGCTGTTTTTCAGATTGGAGGGAAGTGAGCAGTGGTGTGCCACAGGGATCGGTTTTGAGACCATTGCTGTTTGTAATCTACATCAATGATCTGGACTTGGGTGTACGGAGTACAGTTTCCAAGTTTGCAGATGACACTAAGTTAGGGAGAATAGTAAACAGTGAGGAGGATAGTAGCCATCTGCAAGAGGATATAGACAAATTGGTAAAGTGGGCAGACACATGGCAGATGAAGTTTAATGCAGAGAAGTGTGAGGTGATGCATTTTGGGAGAAGAAATGAAGGGAGGCAATATAGGCTAGATAGTACAATTTTAAATGGTGTAAAGGAACAGAGAGACCTGGGGATTTGTGTTAGTGACTCGTTGAAGGTCAGGGCAGGTAGACAAGGCTGTTAAGAAGGCATATGGGATACTAGGCTTTATAAATAGGGGTATAGAGTACAAAAGTCAGGAAATGCTGACTAACCTCTATAGGACTTTGGTGAGGCCTCAGCTGGAATACTGTGTTCAATTCTGGTCACCACACTACAGAAAGGATGTGAAGGCATTGGAAAGGGTACAACGAAGATTTACTAGGATGGTGCCAGGATTGAGGGACTTCAGCTATGAGGAGAGGCTAGATAGGCTAGGGTTATTCTCTCTGGAGCAGAGAAGATTGAGGGGAGACCTAATAGAGGTTTATAAGATCATGAGGGGTTTCGACAGGGCAAATAGAGAAAAACTATTTCCACTCGTGGGTGAATCTGTGACTCGTGGTCACAGATTTAAAATAGTTTCAAGGCGCAGTAGAGGGGAGCTGAGGAGAAATGTTTTCACTCAGCGAGTTGTTCGAATCTGGAATGCATTGCCTGAAAAGGTGGTGGAGGCTGATTCGATAACAACTTTTAAAAGGGAATTAGATCTTTATTTAGGGAGAACGGGTCTATTAGGCTATGGGGAGCGGGCAGGGCAATGGGATTGAATCACTCTTTTCAAAGAGCCGGCACAGACTAGATGGGCCGAATGGCCTCCTTTTGTGCCGTAAAATTCTATGATTCTATGATTCTATGAATTCACAACGTTTGGACCGCGGAAGGTACTGTGTGTTGAAAGCACGGCGGTCTGCACAGGCAGTCTCCCGGGTGATTTGTTTCATTTCAGAACAGCTGGCGTCTATCTGTTTGTATAAACTTTTAAATTCCAACTCGGAACAACACAGTTTGCAGCTCTGGCAAAGCTCTCTCAAATATTCTGATTCGCTATTGTATTCGAGACGCTCATCTTTCAACATGGCATTTCTGTTGCTTCCATTCCTTGATTTAACCCTTTGTTGTTGCAAGCAACAAAACTCCGGTGAGAATAAATAGATTTTAAGAGGGAGGGTAGAGCTTTGTCTGAAAGGAGAGGATATTAATTCTAGTCAAACAGCAGACGCTTACAGAACAATATTAGGTGTAAGGTTTAATAGTTTTTAACCGCATCACTTCATTGCTTTTAACCCTTTCTTGAGTTGACACAGACAAATCTACATGTTAAATGAGAAACCAAAGGCCATCAATTAAAGATGGTTAAAGATGAATAGGATTATCAATCATAATTGTTGGAGGATGTGTTAGTGCACCGCCCCACTCTGTCATTTAAATGCAAATGCGAGGATTATTATTGTGAAGGGCTTTGAGACATCTCGACAATGTGAAAAGCGCTATATCAAATGCCGGGATTATTATCATTATTATTAAACCCGACAAAATGTTTTTGATGTTACTGCCAAATGTGTATTCATAGACGGATGTGCATCATTCAGAAATTACTGCTAAATATGATTCACTGTTTACAAACATTAACGTCATGTTCAAAGAATAAATCGTTTTGGGAAAAAATTACAAATGTGGGAAAAATGCATCACTTGGAAACTTCAACCATAGAGTTGTAAACATGGAGTATTGTTCTCATTATTACAGAAGTAAAAATATTAAGACAAGAAGCTGGAAAGTGGAATGAATAAAAAAGGCAACTTTAATTTTAAAAAAAACCAGATGTAATAATGGGAAGAGCACTCTCCTGTGCTGAAACTTTCTATGTTTTTAAGATAATTGAACAATCATTCATTGCAGACATGTATAGAAATATTGGTTTCTTACTCATATTCAATGCCTGCTACAATTACTGAATTATATGAATTTACTTTTACCATGAGTGACATATTTTCTCTGTTTTTGATGTCTCCATGGACTTTTCAATCTGATTGCATTGCAAATCTATCAAGTGAGTATGGAATCAATCCATCTTTTCAATCCATGAGTTTCATTAAAACAGGTGATATAAAAAGAGGTATAACAGAATAACAAAATGCAAGATGCCGAATCAGGATGTTAATAATCACCATTATTAATCCTTATTTTCACTGTCACCATTTGGTATTGAAACTAATAATAATAATTCTTGCATTGATAGAGTGCTTTTCATGTCTTCTCAAGTGAATTAACTGTATACTTGTGGGCAAAACATGGCAGCCAATTGTGCACAGCAATGTCCCACAAATAGTCGTGGATTGAAGTGACCAATTTATTATTGTTGTCTGTTTCTCGAGGAACCATTATCAAACGTGTGGAGTAAGAAAACTTGTCCAAGGTTTCGTCGTGCTGGGAATCGGATACAGGTCTCCTGCTTGCAAGGTGAATGCTCTAACCACTGAGCTACATGACTCTAGAGTATTGTGTTCAATCCACATTGAATTGCTTCAAAACATTAATCATAATGAGGTGGCCTTTGTGGAAAATAGCGACATCTATCTTAATGTTAGACAAGGGAACAATCATAACAAAATTACCTTTGTGAAGTGGCTTTCACATTGGGAGGACATTTATCATTAACTGAATTATTGTTTTTCCTGTGTGAGACATCATTTTGAAGAGTGGGCAATGAGATGCAGAAAGAATTGGTTAGCGTTCATTGCAAAAGGTTTAGAGTACAAGAGTAGGGAAGTCTTGCTGCAACTGAGACTGCACCTAAAATATTGTGTGCAGTTTTGGTCTCCTTATAGCCTTAGATTGCAGCGTAGATTCACTAGGTTCGTTCCTGGGATGAGCGGACTGACCTATGAGGATAGGTTGAATAAACTAGGGCTGTATTCTCTAGAGTACAGAAGAATTAGGGGGGGATCTTATTGAAACATATAAGATTCTTAAAGGGCTAGATAAAATAGACACTGAGGGATTGTTTCCCCTGGTAGGAGAATCTATAACCAGGTGTCACAATCTTAAAATTAAGGGTCAGCCTTTTAGAACAGAGTTGAGCAAATATTTCTTCACTCAGAGGGTAGTGAATTTATGGAATTCACTACCCCAGAAGGCTGTAGATGCTCAGTCCTTGAACAATTTCAAGGCTGAGACTGATAGATTTTTGAAAAATAGAGGGATTAGGGGATATGGGGATCGGGCAGGTAATTTGAGTTAGGTCAGAAGATCAGTCATGATCTTATAAAATGGTGGGACAGGCCGAATGGCCAAATCCTGCTCCTAACAATTCTTATAGATTCATAGAATTTTACGGCACAAAAGGAGGCCATTCGGCCCATCTAGTCTGTGCCGGCTCTTTGAAAAGAGCGATTCAATCACACTGCCCTGCCCGCTCCCCATAGCCTAATAGACCTGTTCTCCCTAAATAAAGATCTAATTCCCTTTTAAAAGTTGTTATCGAATCAGCCTCCACCACCTTTTCAGGCAATGCATTCCAGATTCGAACAACTCGCTGAGTGAAAAGATTTCTCCTCAGCTCCCCTCTACTTCGCCTTGAAACTATTTTAAATCTGTGACTACGAGTCACAGATTCACCCACGAGTGGAAATAGTTTTTCTCTATTTGCCCTGTCGAAACCCCTCATGATCTTATAAACCTCTATTAGGTCTCCCCTCAATCTTCTCTGCTCCAGAGAAAATAACCCTAGCCTATCTAGCCTCTCCTCATAGCTGAAGTCCCTCAATCCTGGCACCATCCTAGTAAATCTTCTTTGTACCCTTTCCAATGTCTTCACATCCTTTCTGTAGTGTGGTGACCAGAATTGAACACAGTATTCCAGCTGAGGCCTCACCAAAGTCTTATAGAGGTTAGTCAGCACTTCCTGACTTTTGTACTCTATACCCCTATTTATAAAGCCTAGTATCCCATATGCCTTCTTAACAGCCTTGTCTACCTGTCCTGCCACCTTCAACGAGTCACTAACACAAATCCCCAGGTCTCTCTGTTCCTTCACACCCTTTAAAATTTTACTATCCAGCCTATATTGCCTCCCTTCATTTCTTCTCCCAAAATGCATCACCTCACACTTCTCTGCATTAAACTTCATCTGCCATGTGTCTGCCCACTTTACCAATTTGTCTATATCCTCTTGTAGATGGCTACTATCCTCCTCACTATTTACTATTCTCCCTAACTTAGTGTCATCTGCAAACTTGGAAACTGTACTCCGTACACCCAAGTCCAGATCATTGATGTAGATTACAAACAGCAATGGTCCCAAAACAGATCCCTGTGGCACACCACTGCTCACTTCCCTCCAATCTGAAAAACAGCCGCTCACTACAACTCTCTGCTTTCTGTCTCGCAGCCAGTTGTGGATCCACGCTGCCACTGTCCCTTTTACGCCATGGGCCTTTAATTTCATAATAAGTCTCTCATGTGGCACTTTGTCAAAAGCCTTTTGAAAGTCCATGTAAACTACATCAACTGCGCTACCATTATCCACCCATTCCGTTACCTCATCAAAAAATTCTATCAGATTTGTAAGGCAAGATTTGCCTTTAACAGATCCTTGTTGACTGTCCTTTATTAGCCTATATCTTTCGAAGTGAAGATCTACCTTGTCCCTGATTATGGACTCTAGAAGTTTGCCCACTACCGACGTTAGACTGACTGGTCTGTAGTTACCAGGCTTGTCCTTCTGCCCCTCTTTGTACAAGGGAGTAACATTAGCTATCCTCCAGTCCTCTGGCACGACCCCTGTGTCCAAGGAAGATTGAAAGATCGTGGCCAGAGTCCCTGCTATTTGCTCCCGTGCTTCCCTTAGTAACCTAGGGTGCATCCCATCCGGACCAGGTGACTTATCCACCTTGAGCGACGTCAACCTTTTTAGAACTTCCTCTCTGGTTATAATTATTCTATCCATTTCTCCTACCCTCTCCTCCAATACTATGGCATTGGCTGTATCCTTTTCTTTTGTGAAGACAGAGGCGAAGTACTCATTCAGTACATCAGCCATGCCCTCTGCCTCCACAATGAGATTTCCTCCTAGGTCCCTAATTGGCCCCACCCTATCCTTGACCAACCTTTTACTCTTAATATGTTGGTAAAAAACCTTAGGGTTCCCCTTAATCTTACTCGCTAATTGTTTCTCATGCAGTCTCTTTGCCCCTCTAACTTCCTTTTTTAGTTCTATCCTACACTTCCTATATTCTGCTTGGTTCCCTTCTGAATTTTGAGCCTGACACTTATCATAAGCCTCTTTTTTTTGTTTTATTTTGGCTCCGATTTCCTTAGTCATCCAGGGAGGTTTGGATGCCTTACATTTCACCTTTGTGGGGATGCTTTTGACCTGTGCCTGAACTATCTCATCTTTGAACGCTGCCCACTGCTCGTTAGTTGTCTTACCTGCCAATTTTTCTTTCCAATCCACGTTGGCTAGGTCCCACCTCAACTCATTGAAATTAGCCCTTTTTCAGTTGAGTGTCCTCACCTGTGATCGTTCCTTATCCCTTTCCATAATTATTCTGAATCTAACGATATTGTGGTCACTATTCCCTAGATGCTCACCTACAGAAACCTGTTGAACTTGCCCTACCTCATTTCCCAAAACTAGATCCAGCAATGCTTCTTTCCTCGTTGGACTGGAAACATACTGATCAAGAAAGTTGTCCTGCACACACTTCAGGAATTCTTCTCCCTCCTTGCCCTTTACTCTACTATTCTGCCAGTCTATGTTGGGATAGTTGAAGTCACCCATTATCACTACTCTATTAGCTCTGCATTTCTCCGTGATACGCTTGCAGATCTGCTTGTCTATCTCCTCCCCACTATTTGGTGGTCTATAGTATACCCCTAACAGTGTAACTGCACCTTTTTTATTCCTCATTTCTAACCAGATAGATTTTGACCTGTGCCTGAACTATCTCCTCTTTGAACGCTGCCTTATGTTCTTATGTTCTTCTAGAATTCAGTTTCTAATTGAACTTTACAATAATAATCCTTACATTTGATACAGCGCCTTATTCTGTTGTTGAGAATATTTATATAATTTGGTTCAGCAGAAATCCAGAAGGTGAGTTTTGCGATGTGATTTACAAGTTCAGATGATGTGTGCCATTTTTAATGTATTTTTTGTCTGCTTATTCTGGAACTCCTCAATTAACGTTGTGGATGTATTCTTGAAAAGTGTGACTTTAATTGAAACGACATATAGAGAGGAGTTCCAGGTACAGTTTTCTGTACTTAATACATAATTCTCAGCTCAATCCTCGCAGACCTGCCCTTGCCTGGTTCGAATCTTACCTCTCCTACTGTGTCCACTTTGTTGCCACTAACGCCTTCTCCTCTAACTCTCGCACTGTCATGTGTGGCATCTCCCAGGGCTCTGTCCTTGACCCTCTCCTTTTCAAAATCTATATGCTCCCCCTTGGTGACATCATCTGCAGACATGGAGTCAACTTCCATATGTATGTGGATGAGACTCAAATTTATCTTTCTGCCTCCACTCTCCAAGACCACTGCCATCCTGACAGATTGCCTATTGGACATCAAATACTGGATGAGAACTAACTTTCTACAGTTCAATGTCAACAAGACCAAGGCCCTCCTCATTGGCTCTCATCAGTCCCTCCGGACCTCAGGCACCGGCAGCATCAACCTCCATGGTTGCACACATTCATGCCTTCATCATGTCTCGGCTTGTCTATGCTGACACCCTGTTTGTCAGCCTCCGCAATTCCTCCCTCCATAGGCTGCAGATCATCCAGATCTCTGCAGCCCCTGTCCTCTCCCGGCCCATCATCGACGGTCGAGCTTTCAACCACTCTGCCCCAACTTTTGGGATTCCATCCTGCCATTCTTCTGCCTTGCACCCTCCCTAGCCTCCTTCAACAACAACAACAACAAAATTACATTTCTAGAGTGCCTTTCACATCGGGATGACGTCCCAAGGCGCTGGACTAAGGTCCCAAGGTCCAAGACCCTCCTCTTTGACCGTGCCACCAGTCACCCCCACTCGCCTTCCTTCCACCCACCCTGATCCTGACCCCAGCTCGGGGTCACTGACTGTAGCATTGACTGTCCAGCACCTTGGGATGTCCTCCAGACATTAAAGATGTTATGCAAATGTAATTTTGTTGTTGTTGTTGTTAATAGCACTGACAGGTTTACCAACAATTCATTATTTTTCTGTAAGATTTCAATCATTACATGAAATTGTATATTCTTCCAAGTGAAGGTGGATATTAATCAGAGAGAGGAAGGAAACACCTCAAGATAGCTCATTAACAGCAACAACAAAGTTACATTTGTATAGCGCCTGTCACGTCGGGAGACGTCCCAAGGTGCTGGACGAACAGTGTTTCAGACCTGGGCTGGGGGTGGGTGGAGGGAATAGAGGGGAAGGGTGGAGACCAATGGCACAGTTGAAGAGGAGGGTCTTGAGACGGGATTTGTAGGAGGCTAGTGAGGGGGCAAAATGGAGGGATTGCGGGATAGAATTCCAAAGGTTGGGGGCAAATAGGTTGGTGGGGCGTGTTAAGAGGTCGCAGAGGGAGTGTGGGGTGAAGATGTGGAGGGCTTCAGATGTTTTCATTAACTAATGAATTATTAATTATTATTCATTTATTATCGTTTACTTTTCGAGGGATTATTATTAGGCATGCGGAAACTTGGCCAAGAGTTCACTCTGCCTTGAATTGAAACCACTGGGTCTTTCTGTAAGGCGAGTGTTCTAACCACTGGGCCACAGGACTCCTATATAGTAAAATGAATTGATAAAAGGCACTTCAATGCTATTATATCAGTGAATCAGCAAATTCACCACTGAGCTACAGGACTCCACATGTAGTGATGTACCATCCTGTCCCTGTGACATGTTCAGAAATGTTACCATCTCTGTGTAGGGCAGTGGTTTCCAAACTGTCGGGCATGCCTCGCTTTTTTGTGCCCTATTTGGTATAAATTATGAATAAATTATTGTAAGCACATTTACTTGTGCTTTTTTGGTGTTGGGGAGAGGATGCTTATTTTGTACTGTCACATTGTGTTCACCTTCAGTTCTCTCATTAGAAATTCTATTATAACAGAAGTCTCACTAGCCCCAAGGGTATTTGTGCAGAGGAAGCTATTAGCTATTAGCAATGACTACCTAACAGACTCTCGATGGTCTATTGTCAGAGCCCGCCACTGTGACATCTACATTAATTACAAAGCTCCACATCACCAGTTGGATATCTGTAATAGAATTACCTAACAACACTGTTAGTAGGTTACAATAAAAATAATGAAACAAATTTTGATACATGTTTAATTGATCTGTCAGAATTTTTTTGGTCTGCATGGCAATAGGAACCATTTAGCCGTACTGGACAGTCCATTTAATTATGTCACTGCATCTAAAAACAGCAGTACAGTACTGGCTTCTACTTAATGAGGAAAAAACACATGCTGGGATAGGTTTCATCCTGAGGAAAAAAGGGTGACTTGGCTTTTAATATTACAATTTGTCCAAACTTTAAAAGTATGTTTTTTTGTGAGATTTTATGATGCTAAAGGTTATATTCTGCCGTAACATCAACAATATCCTATATTTACATATTGCCCTTCGTGTGGGGTAGTGTACTGGAGGACTTGGGTGGCAGAGCTTGATGCTGAGCCAGAGGAGGAAGGGGAGGTGACCATGAACGTGGTTAAAAAGGAAGGTATTTAGGCAGGATTTGAAAGTGGGGAGGGAGGGCAAGGCAGAGGATTGAAGGAGAGAGTTCCAGAAGTTGGGGGCACAGAGGCTGAAGGCGCAGCCCTCGAAGGTGGAGCAGTGGGGACAACAACAACAACACAAAATTACACTTGTATAGGGCCTTTCACGTCAGGAGGTCGTCCCAAGGCCCTGGACAGTCAATGTTTCAGACCTGAGCTGCGGTCGGGGACGGGGAGGGTGGAGGGAAAGGGGGGCGATTTGTGGTGCCCAATGGGACTGTTGAAGAGGAGGGTCTTGAGTCGGGACTTGAAGGAGGCCAGGGTGGGGTTGAGGTGGAGGGACTGCGGGATGGAGTTCTAGAGATTAAGGGCAGAGTAGCTGAAGGCTCACCCACCAATGGTGGAGTGGTGGGTCAGCAGCTGAGGGAGGGAGCGGGCAGGTTGGTGGAGGGATAACGAGGTTGCAGTGGTAGGGTTGGACGAGGCCATGGAGGGCTTTGAATGTGAGGACCATGATTTAAAATTGAATCCATGACATAGGACAAACAGGAGATAGAAGGTGTCCTGTCAGAGGCGGGGGAGGCAGGCCTGGAAAAGGTGTGCGATGGGGCAGTTGCAGTGGCTGCTCTAGGACAACCATCGACAAGTGCCACAATGAGCCCAATGGAAGATTCCCAGGCTAGAGCAGAGGGAGGCAGGGGAGGATCCAGGAGGGGAGAAGACGGAGATGGCGGGAGGAGAGAATGGCTGAAGGGGGCAAAGAAGCGTGGGGAGTAGGACCGGGGGCATTTTGGGAAGCGGGTGGGTCAGGGCACAGGTGGCAGCTAAAGCCTGGGAGCAGAGTAATCAGCGGGGGATTGTCACCCCAGGTCTCCTCTCTGACTGCTCCGAGCTCAACTCTAGAATCTCATCGCTCACTTGCTCGTGTCTGAGCTCATCAGAACCAGTGACATTATCACCTCTAGACACACATACAGAAACCCTCCTCTACACACTGAGCTTGAGGTGGGACCTCTTGCACTGTTGACTGAAACCACTACTGAGAGGCTCTGAATGTGCAATCGCTGTGGGAAATGGGCTTTGCTCACCCCAGCACTCTGCTGTTGAGATTTTCTATCTCTATCCTCTGTGTATGTGTATGTGTGTGTTAGTGAGTGTGTGTCTCTGTGTAAGTGTGTCTGTCTCCTCTGTATGTGTGTGTTTGTGAATGTGTGTCTGCGAGTGTGTATCTCGCTCTGCGTCTGTCTGTGTGTATCTCTGTTTGAATCTGTCTGTGAGTGTGTGTCTCTCTCTGTATCTGTCTGTGAGTGTGTGTCTCTGTCTATAAGTGTTTGGATGTATCTCTGTGTGTGTCTGTGTGGTGGTGGATCCCAAGAGGTAGGAGGTGGTGACCTCTGCAGCCCTGCAGTCAGAACACTGGCCTTCAAATGTATTGCTGTGGTCAGGGACCATTCAGCTTTCGGGCCTGCACTACTGTTTCCCCCCCAGTTTTGTTAAAGAAAGCATTAAGAATTTGATTATCACTGAAGCACAACCTCAGATAGTTGAGGTTTGAATAGTCTTTTTACCTTTGAAATGTTGTTGAATAATGAAGAAACATACTTTCTAATGCAGTAAATGACCAAATATATTGAAGAAACAAAAATAGTAGCAAGCTCTAAAATTACATTACTGTGAAAGTGACAAGGAATTAGAAAAATGGTAGTTAAATGAAAAAAGCTATGAAAATTTGTAAAACATGTGGATACATAGTAACCACCATAACAAAGCCAGAGAGTCATCAGGTTTTTTGTTAATATTTTCTATTTTACACGTTATGTTAATAGCTGAACAAGTTTCTATAAATCACTTGAATTCTCTGCTTATTTTGGCCCAATTTATGATGTCCTGCCTTACACGGGAATGTTTCCCACACATTTGATACATTTGCTCAAGAGACAGAATGGGGATTGCAGCCACATGAGAATAATCACAGTGACGCAGCAATGGAACTTGTGCTGGAACATCTGGCACTTCGTTTCAAATCGATTTACCAGGTTAATTGTGTAAAAGGATTATCTCATCCTGATGAGCTGAAGGTTTTGAGTTGCCTGAGGTACAGAGGTGCGAGCCCATCAAGAGGGCCTCGGTCTTGCTGGCATTCAAGTTGGCTCTTATCCAGGACTTAATGTCTGACAGGAATCAGTGGTCCTGGAGGTGAGGGTGCCGGCAGAGATAGAGTTAGAAGATGTCATCTGCGTACATGTGTTGCTGGTGAACTCCAAATATTTCAGCAAAATATACACAAAATATGCATTTATTTAATATCCTTAGAGCAAAGAAGGTTAAGGGGAGATTTAATAGAGGTGATCAAAATTATGAGGGGTTTTGGTAATCAGGAGATATAGATTCAAGTTAATTGGAGATTAACTTGAATGAGGAGATTTTTTTTGACACGGTAGCTGTCTGGAATGCACTGCCTGAAAGAATGCTGGAAACAGGTTCAATAATAACTATCAAAAAGGAAGTGGACAGGTGCTTGAAAAGGCAAGGATAAGGGGAAAGAGTGCAGGAGTGAGACTGATTGGGTAGCTCGCCTAAAAAGCCGATGCTGGCATGATGAGCCAAATAGTGACCTCCTGTGCTGTAATATTCTATGATTCTACTTCTATACACAAAATATGAGTGTCCAAAAACAAATAAATGACTAAAGAATAAGGAAACAGTTACGGGCCAACAATAATTATTTTAAAGAGTAATTAAGGCATGTTACATAATGTTACATGTGAGCTTCAGTACCTGTGCATTAATCTTGGTTAATATTTAACCACTTTTCAGCAAGGAGTGAAATCAAAGGACACTGGAAATCTGCCACTTCTCCCCAAAAAGGCTATGGACGCTGCAACTATTCAATGTTCCAAGACTGAAGAGGATAGATTTTTGTTAGCTCAGGGTACTAAGGGATACAAGGCAAGGGCGTGTATTTGAAGTTGAGGTACAGATCAGCCGTGATCTAATAGAATGGCTTGAGGGGCTGAATGGCCTATTCCTGCTCCTATGTCACTAACACTTAGTATCCCTATTCAGATAATAGATAAAAACTGACTCATCCCCAAAGAGTCATAAATTCCTTTTCTTTCACTCGCAGTGTACTTATTGGAAAAGATCACGTCCCTGGTATTGGATTGATTACAGTTTTAGCTCCCCGAGTGTAGACTCCATTCCCATGGCTGTATTTAACATTCAATGTATCTACATAGTTCATAATAATAATAAAAGTCCTTACATTTAATATAGCTCTTTTCGCATCTTTAAAACATCTCAAAGCACTTCACAGAATAACAACAACAACAGCAACAACAAAATTACATTTATAGAGCACTTTTCACGTCGGGAGGATGTCCCAAAGTGCTGAACAGTCAGGTCGGGACCCGAGCGGTGGGGGAAGGGTCAGGTTAGGGGGAAGGGGAAGCAGAGTAGGAAAGGTGGAGGAGTTAGGAGGGGAGCAGAAGGCATGGTAGAAGAGGACGGTCTTGAGATCTGCTTTGAAGGAGGAAAGAGAGGAAGTGAGGTGAAGGGATTGCGGGAGTTCCACAGTGTGGAAGCAGAGAGGCTGAAAGCCCGATGGTTGGGCGGTTAGGGCGGTGGACACGGAGCAGGCCCGAGCCTGCTGAGTGGAGGGGATGGGCAGACTGATAGGGAGACAGCAGGTCAGAGAGATAGGTGGGGGCAAGGCCGTGAATGGCCTTGAATGTGAGGACGAGGATCTTGAATTCAATCCTCTGGGGGATGGGGAGCCAGTGGAGACGGGCGAGGGTGGGAGTGATGTGGTCGCGGAGCCTGCTGCACGAGTACACAAGCTGCAGAGTTCTGAATGGTCTGCAGCCTGTGAAGGGAGGAGCTGGGGAGGCCGACGAGGAGAGAGTTCCAATAGTCGAGCCCAGAAGTGATAAAGGCGTGGATGAGAGTTTCGGCGGCGTGGGGGGTGAGGTAGTGGCAATATTGCAGATGTGGAAGGCAGTACCGGTCATGGAGCAGATATAAGGGAGGAAGGACAGTTCGGGGTCAAACAACAATATACTGAATTGACTGCATATTTCTGGGCGAAACATGGCAGCCAATTGTGCACAGCAGTGACCCCACAAAACAATCATGGATTGAAATCACCAATTTTTGGGGGAGGGATTATTGTCAGGCTTGTGGAGTAAGGAAATTTGCCCAAGGTTTCACCCTGCCTGGAATCAAACCCAGGCGTCTCACTTGTAAGGCGAGTGCTCTAACCACTGAGCTACAGGACTCCACATCACTGAGCTACAAGTTTCCTTTGTTGTATAGTATATACAGAATGGAACTCTTGGGCTGTGAGATGCACCTAATATCTGAAAAATGGTCCATTTGGATGCAACTCAGGTCTCACTATTCACTTGATCTGATGATTTGGTTCAAATTGCACTAAGAATCATTGCAGGAAGGCGAACTTGCAAACTTGCAAAGATGAAAGTATACTTTGAATATGATTTGCCAGTTTGCTGTGGAGCTGTTGAGTGAGATTTTAACTGCTGTAGAGTATCAAGTAACTGTTGCAACTGATATCTAATATGATGTTGGGTACCACCTCATTATTAAAAGGAATACACTGCCTATTGTGAGGCATTTTATGATTGATCTTTTATCCCATTTTGACAGCTCTTTGTTGTAAACCTCTGTTCTATTTGTGATCAGCATGGTCCTGGTTTCTTCTTTATTCTTTTCTATTCCTTGTATGTAATCTTTTGATTTGGATTATAGACTGGCTATATGTAACTTTCAAGTTGCTACTGATACTTAACCTTTAGTTGCCCATCAAACCTCTTGATTTGATTGCAAGTAATGAGTCACTAATGGAGACGGTGAGCTGACTTGATAAGTCTCTTACCCACTCCTTCACCAGCACATCAGTCAGTGTAATTCTAATTGTATTCACTCTGTCTGTACAAAGATAAAAAAAGTGTTATTTTTATTACTTTTGAAAAATAATTGTCAACTGATGTTGGCGGTCATTTTTGCAATTAGCAGACTGTTCTTTATTTAAATTAAAATGTGGTGAGAGTAACCTTGTGATGTTTGTTGGATCAAAGTGTGTGTGACAGACAAGCATCGCTTGAATAAGATAATCCAAATTCTTCTTTAATGAGAAGTACAACCCACACACTTGACTTCTCACCAGTTGTTAGCTACACATTACATTTCCCACTGGCATAATTTTCCACATGGTATTTGGCTATCAATCCCCACATTTGCCTTTGAAACTTTCTACTCCTGCTATACTTAATTGTTTATCCAGGTCTTTTTGTAAGAGTTAGTGTCAATCAACATGACATTATTTTTGTTGAGTTTCTAACACATATCTACCACTCAATGAAAGCATTTAATCTGCACTGCTACTTGAGACAATTTAGCTCTCTGGTTGGTGAGTTTGTAATTTGAGAGCATCAATTTAACATTGCCAAAAAATCATAGTAGATAATAAGGATTATTTATTTTTACACAAAGAGTTAATATTAATGGAACTCCCTCATGAAGAATAATAAATGACAGTGTATCCTGTGAAGTGCTTTCAGACGTCTGGAAGACATATCAAATGCAAGGATTATTACCAAAAACGCAAAACACTGCAGATGCTGGAAATCTGAAACAAACAGAAGTCACTGGGAACACTCAGCTGGTCCGGCAGCATCTATGGAGAAAGGAAAGGTTTGGGCCGAAACATTGACTAATTTTTCCTTTCTCCATAGCTGCTGCCTGACCTACTGAATGTTCCCAGCGACTTCTGTTTTTGTTTGCAAGGAATATTATTATTATTATTATCATTATACATACGTGCCTTAAAAGAGAAGTAGCCAAACATTTGAAAAATAAAATATTAAAGGACATGGAGGAAGCATAAAAAAGTGGAACTAAATATTAGCTCTATCAGAGAGTTGACAAATATACGATAGGCAGAAATGATCTGTAGTGTAAAATTCTGATTCCTACAATCATGGTAGACATTAATCATTCACTTCCATAGACATTATATGTACCTTGCACAGTTTGAATACAGGTTGTGTTGCTTATCCATCTATTGTCTTGTGCCATTAGGTCATCAACAGCATCTACAACGTATATTTATTAGCAACTTGTCATGTGGAGAGGATGGCTCACAGGCTGTAGGTGGCCAACTCATCAATTGACCTGTGGCATTGTTTTGAGAGAGAGAGACCAGAATAGCATTTCAGCCAGCGAGGGCAGAATGGTTAAAGTCCTTTCATTTGGTTGGGGTTCAGGATTGCCTGCGAGCCAACCTAAATTCCCAGACTTGGGTCACAATTAGATTTAGTTTGGTTTTTATTTGAGTGGGAAGAAACCCACCAAAATTGAAACCAATAAATTGCAAAGTGTTCAAATAACAGTAATTTACAAAAAAAAAACAAGGTAATGTCAATGTTTGTTCTGATGAGCGGCATTAAAATTTGGTGTAATGTCAGAATAGTAAATCACAGCATTATTTCTACATAAATACTCTTTGCAAAACCCATATTTAAGATAAATTATTTTGCAAAATAACTACTGTATTTGTTAATTCACAGGTCCCAGTTGCCAGCATTTGAAAACGGCATGAATTTTTGTCTTTTCTCTCTTCTTTTAATATACGTTAATGAATTGGATTTGGGTCTAGGGAGTACGGTTTTCAAATTTGCAGATGATACTAAGTTAGGGAGAATAGTAAATAGTGAGGAGGATAGTAGCCATCTGCAAGAGGATATAGATTAAATGGTAAAGTGGGCAGACACATGGCAGATGAAGTTTAATACAGAGAAGTATGAGTGATACACTTTGGGAGAAGAAATGAGGGGAGGCAATATAGGCTAGGTAGTATAATTTTAAAGGGTGTGAAGGAACTGGGAGAGATCTGGGGATTTGTGTTAGTGACTCTTTGAAAGTGGCAAGACAGGTAGACAAAGCCGTTAAGAAGGCATATGGGATACTAGGCTTTTTAAATAGGGGTATAGAATACAAAAGTTTAGAGGTTTATAAGATTATGAGAGGTTTCGACAGGGTGAATGGGGAAAGACTGTTTCCACTGGTGGGCGAATCTGTGACTCGTGGTCACAGATTTAAAATAGTTTCAGAACGAAGCAGAGGGGAGCTGAGGAGAAATGTTTTCACTCAGCGGGTTGTTCGAATCTGGAATGCATTGCCTGAAAAGGTGGTGGAGGCAGATTCCATAACAGCTTTTAAAAGGGAATTAGATCTTTATTTAGGAAGAGCAGGTCTGTTAGGTTATGGGGAGAAAGCTGCGCAGTGGGATTGAGTTGCTCTGTTCAAAGAGCCGGCACAGACTAGATGGGCCGAATGGCCTCATTTTGTGCCGTATAATTCTCTGATTCTATGATTTTCTTTGCTCTCTGTTGCTCTGCTCACGTAGATTTCATCCAACCCTGTAACAGTGCTTAATTGGTTGCTTATTAGCCAAGTGGTTGTTTGCAGATGTTTTTCCTAGTAAAATTGGGTATGTCATAAATGAGGGTTAATGTTTCAAAATGTGATAGACAAAAATTTCAGGTGCTGTCAATCTCAAATAAAAATAATAAAGCTCTAAATGACAAATCCCTTGAAGGATAAGTTCATGTGTTGGTGTGAACACAAACATTTAATAATTTTTGGTTCACAGTGAGTTTATCTCAAATGCTATTATGGAGCTACACAATATATTTGTTTGGGTTATAATTCTATTAAACCCACAGCACCACAATCCAACCCTTCATTTTTCATTTTATTTTCCTTCTTCACCCACTTTCTGACATAGATATAGGCTATGAAATCTCATTTGTTCAGTCAGCATATAAATCATTATCTCTTTGTGCCTACCAACATTGTATTGGGTTTTCCATTCTAAAAACACTATGATTCTCCTTGTTGCAATACAACAACAACAAAATTACACTTGTATAGCGTCTTTCACATCAGGAGGACGTCCCAAGGCACTGGACAGTCACTGTTTCAGACCCGAACTGAGGTTGTGGACGGGGAGGGTGGAGAAAAAGAGGGGATTTGGGGTGACTGATGGGACTATCGAAGAGGAGGGTCTTGACGCGGGACTTGAAGGAAGTCAGGATGGGTTGAGGCGGAGGGACTGCGGGATGGAGTTCCAGAGGTTGGGCAGAGTGGCTGAAGGCTCGCCCGCCATCGGGATGACATTCATAAATTTGCTTTGCACTTTGATATTTTTGAATACTGGGAAATAAGTTGCAGCATGAGAACTTGCTTACTGCTCACCACCATTCCGCATGATTGGCAGTTTGCCAAAATAGTCTGAAAGTATGTAAACAAGAAAACTCCCATGTTGTCACAATTGAAGCTATTAATGCAGAAAAATCAGCACTTTTCTTTCAAAAAAGTATCGCCATCAACAGTGTAGGTCAGCAAAGAGCACTCTGTCCGCATTCAGCATGATGTGTTAGTGGTGCAGTTTCTACGGCTTTCTTAGAAGAACACCAATAAGCGAGAGATCAGTTGGATGATATTTTCTGTGGTAATGTAGCATCTCTGACCATGGAAAATTGGATAAGGATATTATTCTATTATGAATGCATGACCTATTGGTTAAAGATTGATGTGTTTTGACTGTTCTGTGGGTTGAACATAGACAAAAAATATTTCCCTGGGTATTTTCCCTGGGAAATATTTCCCTGGCCGTGGTTGGCTTGTCTGTTCTGCACTGTTGGCTTGAAGGTTCCATCGTGCAGTCAGCCTAGATATAAAACAAATTTGACAAGAAAGGAACAGTTTTAGTTATGTAGTTTAAAGGTATGTAATAATTGTTTTGCAAATGATTTTCTTTCAGTGATTCTTTAAATTATAAAGAAATTCTTTCACTCTTATTTTCTCCACAATTCTCTTGTCATTTGTAAGAAAAAAGCAATTAAATTGAAGCAATTAAATTTGATATAACACATTGCACCATTTAAAAACACTTTCCAAAATTAGTTATTTTTGAAGAGCGGTCCTGTTATGATGACAAATGTGCCCACAACATCCCACAAATTGAAATGAAATTAAAGATTAAAAAGCCTGTGGGTTTTTTTTTTTTTTGTCGACATTGTTCTTGATCTTCCTCACTGCAGGTCAAGGAACCTTTACCATCCAGCATAACAGACAGAAGCTCACAATCTGAATAAAACAAAATGCAAAATACTGCAGATGCTGGAAATCTGAAACAAAAACAGAAATGCTTGCGCAATCTGGAGCTTCCATAGGTGCTGCCTGACCTGCTGAATGTTCCCAACCACTGCGGTTTTTGATATAAATAAAACATATCCTGGCATTTGTAAGTTTTGTATTTTCCCATTTTTCCTTTGATTCAAGGATATCAAAGGAAAAATTTGATATGCACCTCTGGAATGCTCCCGAAATGTTCCAGAGTTGACGAGACAGTTAAAATTCAGCTGCAACTCAAGATTTTATAATAATTCTTGCACTTCAAATAGTATCTTTTCACCTTATTACATCATTGAGATGTCTCAGAGCGCTTCATGGGATATATTCTAAAGTGGATTTACTGTGCACTTGTGGGCAAAAGTGGCAACCGGTTTGCACACAGCAATATCCCACAAACAGTCATCGAGTGAGTGGCCAATTTTATTTGGCGAATTTGTTGGCCAGGATATCGGGAGAAACTCCCTTCTTTTTTTGAACAGTCCATTGGATTTTTAACATCCACTTGATCAGGTATGTTTAATGTCTTATCCTAAATTGGCAGCTTCCACAATGCAACTTACCCCCAGCACTGCATTGAGTGTCTACTTGTACTGTGTGATTCCAAGTCCCAAAGTGGGCTTGAACCCACAACATTGTGATGTAGAGATATGAGTGCTTCCCCTGAGCCAGGATGTCACAGCCTGCAGTTTAAGGTATATTTCATTATAAAATCAAATAACATGGAAGGATGCCATTTAGCCTATCATGTCTGTATCAGCTCTTTAAAAAGAGCTGTCCAAATCAATCCCACTCCCTCGTGCTTTCCCCATAGGATTGCAAACCAGTCCTCTCCAACTATAACTACTTCTCTCTTAAAAGTTGTTATTGAATCGGCTTCCACCATCCTTTCAGTCAATGCATTCCAGATCTGAACAACTCACTGCGTGAAAATATTTATCTTCACCTCCCCTCTGTTTCTTTTAAAAACTATTTTAAATTGGTGTCCCTTGGGTTACTGCTCCACTTGCCAGTGGAAATAATTTCTCCTTGTTCACTCTACTGAATCCCCTGGTAATTTTGAAAACTTCTATTAAGTCTCCTCTTAACCTTCTTTGTTCCAAGGGGAATAATCCTAGCTTCTCTACCTCTCCTGATAACTGAAGTCCCTCATTCCTGGAACCATCCTGGTAAATCTCCTTTGCATCCTCTCCAATACCTTGACATCCTTCCTAAAGTTTGGTGCCCAGAACTGAGCACAATATTCTAGCTGAGGTCTAACCAGTGTTTTGTAAAGGTTCACCATAACTTGCTGGCGTTTGTATTCTATGCCTCTATTTATAAAGCCTAGGATCCTGTACACTTTTTTAATAGTAAATTTGAAACAACTTTCTTCATATTGGTTCTCTGAATACATTTTATTTGTATGCAATTACAGATAGTTTTCTGAATACAATAAATTGCACAGTAAATTGCACTATGCAGTAAATTATACAAACATAAAGAAAAATAACAGAACTTCACAATAGTGCTTTGAGACCATAGACTTTGCCCCCAAGGCAAAGAAAGACATTTAGACTAATTTAGTCAATCATGAAACAACACAGCAGAAATTGCAAGAACATTGAAATAGTTATAAGAAAAAGATTGCTTAACTTTATAAAGTAATTTCAGTTACACTATAATAATAATAATCCTTACATTTATATAGCGCTTTCCACATTGTATCGAAGTCTCAAAGCGCTTCACAGAATACAACAACGTCCCAAGGTTGGGACCAGAGCAGGGTGGGGAGGGAGAAGACAAGAGAGAAGAAAGGGGGGAGAAGAGGTAGGGACCAGAGCAGGGAATAATGAGAATAGTACACACAAATGTGGGAAAGTCGTTAAATAATGCTCTTAACGTCAATTAAACATCAGTTGTCAGTCATTAATGTGCAACTTATGACTTGACAACATTCACCATGGAACAGTAAAAAAGTGATTAAAACTACCAGAGCTTGAAAACAAATAACTATTCTGTAAAAATAATAAATATACTGTACTTTAGAAATATACCCAGAGTTTCTGTTTTTATTACAAATCAAAGTTAATTATGAATATGATCACCTTCCCTCTTCCCCTCTCCTTTCTTCCTTGCTGAGTATTTAACCCTGTCATTGTGATGTGCTTCAATATCCTATGGGATGAGTGCTGTTTAAATGCAAGTTGTCTGTTGTTGTTGTAGTAACAATAGGACCAATGATGGGGAGGATTTTAGTTGATCTGTTTTACTCATTTTTGTGTATCTGAAATTGAGAAAAGTTAGAGGTGGAAAAATACAATTTCCTATCTTGGGAAGCTATTGTCAGTCTGAAACAGAAGCTGTGAGTTTACAAGAGAAATCTTATTGAAGTGTTCAAGATCTTAATGGATATAACAATGTTTAGCAGTTTGAAAAAAATGTCAAAAAGGGGACATAAACTGACAAGAGATTGTGAACAAACAATTTATATTTCAATATTTTAATTTACTCAGAGAGTTGGTGGAGACTGGTTATGTCTACTCATACTCACCCATACTCAGCGCATACTCACCCGCTCTTAAGCTTCGCTCCCCCATTACCCCAGTCCTTGCCAGACTTCACTGGCTCCCTATCCCAGAGAGGATCGACTTCAAGACACCCTTGTTTTCAAATCCCTCCACTCCTCTGCACACCCCCTTATCTCTCTGATCTCCTCTCCCCCCAACCCAGCACCCGTTGCCTTCGCTCCTCTGGGTCTGGCCTCCTCCATGTCCCCCGAGTCCTCCTCTCCACCCTCGGTGGCCGTGCCTTTAGCCTCTACGCCCCGAGGCTCTGGAACTCCTTTCCTCACTCCCTTCGCCTCGCCCCCTCTCTTCCCAGTTTCAGGTTACAGTTGAAGACCTTTCTCTTCAACCGAGCTTTTGGTCACCTTCCTGCCCTGCCCGTGGCTTGGTCCCGGGATGCGCTACTGTGAAGCGCTCTGAGACGCCGTCCGGCGTGGAGGGCGCTATATAAATCGAAGTTGTTGTTGTTATGTCAGTAAATTCAAGCCAGAATTAGAAACTCAATTAAGGGTAAGAGAGTTGCAGGGTAGGTTCAGGATTCAAGTTTAAAAGCAAAGCCAGAAACCCAGAAACTCAATTTACAAGAGCTTGCAGTTTAAAAAGGAAAAGGAAGATAATTTTTGTTTGCTTGCCAGTTGTTGAATTTTCCCAATTATTAAAAAGAGGTGAATGATCCTTTAAATTTATAACCAGCATCATAACCTTTCAAATTGCATTTGATAGAAGCTTTGATCAATATGTTCAGATGCTATCTCTTGAACTGACACACAATAAAATTGACAGGACATAATTAGTTAGATAAATATAAATATATTTTAGCTTTGCTTGATCACGTTTCTCATTGTAAAAAGCTTGCTTCATTTGCAGATACCAGACATTGGTGCATGTTTCAACTCACATCACACCAGAGATGAGATCATTGAGCTGTCTCAAAACACCAGGCTGTTTAATTTAATTGCACCATGAAGGCTTTATTCAATGGACCTGGGGTATTGGATGGAATTTTAATGTGAACTTTCAGAATGTTTCTTCAGAAGATATCACAACATAAATTATTCAGTATTTTATTAAGATATCCAAAGGAAGCAACTGCATCTTTTCATTATTCTTTCCTCACGCCTCCAGATTTTCTTTTCTCCTCTACTGAAGGAACAAAAAGGGAGCAGGGGTTATACTACAGACCACCAAATAGTGGGAAGGAGATAGATGAACAGATCTGCAAGCAGATTTCAGAAAGATGCAAAGCCAATAGAGAAGTGATAATGGGGGACTTCAATTACCTCAACATAGACTGGTAAAATAACCACGTAAAGGACAAGGAGGGAGAAGGATTCCTGAAGTGTGTACAGGATGACTTTCTTGATCAGTATGTTTCCAGCCCAACTGGATCTAGTTCTGGGGAATGAGGTGGGGCAAGTGGAGCAGGTTTCAGTAGGAGAGCATCTGGGCAACAGTGATCATAACATCATTAGATTCAGAGTAACTTATGGAAAGGGACAAGGAACAATCAAAGATAAAGATACTCAATTGGAAGAAGGCTAATTTCAGTGAGTTAAAAATGGACCTAGCCGTGGTGGACTGGAAAGAAAGATTGGCAGGTAAAACAGCTAAGGAGCAGTGGGAAGAGATAGCTTGCGGACAGAACAAATACATTCCCACAAAGGGAAAAAGTACGGCATCCAAACCTCCCTAATTGACTGAGGAAATAGGGATTCAAATAAAACAGAAAAAGGAGGCTTATGACAAGTGCCAGGCCCAAAATTCAGAATCAACCAAATAGAATATAGGAAGTACAGAGGAGAACTGAAAAAGCAAGTGAGAGGGGCAAAAAGATTATACGAGAAAAGTTTAGCGGGTAACATTAAAAGGAACCCTAAGGTATTTTACAAGCTTATCAAGAATAAAAGATTAGTCAAAGATAGGGTGGTGCCAATTAGGGACCAATGCAGCAATCTTATTGTGGAGGCAGATATACTGAATGAGTACTTTGCATTTGTCTTCACAAAAGAACAGGATGCAGCCAATGCCACAGTACCGGAGGAGAGGGTAGAGGAATTGGATAGGATAAGTATAAACAGAGAGGAAATGCTAAAAAGGTTGACTGATGGCGCTCAAGGTAGATAAGTCACCCGGTCCGGATGGGATGCATCCTTGGTTACGAAGAGAGGTACAGGTACAAATAGCAGAGGCTCTGACCACAATCTTTCAATCTTCCTTGGACACAGGGATGGTGCCAGAGGACTGGAAGGTTGCTAATGTTACTCCCCTGTATAAAAAGGGGCAGAATGACAAACCTGGGAACTACTGGCCAGTCAGTCTAACATCAGTAGTGGGTAAACTTCTAGAGACTATAATCCAGGATAAAATAAATCTTCAGTTAGAAAAATATGGGTTAATATAGGACAGCCAGCATGGATTTGTTAAAGGCAAATTTTGATTAACAAACCTGATAGAATTTTTTTGATGAGGTAATGGAGAGGGTGGATGAAGGTAATATAGTAAATGATAATAATCCTTCCATTTGATATAGCGCTTTTCACATCTTATCAACGTCTCAAAGTACTTCACAGAATATACTGTAAAGTGAATTGACTGTATAGTGCAGAATAAGTGCAGTTGATGTAGTTTATATGGACTTTCAAAAGACATGTGACAAAGTGCCACATAAGAGACTTGTAAGGAAAATAGAAGCCCAGGTATTAATGGGACAGTGGCAGCATGGATCCAGAACTGGCTGGGAGACAGAAAGCAGAGCGCTGTTGTGAATGGTTGTACCTCAGGGATCGGTATTGGGACCACTGCTCTTTTTAGTATAATTAAATGATCTGGACTTGGGTATATGGAATACAAGTTCCAAGTTTGCAGATGATGCCAAGTTAAGAAAAGTAAATAATTAGTGAGGAGGATAGTAGCACACTGCAAGAGGACATAGACAGAATGGTAAAATGGGCAGACACATGGCAGATGAAGCTTAATGTGGAGAAATGTGAGCTGATGCATTTTGGGAGGAAGAATGACTAGAGGCAATATAGGCCTAGTACAAGCTTAAGGAGGGAACAGAGAGATCTGGGGGTTCATGTAAGTAAATCCTTGAAGATGGCTGGACAGGTGGATAATGCTGTTGAAAAAGCTTGTGGGATACTAGGCTTTATAAATAGGGGCATAGAGTACAGACATCAGGAAGTTATGATTAATCAGTATAAAACGCTAGTTGGCCTCAGCTAGAGTACTGTGTTCAATTCTGGTCACCACACTTTAGGAAGGATGTTAAGGCATTGGAAAGGGTACAGTGGAGATTTACCAGTATGGTACCAGGAATGAGGGACTTCAGTTATGAGGAAAGGCTAGAGAGGCTAGAATTATTCTCATTGGAGCAGAGAAGGCTACAAGGAAACCTAATAGAGGTTTTCATAATCATCAACAACAACAACAACTTTGATTTATATAGCACCCTCCACGCCGGACGGTGTCTGAGGGGATTCGATAAGGGAAACAGGGAAAAACTGTTTCCACTGATGGGTGTATCAGTGACTCGTGGTCACAGATTCAAAATAGTTTCTAAAAGAAGCAGAGGGGAGCTGAGGAGAATTTTCTTCATGCAGCAATGCATTGCCTGAAAAGGTGGTGGAGGCAGATTCGATAACAATGTAAAAGAGAGGTGGATGGTTATTTGGGGAGGACGGGTTTGTGGGGTTATGTGAAGAGAGTCAGGGAGTGGGATTGACTTTGAATAGCTCTTTTCAAAGAGCCAGCGTGGGCAAATGGTCTCCCTTTGTGCCTTAAAAATTCTATGATTCTATGAAGTGGGTGACCATTTCAGTTTGGGGGTGAGGGAGTGGGTGTTGTTGTTGGCGAGGAACAAGGAGAAACTCCCTTCTTGTTTTGAATAGTACTGGTATGTTTAACATCGACCTGAGCAAGCCGACAAGATTGTATCTTAAAGTCTCATCTAATGTTTTGAATTTTTTAACTTTTCTTTTTAATAATAATATAATAATAATCCTTGTATTTGATATAGTGCTATTCACATCCGCTAGATATTTCAAAGCGCCACACAGAATATACTGTAAAGTGAATTGATTGTATATTTGTGAGCAAAATGTGGCAGCCAATTGTGCAGAGCAATGTCCCACAAACAGTCATTGATTGAAATGACTAATTTATTATTCTGTTTTTTTGCGGGATTAATAATAGGTGTAAGAACTTTAGTGAGTCCTGTAGCTCAGTGGTTAGAGCACTTGCCTTACAGGCGAGAGACCTGGGTTCAATTCCAGACTGGGTGAAACCTGGGCAGGTTTTCTTATTCCACACGCCTAATAATAATCCCTCATGAAAAAAAACAATAATAAATTGGTTATTTCAATCCACAACTGTTTGTGGGACACTGGCTGTTGTGTTTAGCCCATGAATATACAGTTAATCCACTTTACTATATATTCTATGAAGCTCTTTGAGATGTCTAGAAGACGTGAAATACATTGTATCAAATATCAAGTGCAAGGATTATTAATTACACAACATCGGCCTTAAATTTTAAACTGATTTCAACAATTTGCTGAATTTGGGATTCTAAAATATTAATAGAGTAAATGAATTCTAGATCCCTGTTGAAATATCAAGTATTGCATATCAATTACTACACATGAAGCCTAAGCCATGTGCACAGAGCTACTCTCCAAGAAATATGTGACTAATTTGACCTTTGTGATTAGAGCACTGGTTCCAAAGTAGGGCCAATGTTTTGTATTACATAGTGTTTCAGTTAACAACGATCTGTGGTGTTTGAGGATACAACATTGCATTTTGGGGAGTACAACAACAACAACAACAACTTTGATTTGTATAGCGCCCTCCACCCCGGACGGCGTTTCAGAGCGCTTTAAAGTAACCAATATTAGTAACCAATAACCAATATTAACCAATATTATCCATGATAAAATAATTAACATATCAATACAGTATTATTGGAGTCCAATAGCTTTGTGATAGAGCCCACTAATCCCTTCAAAAACATTAAAAAAAAAGAAAAGAAAGCTTGCCCACAAAATATGCAGTCAATTCGCTTTAGAGTATATTGTGTTTTGAGACATCTCGAACACAAGATAAGTCACTACTGTATATCAAATACAAGCATTATTATTATCATAGCAATTCCTGAATTTGATTTAGTGCATTTCACATTGGAACAACATCTCAAAGTGCTTCACAGGATTTACTGTAAATTGTAGTGACTGAGTATTTTGCAAGTGAACCAATTTACATATATAGTGTGTTACAAACAACAAAATGACTATTTTTCTGAGTTGTTGTTGGCCAGGAGCCTGCCATGCTGTGATATCGTTAGCATCTTTGGCAGACAGTAATTTATTTACTGCATTTGTCAGCTTCTCGAGTTATTCAGTCCTGAGTTCTGCTAGTCGAGGCAAATCATTAAGGGCTCCCTGAGTATAATGTTATGTTTGCACAGGTGAATAAATATGAATAAATATGGAAAATTGCCAGCTCAATACCCTTATAAGTGGTGTAAATTAAACGAGAATGGCATTATCATTCATCCTGAGAGATTGAAAGGGTGATTAGAGGAGGTTGGTGAGTTGTACACCTTAGAACTTAGTAAATCAACCATAAAATTAGACTGCTTGAAAAGGAATCATGGACAATACAAATCAATATCAGAATTGTGCATGAATGGGAAATAAAAAAGCCATATCTCAACCATGAACTCATAAGGTTCTAGCTTTATCACATGCAATTTCTTCTTGATGTAAATAGCCAAACTTATTTTAAAACTTAGCAACAATTCCATGCTAAATATGATTAATGATTTTCAAAGATCCCTATGGAATCATATATCTAAAATTGATACAGCACTGAGATAGTCTTGAGGGATGGTAGAGGATGCCAAGATTGGATTATCAGAGAAACTTGGCAGTCACTTTCTGCGGCATGTCATGAGGTCCTACTAGTTCAATTGGAGAGGAAAGATGAGTGTGAGATTGAAAGGATAAGAAAATCTGTGTCTTATGATCATTTATTTTTTAATTTACATAAGTATGGAGTTGAACAGTGCAATAAAAGCCTCTCAATACTCTCTAGCTTTCTTGCTCCTACTCTTCTCTCACTATTCTGGCAGGTTTATATAGTTGGCCCAATATTTCTGATGGTTTGGGGGATGAAAGTACTTAGCTGATGATGTAGTCATTTTAGCACGTTTTAACTTAAGGAGCAAACCACAGCTCCTATTTTGTCAGAAATGTACTTGAAGTACTTTTAGGCTTCCTGTACTAGCGTGTTTGTTAAACTGAGACGAACACAGAAGATGGAAGCAGAATTCTGAAAGTATATGTTCATTGTCATTTATTTTATTCCTATTTTCTCATTGGAGTTATAGTCAGTAGTTTCATTGAGTGGAGGAGGTGGGTGAGGTTTATCAGATCAATATAACACAATGTTCTTTGATACAATAGATTCTTGTCATTGTGAACCCAAGCTATCCTATGTAAAACAATGCCCATTGTTGTTTCAGCAGAAAACCTGCAGTACCAATTCATGAATGTTTATTGTCTACCTACCAATGCAAAACCCAATTAATCAAATGAATTAATTTAGTGAAGAACTTAATTTGCATTTATATAATTTCACATCTCTCAAAATGTCAGAGTCAGAAAAGTCAATGAATAAATGAAAAATGTAGGTAGAACACATGCAATAACAACAACAACAAAATTACATTTATAAAACACCTTTCACGTCGGGAGGACATCCCAACAGCAACAACCTGCATGTATGTAAAGACTTTTCATGAGGTGGGATAAAGAGGTTGGGATGTGCAGTAGAAAGATGAGTAGAAGAGAGGATTGGGAGAAAAATCACAGAGATGATTTTTTAACATCATAGCAAAAGAGCAAACCATAGCACAAATTCTGTATTTTTCCTTTCTATCAGAAAAGTTTTCATATCAGGGTGAGCAATGGGACAGAACCTCCCATCTTGTTCAGATGCGTTGCAGCCATGTGCAATTTCATAGGTGTAACATTGCACAGAGGAAGGGTGGTTACAGGTTGATCTGGGAAAAGGGAAGTTATGGCCACTGTAGTTTTGCTGTGTGGTGACAGTGGGCACGTAGGTGGGACCGTTAAAAAACCCACTTAAGACTGTTTTTTCCTCTTAATTTCTTTAGCCTCCTGGGCGTGCAGTGGGTAGGAGTGAACATCTGCTCTAAGCACTCCGATTTGCACACGTCCTCAACTTATTTACGCCATATTTGGAATTTGCATCTTCTCACTGTAACCAGGCAAAACTCAGAGCCTGAGCACTGCAGAAAATCCTTCATTTTAGCATGTATGTTCAGTATTACTGTTTGATTATAGCACACAATATACAGAATCCTTAATTAGTCTATTAATTTACATTTTAATTCAGAATTTTAAACAATCTTAACATGATTTGCATGAATCGTGGTGCCTCATCTTCACTGTTGAGTTAATAGTAACTTTATAATAAAATATGAATCCATGTATTTCATGTTATCGAAACTTATCGAAACATTTCAGAATGCTTCATAGACTTTTAGGATAGCAACAACAACAACAAAATTACATTTATAGAGTGCCTTTCTCTACTATGGAATGTAGTAACTGCATTTGGAGTCCTGTAGCTCAGTGGTTAGAGTACTTGCTCTTGCAAGCGAGACCTGGGTTCAATTCCAGGCAGGGTGAAAATTTGGGCAAGTTTCCTTACTCCACAGGCCATAATAATCCCTAAAAAAAATGGTCATTTCAATCTATGACTGTTTGTGGGGAAACTGCTGTGTGCAATCGGCAGTCACGTTTCGCCCACAAATGTACGTCAATTCATTTTACAGTATACATTTTACAGTAGGGTGGAGCCAATTAGGGACCAAGGAGGAAATCTTATTGTGGAGGCATGGCTGATATGCTGAATGAGTACTTTGCTTCTGTCTTCACAAAAGAAGAGGATGCAGCCAATGCTACAGTATTGGAGGAGAGGGTAGAAGAAATGAATAGGATTAGTATAAACAGAGAGGAAGTACTAAGGTTGATGGCGCTCAAGGTAGATAAGTCACCCTGTCCGGATGGGATGCATCCTAGGTTACTAAGGGAAGTATGGGAGCAAATAGCAGAGACTCTGGCCACAATCTTTCAATATTCCTTGGACACAGGGGTGGTGCCAGAGGACTGGAGGGTTGCTAATATTACTCCCCTGTATAAAAAGGAGCAGAAGGACAAACCTGGGAACTACAGGCGAGTCAGTCTAACGTTGGTAGTGGGCAAACTTCTAAAGTCTATAATCAGGGACAAGATATAGGCTGCTAAATGACAGCCAATATGGATTTGTTAAAGGCAAATCTTGCCTTACAAATCTGATAGAATTTTTCGATGAGGTAACGGAATGGGTGGACGAGGGCAGCGCAGTTGATGTAGTTTACATGGACTTTCAAAAGACATTTGACAAAGTGCCGCATGAGAGGCTTATTAGGAAAGTAGAGGCCCACAGCGTTAAAGGGACAGTGGCAGCGTGGATCCACAACTGGCTGCGAGACAGAAAGCAGAGAGTTGTTGTGAGTGGCTGTTTTTCAGACTGGAGGGAAGTGTCCAGTGGCGTCCCCCAGGGATCGGTTTTGGGATCATTGCTCTTTTTAATATATATTAATAATTTGGACTTCGGTGTAGGGAGCACAGTTTCCAAGTTTGCAGATGATACTAAATTAGGGAGAATAGTAAATAGTGAGGAGGATAGTAATCATCTGCAAGAAAATATAGATAAAATGGTAAAGTGGGCAGACACATGGCAGATGAAGTTTAATGCAGAGAAGTGTGAGGTGATACATTTCGGGAGAAGAAATGAGGGGAGGCAATATAGGCTAGATGGTACAATTTTAAGGGGTGTCGGGGAACAGAGAGACCTGGGGATTTGTGTTAATGACTCTTTGAAGACAGTAGGACAGGTAGATAAAGCCGTTAAGAAGTCCTATGGGATATAGGGGTATAGAGTGCAAAAGTCAGGAAGTGCTGAATAACCTCTATAAAACTTTGGTTAGGCCTCAGCTGGAATACTGTGTCGCATTCTGGTCACCACACTATAGAAAGGATGTTAAGGCATTGGAAAGGATGCAAAGGTTTACTGGAATGGTTCCAGGATTGAGGGACTTCAGTTATTGGGAAAGGCCAGATAGGCTAGGTTTATTCTCGTTGGAACAGAGAAGGTTGAGAGGAGACCTAATAGAGGTTTATAAAATCATGAGGGGATTCAACAGGGGGAATAAGGAAAAACTATTTCCACTCGTGGTCACCGATTTAAAATAGTTTCAAAACGAAGCAGAGGGGAGCAGAGGAGAAATGTTTTCACTCCGCGCATTGTTCGAATTTGGAATGCATTGCCTGAAAAGGTGGTGGTAACAGCTTTTAAAAGAGAATTAGATCTTTATTTAGGGAGAACAGGTCTGTTAGGTTATGGGGAGAGAGCTGGGCAGTGGGATTGAGTTGCTCTTTTAAAAGAGCCGGCACAGACTAGATGGGCCGAATGGCCTCCTTTTGTGCTGTAAAATTGTACAATTCTATGATTCTATAATCTGTGAAACACTTTGAGTCATCTAGAAGACGTGAAACACGCTATATCAAATGCAAGGATTATTATTATTATTTGTAGGCAAATTCACTGGTGTGAACTATTGTAAATGTTTCAAGTAGTATTCAGTGCTGGAGTTGGAAAATGTGATCAATCCAAACATTGAAACCCTATGGTTGGATAGATTTTGAACCATATGAGTATCTGGCACTTGCAGAAATCTATTACCATGCTTATTAGGACATCCTCCTGACGTGAAAAGAGCTATACAAATGTAATTTTGTTCCATAAAGAATTTGTATGGTTTCCGACTGTCTGGAATGGAGTGAACACTCTCCCTAGAAGGTTGCAATGACTGGCAATTTTCCCACTGTTTTTCCAGGTGGGACCACCCTACTATCCATTAGGGCTTTGACCATCTCTCAGTGATTCCAAGTCCTCATAACAAGTCAAGCCAAATAATCCATCAACAGTGCCCAAGAGTGTAAAGTATTATACTAATTATAATCTTTGATGCTCTCTATAGTTCACATTTGATATCTTATCTACTGGAACATGGAGCTAAAGATGGAGATTGCACTGTTTACATCTAATATCTTCAGTCTTGGTTTTGAGCCATTGTGTGTTAGTATATCTAGATGGATCCTCAATTTAATATATATCTATAAATAGACTTGTATGTATAGAAAGACAACAACAAAGATATATTTATGTAGGATCTTTCATGTTACGAGGATGTTTCAAAGCATTAGGTTCTCCAGTATTTGATCTTTTCATTCAAACCCAAAGTAATATTTAATGTCTTCCTCTGTTGTAGAGATTACTTAACACTAGGAAAGAAACATGTAGACTTTTAGAGAGTTTCTTGCATTCCTTTTGACACTGGTTGTAAATCAATATAAATCTGTCTCTTCATTCTGTCAGGCCAGTGTGAAAAACCGCATGTTCTATTTCCAGTCGTGGCCTGTGATCATCTCATAAAAACGTCCACAGTCAACATTATTTCAGCAGACAGAGCACGTGTCTGACGTTGTCCCTCCAGACTGCACCACACAGGACAGTTATTCCCATAAAATCATCCATCACTGATGTGGCAGCATTCCTTTGGTAGTGAAATAGCTCTCAGCATTCCAATGTGATAAAGCAAAGCTTCCTGTCACAATTATTCCAATATTCCAATAACTATGACTCCTCAATACAGACTTTAAGGCTGAGACTTGCTCTAGTAGGAAAAACACAATGGCATAGAATCTGAAACCATCTTAAAATGATTTTCATAGATTGTGGTACCTGATCCGCACTGTGATGAATTAATAGTGACTTTATAATAAAATATGAATCCTTGTATTTCATGTAGCAACTTATCGAAACAGTCCAGAGTATTTTTCGGCGCTCTCCCGCACCAGACTCTGTGTCCTTATCACCCCATCCTCACCCGACTCCACTGGCTTTCCATCACACAGAGGATACGGTTCAAGATCCTTGTCTTCACCTTCAAAACTCTCCATGGCCTAGCTCCCCACTACCTCTGCGACTTCCTATACCCCTAACAACCAGCCCACTCCCTCCGCTCAGTGGAGCCTCCTTCACATCCCCTGCCAATGGCCCACAATTGGCAGGCAGCCCTCAGCCACTCTGCCCAGGTCTTAGCTAAAGACCTGTCTCTTCGACCGTGCCTTTGGTCACCTTTCTCCTCCTGCCCCTGTCTCATCCCCGGGTTGCATTACTGTGAAGCAATCTGAGACTCCGTCCAGCATGGAGGGCGCTCTATAAATTGAAGTTGTTGTTGTTGCCCCCACCCTCTGGAATTCCATCTCATAAACCCACCCCCTCGTCCCATCCCTTGGCTTTTTCAAGACCCATCTTAAGACCCATCTCTTTGACCATGCTTTCGATCACTGTCCCTGCCCCCTTGCCCTCCACCCTCCCCAATCCTGACCCCCAGCTCTGGTTCAAAAGACTGACTGTCTAATTCTTTGGAATGTACTCCAATGTGATAGGTACTATACAATGTCATTTTGTTGCTGTTTTTATTGTAGAGCAAAATGAATTGATAAAAGGCACTTTAATACTATTATATCAGTGAATCAGCACATGCTTTTTTAAAAATCTAATTAACAGTAACTCTCCTTACTTTTTTTTGGCATTTGCTGATTTTAATCCATCTCCTTCCACTATCAGGTTCTGAAATACCTGCAAACTAGCGGCCTATCTTCTATCTACTGACCTTTCTCACTCAATCGGCTCTAAAATGTGTGCCAGGCAGCATTTGGTGTTGCTGATTGCATCTCAACTGATGTAAATCTAGCTCCAGAGTGCCAGAGTAGCTCAGACAGATTGTGGTTTAAATTTTTTTAATATAAAGTGATACCTGTACTTCATATCTGGCTAAAGAAGACTCTGATGAGGTAGACCCCGCTTACCGAACGCCAGGTTAACGAAGGTTCACTATAACAAGGGTTTCTATTTGTGCCACTTATCCGCTTAACAAAGGCTGCGTTCGCTTTAACGAATATTTACACACGATTTAAATCTCGCGGGCTTCTCGTGCGCAGCTTCTCATGGAAAGCGTCTCTCCCGGTTGCCCCAGCAACACACGCTCAGTCTTTCGAGTGCCTCAGTGAAGCCCCTCCCACATGGGAGGAGCTTAAGCGGCAGGATGCTTTGTGGCTTCAATAATAGTAAGTCGAGGACTGTCTGTATTTTATTGTTTATTGTTGCATTTACTGACATTTTAATATTTTATTGCTGTATTTAAACTTGCGTAGCCATCAATAGCAGTTATATCTATATATCTTGGGACGTCCTCTCGACGTGAAAGGTGCTATATAAATGTAAGTTTTGATTGATCGGTCGGTCGGTCGGTGGGTGGGTGGGTGGGTGGGTGGGTGGATGGATGGATGGATCCATCGATCCATTGACCCATCGATCCATCGATCTACCTTAGGCCTTCACTAGTAGAGGTTGAGCCCGAGCCCAGGTTCGGGTATTTCCGGACAAATTGGAACACTAGAAGTGTGTCACGTGTCCGGAAATGCCTGGGCCCAGGTTGCGATATTTCGGTGCGGTGACTGTGAAGACCTGGCCTGGAGCAGGGAGGATTGGCGTTTTTATTCTTGCAACTTTTGTCACATTCTGGATTCTGCAACTCCGGACGTTTGGCTGCTCAACCTGTACACTGAAAACGTTAGCACTAGAAACCACTAGGAACTAAACTGATTTTAGCGGGGAGACTCAGGTCGGGGCGGCGTTTTGGCTGCCACCAAATACAGTAATACAGTTAAGCTTTCGCTTAACGAAATTTTCACTTAACAAAGGGTTTTAAAGTCCCTAACCTCTTCGTTAAGTGGGGTCTACTTGTATAGTAAAAGCCCGTTTATTCGTGACCCGATCAACCGTAACTTCCATATAAATGGCACCTCAAAAAAAAAGTCTGCATTCGATTAACCGGAATTGATCCGGCCCAAATGTATTTTTTTGTGTGTGTTTTCGGCCGAATATCCGGCACGTGCTTTAACCGGCATCGACCAGGTCCCGAGGGTGCCAGATAAACGGACTTTTACTGTAATAAGATTCTCTCACTCAGAAACTTGCAAAAAGGAAAGTACAATGTCATAAAATATATAATAACATAAATACATTATATAATCCTTGTGATTGGTGTAGCACATCATAACATGCATATGCTACTGCCATTTGAGATACCCTAAATATCACATTCTTTACTTCTAAAATTGTAACTACGTTTGTGTGTTGCTCATAACGTGTATCACATGGCATTTAGGACCTCAACAATATCAGCCATTTTATAAGTACAGTATATGGAAACTCATCATCAGAGCTGGTGGCTCCTCCTTCAAACTTACCCATCTCAACAACAACAACAACAAATTCGATTTATATAGGCCCTCCATGCCGGACGGCGTCTCAGAGTGCTTATCTCTGCAAACTCTGTCAACCAAATACATCTTGGGACCATGTTGGGACCCATGAAGTTGAGAGGAAAAGACCTGAGATGCTCCAGGGAGAGTACCAGAGACTAGGGAGTAAACTAAAAAGTGGAACTACGAGAGTGGTGATCTCTGGGTTGCTTCCAGTGCCTCGAGCAAGCCAGTTCCAGAATGCTAGAATAAGGCACATCAATGCATGGCTGGAGAAGTGGTGTAGGAAGGAGGGTTTCTGGTTCCTCGACCATTGGGACCAATTCTGGGGTAGGTGGAACCTGTACAAAATGGATGGGTTACACCTGAACAGGGCTGGAACCAATCTCCTTGCAGGGAGGTTGTCGAGTTTTGTGGGGGGGGCTTTAAACTAATCCCGGGGGGTGAGGGTGGGAAACTGATCAGTAGTTCAAATATGGGAGGGGTAACAAAGAGGACAGGGGTAAAGGTAAGACGGGAGGAAAATGCAGAGGAACGATCACAGGTGAGGACACTCAACTGGAAAAGGGCTAATTTCAATGAGTTGAGGTGGGACCTAGCCAAGGTGGATTGGAAAGAAAAATTGGCAGGTAAGACAACTAACGAGCAGTGGGCAGCGTTCAAAGAGGAGATAGTTCAGGCACAGGTCAAAGGCATCCCCACAAAGGTGAAATGTAAGGCATCCAAACCTCCCTGGATGACTAAGGAAATCGGGGCCAAAATAAAACAAAAAAAAGAGGCTTATGATAAGTGTCAGCCTCAAAATTCAGAAGGGAACAAAGCAGAATATAGGAAGTGTAGGATAGAACTAAAAAAGGAAGTTAGAGGGGCAAAGAGACTGCATGAAAAACAATTAGCGAGTAAGATTAAGGGGAACCCTAAGGTTTTTTACCAACATATTAAGAGTAAAAGGTTGGTCAAGGATAGGGTGGGGCCAATTAGGGACCTAGGAGGAAATCTCATTGTGGAGGCAGAGGGCATGGCTGATGTACTGAATGAGTACTTCGCCTCTGTCTTCACAAAAGAAAATGATACAGCCAATGCCATGGTATTAGAGGAGAGGGTAGGAGAAATGGATAGAATAATTATAACCAGAGAGGAAGTGCTAAAAAGTTTGACGTCGCTCAAGGTGGATAAGTCACCTGGTCCGGATGGGATGCACCCTAGGTTACTAAGTGAGGCACGGGAGCAAATAGCAGGGACTCTGGCCACGATCTTTCAATCTTCCTTGGACACAGGGGTTGTGCCAGAGGACTGGAGGATAGCTAATGTTACTCCCTTGTATAAAAAGGGGCAGAAGGACAAGCCTGGTAACTACAGACCAGTCAGTCTAACGTCGGTAGTGGGCAAACTTCTAGAGTCCATAATCAGGGACAAGGTAGATCTTCACTTCGAAAGATATAGGCTAATAAAGGACAGTCAACATGGATTTGTTAAAGGCAAATCTTGCCTTACAAATCTGATAGAATTTTTTGATGAGGTAACGGAATGGGTGGATAATGGTAGCGCAGTTGATGTAGTTTACATGGACTTTCAAAAGGCATTTGACAAAGTGCCACATGAGAGACTTATTATGAAATTAAAGGCCCATGGCGTAAAAGAGACAGTGGCAGCGTGGATCCACAACTGGCTGCGAGACAGAAAGCAGAGAGTTGTAGTGAGCGGCTGTTTTTCAGATTGGAGGGAAGTGAGCAGTGGTGTGCCACAGGGATCAGTTTTGGGACCATTGCTGTTTGTAATCTACATCAATGATCTGGACTTGGGTGTACGGAGTACAGTTTCCAAGTTTGCAGATGACACTAAGTTAGGGAGAATAGTAAACAGTGAGGAGGATAGTAGCCATCTGCAAGAGGATATAGACAAATTGGTAAAGTGGGCAGACACATGGCAGATGAAGTTTAATGCAGAGAAGTGTGAGGTGATGCATTTTGGGAGAAGAAATGAAGGGAGGCAATATAGGCTAGATAGTACAATTTTAAATGGTGTAAAGGAACAGAGAGACCTGGGGATTTGTGTTAGTGACTCGTTGAAGGTGGCAGGACAGGTAGACAAGGCTGTTAAGAAGGCATATGGGATACTAGGCTTTATAAATAGGGGTATAGAGTACAAAAGTCAGGAAGTGCTGACTAACCTCTATAGGACTTTGGTGAGGCCTCAGCTGGAATACTGTGTTCAATTCTGGTCACCACACTACAGAAAGGATGTGAAGGCATTAGAAAGGGTACAAAGAAGATTTACTAGGATGGTGCCAGGATTGAGGGACTTCAGCTATGAGGAGAGGCTAGATAGGCTAGGGTTATTCTCTCTGGAGCAGAGAAGATTGAGGGGAGACCTAATAGAGGTTTATAAGATCATGAGGGGTTTCGACAGGGCAAATAGAGAAAAACTATTTCCACTCGTGGGTGAATCTGTGACTCGTGGTCACAGATTTAAAATAGTTTCAAGGCGAAGTAGAGGGGAGCTGAGGAGAAATTTTTTCACTCAGCGAGTTGTTCGAATCTGGAATGCATTGCCTGAAAAGGTGGTGGAGGCTGATTCGATAACAACTTTTAAAAGGGAATTAGATCTTTATTTAGGGAGAACGGGTCTATTAGGCTATGGGGAGCGGGCAGGGCAGTGGGATTGAATCGCTCTTTTCAAAGAGCCGGCACAGACTAGATGGGCCGAATGGCCTCCTTTTGTGCCGTAAAATTCTATGATTCTATGATTCTATGATTCTATCTCCACTGCCTTCTCTGCTGTGGCTCCTAATTTGACTTTGCACCGTATTCCATTAGAGTTACACCACCTCCATCAGGCAAACAGTCATGTTAACTTCTCATTATCATTACCAATGATCAGCTGCATGGGCACATTTTCCATGTTTCACCAGAATTACTTCAGTTACCTTGTTTCCAATTGGTAAACATGAATTAAAAACATCAAAATAAATAAATTTCCCCCCCAAAATACACAGTGAATCCGCTTTACAATATTTCACCCACAAAATATACAATCAATTCACTTTACAGTGAATTATACAGGAGTTCTGCAGCTCAGTGGTCAGAGCACTCAGCTGTCAAGCGAGAGACCCGGGTTCAATTCCTGGCAGAGAGAATCTTTGGGCAAGTTTGCTTACTTCATTCACCTGATAATAAACCCTCAAGAAAAAAAAACAATAATAATTTGGTCACTTCAATCCACAACTGTTTGTGGGACACTGCTTCTGTGCAATTGTATACCCCATTTTGCCCACAATATACAGTGAATTGACTTTACAGTGCATTCTGTGAAGCTCTTTGAGATGTCTCGAAGATCTGATAAAATGTTATATCAAATGCAAGGATTATTATTATAAATAGTATTATTCTGTGGAGCGCTTTGAGACATCTCCATGATTTGATACGGCATTATATTAAATGTAAGGATTATTATCATTTATATTATATCTTTTCATCCAATTTTCATTTTGACATTTTTTTCTTGCATCTTCGACACTGTTGTGACTTTCCCAGAGATCCTCCTTGCAGGTCAGCTTAGCCATGCCTCTGCCATTCCTGTAGGCCATCCGACTACAAATGGTTCCACTCAACATTGAAAAACCACCTACCTGTTGAGTTACCATGATTTCCCGTACCATCCATTCTTTTCTCTGTTCTCTGTACCCTCAGTTCTGAAGCTGCGTCAGTGAGCAGTATTTGTAACTGAATTATTTGCAGACATTATCGCTGAAATCTGATTCCTTTCATTTGGTGCACGTTTAATACATTCCTGGATTGGAGAACCAGTGATTCTGCACCCAAATTCGACTTTACATGTTATTTAAGAGCCATTTCCTGAAGCTTCAGTGGATAAAATATACTGTGTACATAGTATGTTCTATGTAAGTACTATATAAATCTCTCTGAGATGCTTCCCCGTGTCAACGGCGCTATATAAATGCTGTATAAAAACATAGCTTTCTATTCTCTGTAGTATTGCACTGGTGATTGTACAATCTAAAGTACAGAAATTAACTTTTATTTAAGCCTCAGCTTTTTCTCTGCTATTTTCTCAAACAGACCAGTGCTGAATGTCATACTTTGATGTGAATCGTGTAACCGTGAGCCAACTATTTGTGGTGAGCCAGTGCAATAAAACACTGATTGACTTGGCAGAGCTCAGTCACATTATAAAGTCAATTTCGTGTGCAGAGAAAATACCTAAAAATCTAACCCTTCCTGCCAGTCTTGCCAATGATATAACAAATCTATAGATACGGCCTCCTTTTCATTTTCCACCCCCTCCTCCATTTCAAAACCTCAGCAATCGGTTCTTCATAAGATAAGTGAGATAGTGCTACCGACTTTGGAGGCACAGATACCCACTTTAAGAGATAATTTCCCATGGAAACAATTTTTTTCCCCCAACCAAAAACAGATTATGCTCAGGCAAAAATGCACAGGAGAGGGTTTTTTTTAAGATAAAGAAATGTGATTTCTCTAGGGGTCAAGGAGTGCGTTGAGTTTTTCTTTAGATACACCAATTGATTTTGTACTCAAATTCACTCCGAGGCAGTTTTGTCTGTGTTGTTGCTGGCTGTATGCAGTTTGGGGTCCAGGGTAAAGTGAATTGTAGTGGAGCAGGGCTACCGTGAACTCATAATCAAAATCTGATCAATGTTGCTTTCAGGATTAGTTATTCATAAATATAACAGTTAAAAAATATCATATCAGCTGAAATCTTTTTCCGAGATAAAAATTCCTTTTAAAAATTGGTCACTTCAATCCAGGACTGTTTGCGGGATACTGCTGTGTGCAATTGGCTGCTGCGTTTCGTCCCCAAATACACAGTCACTACATTTTACAGTATATTCTGTAAAGCGCTTTGAGATACAACAACAACAACAACAACTTTGATTTATTTAGCACCCTCCACCCAGGGTGGCGTCTCAGAGCGCTTCACAATAGCGGATCCCGGGACCGAGCCAGGAGCAGGGGTAGAAAGGTGACCAAAGGCGCGGTCGAAGAGAAAGGTCTTTAGCTGGGACCTGAAACTGAGAAAAGAGGGGGCGAGGCGAAGGTAGTGAGGAAGGGAATTCCAGATCCTCGGGGTGTAGTGGCTGGAGGGTGGAGCGGAGGATTCGGAGGACATGGAGGAGGTCAGATCCACTGGAGCGAAGGCAACGGGAGCCGGTTTGAGGGTCTTAGGGTTAGACATGATAAGGTGCTTTATCAAATGCAAGGATTATTATTATTGCCAGTATAATATGGGATGGTTCTGTTGTCAAGAATAGCTAAAACCTGCAAATATGGGAGGTTGAAATTGCAAGGAGATATAAAGGAACTGTATAAAATGCTGAGAGAACTTTATATCCCATTTCAATCTAGCAAGGTAGAGAAAATGTATTTCCATAGGTTGAGTTATTGGTAACAACAGAGCATAGATCAGGGAAGAGGTTGCAAGGAATTCCTTCACTCAGAGATCTGTTTGTATATCACAATAGAATCATTCAAAGGGTATCTGGATAAGTGCTGGAGAAGTATAAAGGGATATGAGGAAGGAACTGAAAAGTGTATTTAATAAAAAGCAGCATTTATAATACAGAGCTAACAATGCGACAGACATGATGGGCTAAATTGCCTCCATCTGTTCTGAAAATTTCAGCTCCACTGTCAGATTCATAAACCACTGATACCACATCAGAAAGTATCTAATATTAAATATTAAATACCATAGGTCAGTCAACAGTGTAATTCAAAGCTGTCAGGGTGTAAATAATGTTAACCATAATTGTTGGCAATTTGGAAAAAAACAAGGGACAAATTGATAAAATATTGAAATTGTCAAACCCATATGAATGATTTAAAATTATTGCAGCAGAATTTTTAGTTAAATTGTACATGAATAACTTGTCCAGAACAATCACAAATAGAGGGATTGGCAAGCAGCTATAATGAATAGTCCATTTGGGTTCCTCTGAGAGATTCTGAAGTGTTTGTTTTATTTCCTAATGCTGTTGGGGTGAAGCAGAGAGATGATGCAGAATGGGAAACCTGATTTGTACTTCATGATCCACTCCACATTGCAATGCAACAAAACAAACTGTCCTTCAACTCACAGTTCAAGGCATTGCAGAAATCTGGTGTTTCTTTATACAATATTATTAAAGCCACCTCAGCCAGTGGTGTCAGGAGTGTGGCTCTATCTTGACTCATGCTGACTCAATCACATATGGTGGTGCCTATTTATCAAAATCACTCCAGAAAATGTAGATCAATAATGACACTTAGACAAAACACAACAATTTCATTCCTTGAGAGCTTCATTCCCTGAGTGCATCTATGAATGCTTTACAACAAGAACAAATTACATTTGTATGGCGCCTTTCACGATGGGAGGATGTCCCAAGAGCTGGGACAGTCAAAGATTTGCACCCAAGCTGGGATTGGGATCAGAAGGGGTGGAGGGCAGGGAGATTGGGAGTAGGAGGGTGACTGAAAGTGTGCTCAAAGAGGTGAGTCTTGAGATGGGACTTGCAGGAAGCTGCGAGTGCTGAGGTGACTGTTATATAGAGTTCCAACGGGTGAGGGCAAAGAAGCTGAAAGGCCTAACTGCTGGTGGTGGTGTGGGCAGACTGCGAACCCACTGAGCTGAGGGAAGGCGCGGGAATTAGCAGATCACAGAGGTAAGAAGGAGCAAGGCTTCAATGTAGAGAACGAGGAATTTGAACTCTATCCTTTGGGGCATGGGGAGCCAGTGGAGCCTGGCAAGGGTGGAAGTGATAGGGTCATGGAGCCTGGTTCTGGAGAGGACATGAGCTGCAGAGTTCTGGAGAGGGTGGGGAACATGAAGGAGGTCTATGCTTGTTGAGTGGATGTAGTGGATGTAGTGACTGAGAAGTAAGGTCATAGGAAGTCACGGATGTATGATGGGCGAGGTCATGGAGGTATTTGAAGATTATTGAATCTTCAATTCAATCCACAGGATAAATGGGAGCCAATGGAAAGGACATCAGGAAACACCTCCTTCTCTTCTAAGCTTTGTACTCAAAGGGAAGTGTGCTACAAGAGAGGCAAGCTGACATCTGATATACACCTTCAGTAGATACTAATTTGTATCTGATATTAGCGCGGGGGGAGGGAGATGTCAGGATATAAACATTAGAAATACTGACGATGCTTGAACACCATCATAACTGTGTTCTTGGTATTCACAAATGATGCAAAACGACTAGTTCCTGCAAGTCTGACATTGAACACGAGGCTGCTATCAGTTTGTCCTCTGTCCTTTACTGATATTACACTTATCACAGATGTGCAGGTTATTTTCCGAAGACAAGTCCCTGTTTACGTGAGAGAGTTCCTCATAAAAAAACAAATGCAGCCCATTTTCTGAAAGGGAGATTGATGGGGCAATCTTCACAACACCTGTCATATATCAGTGCCTTGCAATAAACTGTAATGTTATTTAATTTGTTTGCCCAATTTATAATGAAACTAATATATATGAAATGTCACCGGAAACAAATTAAAAGATTTGCAGGGGAATGTTTAACATTTCAGAAACAAATGATTTTGAAGGGTTGACTGAGCGTACTGATTAGTTGATTTCAAGGTGATACAATTATCACACTGCCTCACCCCTCCTTGCTGCCGATTGTCCATGCATTCATCACATCTAGGCTTGACTACTCCTCGTTGGCCTCTCTCCTCGTCGGCCTTCCCAGATCCTCCCTTCACAAGCTGCAGATTATTCAGAACTCTGCAGCTCGTGTTCTCTCCCGCACTAGGCTCCGCGACCACATCACTCCCACCCTCGCCCGTCTCCACTGGCTCCCCATCCCCCAGAGGATCGAATTCAAGATCCTCATCCTCACTTTCAAGGCCATTCACGGCCTTGCCCCCACCCATGTCTGCAACCTGCTGTCTCCCTATCAGCCTGCCCGCACCCCCCTTTCAGCGGGCTCTGGCCTGCTCCATGTCCCCCGCCCAAACCACCCTACCATGGGTGGCCAGGCTTTCAGCCTCTCTGCCCCCACACTCTGGAACTCCATCCCACAATCCCTTCACATCGCTTCCTCCCTTTCCTCCTTCAAGCCCAACCTCAAGACCTTTCTCTTCAACTGTGCCTTCTATTGCCCTCCTAATTCTCCCCCCTTTCCTACTCTCCGTCCCCCAACCCCTACCCTTCCCTCCCTGCTCGGGTCCTGACCTAACTCAGCGCCTTGGAATGTCCTCCTGACGTGAAACTCTATAAATGTAATTTTGTTGTTGTTGTTGTTGTTGTTGTTATCTTCCCATCCAAAAATGTACTGAGTTGACCATCCCTATGGTCACTGCCCACTCATCTTTCTCTGTGCTTTGCATCCAACCCTACCATTATACAGCATTCTGAGAAATTATCCTACATTAATGACCTTCTTCTCTAGACAGAGATCTCCACTGGAGTTGATAAGGGAAAGATCAGGCTTAGCTGCTTGCATCCACAGTTGAATAATCTACCAATAACCATTGATGAGGACCTCAATGACATGGACAGACTGGTAAAATGGCCAAACACATGGCAGATGAAGTTTATTATGGATGAATGTGAAGTGATGCATCTTGGAAGGAAGAATGAGGAGAAGCTATATAAACTAGGTGGTAGAGTAGTAAACTGGGTGAAGGAACAGAGATCCAGGGTTTCATATAAATAAAGCTTTGAAGATGGCAGAACAGATAGATAAAGCTTTTTTAAAAAAAAAATAGCATATGGGATACTAGGCTTTATAAATAGATGACATAGAATACAAAAGTCAGAAAGGTATAACAAACCTTTATAAAATATTGTCTAGGAGTACTGTGTTCAGTTCTGGTCACCACATTTTAGGAAGGATGTCAAGGCATTAAAGAGGATGCAAAGGAGATTTACCAGCAATGAGATACAATCAGTTATCAGGAGAGGCTAGAGAAGATAGGATTATTATCCTTGGAGCAGAGAAGGTTAAGAGGAGACGTAATACAAGTTTTCAAAATTTTGAGGGGATTCAATAGGGTGAGCATGGAGAAACTATTTACACTGGCGAGTGGGTCGGTAACCCAAGGGCACCAATTTAAAATAGTTTTTAAAAGAAACAGAGGGAGGTGAATGGAAACATTTTCACGCAGGGAGTTGTTCGGATCTGGAATGCATTGCCTGAGGGTGGTGGAAGCCGATTCGATAATAACATTGAAGAGAGAATTCCCGACCCCTGACTGTTCTTGGGATGTCCTCCCGACATGGAAGGCACTCTATCAATGTAATTTTGTTGTTGTTGTTATCTACTTGATAGTTATTTGAGCAGGACAGTTTGCAGGGCTATGGGAAGAGATCGGGGGAGTGGGCTTGATTTGAACAGCTCTTTTCAAAGAGACATGATGGGCGGAATGGCCTTCTTTTGTGCTGTATAATTCTATGATTCATGTGAATAACCATCACTTAGTTAGGATACCAGAATGTGATCACCTGCTCCACTAGAGGAGAAAATAAGTCAAGCACCTTTTTAGGAAAGAAGTGTTATTTTGTGGGAGGGAAGCAAAAATCAACTTTCTGAATTCTATAATTTGCGGGGAATGAATCATATTGATGCAAAGTGTATGGTTGATAATCACACAACTATTTTCCCAGTTACACAATAACCAGTAACTTTCACAGGTGTAATGTTTCCACTTGCAATGAGCAATGCTTCACCTGCCAATTCCTTCCCAATTTCACATGTCCATCCTTATACAAATGTTTAATTTTTCAAGTGCATTTGAAAGACCTGTCATTCTATACTGACAAATTAATATGGTATCATGTCACTGGAAGCTCCAGCATCCATATTGTTTAAGGAAGCATTAAATAAACACAGAATAAACACCTATGGTTGCTGCCCATCACGTTCATACCAAGTATATTTTCAATTTAGGTATCTGATTCATCATTACAGCCACTTTTATTATGGCAAAACGTCTCACAGGCCCTGATAAAAAATTGTACGGATTATAATCAACCAGAACTCTGTTGGCCATTACTCAAAAGAATTCCAGTAGATTCATGAGGCACAACCTATTGCGTCAAAAACCATGTTGACTTCACTTGTGTCCTCTGATGCTATTCTGATGAGTGTTGATAATCATCTACAAAAAATGTTCTTCAGATTAACTGTTCTATAAAAACACATTTTTCATATTTCACTCCTTCATTAAATTCAGGTATGATATGAATTACTGTAGCTACTCAAGTACAATTGTTATGCTTCAAGACTGCTTGAAAACATTCATTATTCCTTAAGTTTTTTTTGCCTCCATAGATATTCCCATCTAACACTTATTCCTCCGTACCAGACAGTTGGTTAAGAAGGATTGCAGAATGTAGAAATGAAGCTTTCACTATCTGTGGCACTCGCTAGTGTAACACACACAAGAGATCTGAATGTTTTTAAACTCTTCAAGTTGAAAATGGAGGGGAGGAATTTTAAATGTGTTTTAAGAACGAAGTTGATCCAGCTGTGAACCTGTACTCATTCCTGAACAAAATGCAACCACATGTGATGTGGTCACATTATAAAAGTCTGGGATCAACTTCCATAATTTTCAACCTCCTCACTTACGGAAACCATTAGCTTCTGATAAAAATCCATATTTAGAAACATTTGTTTTATTGCCCCCGCAGAGTCGTGACTGTTATGAGATTTGTGGCCAAACTACATTCCTGAGACACCCTTCTCCAGAAATGTCAATGGAAATGCCTCTATATGGTTGCAATGATAAAGCTCATGCTCCATCTTATATCTTGTACGGCATGAACATTTTCTGCATAAGTTTTATAAAACTTGCATTTTCTTCTCAATCTAAACTATCCTGTATTGAATAAATATATTGACTTTGGGATGTCCTGACCTGAAAGGAATTATGCAAATGTAATTTGTTGTTATTGTTGTTGACCTCCTTATGGCCCTGATGTCTTTCGAATGACTTTTGCGCCCATGGATAAAACGTTCAGCTCACTGTCAGAAGATTTTAGTGACAAATTTTAAAAGTCAATGTGCACAAATTATATTTTCCTACAAAAACACAGATACTATACTTGACACTTTGTGGTGTATTGACTCATAAGGCATGATGAAAATGCAAGTTTTTTCTTTCCTGAATTTGTGATTGGTGCTGTGCTAAGCGTTATTGACCCTATGCTTTGCTCTCTTCCTCCCAATGGGATGGGATTGTCAATGTCCGTCAGTGACTTGACATCTTCGACATCAAAGAGGTTAAGAAATCCATGATTTGAGATGTAAAGAGAACTCCGCTTTGAACCATTGAACTATTTGCCTTGAACCTCCTTTGCCAAAATGAATATGTTCTTTTTCGAGTTTAAACCCGAGTTAATCTTTGTTACTGTGAATGTGGTAGTTCAGTTTTACAATAAACAAATTAGAAATAAGTGAGAAAACAGTTTTAAGTAAACAGCTATAAAGTAAATTTTCGTTTAAAATAGTTAATTTAAAATACACTAGTTGTTACATAAGTTCAGACTGAAATCTCCTGGAATTTTATACACTAAAAAATGATACTCTAAATGAAAAGGATCGGATCAAAATATTTTGTGCATCAACATCAAAATCCCTCTAGGCAGATCTATTTGATTTCAAGTTTTCCCCATTCATTTATACGAGTTTGAAGATAAATGTGACTCTTGGCATGAGGCCCTGAAGCATACGATCAATTCAATACATTGTCTAGAGCACCACTAATAAATCAAAGTAATCCCATGCATTTATCTTAATCAGGAAGATGTATTGCCTCCAGCATGAAGCAACTCTCTGAGCTATTTCACCTTTTTATGTCATTGGTGATGTGCTGCATTAAGAATGTTCCATTGCAATTGCATACTGTAAGCACAGTACACAGCAGAGCAACACAAAGAGCACTAACATCGTGACCTAAGTGAGCAGAAGTTATACAGTTTCCTTTTTAGTGTGTCTGATTTGGCAAATAAAATGCATAATGTTGTAATCCTGTATTATAAAGCATCAATGCATTTAAGAGGAAACTCGATGCATTCCTGAGGAAGAAGGGAATAGAGGGCAAAGGGGAGAAGCCAAGGAGGAGGTCCTTTATGTTCTTTAGAGGCATTTTTCAGGTGAAAGACCCGAAGAAATGGATGATGACCCCTTTGAAAATGGCATTGAATTAAATGGCATTTTAGCATTATTGGGCTATGAACAAATTTACTATTGAATCGAAGTTCTTTTGACTCTGGAGATTAGCTGTGAGGAAGCTGACTCCGCAAGAGGGGAGTTGACATGAGGCTGAGTAGGCAGCATGATTGTCAAGGCTGGCTGGCATGATGTTTTAATATGCTGTGTTCACAATACTGCAAAACGCTGAGGTTTGTTGTCCTGCAAAAATAAATTTGAATTCATTATAATTCTGCAGAATATCCAAAATATTCTGCAGCAATTCCATCTGAAATATTCTTGATAACCATTTAATCGTGACCATTTTGGCCCAGCAATTTGATGCTCACTATCTCTGCTCTGTTATTCTCTGTATAATAAACTTAGGTTGCATTCGGACGCTATTGGTCTGGAATATAAACTGATAATCCACCCACTCCATTTTGAAAGGCAATGAGTCATGGACAGAGGTTTATACATCTTCATTGACAGATACATAATATGTAATTATGCTGAATGCATGTGTGTGTGGGGGGGTGAGGGGTGGGGAGGGGGTGGGAGGAGAGGTTCCATGTGAATAATGGAATAATGTTTTCAGGAAATCTAACCCCAAATGCAATGAGTTTTACTGAAACCCCAACTGAAATCATACCCTCAAGGGAGAATTATGTTTTCTTACAGTTCCTTTCCAAATTTATTTCACTTTACATACATTTCTAGTAAAACTTTCCTGCTCAGGTATTGTTTGTGTAATATGAACATAAGAACATAAGAATTAGGAGCAGGAGTAGGCCATTCGGCCCTTCGAGCCTGCCCCGCCATTCAATAAGATCATGTCTGATCTTCTCACCTAACTCTGATTACCTGCCCTATCCCCATATCCCCTAATCCATCTATTTTTCAAAAATCTATCAGTCTCAGCCTTGAAAATGTTCAAGGACTGAGCATCTACAGCCTTCTGGGGTAGTGAATTCCATAAATTCACTACCCTCTGAGTGAAGAAATGTTTCCTCAACTCTGTTCTAAAAGGCTGACCCTTAATTTTAAGACTGTGACCCCTGGTTATAGATTCTCCTACCAGGGGAAACAGTCCTTCAGTGTCTAATTTATCTATCCCTTTAAGAATCTTATATGTCTCAATAACATCCCCCCTAATTCTTCTGTAATCTAGAGAATACAGCCCTAGTTTATTCAACCTATCCTCATAGGTCAGTCCCCTCATCCCAGGAACTAACCTAGTGAATCTATGCTGCACCCCCTCTAAGGCAAGTATGTCCTTTTTTAAATAAGGAGAGACCAAAACTGCACACAATACTCTAGGTGCGGTCTCACCAGAGCCCTATACAGTTGCAGCAAGACTTCCCTACTCTTATACGCTAAACCTTTTGAAATGAACGCTAGCCGTTCGCCTTCTTAGTTGCTTACAGCACCTGCAAACTAACTTTTCGGGACTGGTGTACAAGGACACCCAAATTCCTTTGAATACTAACACTATCTAACTTCTCCCCCTCTAGAAAATAATCTATTCTTTTATTCTTGCTACCTAGGTGAATAATTTCACACGCTAACATTGAATTCCATCTGCCACCTACTTGCCCACTCCCCAGCCTATCTATATCATGTTGCAATCTTTTTGCATCATCCTCACAGCTGACTCTCCTACCTAGTATAGTGTCATCCGTGAATTTAGACACATTATATTCAATGTCCTCATCCAGATCATTGATGTAAATAGTAAATAGCTGAGGCCCAAGCACTGATCCTTGTGGCACTCCACTAGTTACATCCTGCCAATTCGAGAATTATCCGTTTATCGCTACTCTCGGCTTTCTACCCGATAGCCACTCTTCTATCCATGTTAATATTTTCCCATTAATCCCGTGGGCCTTAATCTTGAGTAACATCCTTTTATGTGGCACCTTGTCAAATGCCTTCCTAAAATCCAAATATACCACATCTACTGGTTCCACCTTATCCAACCTGTTGGATACATCCTCAAAAAATTCTAAAAGATTAGTCAAGCATGACTTCCCTTTTGTAAAGCCATGTTGACTCTGCCTAATCTTTTTATGGTCTTCAAGGTATCCCATAACTACGTCTTTTATTAAGGACTCAAGAGTTTTCCCTACAACTGACGTCAGACTAACTGGTCTATAGTTTCCATATTTTCTCTCCCAACCTTCATAAATAGAACCTTCACCTCTGCCCTTGAAACCTCCGACCTCCTCCCACAGTGGCACTCTTTTTGCACCGACCCATCCTCCGCCACCACCGCCCTCCATAACACCCTCTTCACTACCCTCGACACCCTGGCCCCCCTCACCACCAGAACCGTCTCCCACTCCCGATCATCACCGTGGTACACAACTCACCTCCGCTCCCTCAAAAGCCAAGTGAGAGCAGCTGAACCCACCTGGCTCAAATCTCACAGTCCACAGGCAAATCTGGCTGGACCGCATCAAATTTTGCCGCTCCGCTCTACCCACCACAAATCAGCCTTCTATTCCAGGATAATCCTGGAAGCGAAGGACAACCACCGCCTCCTCTTCGCCACCACCAACCAACTCCTCCGCCACCCCCCCCCCCCCCCCCCCCCCCCCCCCGTCTCGCTTCGCAGATCCTCTCCTCAAACGAACGTTGTGAGGAGATGTTGGATTTCCTCGAGTCCAAAATAGAGAGAATCCGCTCTGCGGTTTCCTCCCCCCACCTCTCCTCCACCTCCGCCCCTCCATCCGTTACCTCAACCCCCACCCACCCCCCATTTCATACTTTCAAACCCAGCACCCCGTCTTTAATCACAAAAATAATCACCTCCATGAAACCCACCACGTGCTCATTGGACCCCATCCCCACCCCGCTCCTCCACACCCAGCTCCACCTTTTGGCCCCATTCATTTCTGACATCATCAACCTTTCCTCTCCTCAGGCAACGTCCCTACCTCCCTTAAAAACGCCACCATCACCTATCCTGAAGAAACCCTCCCTTGATGCGTCGCAACCATCAAGCTATTGACCCATCTCCAACCTCCTGTTTTTATCCAAGGTCCTTGAAAGAGTGGTTGCCTCCCAGCTCCGCTCTTTCCTTTCAACTCACTCACTCCTTGAACCCCTCCAATCAGGTTTCCGCCCTATTCACAGCACAGAAACTGTCCTGGTTAAGGTTACAAATGATATCCTAACCGCCTGTGACCAGGGCTCCTTCTGCCTCCTCGTCCTCCTTGACCTATCTGCTGCGTTCGACACAGTCGATCACACCATCCTCCTTCAACGTCTTTCCTCCCACCTCAACCTTCAAGGCACAGTCCTTGACTGGTTCCATTCTTATTTGACCCACTGTTTACACTTTGTATCTTCCAATGGTTTTTCCTCAAACCCCCGCACAGTTTCTCACGGCGTCCCTCAGGGCTCTGTCCTCGGCCCCCTCCTTTTCACCATTTATACGCTCCCTCTGGGCGATGTCATCCGTAAACATGGGGTAAATTTCCACATGTATGAGGTAGGGAACGGCGATGTATCGGTTTTTCGATTAAACCCGATATGTTTTTCAGATCGGTATGCCGATATGGTGATTCTAAAAAAAACGTTATATCGAGAGATTCGATTTTAAAAATATACATCGATATATTTTTAATATCGTTCCTGGCAATATATCAATATTGTTGGTATTATCAGTGTAATGCGATCTTTTACAGCTTACCTTGTCGCCGGCATTGCAACCTCCTAGACCTAGAGCATGGAATGCGCGTACATTCGGTGCGCGCGCACAATTAACGGGCGCGCACATCCGATGCGCGCGCACACTTTACTGTGTATACTCGACGTGAGTCGTGGCGTCTTAACAAAGTCGCATCGCTGAAAATTGTAGTTTGAAAATTGACCTTTCTCATCATGGGGAAAAGAAGCCCCGTATGGGACTTTGAAAACAATGCAGTCAGTAATGGTGTGTATAGATGTACAGTTTGCAAGGTCTTGGTTAAGACATCTGATTCGAGCACGAGCAGCCTGCGACAACACATTAAGCAGCACCACCCCGCCCAGCACGCTGCCCTCAGAGCGAAATCATTGTCGACAACAGCAGGAAGTCGAACCAGCGCTTCGGAGAAAGCGACAGGTAGTGGGGCCAGTGCAGCTCAAACAATTCCTGCTTTATTTAAGAGGAGAATATTGTACCATAGAGGGGACAAAAAGTGCCAAAGTATCACGAACGCTGTCACTTTTTGCATAGCAAAGGAGAGCTTGCCAATGGCGAAGGACATTAATTCAGACTTCAGACTACATAAAAATAAGTGGCATTTTGTGGCTGTAAGTGTTATTTTTGTGTGTGAGAGAGTTAGAAGCCAGATTATCACTGCTTCTATGTGTGTGTCTAGTCAGACACACACAGCAGTGATAATCTGGCTTCTAACTCTAACAGTCAGACTGTCTGTCTCTCTCTTTTCTATTGTAATAGATCTCATTTACACGTGGACATTACATGCTACTTTCAAGCAAGAAATGGAGGAGATAAATCTCTAGATTTTGTTTTTGGTGTGTGTGTGTTCTATTTTGTGTTAGAGATGGAGGCAGAGAAGGAGAGGGTGAAGTTGGGAGAGAAGGACAGAGGTAGAGAGGAGAGGGAGGGAGAGAATGAGAGGGGGAAAGGAGGGAGAGAAGGAGAGAGGAGGGGAGGGAGGGAGAGAAGGAGAGAGGAAGAGAGGAGAGGGAGGGAGAGAATGAGAGGGAGAAAGGAGGGAGAGAAGGAGAGAGGGAGGGAGGGAGGGAGAGAAGGAGAGGGGGAAAGTTGGGAGACAAGGAGAGAGGAAGAGAGAAGAGGGAGGGAGAGAAGGGAGAGGGTGAAAGGAGGGAGAGAAGGGGCGAGGGGAAAGGAGGGAAGAGAAGGAGAGAGGAAGAGAGGAGAGGAGGGAGGGAGAGAAGGAGAGGGGGAAAGGAGGGAGAGAAGGAGCGAGGGGAAAGGAGGGAGAGAGGGAGGGAGGGAGAGGGGGTAAAGTTGGGAGAGAGGAGAGGAAGAGAGGAGAGGGAGGGAGAGAATGAGAGGGGGAAAGGAGGGAGAGAAGGAGCGAGGGGAGGGAGGGAGGGAGAGGAGAGAGGAAGAGAGGAGAGGGAGGGAGAGAATGAGAGGGAGAAATGAGGGAGAGAAGGAGAGAGGGGAGGGAGGGAGGGAGAGAAGAGAGGGGAAAGTTGGGAGACAAGGAGAGAGGAAGAGAGAAGAGGGAGGGAGAGAAGGAGAGGGTGAAAGGAGGGAGAGAAGGAGCGAGGGGAAAGGAGGGAGAGAAGGAGAGAGGAAGAGAGGAGAGGGAGGGAGGGAGAGAAGGAGAGGGGGAAAGGAGGGAGAGAAGGAGCGAGGGGAAAGGAGGGAGAGAGGGAGGGAGGGAGAGGGGTAAAGTTGGGAGAGAAGGAGAGGAAGAGAGGAGAGGGAGGGAGAGAATGAGAGGGGGAAAGGAGGGAGAGAAGGAGCGAGGGGAAAGGAGGGAGAGGAGAGAGGGGAGGGAGGGAGAGAAGGAGAGAGGGGAGGGAGGGAGGGAGGGAGAGAAGGAGAGGGGGAAGGAGGGAGAGGGAGAAGGGAGAGGAGAGAGAGAGAGTGGAGGGGGAGGGAGAGAAGGAGAGAGGAGAGGAGGGAGAGAAGGAGAGGGGGAGGTAGAGAGCAAACAACATCGTATAATTCAACAGACCTTGACACCAACATTACAAACTTTCTGGACCTAGAGCACGCATTTCGAAATGTGTGTGCTCTGCGTCTGCGCGCGCATCGTCAGTGCGGACGCACCGTCAATGCGCGCGCACCGCGACTGATCGCGCACCATAAATGCGCGCGCGCCATCAATGCACGCGCACTTCGAATGGACGCGCATGCGCAGTATAAAAACTCGATAGATCGGTTTAAGCAGGTATGAGCAAACCGATATATCCATATCCGGAAAAATCCCATATCGCCGTTCCCTAGTATGCGGGTGACACCCAGTTGTACCTTTCTGCCTCATCCCTCAACCCCCAGACCATCGATGTTCTGACAGCATGTCTGTCCGACATCTAGTCCTGGATGAGGGAAAACTTCCTGCAATTGAACGTGAGTAAGACCGGGGCCCTTCTGATCGGCTCAAGCCAGCGCCTCCGCACATCGGGCGCTGCCAGCCTCAACATCCAAGGCTGTACTCTCCACCTCACAAAGTCCGTCAGGAACCTCGGCATCACGTTCGACCAAAAACTCTCCTTCCTCCCCCACATCCGTGCCTTGACCGGCACCGCTTATTTCCACCTACGCAATATTGCCAGGCTCCGCAACTATCTTACCCCCCATGCTGCCGAAATACTAGTGCATGCATACATCACCTCAAGGCTGGACTACGGAAACTCTCTCCTCGTCGGCCTCCCCAGCTCCTCCATTCATAGGCTGCAGGTCATCCAAAACTCTGCAGCCCGTGTATTATCCGCACCCGCCTCCGCGACCATATAACCCCCACCCTCACCAGTCTCCACTGACTCCCCATCCTCCTGAGGATCGAATTCAAGATCCTAGTCCTCACCTTCAAGGCCTTACATGGCCTTGCCCCGCCCTACTTAACCAATCTACTCTCCCCCTATTAGCCCACCCGGACCCTCCGTTCAGCAGGACTTGGCCTGCTCCAAGCCCCCTGCCCGAACAGCCCCACCATCGGAGGCTGGGCCTTCAGTTTGTCTGCTCCCACCCTATGGAATTCCATCCCTCAATCCCTCCATCTCGTTTCTTCCCTTTCCTCTTTCAAGGCCGGTTTGAAGACTTTCCTCTTCGACCGTGCCTTTTATTCCACCCAGAATTTTTCGACCTCCCCTACGTGTTTCACCCCTCCCCGTACACTCCCCTCCCAGCTAGGTTCACACGCCTCCTATGCAGTGCCTTGGGACTTCCTCCCGACGTGAAAGGCGCTTTATAAGTGTAATTTGTTGTTGTAGTGGAGTTATGTTTGCAATCTTCCAATCAATGGGGACTTTTCCAGTATCCACAGAATTTTGGAAGATTATAGACAAGTCATCCACTATCTCAGTCACCATCTCCTTTAAAACTCAAGGATGCAGGCCATCCGGTCCAGGGGATTTTTTGGTTTTAAGACCCGACAATTTACCTAGAACCATCTCTTTACTAATGTTAATCTCCCTAAATTGTTCGCTAACATTGTCTTCTTGGTTGGTGAGCTTTAGATTGTAGAAGTAAGAAAAAACAAGTGAGGTGAGGAATAACAGTCCTGAATGGCAATGGGAAACTACAATTCGTTTGAGGAGGAATGACAAGAGAAAAGGTACAAGGAGCACACTATCTGGAGATCTGAAGGAACAAGTGAGAGAATAAGAACAATTTTGCATTTCCTCATGCAAGAAAGCACTTGTTAATAACAGAGCACACTTCTTATTCGGGGGGAGGTGACACTAAGCATGCTCAAAGAGTAAGCTCTTCAGGCTTGACCTGAAGATGGGAAGGAGGAGGCAAGGTGGAAGAATTGAGGGGGGAGTGTTGCAGAAAAGTTCAAGTGGGAAATAATAATTCCTCAATAGAAAAAGGCAAGAATGTTTTGTCGGATAAGGGAAAAGTGATATGGATTTTTTTTAACGTGGTTATTTTAGAGCAAAAATTTATTTGTTAGAAAAGGGATACGTTTCTTCTTGGTGGAATTAAAAGGTGCGAGAATCCTATATGAGATCAAAAGGAATAGTGGGAATGGAATGTCAACAGATGATTAACTGTGGAGCCATGAAATCTAATTGGATGGACTTGCCCATGGGCTAAAACAAAAATTTGCTCAGAAATATTATTACTGTGACCATGGTTTTGATAAACTCAATACAACTGGTATTGATCATTTGTGAAGCGAATTCCATCTAAAGAAATAATACAATTATACAACGTCCAACACAAAGCATATTTTTTATTCGAGAGTAATCTGACCATTGGTTTGCATGTACTTGTACACTCTGCTTACTATTGAATCCAATTTAAATGAGATCTTCATTCTTCTGTAGTTAGGCAAATCGATCATAGAGAATTATACCGTCGTTCATTAAACAACAACAAAATTACATTTGTATAGCGCCTTTTACAACAACAACTTTGATTTATATAGTGCCCTCCACATTGGACGGCGCCTCAGAGCGCTTCGTCAGAAGGACGTCGACATCCCAAAGCCCTGGAAGTGATTTCCAGGGTAATTGAGAATAAAGCGTTCAGTTAACTTTCTCTTGCACTGGATTGACAGTTAGTTGACTCTTGATGATTTGTGTGACAGTACCGTGACAATACTGGAACAAAACACGTTAGAACTCAAGTATACTTTATTCTCCACCACTCCAGTCTCCATTAAGTCTTGACTTCACTGGTTACACTCCAGCAATTACCCCCAACACACATTCTGGCATCCCAAAGCCTTGGTTAACCTTTCAACATGAAAGGCGCTATATAAATGTAAGTTTTGATTGATTGGTTCTTGCCAACCTGTGCCTAATATACCTTTGTCACCTCTCGGCTGGACTATGCAAATGCCTTCCTCGCTGGTCTCCCCTCCAAAACAATCCATAAAATCCAGCTCATTCAGAACTCTGTCATCCACGTTCTCATCCTCACCAAACTTCGCTCCCCGATTACCCCAGTCCTTGCCACACTTCACTCGCTCTGTCCCGGAGAGGATCGATTTCAAGATCCTCTCTTTTGTTTTCAAATCTCTCCACTCCTCTGCAACCCCCTACCTCTCTGACCTACTCTCTCCCCAACACAGCACCCGTTGCCTTCGCTCCTCTGGTTCTGGTCTCCTCCTTGTCCCCCAAATCCTCCGTTTCACCATCGGCAGCCGTGCCTTCAGCCACTATCCCCTGAAGTTCTGGAACTCTCTTCCTCACTCCCTTCACCTCACCTCCTCTCTTCGTAGTTTCAGTTCTCAGCTGAAGACCTTTCTTTTGGACAGCGCCTTCAGTCACCTTTTCCCCCTCCCCCTGGCTCAGGCCCGGGATCCGTTATTGTGAAGCGCTCTGAGACGCCGTCCGGCGTGGAGTGTGCTATATAAATCAAAGTTGTTGTTGTAATGCATTCCAGAATTAAGTAAGCAGGATGCGGCCCTTCAGGGAGAGAGTGTGCAATTTGCATGTGCGAGTGAGGATGTATGAAATTCTCAATTTACTGTAGTTTGGATACTCTTAAGCATGATGATGGGTTTCCGCACACATCAGACAAGCAACCGACCAAAAATAAATGCCTGGCTTGATTTGATACCTGAGTGTGAGCTTGTGTATATTGGGGGGCAATTGGCTGCCACATATAGTCCACAAAATATACAGTCAATTTGCTTTACAATTTACAATTCACAATTTAATCTGTGAAGCGCTTTGAGATGTCTCAATGATGTGAAAAGCGCGATTTCAAATGCAAGGATTATTTATTTGCTGTGCTTTTATTTAAATTAAGAAAACTTGCAAAACATGGAATCAAATCTGTTTATTTGCAAAGCATAATCGTAATGAAATCTAAGATTCTTGTTATTTTGTGTGCACTCCCGAAGAAGCAACCTTTTTTTTCCTCAAAAAGTCCTGCAACAAATCTGGTCAGTATCTGAATTATTTTTGTGTCCTCCAACACCCCCCAATGCCCCTCCATCCTCCATCCTCCCTCCCTCACCCCCCACCACTCACTACCATCAGTGGCTGAGTTTTCAGTTTTCTTACCTCTGGAACTCTTTGCCTTGATCCCTCCGCCTTGGCTCTTCTACATAAAACCATAAGAAATGCTGGATGAAAAGAGACCACGGTATAGTTGGCCTTCCACCTTCTTGGAAGTTATAAGCACATATGTCCCAAACTACCTGTATACTATATCCCATGATATTATTTGCTAAAAGAAAACTATCTAATCTGTGTTTGAAAGAATCAACACTTCCTGCTTCAACCATCTCCCTGGGGAGCCTGTTCCCCGGGTTAATAATTCACTCACTGAAATAGTGTTTGTGTAGATTTGTTCTGAATTGTTCCCCCTTCAATCGCAAGCCGTTTCCTCTGGTTCTACTATTCTGGATGAGATAGCGATAGTGATAGAGACAGTGAGAGATAGAGATAGAGAGAGATCGAGAGATAGATAGAGAGATAGAGAGATAGAGAGATAGAGAGATAGATAGAGAGAGAGAGAGAGAGAGAGAGAGTCTAACTTCACTAGAATCTTAAAGATAACAATCGTGTCAACTCTCAATCTTCTCTTTTCCAGTGTAAATTTGCCCAATTTACTTTATTGCTCCCCATAGTCCAGATCTTCGATTCCCTCAATCATTCTGGTTGGCCTCCTGGGAAATCCTCTTGATTTCTCCCATATCCTTTTTGTACTGTGGCGACCAGAACTGTACACAGTAATTAAGGTCTCACCAATGATTCATACAGTGGCAGTATTACCCTACTACTTTGTCTTAATATTGATCTGTTGATACACCCCAACATCTGGTTTGCTTTACTCACTGTCACAGAGCTGGGAGGGTGTCAATCAGGAACCCCAGATCCTTTTTATTTTCCGTACATATTATTTTCCTTTCATTCCGATAATAGTCCCATCCAGGATTGTTTGTCCCCATGTGAAGTAATTAACACTTTTCCACATTGAATTTCACCTGCCACTTATCTGCCCAGTTCGCAAGTAAGATCAAATCCTCCTGTAACCTCTTTTGTTCAGCTTCACAATTAACCACCTTCATGAGCTGGGTGTTATCTGCAAAACTTAGCCACTGCGCGGCTAGATCCAGATCATAAATAAAACTATTAAACAAAAGAGGTGCCACTACAGATCCGAGTTTATTTTTAAACTTAACAATTTCTCTAAAAAATAATCAATTCATTCATTATAAATTACCCTCGGGTTTTCCACCGTCATCCATCAGTATCAATGATTCAAACAAAAGATCCTTTCAATTCAACATTTAACTCCATCATTTAGTCTGTACTTTATAATGAAAAGCTTCGCCACTTTACAACCAATATTGTGAGACATGTTTGACGTCTTCTTCTGATAAATAAGATCATCTCTGATTTCAGGTATCGATAAATCCACTTGCGTCAAAATGGCCAGATCTCAGCCAATACCTCTCCAATTAATTGTTAAGACTAATTATACACTCAATGCCTGGCAATAGGCTTCAGAAATATCACTATTAAGAGTTCACCTCCCAGATCCCAGTACTTAGGGCCAATAGAGACATTCTGCTAACTCACCTTACCTGAGAGATAGGAAATACTTCACCAGAGAGATTGGGTTTCCTTTGTTTTCAGATGTTATTCTCTAATAAATAGATGTAAACTGGTCTTGAAACTTGATCCAAAACAAAAACAGACATTACTTTGTCGTGTGCCAATCAAACCCAAGCGTTTTAATTAAAATCACTTTTCAGCCTTTTGAGAGATGCTTCAGATTTTTTTTCAAGGAAACACAATAAGTCGGGGTGTGTTCTGCCGAAGTCTGTGTGTCAACCCAACAGACCGAGTTTGAAAAACAAATCAGAGGAAAGACACGGCAAAATACCAAAGCTCATGCATATACAGTATAAACACTCTCTCTCATACACACACACACACGTACATACAGCTAGTTACAAGGGGCGCTCTCTGGTTCTGAAAAGGATTCTCTTGAAAGCCTTCCTGAAGTCCCTGTTGAAGATGGTGTAAATGATGGGGTTTAAGGAGCTGTTGCAGTAGCCCAGCCAGAAGAAGAAGCCAAAGAGCCGGTCAGGCACTGAGCAGCTGTGGCCACAGATGGCTTTCAGGCTGTAGGTGAAGAAAAAGGGGAACCAACAGACCACAAAAACTCCAATCACCACAGCCAGGACCACGGTGAAGCGTCTCTCCCTCATTTGAAACGCTTTGTTTTTGTTGAGGCCGGCCCTGGGACACTTTCTCTGCTCCACCAACAACTGGGGGGTTCGGCTCCTGCTCCAGCCCGGGTTGGGCTCGGTGTTGGAGGCCAGGTGTGTTGGGGTTTGGGGCTTCCTCTCGCTGAGTTCCCTGGAGCACAGGCTCTCCTCCAAATCGATGTCCTCCAACTCCTCCCGCCTCTGGTGGCTGGTGGAGCTGGAGGAGACCGGCTTGTTGGCGAAGCAGGTCTCGGGTTGGGAGGCTTCCCTGCTCACCCCATTCCCGCTGACAGACACGCAGGAGGTCCTCTGTTTGGCCACTCTGTAGATCCGGAAATACACCGAGACCATGATCACACAGGGAGCGAAGAAGGAGACGACACAAGAGGAGAGAACGTACCAGGTGTTACTGTTGAGGTCACAGCAGCCGGTGTGGTTGTGGCTGGGGTCCATGGCGGCCAGGGGAGGGAGGGAGATGACTCCAGAGATCAGCCAAACGACGCCGATCATTTGCTTGATTCTCTTGGGGGTCCTTTTGAGGTTGTATCGCACCGCCCTGGTCACCGACCAGTACCTGTCCAGGCTGATGGCACAGAGGTGGACAATGGACGAGGTGCAGAAGAGGACATCCAGAGCCAAGTAGATCCCACACCAAACGCTCCCGAAGTACCAGGAGCCCATCACCTCGTGAGCCAGGGTGAAGGGGATGACCAGGGCCGCCACCAGGATGTCAGCCGAGGACAGGGAGACCAGGAACAGGTTCTGGGGAGCCCTGAGAGCTCTGCTGGTGAACACGGCCACCACCACCAGCACGTTGCCCAGGATGGTGAGCGCCATGATGAAGGTGACCACCGTGATGACCAGGGCGGCGGCGGCTGGGGAGTGACGGGGGGGGACCTGCTCCAGGAGAGAGCTGCCGTTCAAACCTCCACCTCCGGGCAGGTGCTCGGCTGACCGCCCACAGCTCTCCATCTCAGGCCAGTCACACATCACCAGCTCCGCCGGGGCTCGGTCCAGCCTCAGCCTCAGCCATGCAGCCTCAGAGATGCTTCCTGCATCTCAGTGGGTGAGAGATAGAGAGAGAGACAGAGAGAGAGGGGTGGGGGGGGGGGGGGTAGATAGATCACTCTGACCAGGTCCCCAAAGTTCATTGACGAAACTTTCCAACCCACCTCAGGTCAGAATGCCTCAGTTGGTTCCAGTGGTGATGATGGTGGTGGTGATGGGGTCTGGGTTTGATGATGAGACCAGCGCAGTGTGAGAGACACAGACCCTCAACGTTACATCAGTTGTGTCTTTCCCTTCCTCGTTCATCCTTTACAAGGATCCTGGACCCTGACGTCAGCCTGAGACTCAACCAACCAGCCCCAGCCCTCCCTCCCTCCCTCCCTCCCTCCCTCCCTCTCTCTCTCTCTCACACACGCTCTCTCACATACTCAATCTGTCACACACTCTCAAACTCTCACTGTTACTCTCTCTCTCACACACACTCTCTCTCACACCCACACACTCTCTCTCACACACACACTCTCTCACAAATTCTCTCTCTCACACACACTCCCTCTGACACACTCTCTCACACACACATACTTTCACATACTCTCACACACACTCTCTCACTCTCAGCTATGGCTTGTTTGCATTTGAGCCATCCTTGTGTTTTATTCAGCCTTTCACTTGGGGATCTCGAGGGGGCGCCTCGCCTGATGTGAAGTGTAGTGACTGTGCATTGTGTTTTCACTGAGCTGTTTAATTCCTTCAGTTCCAAATAACGTGAATCAGCGTGTGTGTGTGTGTGTGGGGGGGGGGGGGGGGAGGGGGGGGGGGGGTGGCGGTGTACAAACCCATGATTTATTGACAGTATTTTTACTATATCACCACCAATAGTGCTCTCACTGAACACACAGCCCACCTACCCCACAGCCCTGGGGTCAGCCTGCCCAGCTCTGAGCAGAGGTCAGGGGTCAGCCTGCCCAGCTCTGAGCAGAGGTCAGGGGTCAGCCTGCCCAGCTCTGAGCAGAGGTCAGGGGTCAGCCTGCCCAGCTCTGAGCAGAGGTCAGGGGTCAGCCTGTCCAGCTCTGAGCAGAGGTCAGGGGTCAGCCTGCCCAGCTCTGAGCAGAGGTCAGGGGTCAGCCTACCCAGCTCTGAGCAGAGGTCAGGGGTCAGCCTACCCAGCTCTGAGCAGAGGTCAGGGGTCAGCCTACCCAGCTCTGAGCAGAGGTCGGTCAGACACTGTCCTGTAGCACATGGTAAACCATAGTTTGGGTTTCACTTCACGGCAGTAACGAGGCGACCCTGTGTGTGACAGACTAATGCTGACAAGTGCCCCAGTCTGATTGTCACCACTGCAGCTGTTCCTCCACTTAACATAATAATCCTCATGCGGCCTCGTAACACCTCAGCCACATCTCAAGCCAAGTCACACAATGCAGCCAATCATAAAGTACTTGGATGTGTACTCTGTGGGACAAACCACAAACCCCAGGTCCATCAAACAGGACCCAGGGAAGCGTCTTGTACAGATTAACTCCAACAACAACAACAACACAACACGTTTGTGGCGCCTTTCACGTCGGGAGGACATCCTGAGAGGCAGAGGTGAGAGCAAACACCGCAGCTGTCGAAGACTTCGTCGTGCTCCTGTTGTTTGTCACTTGATTTCCAGCCAGTTGTTCCCATCCACTCTCCTCAATCCTGCTTGGGTCACAAGGGGGTGACACAAATACAAAACACAAATACAAGCAACAAAACATCCGCTTCCTCTTCAATTAAATATATTTATATATATAAATGAACAGGATTTCCTGAACACTCACCCTACCCCACCCCCCCACCCTTGGCATTTTGTTAAAGTAATCATAATAAAACAATAACTGGATTTATCAGCAGTGCACTTCTAATTGCGTCAAAGCTGCAAGGTTTCTAATAGACAAGACTACTTACTGTGTGATGCTTTCATAAGTAAACACATTTAACAGCGGCTAGTCACTAAGTCATGAAATGCAGTATTTTAGCAACGTATAATATAATAAGAATCCTTGCATTTGATATAGCGCTTTTCACATCCTATCGACCTCTCAAAGCGCTTCACAGAATATACCGTAAAGTGAATTGACTGTATATTTGTGGGCGAAACGCGGCAGCCAATTGTGCACAGCAATTTGACCAGTTTGGGAGTCGCGGATTGAAATGTTATTATTGTGGGTTTTGTGGACGGATTATTATTAGGCGTGCAGAGTTAGGAAACTTGCCCCATGGTTTCGCCCTGACCTGCCTGGATATGAACATGGGTCTCACCCTTGTAAGGTGAGTGCTGTAACCATTGAGCCACAGGAGCTCCACTTATTTGTTAACTTAATATTGTTTCCATTTGTCTATAAAGGGGACATAGACAAACTGGTAAAATTGGCAAACGTATGGCAGATGAAGTTTAATGTGGAGAAATGCGAAGTAATGCAATTTGGAAGGAAGCATGAGGAGAGGCTGAATAAGCTGATCCTAGAATCTTAAAGGTGACAAAGGAACCAAGAACCAACCTGCTATGTTCATATAAATAAAGCTGTGAATGTGGTGGCAGGACAGGGAGAGAAAGCTGTTAATAATAACACTTGCATTTGATGTAGCGCTATTCACATCTAGACGTCTCAAAGCGCTTCACAGATGTTGCTGAAAAGTGGATTGGCTGTATTTTATGAGAGAAAAGTGGGAGCCAATTGCACTCAGCACTGACCCACAAACAGTCATCGATTGAAATGACCAATTTATTATTAAATTGGTAAAAAAAAAGAGAAGGAGCCAGCACAGGCTTGATGGGCCGAATGGCCTCCTCTGTGATGATAATATCATCAAATGATAAAATTATTCAAATGATATCAAATGATACCATCAAACTGTCAAACATTTAGTTGCAGAGATGTAGCACTGGCGGCCAGCGGTTGATTCTATCCAGCCTGTCTGTCTGTCTGTCAGGCAGGCAGGCAGACAGGCAGGCAGGAAAACATGTCTCTTGCCAACCACAACCTTAGTACCCGCAGGCTCATGGCAACATAGATAGTGGTTGCAACATGACTGATTGGGAAAGAGAGAGATTGAGAGAGTGGGAAAGAAGGGGGATTGAGACGGGAGGGGGAAGAGGGCGAGAGAGAGGGGGGGAAAGAGGGGAAGAGTGATGGGCAGAAACGTGGAAGAGAGAGGGGGATGGATGGGGAAAGGGGGAAGGGTAGTTTAACGGGGAGAGGTGGGAGAGAGTGGGTGGTGGAGGAAGAGAGAGTGGGGAGGAGCAAGAGGGGGGCAGAGAGGGGTGAGAGTTGGGAGGGGATGAGACGGGGGCACGAGAAGGCGAGGATGCAGAAGGGGGCAGTGAGGGGGTGGGGAGGAAAGGGGGAGAAAGGGGGTGGGGGAGGGAGAAGACAGAGGGAGGTAGAGGAGGAGAGAAAGGAGAGAATAGATGCGTGAGAAGAGGGGTAAGAAGGGGTGAGAGAGAGACTGAGAGAGGGGGAGAGGGAGAGCACTGAGAGAAGTTAAGATATAGTGTAAGAGGGGGAGAGAGTGTGTGAAGGGGGAGGGAATGAATGAGAGGCAGAGGGGGAGAGAAATAAACAGACAGAGAGCAAGAGGAAGATTGAGATGGTGATTGACAGAGAATTTGAGCGGATAGAGAGAGTGTATGTGGGAGAAAGAGGTGGAGTGTGAGAGGGAAGGGAGAGTGTAAGGTGGTGTGAGAATTGGAGTGAGATCATTTGAGAGAGACTGATTGAGGAAGAGAGAGCATTTGAGAGAGAGAAAGAAAAAGAGTGAGAAAAGAGAGAGAGGTGAATCGAGGGCAGTGTTTTGTGTTTTGGGACGTCTTCCTGACATGAAAGGCGCAAAACAAATGTAATTTTGTTGTTGTTGTTGTTGTTGTGGTTCACAGTCAGCACAGACTATTGAAGCTTTCCTCAGGGGGACCAAGGGTGAACATGGAGCAACGTACAGTTTCCTCACAGAAAGCTCCCCTTCTCCCCAGTAAGAAACCCCTCTATGTCCTTCAATCACCCTCCCCATTCTACCTCTGCAACCTCTCAACTTGGCCGTTCCCTTTGCCCAGCAAACACTCGCTTGCTTCCATGGAGTCCTGTAGCTCAGTCGTTAGAGCCCTCGACTTCCAACCAAGAGATTTCCCATCAATGTCTTCACTCCTGTGGATCTAAACTCCTCAACCTCTTTGGGCTCTCCCTCGGATTCACTGAAACTGCGCAATCTAGGCATTTGGTTCAATCCCCAACACGTGCTCTCTTCACCATGTTCGAATCCAGGCAGGTCAGGGCAAAACCTTGGACAAGTTTCCTTACTCCACATGCCTAGTAGTCTGTCCACCTTTTAAGTATCCGCCTTTATGGTTTTCTAGGGCAGAGCATTTTATATGACAACTTTCTGGGTAAAGAAATGTTTGCTGATCTCAGTGCCAACTGCCTTTGTTCTGATTTTAAGTCTTTGTCATTTGTAATGGATCCCTACAAGAGACATTCATTATCTGACGTGTCAATTTCTGTTCTGATGAAGGGATGTGGACCCGAAACGTTGACTCGCTTTCCTTTCTCCATGGATGCTGCCTGACCTGCTGAGTTTTCCCAGCAACTTCTGTTTTTGTTTCAGATTTCCAGCATCTGTAGTATTTTGTGTTTTGTGTCAATTTCTTTTCTGATTTTAACAACCTCAATGAAATAATCCCTTAACCTCTTCTACTCCACAAAATGTAACCATGGTCACCAAAATCATTCACTGTGGCTAAACGCCTTCAGACTCAATATAAATCTAGTAGATATAAATCTAGTGAACTGGAGCTTCATGGCTGACATATACAGTAGTTCCCAGGATTGAGTGCCAAAAACTGAACTCAATTCCAAATGAGATCTGACCTGTGCTCTATATAAATGGGCAATCACTTCCATATTCTTATTATCTATTCATAAAGCAAAATATTAAATAGAAAAGAAGGGTAATTATTTTGGAATTCTGCATGACATTGGCCACAGTTCAGGAATATTGTGTTCAGCTTTCAGTGAGATTAATAAAAGGGACAGGTAAATGCTGATACACGATAACCTGAATAGCCCTCTACTGTATCATTCATGTTTTTATCATCCTGGCTTGTCCGTGATGACATTATCCCAGTCTATGCTGGTATCCTGACAATACATATACGTAGAATCTAGTGCAACTGGTGTCAGCCTGGCTCAATTAGTTGCACTCTCGCCTCTGAGTAAATTGTGGATTGAAGCCGTACATCTGAACTTTGAATTTGCAGCCTAGGCTGATATACTAACAGATACACCTGCAGTGTCAACTCAGTGTCTCTCAGATGAGACATTAAATGGGGTCATAGCTGCCTATTCATGTTGATGTGGAAGATCCTACAGTTAAATTTAAAAGAGAAGGGGAGTATTTTATGGAGTTCATGCCAACCATCCACCAGATCAAATTGATCATTCACTTCATGATTGCTGTATATAAATTAGCTGCCTCGATACCCTACAAAATACATTAGCACCGCACTTTGCAGTGAAGCACTGTGATGCGCCTCAATATATTTTGACAACATGACCAGGTGCTATATCAAATGAATAGATCATTATATTTTAACTGCAACATAAATGCCTGGGTGTAGGACGAGCATCTGATGATCAACACATCCATTTTATAATGCTTTAAGAACATAAGAATTAGGGGCAGGAGTAGGCCATTCGGCCCTTCGAGCCTGCTCCGCCATTCAATAAGATCATGGCTGATCTTCTCAACTAACTCTAATTACCTGCCCTATCCACATATCCCCTAATCCCTCTATTTTTCAAAAATCTATCAGTCTCAGCCTTGAAAATGTTCAAGGACTGAGCATCTTCAGCCTTCTGAGGTAGTGAATTCCATAAATTCACTACCCTCTGAGTGAAGAAATGTTTGCTCAACTCTGTTCTAAAAGGCTGACCCTTAATTTTAAGACTAACCCCTGGTTATAGATTCTCCTACCAGGGGAAACAGTCCCTCAGTGTCTAATTTATCTCGCCCTTTAAGAATCTTACATGTTTCAATAAGATCCCCCCTAATTCTTCTGTACTCTAGAGAATACAGCCCTAGTTTATTCAACCTATCCTCATAGGTCAGTCCCCTCATCCCAGGAACTAACATGGTGAATCTACGCTGCACCCTCTCTAAGGCAAGTATGTCCTTTTTCAAATAAGGAGACCAAAACTGCACACAATACTCTAGGTGCAATCTCACCAAAGGTCTCAGAGTTGCAGCAAGACTTCCCTACGCCCTACAGCAAGACTTTACCTCTCCCTAAAAGCAGAAGTCACACTCGGCACCGGGTAGCAAACTAAAAGTAACAGGAGAAGTGGAAATTGAAGCAATTAACTGCATTTACTCGTAAGAAAATGATAGCAACATAACACTTAGTTACAGAGATTCATAATGTGAAATATATATCAATCATGAGAAATTATTTTCCTATTCACCAGTTTATTTTATTATGGATTCTGTCTATAAGGTGCATTTCAAGGAAGCTTACACCATAACATTTCCCCAACTTGCAACTTGTAAACTCCTACTCCATGCCTTATCAGCAACTGTCTAACTTGGTGTGAACACTGCCTCATAAAACAGTGTGACAGAAATTGCCTACAGAGTCCTGTGGCTCAGTGGTTAGAGCACTCGGCTTGCAAGTCTAGATCTGGGTTCTATTCCCAATGAGGCGAAATGTTGGGAATAGAATCCAATTTCCTTACTCCACATACCTTTGTTCATTTAACAGTCGGTAGGATATCGGCTATTAGTCAATTTGGTGGATCTCTTTTCTAGGGGATAATAATCCCTCAAAAAAGGAATAATAATTTGGTCACTCAATTTGGCCACGACTGTGTGTGGGACATTGCTTTGCAAATTGGCTGCTGCAATTATACAATAAAATAAATAAATTGGCTAGAAGAAGTAGGTGAAGGGGAAAAGCAAATGAAGTTCCTTCAATGTGTACAGGACTCCTTTCTTACCCAGTATGTAAGGGGCCCAACAAGCGGGGAATCCCTGCTGGATTTAGTCATGAAAAATTAAATCTTCCTGTTTCTTGCCACTTCTCCTTCCTCTCACGGTCTAACCTCTCCAACAATGGACTCCTATGGTCACTTTAATAATAATAATCATCAGTGTGTTTGATTTAGTGTCTTATCACATCAGCAAGACATCTCAAAGCACTTCACAGGATTTACTGTAAAGTGGATTCTGCATTGGAGTGAGCTTGGACTATGGGATTCCAATTCCTGACGTAACGGTTGAACCCACAACCTTTTGCCTCAGATGCAAGAGTGCTACCACTGAGCCAGGCAATTATGCAATAGCCCACAATTATGCAATAGCCTTAAATCTTCTGAATATTTCCTACTGCTCTGCGATAAGCGCTGCTCGCCATAGACAGTGACTCCACACTTATATTCGAGTTATTGCATCAAGTTTCCAAAACATCAAATATGAGCAGTTAGCAAGAATTATAACCACAGAATTACATTCATCCCAGTTCACTCTGGTTGGTGGGTGGGTGGCTATCAAGATCAATAACAGAGGAATCGGAACCACAAAAGGTCTTTTCAGACACATTAAATTTGAATATTTGGGGATATGTGCAATTAATCTAAAATATGTGACTAATGTGGCTGTGTGAACATATATTGCATGGTATTTAATAATTTAGTCTCGTACTGCTGGAAATTTAACATTGTTGGTGGGAATCCAATCTCCTCTTTGAGAAGAAAGTGCTAATTAAACAGCAAGCCTTTGATGTCCTGAGCAAATAAGAGTTCAAAAAAACAAAGCCAACATATCAATAACTGTCTTTGAAGTTCATAACAGAGCTGTGCATACATAAGCAATCCTGCTAGAAATCAAAGGAACTCAATCAATTCAATGGGAATGTTGCCATTGTGGTTGAAATAATCTTATTACATTGTTTTTCACGAAGATTGGAATTATTTAGACTAAAACTTAAAATGGAACATTTGCCCATTGGGTACTTAAACTGTTCAGATAACAACAACAACTTGCATTTATATAGCATTCTCGACACTGGGCGGTGTCTCAGGGCGCATAAAGTAGATTTCTTATCTCCTTAATATGTGTTAATCAGTGCCTGAGTCACAGATGTGAACTTTCGTCACTAGGATCTAGATCTTTAAAATAATTAGGAGAATAGGTGATACAGATCTCAGCAGACTACTTGGCTCAGACAATGACTATCAAATAAATAGGTAAAGATTCAAAATTAACCAGCCTCTAGTGAGATTAGTGATTACGTGATTTAGTTTCTGATAGAGTGGCGAATGTACAGATTAGAGACCAGAAATAATAAATTGTATTTGTGTAGTTGTACCAATTAGCTTCTTTAAAACAGAACTGAATAAGAATCAGTATTGAATTAGGATTGGATTGGGATCAGTTTTTTAAAATAATAATCCAAACATTTGCAATCATGAGGAATATGGGTAAAACAATCTAGACAGATTCAGGTGAAAATATACAGCACTACTCCATAGGGTAATGGGTGGGGAGGTGGTATTGGGGGTGGGGGGGGGGGGGGGGGGGGGGCAGGGAGGGAGAGTAGTAAGAGAGTACAGGAAGTACTATTGTTTTATTTGCCTCATCTGAGACTGGATGACATCTTAATAGAAAATTCCCATGAGAATTTGTAAACGTTGTGGTACATTGTGTGATCTCAAGTACAGAATTAAGAATGTTTGGCTTGTTTCTGCATTGCAGTGTCATGCAAACATTCTTTCTGGTTTATTTGGCATCCTGGTGCAGGTGTGATAGCCTGGCTCAATGCTGACACTCTTGCCACTGGGTCAGAAGGTTGTGCGTTCAAGGCTCTACATTGGGACTTGAACTCACACGGTCTAAGATGATGTGTTTGCATTGCTGGAGGCGCCAAACTTTAAATAAGACATCAAACCAACATCCCGAGTGCCTGTTTAGTTGCATGTTGCAGATCCTATGGTATTATTTAAAAAAGAAGGGAGTTTCTCCTCATGTCCTGGCCAACAAATTCACAAGTAGAATTGGTCAATCTTTTCATATCTGTTTTTGTGGGCATTGCTATTCGCAATTGGACTGTTGTGTTCACCTGCAAACACAGTCACTCCACTTTACAATAAATCTAGTGACTTGAAGGAGGCCAGGGAGGGGGCGAGGTAAAGGGACGGCGGGATGGAGTTGCAGAGGTTGGGGGCAGAGTGGCTAAAGGCCATCAATGGTGGGGCGGATGGATCAGGGGATGCAGAGCAGGCCAGAGCCTGCTGAACGGAGGGGACGGGCAGGTTGGTGAGGGGTTAGAAGGTCACAGATGTAGGGTGGGGCGAGGTTGTGGAGGGCTTTCAATGTGAGGACCAGTATCTTGAATTGGATCCTCTGGATGATGGGGAGCCAATGGGTCAGGTGAGGATGGGGGAGATAGGGTCACGGAGTTTGGAACGGTACAGGACACGGGCTGCAGAGTTCTGGATCATCTGCAACCGGGAAGAGGGAGGAATTGGGAAGGCTGACAAGCAGGGCATTTGCATAGTCAAGCCGGAATATAATGAAGGCATCAATGAGAGTTTCAGTGGCTTTGGGGGGTGAGGTGGTGGCGGAGTTGGGCAATGTTGCGGAGATGAGGAAAGATGAGGAAAGGCAGAGTGAGTCATTGCTTGGATGTGGGGAAGGAAAGACAGTTGAGGGTCAAGCAAGACACCCAGGTTCCTGTTTGGCTTGGTGAGGTAGAGTGAGCAACCATGGAGGTTCATGCTGCCAGCGTAATCCTTGATGTGATAGATAATGTCATGGTTTGAGTGTTCTGTGTTCCTTTATCACAAAAGAGAAAATGCTCTGCTTACAATTTTGGGGGGACTGGTTTATTTTAATCTTTGGATTTTTAAATAAATGATATTAAACATAAAATAATTAATTATTATTTCAATTACTAGTTAAAAAAAATTATCCCAATTATTTTTATTTATGTAAGAAATTTGTATTTTGGTCAACTTTCAATTGAAGATTAAAACAGATCATCCTAGTAATTTAGAAGATGGGTTATTTATTCAAGAAGACGATAGACAAAACTGAAAATACAGAAGGAATACATAAAGTTTGAGAAAAATGTAGCACCTGCCTGCTAGCAACACATAGATTCATAGATTCATAGAATTTTACGGCACAAAAGGAGGCCATTCGGCCCATCTAGTCTGTGCCGGCTCTTTGAAAAGAGCGATTCAATCCCACTGCCCTGCCCGCTCCCCATAGCCTAATAGACCTGTTCTCCCTAAATAAAGATCTAATTCCCTTTTAAAAGTTGTTATCGAATCAGCTTCCACCACCTTTTCAGGCAATGCATTCCAGATTCGAACAACTCGATGAGTGAAAAAATTTCTCCTCAGCTCCCCTCTACTTCGCCTTGAAACTATTTTAAATCTGTGACCACGAGTCACAGATTCGCCCACGAGTGGAAATAGTTTTTCTCTATTTGCCCTGTCGAAACCCTTCATGATTTTATAAACCTCTATTAGGTCTCCCCTCAATCTTCTCTGCTCCAGAGAGAATAACCCCAGCCTATCTAGCCTCTCCTCATAGCTGAAGTCCCTCAATCCTGGCACCATCCTAGTAAATCTTCTTTGTACCCTTTCCAATGTCTTCACATCCTTTCTGTAGTGTGGTGACCAGAATTGAACACAGTATTCCAGCTGAGGCCTCACCAAAGTCCTATAGAGGTTAGTCAGCACTTCCTGACTTTTGTACTCTATACCCCTATTTATAAAGCCTAGTATCCCATATGCCTTCTTAACAGCCTTGTCTACCTGTCCTGCCACCTTCAACAAGTCACTAACACAAATCCCCAGGTCTCTCTGTTCCTTCACACCATTTAAAATTGTACTATCTAGCCTATATTGCCTCCCTTCATTTCTTCTCCCAAAATGCATCACCTCACACTTCTCTGCATTAAACTTCATCTGCCATGTGTCTGCCCACTTTACCAATTTGTCTATATCCTCTTGCAGATGGCTACTATCCTCTTCACTATTTACTATTCTCCCTAACTTATGTCATCTGCAAACTTGGAAACTGTACTCCATACACCCAAGTCCAGATCATTGATGTAGATTACAAAGAGCAATGGTCCCAAAACCGATCCCTGTGGCACACCACTGCTCACTTCCCTCCAGTCTGAAAAACAGCCGCTCACTACAACTCTCTGCTTTCTGTCTCGCAGCCAGTTGTGGATCCACGCTGCCACTGTCCCTTTTACGCCATGGGCCTTTAATTTCCTAATAAGTCTCTCATGTGGCACTTTGTCAAATGCCTTTTGAAAGTCCATGTAAACTACACCAACTGCGCTACCATTATCCACCCATTCCGTTACCTCATCAAAAAATTCTAT